>JARYHS010009186.1:4760897-5384277 GCA_031002005.1 Vandiemenella viatica | reverse complement strand
CTAAAAGGGGATCTAATAGGTTACTAACTAGAACCATGAATTTCAGACACAAAATAAAACCTCATTATTGAGTCTTATGGCCTTACAAGGTCGGGTAGTAATTAACGTTACGTTAAACACAATTAGATCAGCAAAAAACAGCAATACCCTACGTTTACAATTCGCCGGAGTAAGCAAACAAACTGAATGAAATATCTCAAACAAGTAATAAAAACAGCAAAGTTAACATTGAAATCACATGGCAACACAGGCCATCAAATTGAAGCTAACATTTTACTGTACAAAGGAAAATACCAGGGGGCGCCGTATAAAGTGAATGAAAAGCATCAAAATTGAATTAACAAACAGCAAGATGCTTAAGAAAAAATTGAATTGAATATAATCCAGCTAGCTCAGAATTTAAGTGGCGGGAGCAGGAGTCTTAACCCAGGCGTCGCTTAAGGGCACATAAGTCCTGTTAAAATCCACTGGATAGTGACCGTCGTTTCTGGTACATTACCATAGTATCATCGCCGTAATGGTGAGCGACAACACAATGCCACTGCAGCAATGAAGCTAAATAAGCGGCTACGACCGCGTTATTAGCATAACTTCCACATAATGGCAAGCACGCCACTCAACATCTCGCTTTCCCAAGGCAAGAAATGATCAACCACAATGATCATCAGAAAGCGTGCCGGCTAGCACGTCTGTTCGCCAGCTCGTCTTGGACCCAAGTCACGTCTGCTCATTCAGCTAGTCCTGGACGAAGTGTTCTCAAAAATGGCTCACTCTTCTTTCTCGGCTAGTTGCTCGCCACATGAAAAAGAACTCCACGGAATTAGTCTAGGTAGCCCCCAATAATGTTCAGATTGGCTAGCTACCTTTCCGTCGTCACGTGTTTAATATCACGCGTCACATTCGCTGACTCCTTCGCGCGTTTCCTACTTGGCCTTCGGGATAGCGCAAGGTGGGGTAGTTCGTTGACCGAATTCCAACGGGACTCAAGCCGGCTGGCCCGGCGTCACCTTGTCGCCTCGCCTGCTCCATTGTTCCACCCTCAACGGTCGAAATGGCAGTCTCTAGCCTTCAATATTTAAGCGTTTCTGAAGCCATGCGTTTACAGAAAAATTAATTTACAATAAACTATATCTTTGGCGCCCTGGTTTAAACATCCATTTAACCTATCCAGACAACCCTCATTATTTATAATTAATTTACACGTTCCAAGATTAAATAATTAATAAACTTGAAATATAATAAAAAAGAAAAAAAAGAAATATGAATATAATTAATAATGATTTGATTATATTCATTGTGGGTGACGCTGTCACACCACACGTGCAATATCTTCTGAGTAAGCCGTGAATTCTTTTGAAGGTTTCAGTTGTTTTAAAATCCTAACTATTCACCTAGGCCAGGGATGGCGAACCTTTATTGATCTGCGTGCCATTTTTTTTTCTAGAGAAATGTTGAATGAAGCCATGACGTGCCATCAAACAATCATGACGTAATGATTAATGCGAAAAGAAATAAAACTAAATACTATCACCTTAAAACCTTATATTTTCAACAAGAAATATAACTTTTTTTATACTAAGCAATAACAGTTTTGTGTTTATTTATGTAGATGAAACTATTGCGATTCTAATAAATTTTAAATGAAAAATCCGTCTTTTAGCAACTGGTTTTTTCATTATCTCTCAGACGCGTTTCGCCCATGGAGGAAGAAAAGACGCAAGCGACCTTCACCACGCAATGAAGTGAAGCCGGGGGAGGAGGAGTGGGATGCATGGACTTGGGTTGTTGCGGATGTCATCTTTGCGGATTCGTTTGCGGATGCGGATGCTCAGAGCTTGACATCCGCGGATGCGGATGTTTAGCGGAAGCGGATGCGGATGTGGAAAATAAATTTATAATTATTTAGATTTTAATATTTATCAAAAATAAGTAAAAATCAATCTTTTTTCATAATTAAATTCTATTTCCATTTAATACTGCCATATTGATTTATTTTGCCTGATCTTTCAACAACAAAAATGTGGGACGATTTCACAAGTGAATTAAATTATTTAAATAATTACGTACGCGTCTAGGTCGTAGGTAAAGTAAAGTAAAGTAAATGTTGCATATAGGAAGATCAAACAGAATTTTGGAGAAATGAAGAATAGAGGTATGAACATTAAAGTTGCCGTTGGGAAACCTCTTTTAAGCTCAGAAGATAGAGCTAACCGATGGAAGGAATAAATTGAGAAACTGTATGTTGGAGACGACTTGAACAATAGTGTAATGGAAAAGGTAGGCGATGTCGACATTGATAACTTAGGAGATCCTGTTTTGAGGACAGAATTTAATAAAGCTCTAAATGACTTAAAAGCAAATAAGACAGTTGGAATTGATGAGATCCCTGCAGAACTTCTTAAATCCCTAGGAGAGGAAGGAATCGAAAGATTATTCAAGCTGATATCAAAAAGTTATGAAACAGGAGAAATTCCAAATGATTTTACTAAAAATATCATCTTCACACTTCCAAAGAAAGCACAAGCCGACAAATGTGAGAATTATCGCACCATTAGTCTAACATCACATGCTTCAAAATTACTGACCAGAATAATATACAGAAGGATGGAAAGGGTAGTAGAAGAGATAGTAGGTGAAGATCAGTTTGGGTTTAGGAAAAATCGTGGTATAAGGGAAGCAATTCTGTCTTTAAAATTAATACTTGAAGGGCGGATCAAGAAAAACAAAGATACTTTTATGGCATAAAAGTAGAAAATCACGATAGACATGCATCAGTTAAAAAGGGTGTTAGACAAGGTTGTAGTATATTCCCATTAATATTCAACTTGTATGTAGAAGAAGCCATGAAGAAAGTCAAAGAAAAATTTCCATGTGGCATAAATTTTCAGGGAGAAAAAAATCAGTATGCTACGATTTGCTGATGACATTGTCTTGTTAGCAGAGAGGGCTGAGTATATTGATAAGTTACTGAATGGCATGACCAAAATACTGAAGGAAGATTTTGGACTCTATATAAATCAAAGCAAGACAAAAGTGATTAAATGTAGCAGAAATGACACCAATACTAGTAGATTAAATATAAAAATAGGATCGGTTGCAATAGGAGAATGAGGGAGTTCTGTTACTTGGGAAGCAAAATTACAACCGATGGCCGAAGCAGGAATGATGTTAAAAGCAGAATAGCACTAGCAAAAAGAGCTTTCATAAAAAATAGAAACCTTGTAGTTTCAAATATTGATCTAGGAATTAGAAACAACTTTTTAAAACATTTTGTGTGGAGCACAGCCAGTGGCGTAGCTAGGGGGGGGGGCGGTGGGGCGGTCCGCCCCGGGTGTCACCCGTTTGGGGGTGACACCCGCATTTCGAAAATAGTAATCGAAATTAGTGTGATACAAATATATATATATATATTTTTGATAGACTTCTTTTATCCTTTGGTGTCGAAACACGTCTACCTTTAATGTTCTGAATATTTCTTTTTAAGTTGATCTATCGCTTTTTCAAATACGATCCAGTACAGTAGAGTATAATAATATTATTGGCTACACCGCGCGCTTAAACAATAGAGCATCGCTCTGTTGCTCCAACAATCACAGGAACTCGTTGTGCTTGCCGTCCGTCACAGTTGTTTGGTTTGTTACGAGCGGCGGTGGATATAATGTAAGTTTTCTTGTATTAAGAGAGGAAGTTTTAAAATTAAAGGATATATCTAAAATTGTTAAAATCATGGTAATTAGGCAGTTAAATTGTAATTCCTCGAAATTATTTCAAGAAAAATGTTAGATTTTCCTTTGAAAATGAAAAAAAGCAACCAAGCGTATGCTGGAATACGCGTAGTCTAGGCTTCAAAATTGTTTTGCTTTTTTAGAATTCTATTAGCTTTCTAGCTAAGATTCACAAGTGACTTGAAGTATTTTCTAGTAATTTTTGAATTTATCATCTGACAGATTCGAATTGAGTACATTTCGTGTTATCCGATATACACTCTGCGTACCTTCCTTTTGTCGACAGTGCACCTATACTCGACATGAAATCGTATCATGTTCGAATTTATGCAAATAAAATGATTCGGAAAACTGCATTAAACTAGCAATACGGTCAGGTTTCAAGTCAATCCGGACGAGTCCAAGTGTTATCGTCTGTCGGTAATCAGTTTTTGTAGGCATGTGTTTAAAACAGTCGGAACCGCGTATCTTGCTAGCGAAATCGTAACATTAGTAAGGGGACATCCATAAATTACGTGAGGTGTTTTTTCCGGATTTTCGGACCCTCCTCCCCCCCCCCCTCTCTGGTGAGACTTCGTGAGATCTGGTCCCGTCAGACCCCCCCCTCCTCCCCCTACGGATCGCCCTCGCAACTTTTTGAGACCTTTTTTTTTAGGTCTCACCCTCCCAAAGCCGGTTACACCCACACTTTTCGACGAAATACCACCCCTAAAATCGACATTCGCGTCATTTGTAAACACTTTTTTTTTTTTAGCTCTACAGTCCAACACAATTTTAAAAAATCTCACGTGAGAATTGGTGAGATTTCGCTGGACCCCGCCCCTATTTCACCTCACGTAATTTATGGATGCCCCCTAAGCACTTTAACTCTAGGTTCATGTAAGTTTGATATGCTTTCTACTGATTGAGAATATACAAATATGATCGCGATCAAATAAATAAGCGTATGATTCTCTAAGAATTTTCCATCATAAATTTACAGAAGAAGATTTCTATTATGGGTAACCTCTTTGTCGAATACACGTACCTACATTCTTATGGGTTCCTTAAATCGACAGGGATGTCGAACTTCTGTTCCTGAACAAAAATTGAGCTTTAATCATAAACTGAACGAACATTCGAGCCGTTTACATCTTTATTTATACGCTACTGAGCGGTGCTAGAAATCTAAAATTTACACATGGAGATGGGCTTCGATACATATCATATTTAGGAGTCTGTAGCTACTTATTTCTTAGGCGGGTAGTAAAATACTTCACTTATTAAGTACTTCATGTAAAGGCGGCAGATATCTCAAAGGCATGTTCTTTTATTACCTGACCGTTGTTTTTTTTATTTAAATTACGTTAATTATGATTTATATTTTATTTATTCCTCTATTTTTATGAAGGAACTTAATGTAGAGTTGCTTCTCTGACTATACAGTATCCCCCAGGGTCTCACAACTTGTGGGACCCGGATCCTGGGTTTGCTCCAATGGGACCCCATCTGGGTCTGGAATTGCTTCTACTTGGATCAAGCCACTTCTGTTAACTTTCCTCTCAATATCCCTTGGTCCTCCAAATACCGAGGTTGTGAAGTCATTTAAATACAGCCTATGTTAACGTTTCAATAACAAATGGGTAGCTTTCGACTTTTTTAAATTTATAGCGAAATCTTATGGTCGCCCTATAGTTACACTGGCGGAAATTAAAATCACAACACGCATACATGAATGGTAGAATTTTAGGAAACTTTGAAAATATATCCAGGGCCATACCTAAAAGAAATAATAACAAATGGAAATGGATCAGGCTAAGTTATTACCTTTTACAGTTGTCAGTGAGAAATGCGCCCAACTTGAGCACCAATACATTCGTGGATCCTTGCCGGCATTGACACAACAAGTGTTCGGATGTCTTCTTGGTGTATGTCTCACTACGCGTGCATGTCTTTTGCAGTCAGTTGTTGCACAGTTTGTGCTGGGTGACCATGTGATCTAATGTGTCTACTTCTGGTATCCTAGAAATGCTCTATTTGGGACAAATCTGGGAACCGTGCTGTCCATATTGTGATCGAAACTCCTTGCAAGGCTTGTGTGACGATGGCCGCAGTATGAGGACGGGCACTGTCTTGTTGGAAAATACGATTCGGATGTTGAACATGTAGGGTATCACAATAAGATGCAGTACCCCGTCCACATAGTGATGGGCTGTCATTGCCTTCAACAACAGCTGACTCAGTCATGCTATCGAAACTGATGACACCGGTGACGGCACTTGCGTGAGGTTCTGAAATCACAGCAGATAGCCGTCCTCCACTACGCCTGCGAACATGTCGTCGATTATCACTTTGCCACAGACAGAATCGAGACTCGTCTCTAAACACAAATGTACGCCATTCACATGTCCATTGTTGTTTCGCATTATACCAGGGTAGATGATGATTGCAATGAAATTAGATTAATGGGACACAATGCACAGGGGCCAGAGAGTGTAACCCAGCTTCAAGCAATTAGTTTACAATCATCTGGGGAGGGGCGGAGGGTGTGACTGTGTAACCACTACTTGGATCTAGCCTGCAGTCAACCATCTGCCAGCAACAGCCACCCACACCATTTGGCAGTCTTCACGTGCTGTTATCCATCTGTATAGACCTGTGCCTGCTCTAGGAGTATTAGAGCTTTTTTTCATCACTGTGTAACAAGTCCGTATACTGACATTGCACTGCGGCAAATCGTTCTGGAGATTTCACGATATGATGCACCCTTTCAAAACACGTACTTGTGGGCAACTACGTGTCATGTGACACCACACTGTTCGCCAATTATCCGCTAAAAAAAAAAAAAAAAAAAAAAAAAAAAAAAAAAAAAAAAAAAAAAAATTGCAATTTACATAATATATAGCACCGTAATCTCACATTATTACATGTAAAACTTTCAATGTTAAATCATTCTTCATGCCGGCATATTTGGGGCCAAATTTCGTTCGTTTATCACAACACCGTCTGGCTGCTGGGATTTTAATTTGCACCAGTTTGTGTATCAGTTGCTAAGTGTAAAAGGTCGAACTGCACTTTGCCAATACTGGCCTGCTACCGTAACCGCAACGACAGCCAGCCGAGTGACGGCTCGCCCACTCGCGTCCAAACTTTTCCATAGCTCGCCCGTGTTCCTATCCGGTCTTTAGTCTCCTTTAAACGTTTACAAGTGATTGTTTTCAGGGAATCACTGTTGGGGATGACTGGTAGGTTTGACACCCTACTTTATTATAGAGTACTGTACTTAATTCTTCACAGTTTTGGTACGAATGTACATTAAAATACTTTTTTATCTGACTCACGTAATCACCTAACTGCTTGATAGTATCCCAGCGCAGTATTAACAGTATCAACGCAATCTCAATGAAATGTCAATCACTTCGCACTTGACGTGTTTGTTTTGTCTGAGGTTCTTTTCGATTCACTCAATACTTTTGTTTGTGAAGAACGAGATTATAACATAATTTAATTTAAATATAGGTCGTAAGGATTTTGTATAGTAAAAATAATAATTTCATGTTATCTCAATGTTCTAGTCACAGAGTTTCTTATTTGGAAACTCGCAGTGCACCTATATCGTAGTCACATAACTTCAAAAGAAGACCTACAGATTAAAGTGAAATTCAAACCACCGAGCGTCCTTCGCATTAAAAGATAAAAGCTTTGCCATTGGTAAAAGTCAATTTTAAGGCCCGCAAAAATTACAGTCGAGACCGGGATTTGAAACCGGGACCTTCAGTTTTCAAATCGCACGCAGTAATCATTTGAGTCACCAGTCCGACTATAGGTGTGATGAAAAATAAGTTTTCAAACATGATAAAATAAACATATTCTTTTTCTATACCATATATTTTTGTTATCAAAAGACACGAATCCACTTTTATGTGTTTGAATACATATTTTTCAGTACTTCTAGATTAGTCTTGCGTCTGGTTACGGCGTGCGATTCGGGTGTGGGAGGTTCGGTTACAAATGCGGATTTCGGCTGAAATTTTTGTGGGTCGTAAAATTGGTCTTCAACTCTGGCAAAGCTCTGATTTTTTTAATCCGAAGATGCTAGGACTCTTCCTACATTTTACGAACACCTGATGAACATGGATGAAAAAAAAATACTTTTTTTAAGGCAAATAATAACGTGAAAACAACATTCAGTCGTAAGGGAAGGTAAATTTCCGAACTCTCTCGATGCGCTTCTCCACATCTAGCAGGCCGATACTGATCCGCACCGTCAAAACATAAACCAATCCAATAACGGCCGAGTGTCGGATTGAGACCCGATCTTCAGAGGCCTCTCTAAAACCACTTTCGATCACCGGTGAGCAACACGTGGCTAAAATCTTGCCATATTGACTATTGAAGTAACTAAAATTGATAATTTTGAAGATGTGATTTACGAGTTTGCAGCTGTTAAAGCTAAAAAGAGAAGATTGTTTTTAGTTTATTGTGTTTTTTAAATGAAGTTAATATTACAATTTTATTAACTATAATTTTTAATAACAATATATGTTTATTTAATTATATTTTATTAATATGATATTTTACGCTTACAAGATATTATATTTTACTTAATTTTGAATTTAAATTTTCGAGGGGGTGACACCATCGATATCCGCCCCGGGTGTCACCCACGCTAGCTACGCCACTGAGCACAGCACTTTATGGCAGCGAAACATGGACTTTAGGAATACCGGAAAGAAGTAAAATTGAAGCATTTGAAATGTGGTGCTACAGAAGAATGCTGAAAATTAAGTGGACTGACAAAGTACAATAAGAAATGAACGAGTTTTGGAAATGATGGGTGAGAAAAGAAGTTTGTGGAAGAAGCTTACAGAAAGAAGAGACAGGCTGGTAGGTCATATTTTGAGACATGCTGGATTGGTTAATTTGTTAGTGGAGGGAACAGTGGAAGGTAAGAACTGTAGAGGAAGACAGCGATTAGAATATATAAGCAGATAATTGAGGACGGGGGTTGTAAGGGGGGGAAAAAAACGAACATCTGATGAACCTAAAGTAAGGCTGAAAAAAATGGACGCTTTTCTAAAGCAATCAGTAACGCTAAAACAACGTTTAGTCGTAAAGGACCAGAAATTTCTGAACTCTTTGTGTACGATTCTCCATATCGACCAGCCCCACACCGATCCGCACCGTCAAAAATTAGATTCAACTAATGACTGCCGACACACGGTGCGGTGTCGTGTCGTTTGAACTCACTTCAATCGAGTGAACGACAACAATAAAAAAAAGTGTCGGTCGGTGGCACTGCGGGTTCGGTGCTGTCTATTGTAGCCCGACCTTTACTTCACTTGCAAGTTTAAACTGGTAAATTCGTGGCTTAGGTAATAACACCGTTTAGTTCATTGTTACTTTTATTGCAAGATCGTCAGAAAACAATCACTTTTTTGTTAGCTAAGTTACAATGGGCAGAATCTCGAATAAAGAGAAAAGAATAATATATATTGCAATGTAAACAAAACATCCGCAATACATCCGCATTAAAAATTGCGGATGCGAAAGCGGATGTAGGAATTCATGCGAAAGTTTCGCACTTGCGGATGCGGATATCCGTTACATCCCTAGCATGGACTAACCCATACAGACACGGCGTATATGTACAAAAACCCCAAGGGGACTCTAGGATTAACGTAACGTCGCAATCTTCTGATGGATTATTGTGTAACTCGATGAGACAAATAAACAATAAAGAATATTTTGATATCATGCTTAGTTTTCGAGATATTCTGTCTCAAATTTAAATGGTTTTGGTTGAAATTCAGAAGGAAAAATTGGTCAAACTCAAATTTGATGACGGATTCTTATTTAAAAATACGAGAGAAATAAAAAATAAAGAATAAGTTCTCGAGACATACTGTATCAAAAGTGAGTTGTCTGGAGTTGAAATGCAGAAGAAATATTTCTCAAAAGTCAAATTTAATGACCGATTCTTATATAACACGACGAGACAAATCGAAAATAAAGAATAAAATTTTTCGATATCTTAGTTTCCGGGATATACTGGGATTGGGTTGATATGCGACCTGGACTAAAAATTAATTCTGCCAAAGCCACAATCAATTACATGGTGGACATGCAGAATGGATATTTCAGTTGTTTTTACTACCACTTGTGGTTAGGTTGAAATGAGGCCTAGACCAGAATAAAAATAGTTATTTTCTTACCATACATCGTAAGCTAAATTGGGAATAGCTGGAAGTGGAAGTAGTTTCCATCGCTATACACGTTTTGTCACTAACTTGGTTCTCATGAAATTACTAACAGTAATAGATAAATTCTTTGTCCCTCATGGAACAACAAAACCATTCTGGTACAGACTGCATTTAGACCTAACCACAATCTCCATTAAATTGCCGTTACAGAATCAAACTATGTAGACATACCCACACACGCGTATTTGAATCGCAAACTGTATTTGCGGTAACATCATTTGCTTCATCAAGATTCCTAGATTGCATAGCATAATTTAACACATTTAATTTCATCATACAGTATAAACTACAACGTGACGAAGGAAAGCGCAATACTAAATTAACTGAACCGCGATGTAAAACACACCCCCTTTAAATCTCATTTTCAACACTCGTTAAAAAGTAATGCTAGTCTATTATGTGCAAAATAGCAAGGTATGCTGATTTTCTACACTACACCAACAAAAATTTGAGAACAAAGTCATCCCATTGAGAGCTATGACTAAATATTTATAGACATGCGCCAAAGTTTACATTTCCCACTGACCACTTCAACAACAATTATTATAATACAACTTACCTATGAAATGATATTCCAGGTTCTTTCCTCTCTTGCCTATTTGTGCAACCGTATACAACACAAGATGGCATTATAAAACACTTATGCACATTACAAAATGAAATCATCAGACATAGTGTGAACTCGGAATTTGTTTGGGTTACAATACCGCTGCTGCCGCCATGCGGGAGAGTTTAGAGCCTGCTTCACCGATTTAACGTCACTTCTCCTCCATATATTTCCTTCCTCAATGGTTTCGCCTCCTCTGAATGGGGCATCGTCAGTGACTGTGAATGTATACATGTGTTGTTAATACAAAGTTTACAAACATTACTATATACAATTAAATATTTACAAGGTACATTCTACTTACGAATTTTTGGTTATGACAATTACATGTTGATCAGGAACAGCTCTCCTTGCATGTTTTGTGTAGCCCGATTACACTGGAACTCGGATGCATTTCCATTTCTTCAATTTCCATCGAATCAAATTTATACAAGCTCAGTTTGCTCAGGTGAAATCACATCAGAATACATAATAAACTTGAGTTTTTCCGAAAATTCTTTGAGCTGAGAAAATTTCGTTGGAAATTCTATTGAACAAATAATTTCTGAAGATTTTAGTGAGTTTTAATTGATTTAATTTTACGTGTTTATCCAAATCTCTAGTGATTTTTTTGCAAATTTGGGAGATACTTGTAATTATTTGAAATACCATGTTCACATAAAACTTGCAGTTTGGTCTTAATAGCACGAATGACATCCAATATAACGATAATGTTTGCAAAGAAATTTGTGATTTGTTTCATGACGCCGTTTTACAGATAGTGTTCTACATACCACTGTTCCAGAACATAAAACACACACCGCATTATCACCTTTATTAATCATGCCATATTTCTCAGTCCGCCAAGGTTGAAATTCTCTATTACACTTATCTTCAACTTCAACTTTTTGAATAGTTGTAAATATAACTCAAACTTAAACAAAAAGCTATGTTATTAAATTAGTTTAAAAACTGCAAGAACTATGCGTAACTGGTGAAAACAAACAAGTGACTAAGTTAGCTCAACGTCGCTCCCGCCGCCGCACCGCCTGCTGCGTTTGCTCAATCAGTCCGATCGGTCAGAAAATTCCCTCAATATCCGCGTGTTTGGCGCAATCTGCAGTCGTTCCGGCACCGTTAGTGTCTTTCACGATGAACTTTCTTACTATGTTCTTAAATTGTGTAGAAAATAAGATAAATTACTTATATCGATTAGTTACCTACTTAATTAACGTCGTGCCAAAATTATTTAGCCGCGTGCCATCAACGGCACGCGTGCCATTGGTTCGCCATCCCTGACCTAGGCTATTTTTAAAATGTCATATAGGACTTGCTTCTGCTTGTAAATAGGTCTAAAAGTATTTTTCTTGATTGTGTAATATTTCCCACCAATGATTATGAAAGGATTAAAATTACTGAAATGAAATGTGGCAATATAATCTATTTGAAATAGCAATATGACCTTCAGGGTTTTTTTTTTTTTTTTTTTTTTTTTTTTTTTTTTTTTTTTTTTTTTTTTTTTTTTGCGAATGTAGGGAGAAAAAAAATTCTATTTCAGCATACAAAATTTTAATAAAAATTATTTACCAGCTGTTTTTTGGTTTTATCAATTAGGCTATTTATGAATGTGACCCCATAAGACTTCATTTTTAGTAATGCGAAGGATAAAAAAGAAGAAATTCTTCCGTTCCATATACATTTCCTGTGTTTCTTGACCCGACCAATATGGCGACCTCCCCACCCCACCACTCTCCTCCACCACTTCGTTTTATGGAGAAGGTCCCTTACGTGGTCTCCTTTCTTTTCTTTGCTGCATGGGCCAGATCTCACCCTAACCTCCTCACATTTGGGGTACAATATCTCGAGTAAGCGAAATATCAAAATAATTTATTCTTTATTTTCGATTTGTATCGCCGTGTTACATAAGAATCTATCATCAAATTTGACTTTAGGGACATGTTTCTTCTGAATTTCAACCAGAAACTCCACTCTTATGAGACAGTATATTTCGAGAATTAAGCACGATATAAAAAAATTTTATTTTTCATTTAGAACCGTCTCGTCGAGTTACACAATAATCCATCATCAAATTGCGGTGCCACGGTTGTCTTCTGATTCCCGTGAGGTTTTTGTGCTTTTTCCCCGTGTTTCTACGGCCAAGCAATATGGCGACCTCCCCACCCCACTTCTCTCATCCCGGTTTCACTCCAGTACGTGGTGAAGGTCCCTTGCGTCGTCTCCATATATTCCTTCCTCCATGAGTACTAGAAGACTCATACCAGAGTTTATGTGCCTCGTCACGATTTCTGGCTCGTCCTGTTCGAATGAACGAATTTTTGGGTTTAGTTACCTAAGATCGACAATGTTGCAAGATTGTCTCAAAACATTGAAATATTACATTTATATAGTAAACTCACAGACAAACATGATTTGCAAAAATTGTTGATTTAGTTGATTTCCAAACAATGAAAATGCAGTAAAGTTTTTGCATTGCGTAATTAATACTGAGTAACAGTAAATTAAAGAAATAATGGTTTTTGTACCCAATTAAAATATAGTTACTAAATTATATGATACATTTTTTTAAATTAATGTTGTTGTTTATACCTCTATCGATCTGAATGATTATCACTATTATTGTTATTATTTTAGGTGAGATAAACAAATAACATTTTCCCTGGGCCCCGCTCTTCTTTGCCTGAGTAACATGAAACGCCGGCCCTGGTTACACTAATCATCTACTGACCTTTCGACTGAACAGGATCCTGTCTAACACTTCCGAAGGGTCTATTTGAGCCCTCTCTAGGTCGTTTCTGACTTGGATCCATGGTATACTCTTCAGCTTTGGGGCCATCCACAAATTACGTCACACGAATTTCATGATTTTTTTACCCCTCCCATGTCACAGGTTATCACATTTGTGGGATCCCCTCCCCTGGTGTGAAGTAGGGTTGTTTGCGGATGTCATCTTTGCGGAAGCGGATATTCAGTGCTTCACATGCGCGGATGCGGATGTTTTACGGATGAGGATGTGGAAAAACAAATTTATAATTATTTCGATTTTAATATTTTATCAAACATGAATTTAAAATCAATCTTTTTTTCATAAGTAAATTTTATTTCCATATAACACTATTATATTGATTTATTTTTGCCCCATCTTTCAAGAAAAAAAATGTGGGATGGTTTCACAAGTGAATTAAATTATTTACATAATTACCCGCGTGACTAAAAACCAGTGTTTGTCATATGACGTTTGCGGAGTCCGTGGTTAGACTAATTCAAGCGTCAAGCACAAAACCACGCCACCGCGCATCTTCACGCTCGCTTTTTTTTGGTCTTATAACTAAACACCTCGTCGACATCAAGGTAATTAGAGGCGTGAAAATATCGGGGCTAGGAATTGGAAAGAATTCGGCCATGGTCTTTTAAAGGAATCAGTCTCCTAGAGTGATTTGGGAAACGCATGGAAAACCCAAATCTGGACTCCTGGACGGGGATTCAAACCGGCGTCCTCCCGAATGCGAGGTCAGACCCGCCACGCTCAGTTGCGTGCTCGTCACCCTCTTTCCCACCGCTCTACAGTGGAGCATTCACAGTACAACTTGTAGGACCTACGAGATCCGATTTTCGATAAAAGAACTCTTGATGGTCCGTGAAAACGGTTAAAGGGATACATATAGGGGGTATTGGATGTTGTTGGACACCCAGGCAACCAAAAAGGGTCCTTGCTGTCCAACAAGCTATGGATATTGCAGGAAGCTATTGGAGTAAACATCCTACGAGTGTGCGACAAGGACACATGGTGTGCCGCGAGAAAGTACGAGTGGAATGGATTGCTTGGACATCTATAGTAGCCTGAATGGTTGAGCGCTTCCTACGGTAGTTCTGCACTGATTTCCTATAAGTTGGACCGTGAATAGGTCGCTTTAAGGTCAAGCTACACTAGACCGCAACGAGCCCGCACCGTCACCTCGCCGACACTCTGACGCCCCCCTCGCATCCACACTGGTCCGTAGCTCATCCGTGTGACGGACGGGTTCCTGCTCTGTCTTCAATCTCCTTTAACGTATACACTTCGTTGTACACGGAATTAATTGAAAAAATTACCTTAAAAGTGATTTGGGAATCGCAGCTAGGGTTACCACTCGTAATTTGTTCTACTGTAATTTATTTTGCGTAGGCATACTTTATAATCTAGGAAAGTAATATTGTTAAAATACTTTTTAGCATCTTTTGTTAACACCTCACTGTTCGATCTCTTATGCACAAAAATAGTATCCCAACGCAGTTTTGACAAATGATCATCACTGTACTGGATTGAAAGAGTCTCATGTATATCAACATAGTCACAATGAAATGTCAAGCGTCACTCTCGTAACATTTAACGTGTTTGTTTTGTTCAAGGTTCCTGTCGATTCACTCAATATTTTTAACAAAAAAATAATAAGATTATTATACATTTAAATTTAAATACAGACTGCAAAGATCCTGTAAAATAATAATAATTTCATGTGATCTAAAAATTCCAGTCACAGAGTTTCTTATCAGCCACGCAGTACACCTATATCGTGTACCAATTTCACCTATTTTGAAGCGGAGACCGACAGATTAACTTGAAATTAGAACCACGGAGCGTCCCAGCATCTTAGCATTAGCAAATCATTGCTTTGCCAGAGGTGACTGTCAATTTAAAGACCCATGAAAATTACAGCTGAGACAGGGATTTGAAACGGGGACTTTCAGTTACCTAATCGTATGCTGTATACATCTGAGTCAAGAGACAAATGTGGACGTAATGACAAATAAATATTCAAGTATACTAAAATCAATATACTTTTATTCTATATAATTTTTTTGCTATTTTAAAACAAAAATGTAGGTTTATATGGTCGAATACATATTTTTCAGTATTCAGATGCTTGCGGCATGTGATTCGGGTATGGAAGATCCCGGGTTCAAAATCCTGGTTTCGGCCGCAATTTTTACAGGCTTTAAAATCGACCTTCATCTCTGGAAGAGCTTTGATTTGTTAATGCGAACATGGAAGGACTCTGCCTACATATTACAAACATCTGATAAACCTAAACTTAAGCTGAAAAAATACACTTTTCTAAAGCAATCAGTAACGCTAAAACAACGTTTAGTTGTAAAGGACCGAAAATTTCTGAACTCTTTGTATACGCTTCACCATATCGAGGAGCGCGACACCGGCCTGCACCGACAAAAATTAAGCCAAACTAATGACGGTGTAAGCTACCTTACTCTTTGTATCTTTAGTAAAAAATCAACAAGAAATAGGGTTAATGTTACTACACAGTACTGCAGCTTAAAAACAAATTCACAATGCCTTAAAGTCAGAAAATTAAATAAACAGATAATAATAACAATAAATAAACAGTTTATAATAGGAAACCACTTTTAAACTTACCTAAATAAGCGTAATCCTTAGCTATCCAAAATTGTAAATAACCAAGTTTGGTTACGTGATCATATTGCTAATTTTCCAAACTTTTCAATGCGGTAAAGCACTATAATAATAATAATAATAATAATAATAATACCAATTAAAGTAAAATTCACTAATAATTTGTAATTTCAGATAGGTTAAAAAACAGTAAACACGGTTTTTTAAACAATAACAATCTTTCAATAAAAAATTACAACACGGCTGTGTAAATTTCGAGTTTAAAAAGTAGTTTTTATGCCACTAAATTATATCTTGTCAAACATTTTTTAAGTTTCAAATAGTTGCAAGTCGTCTAATAAACAATATAAGTAATTTTAAAGTCATGATATAGAACGAAAATGTGGTTACTTCTAAATCGAAATTACAAGCTTTTAAAGCCATTTCAGTAACTAAAAACACTTTTAAAATGCTTAAATAAATTAAAGAAAAGCTCTGGAAACAACATGCTTGCGAAATAAACCTTAAATAAGAAAATAGTAAGTTCATGTAGAATCGAAAGACAAAAGCCTTCACTTCGAATTTTGGAAAATCAACAACTTTGGAAATATTTAACAGATTTGAAATATAGTTAGCTTTTTGGAAAGAGCAGTCGCGTGAGAACATTTTAGTTTAAACTAAGTGATTTAAAACGGATACTCTGTAAATAAAATTAACTGTACAATTTCACTGACAAGATAAATGTTTAAGAGGATTTGAAGAAATTTAGAACTAAAACCCACTAATCACCTAACACTCTACACATAGTGATTTTCTGAGAGCCCTCCGGTGACTTTTTTTTTTTTTTAAACACTTTTTGATTTCGATATTAAGATGCCATCCTCACAAAAGGAAATGCGAGCCGGCTGTTCACACACTAGATCGAAGAACTCGGTAGCGTTAGGATGTGTCATTAGATTCGAGCGCGTTGTGACGTGGGGCATTATGGGTAGGCTCAGAAACAGGAAGTGAGAAATGGCGCTTCTTCAGAAGGCCATGTTGGCATTTTTGAATTTCACAACAACACATGTGGACTGGTTGTAGGAGAGTATAAATTTTCTGTTCGGGGTTCGGCGGTCCTGGTTTGCTTCATTTCTTGTAATATGTGTGATGAATAGTCTGATGCCTTGGCTAACTGCAATAAGTGTAATGTGTGGAACTTTTATTTTCAAGAATATATTCATTTGGTGTTTTGAACTTTGAAATTTTTCATTTCTTACATGAGCACCCTCCTTACCTAGGGTTGATTTAGGTATGAGGCGACCGTTTTGATTGTGCAGTTAGCAATATCTGAAGGTTCACCGTGGTTTTGGAACAATTTTAAGCTTTATCAGTTAATGTGAAGGTGCAAAAGTTTAGGTGAAGTAACCGATACAAACCCCGGTATGCGGTCACGACTCCAACAACGGCCGACACACGGCGCGTTGTAGTTTGAACTCTCTTCAATCGACTGAGCGACAACAATAAGAAATGTGTCGTTCATTTACTGTGCTGTCTCAGTGCGGTCTATTGTGGCCCAACCTTTACTTTATATGCAAGTTCAAAATTGTAAATTCGTCACTTAGGTAATGTAGCACGAATGATTGTGGCGCACTACAAATATTTAAATATAGTATTTAAATATTTTATATTCAGATTAATTTAATATTTGTGAATATTTCGTAAATTAATTATCTGATCAACGTAATTAATATCCCAGGCTGCCTTAATTTCTTAATAATATAACTGAATAAAGAGGTTGCTAGTTGGAAGAGCAGGAGATATTTTGAAGCTGACAACGGTATATCCAGTGGAAATCTCCACAATGCGTGGGAAGACACGAGCTATTCTTCACACACCCAGAGTGGATAGGCACCATTAGCCGTCAAGGTCAGTGCGTTGAATCCCTGCGGCGGAGGGGTGATTTTTTATTTTTTTTTTTTTTTTTTTTTGTAACTGCTTTACGTCTTTTTTTAACACCGAGGTCTTTAGAGACGGGAAAGGATGGGGGTCAAGGATGGGGGCAAGGAATGGGAAGGAATTCGGCCATGGCCTTTTGAAGGAAGCATCCCGGCATTTGCCTGGAGTGATTTGGGGAAACCATGGAAAATCCAAATATGGATGCCCGGACGGGGATTCGAACCGCCGTCCTCCCGAATGCGAGGCGAGAACGCTAACCCTTACACCGCCCCGCTCGGTGGAAGGGATGAGCGACGCGCGGGAGGCCAGAGCGAATAAGATTGGCTTCGAGCCTCACGTGGTTTTGGGAACAAATTAAACAGCCAATGCCATATCATATACGGGGTCTACAGATGTTAATTCGTGGTTTCTTTTTCCATGTAACGAAACTTTGAGAAGGAGTTTCGGAAAAGGAAAGGAGAAGCGGATATACTTGGGCATTGTGTGGTCAGCGGTCGTCGATTCGAGACACTTCACAGTGCGGAGTAGCACTGTTCTGGTGGGCTCTGGCTTCGATCACAGGCTGGTCGATTTATGAAGTCCATTCACTGGTGGGACAACTTAGAGACCAACGCCGCCGCTGCTGATGCGGGTGATTTTTGGTAATGTGTTCCATCGCCCATCATTCTTTCATGGTTTGGAGAGACTTTGAAGGATCCGTAATCGACCCATGAGACAGCATCTGTGCTCGATTCAATTTTCAAAGCTAGCTGGCAAAAGACCTCATGAACTTTGAAGCTCCTTGCAAGTTCAGTTTGAGCCTTAATATTGTTCATCTTTTCTAATTCAATTCGGCGCCCCAGGGATTTTATCCACCATTCATGTAACATTCAATTGTTGGCTTGTGGCCACGATGTAATCATATTCTTAATTTTAAAAATGAAGTATTTAATATTCAGTTTATGTTTGCTATCTTCAGGCAGATTGTAAAGCCGGATATTGCTTTTGCTTGCAGATGCACATAATGTCTAACGTAACGTTAAATGTAACCGGCTATGTACTTGTACAAGCCATAGGGAAACAATAAATTAAGCATTTTATGTCTGCATCAACAGCAATCAGAATCCTTGCTACCTGAAAATTAATTTGATAATTTAAAATCAATAAACAAATTAATATTAAAACTTACAGCAATAGTAATGACTCCCCTCGCAACACAGTAATAACACCGTTTAGTTCATTGTTACTTTTATTGCAAGATCGTCAGAAAACAACCACTTTTTTGTTAGGTAAGCGACGATGGGCAGAATCTCGAATAAAGAGAATATTTCAATATTAACAAAACATCCGCAATACATCTGCATAAAAAATTGTGGATGCGGATGTGAAAGTGGATGTAGGATTTCAAGCGAAAGTTGCGGATGCGGATATCTGTTACATCCCTAGTGTGAAGTCAGATATTTTGCAATTTTAAATTTATAAAGTAAAACAGCACTTCCAAAATGATTTATGTATTTCTAGTTAAAAAAATCATATCAACAATAAATCAAACATTTAAGAAAATATTTTTAAAAAACATAAAAAATCGAATTAATGATACAAAATTGAGTCGTCATGTGTCCATGTATTTTGAACCCATTCCTTGATACTGTTTATTATTGGCATAATAGTCACTTCATTCTTCATTTCGATAGTGTTGGAAACATTCGATGTGTCAACATCATCTTCATCCAACCATAAAGCATCGTCATCGTTTAACAAGCAAAGAATCTCCGTTTCGTCTAGCGGCAATGCTTTGTGGATGAATCTTCATGATGGGGAAACACTCTAGTTGCCTCTTACCTAATTGCTTATGATGGTTAGTGGCTTTGTATGATGAAAACTATAGTTCACAGATGCCACATGATCGATTAAAAAAGTATGCCTCGACACTGGGACAATAGGCCTACATGCCAAAAAGTGATACAAATTATGCATGTGATGTCACAAAGTTTATGACATGCCCGCCCCCCTCCTCCCCCCCCCCCAATGTGTGACGTAATTTATAAATGGCCCCTTTACGGTGTATGTCATAATCTTTTGTGTAAGTCTTGATTGATTTTTTTTTTTAGGATGTTTTCCAGGTCGCCTTTACTATTAAATATCAGAGTTTCACCCGAGTACAGAGCTTCAGGTTTGAGCACTTTAATTGCAATTTTTCCAAACGAAGAAATAGCTGATTCTTTCAACTCCATCATAGAGTTTGGCACTCGATTCATCGATCTTGAGCTGAAATATTTTCGTTGCAGAACAGGGACTGTGTGTATTCTTGAACATCGTCATCATTAAATAACTCTTTTTTTTTTTTTTTGGTTAGATTTCCTGCGATTGGTGGTTTTCTATCTAGCAATGGTTTCCTTTATTTTTTGCAGCTTCAAGTGCGTTTTTATATGAACATCTTCAAATAACCTTTGCATTTTGCTTTTTTCTGCTATTGTTGCACGACAACAGCCCTTGGGCTCTTAGAAAAAGAAGTTTCCGGTCGTTGAATTACCACCACAAAATAGAAATTATTTAATTAATTTTGTTTTCTGGTTAGTATTAATATACTCACTTCAGCTTCACATGATGATAAAGCATCTGTTAAAATCATTGTATAATGTTAATAATCTGCAAGAAACAGACAGAGGCCACGGTCACCAGCCGGTTTGGCGCCGTTACATCATTCTATCTTAACAATCATGATCACCAAATCAGGAACTTGCAGCAAAAACATCACTCTTGCAAAAGAATTTTATTCAGACGCTGCTAGTCATCTGATTTCATAGTAATACATTCATAACCTGAATACTTAGGCCTACCATACATCAGGTCCATCAAAAACCACAAATATTCTAATAACTTCGAGAGATATGAGAACCCGATCAGGATTTTCATGCAACCTGTACCAGGATGGGAACGGAAACCTTTTGCTACAGCGCAATCCACGAGGAATTACATTGATCTTTCTTTTTCATCTTCTTTCCAATAAGGACTTCTGGGACCACATTCCATTTTCAGTACATCATCCTTTGTTGTTTTTTATTCCTTTCAATCCAATATTCCTTCATTTTCACTATGTTTCTTCCTTCTCTCCTCAGACCACTTTGGAGCAGATTACTTTCCTTTCTGCCTTCGAATCCTTCCAAACTTAATATCTTCTTCCTAAAAATGTGTCTTCCCATAATTTCCTCTTCTCCTATTTCTTTCCAAATCTTTCTTAACCTCTTGAATCCAGTTGGTTCCTCCAAAGGTAATTGAATATCTTTATTGTTGGTCTGTTATCATTCATTCTGTAGACAGATCCTAAAAACAGCATTTCCCTTATTGCCTCTGTTATACTTTTTACGTTCTGGTATATTTGTTTATTACTTCATTTTTACTTAGTTTCCTTTTAGATCTGGTTAATCCAAATGTTTTCAAGCTGCCTTGTTTATTTCTTTAGACAAACCCTCTCATTCACCGTGTTAAGATACTTTTATTCCTTCAAAAATCTAACGCTTCTTGTGTAATTTGTAGCCTGTCAGTATTATATTTCTTCACTCTTTCTCTCTTCCTGTGATTTTTGGAAGGTAAAAATTTGGAGTTTAATTTTAGACAAATAGTGATCATTCCATGCTTCTTATTACCTTGACGTTCATGATTTCTCTCATATTTGTTTGGGAGATGGCTACATGACCCAGTTGAAATTCACCTAGCACCAGATTTGGAGATATCCACATTTTAGATTTTCTTGAAGAAAGTCAACATCTGCTCGAGTTAAAAGATTTTGCATATAGTAATTAAGCTTATTGCATTGTTATTAGTTCTTTGATGTGCTGGATATTCTCCAACTATTGATTTATGCATCCTCTACCTACTTGGGCTCTGAAATCTCTTAATAATTGGAAGTTTAGATATTTCGCCATCCAAAACATCCCAAAATTCTTCTACTTTATTTGGCTTTTTTTATTATCTTCATTTACTGGTGCATAACAATAAAAGTACATTTTTTACTTTTGCATTTATTTGTTAAAAGAGATACTCTTTCTGATCTAGATTTGAATTCTATTACATTTTCTACTAATCTTTTACGAACATAAAAAGCTGTATTGAGCAAAGGCATTCCCTTGATAATATTAATCGCAGGTTTACCCTTAAAGATTCTATAATCCTTTGTTTCAGTCACAATTCTCATCAAAAAAAAAATCTGGTTTCTTGTTGTGCTAAGATTTGAACTTCATTTTTTTCTAGTAGTAGTTCTAAATCCTTTTGTTTACCAACCTTCAACAAGGAATTTATATTCAGAGTACCTGCAAAAAATTCTGTCAAAGTTAGGAGGGATTCCAAGGATGCTCCGACTCTTCCTTATTGCAGATGTTTCGACTCTCCAGAACCCCGGTCCTGATTCATTGCATAATACATTGAGCTTTATTTTATACCAATTCTATTTAGTTAACTAATTGCTAAGAAATGAATTGCCAGAACACTGAATGAAAGGTATGTATTTCACTGGAATTGGCATATTAATTATCAGTTGTTTTTTTCTAAAATCATTACTCGGTTTGAATGAAAGAAGTTCCAATTTGATTGTGATCTACACGGGTTAAACAACAATTAAAACTAATACTATGTGGCATAACGTAAGTTGTTTAGATTTATTTTCAGCACCCTTCCTTTTCACTTGGGTCATTATTTTGACTGCATATAAGCCGCGTCAGACATTAAAACAGTGATCTTCATCACACATAATAAGAAAGAAAATTGTAAGAAACCATGAAGATTTTGGATCAAGTTTACATCATGATGCATGATGATAATGACATGCAATGTATTAATTCAGGTGTGACTGAAGCTTTGACCGAGCGTGGTGGTGTAACGGATAGCGTTCTGACCTCGCATTTGGGAGGACGGCGGTTCGAATCCCCGTCCGGGCATCCAGATTTGGGTTTTAGATGGTTTCCCAAATCACTCCAGGCAAATGCCAGGATGCATCCTTAAAAGGCAATGGCCGAATTCCTTCCCATTCCTTGCCTCCATCCTTTCCCATCTCTAAAGACCTCGCTGTTAAGAGACGTAAAGAATTTTTTTAAAAAAACTGAAGCTTTGATTTTCTAGTGGCATATTTTATTATAAACATTCACTTATCAAATATATGAGATAAAATAATTAGAGGTAATTAGCTTAACACCGCCTAAAGCATATGTCTTGAAAACATATACTAGAAGTTTAAATCTTCTATTAACTTAAATTCTAAATTTTACTAAATAACATAAAAAAATCAAATCCAACAAACAACATAAATAATTTAAAGATAAAGGTAATAAACTTATTGAAGCTAAATATATTATCATAACGAAATCGTCGTAATGTTCCACGAATTAAAATGAATAAAAAGGATACCAACACTAATTTTTTTTAAACATTAATCTCTAATAATCTCCACCAAGGAATTAGTGGTTATGCTGAAATGCAACCTGGACCAAGTTGACAATTGAAACTTCTGCTACAGCAGATGGGACAAGAAATTACATTGAGCTTCATTTTAGAACAATTCTATTTGGTTAAGCAACTGCAAAGAAATTAATTGCCAGAACTCTCAATTAAACCCATCATTTCTGATGGGCTTTGAGGCTAGTATTAACAGACTTTGAATATTTTAGCCACCGACCACCTACTTCTTGAAGATTCAGTACCACTGGTGTTTCAGCATTCTATATACCTGGTTTGCTGGTCATTAACATCTGTTTTCATAATTTTTCTCTTATTTCTTGCTTCCAAATATCTACTTTAATGTTATTCCAAGTATTACGGTGACCCTGTGCCCCATCAGATACGGGAGAGGGATGGGTACGAGGAACAATAATTTGATCATGGTCTCTTGAAGGAACAATGCTGACATTCACCTGAAGTGATTTGAGAAACGGTTTTCAGGAAACAACCACGGTAGGGGATAATATACCTTGATACATAGTAGAGTTCAACAGGAAAATAGAGCTGCAGCTAGGATGGCAATAAGCAAGCAATGAGAAGGGAGGATTCTGACCTGTATCAAGTACTTGATGCTTGAAAGAAAGTACTTTCCTGCAAAATCCCCCATACTGTTCACAGGACACGTGTTTAAAGGGCTGTCCAGTGTGAGGGGAGCACCAACTTAAGATATCCCCACTGACCAGCCTCTGTGCTATACCAGGGTGGCCACAAGGAAATGATTTAAAAATTCCCTGATATTTCCAGGTTTTCCAGAAAAATTTGCCATATTTTTCCCTGATTTAGAAAGTTTATTTGCATGATTAAGATATTTAAAGTTTTAATTAGATTTTGATTGTAAATAATTAAATCTGGTATAAAACTCAAAAAATTAGAAAAAGAAACATGTTTAAGAATGTTTATTTGAAAATTTTATAACTAATTTAGTAATCTTATGAAGCATAATTAAAAATGAGTAGCACAAAAATAAGATAATGACTAATATGAACTAGAACAATTTGTAATCTTTCAATATTTGGTATTGAAGATTTTTAAATTGTTCATCAGTAACTTGACTCAGTCAAAAGCTTAGCTTTTTTATGCCTTTTTTCATTTGCTACACTTTTCTTCTGGTTCAGTTATTGTAGCTTCTTTTGTTCCATCTTCAATTTCTTCTGTTGCTGAGTTAACATTTTCACACAAGTTTCCGCGAGTCTACGCAAGATAGCACGAACACGAGTTTGTATAAACTGTGCAATCGTGTAGGCTCACCTTGCGTGGTTGCTCGCCTTGGCAGCAGTTTATTTGGTGCAAGTCAAAGGCACAAGAACAATGTTTATACTGTATTGATTCAGCATTTGAAAGAGCTCTTAATTACGCAAAACTTTAGAAATCCTACCTATTTAGACATTTGGTTTGTATTTACATGATCTTATGTATTATTTTGTTCCTGCTTTAATTCGCCTTATATCATTAATACAAAAAAGTTATAAAGCCGTATAATTATTGCTATTCACATTTTTGCTGGCATTGGTATCTTGAATCTATGCTTTTGTTTTGATATTAAATGTTCAATTT
Organism: Vandiemenella viatica; assembly: GCA_031002005.1. Classification (NCBI taxonomy): domain Eukaryota; kingdom Metazoa; phylum Arthropoda; class Insecta; order Orthoptera; family Morabidae; genus Vandiemenella; species Vandiemenella viatica. The sequence goes on along the minus strand of JARYHS010009186.1, from coordinate 5,359,356 downwards.
TTCTCACAAGTAGTTCAAAACTAGCTTGTGACATTCTACAGGACTTAAAGACTCTCCACAAATTCATTTTTTTTAAGGAACATCTGTTTCACACTTAACTTGAAATTGTAAATTTAGTGAAACATAACACCTTTATAAACTTACTACTCTACGATTGCTGTTTTATTTAGTAAAAAATATAACTTCTGAGTTTACATGTAGTACTATAATTCTGATTTAGATGTCATCCACCTTTTTAAAAAAATATAATTTAGAATGCCAAGTTCCAGAAAGAGTTCATGTCATCGCTTGCTTATGAATATCTCGCCGTCGTATCTCGATAAGGCGCAAGACGAGATACGAGATGCAAGTTGCTAGTGTAAATGCGGCATTTGTTGGCTATTTTAAGTCAAAAATATATAAGCTGAATTATTTAATGCAAAAGTTCAATATTAAAATAAATTATAAAAAAATTCCAAATTTTGGGTTGTTGCTTTTAAAATTCCCTGATAATTTTGGAAATTACTTGGATTCCCTGATATTTCCATGATATTTCAAGGTTGCTTTAAATTCCCTGATAATTCCAGATTTTCCAGGTTTTCCAGGTCTGTGGCCACCCTGTATACTTAACAAAAGTGGCACACATTGTTCCAATAAGTGAACAATGTTGCAAGATCGGTGCACAGTTCATCCAACTCAACCTGCATCTGCATACAGCAAACACACAGTCTTACTGGGATACAGCTTTAACAGTTAATCAACAACTACTGACTTGCTCTAACTACAAACAGTAAATACTCTGACATACTACTAAGCTAATCACCAACACTAAAACAAATACTACCGCCCTTACTGTCACTTGACAGATGTGCCAATTCCTACATCGTCTGAGATGCTTAGTCACCTGCCTAAATTTTGTCTGCAACTTGAAACCTGATGGAGTAGCTTTTCATTCATTAAATGTGCCTGAAGTAGTTCCCCCCCCCCCCTTAAAAGACTAACCTCTGTGGAACAATCAGAAATTTCACAATTCTTTCTAAAACTGTAATTTCACATATGGCCATTACACTATTACAAACTTGAGATTACAGTAATTACACTATTACCCAATGTAATGTAACTAGCCTCAAAGCATATAAAAATGACTTGTTTGAATGGCTTTTTTTTTTTTTTTTTTTTTTTTTTTTTTTTTTTTGTAACTGCTTTACGTCTTTTTAACATCGAGGTCTTTAGAGACGGGAAAGGATGGGGGGGCACGGATGGGGGCAAGGAATGGGAAGGAATTCGGCCATGGCCTTTTGAAGGAAGCATCTCGGCATTTGCCTGGAGTGATTTGGGGAAACCATGAAAAACCCAAATCTGGATGCCCGGACGGGGATTCGAACCGCCGTCCTCCCGAATGCGAGGCGAGAACGCTAACCGTTACACCGCCCCGCTCGGTTTGTTTGAATGGACTGTTCTGGCAATTCATTTCTTTGCACTTGCTTAACTAAATAGAACTGTTATAAAATAAAGCTTATTGTAATTCTAGTCACTTTTGTTGTACCAAAACTTTTCAGTTGACAACTTAGTTCTGGTTGTATTTCAGCCTAACCACAAATTCTGCTAATATTGCCACTGGAAAATCGAAGCTTCAATCACATGCTAATTACTACATTCTCTGTATTGTTTGCTAATGTCATCATGCATTGTGATATAAAGTTCATCCAAAATCTTCACGGGTTCTTACATCTTTCCTTTTTTTTTTTTTTGCTATCAGTGATTCAGATCGATACTACAATGTTTGAATGGCTGACAAATGTGGCAAAAGTTACATATGGAATCAGTTAAATCAAAGGAAATTAAAAATAAATCTTAAAAACTTATGTCATACCATGTAATATTAGTTTTAATTGTAGTCTATACTGTGTAGATCGCAATCAGTGTGGAACCACTTTATTGAAAACAAAGGAATGATTTGAGTCAGTGGTTCCCAATTAGTGGTAAGCGTACCCCCAGGGGTACGTGAGGTTTCTTCAGGGGGTACGCGCGGTAGTCTCTTGGCTAAGGTGATCACTAAAATAATTGAAAAAAAAAAAACAACACTTTTATCAGCCAAAAGAAACATTACTATCACCCAAATATATTTTAAGATAAACTGCGTTTGTGTCAATTATATTATTGTAATCCTGTGGTTGTGAGAAACACTCTACTGGGATGAACGAATTCATTTATTTATCATTTCTGCTGTAAGGGTTACGCGCGGTTGAGCTCCTTCTTGAAGTGGTACTCGGGAAAAAATAATTGGGAACCACTGATTTAAGTAATAGGACACTCGTGAAAATAATTTAAATTATTTTCTTAATTAAATTACTCATGCCACCTGTTGTAACATCAAATGCCAGTTGTAATAACAATCCATCAAAACAGCCGCTGACATTGCTAATCAAAAATAAAGCTTTTATCTTACATATCAATGACCAAAGATTTTAACGAATACTTTAAATCAAGCAAATATTTATTTATTTATACACCAATCAGCATTGAACATAAAAAAATAATACTTAACATCAACATATAAGGTATTTATATAATTAAATTTATATGGAAAGGACACATAAAATACACCCAACACTCACCAAAGTTGAAGGGAGGAGGGTAGCAGCAACACAAAGCAACACAAAACACACAAACAAAGAAAACACAATATCTCAATTTAAAATCCTTTCTCAAGTAAACAGTAGTAACTGACTGGGCTTGCACAAGCCTTGCGTTCGACGCAGCAACTCATAGAATTATATAATTCAAAAAAATCTTTTAATGTTAGAGATTAGTCCAGCATGAGATCCTCCAAACAAGTTGATGTTGGTTGCATTTAAGTTAACCAGACTTACTATTCTATAGTATGGTCCAAAAGCAACATAGCTTTTGTTGGGTTTTATAGCATCCAGCAGTCTTCTTATTTGAACATTTCTTGAGTATTTCTGGTGAATCAATAAGTCCAGTGACAACTTCGTAGAAGCAGCATAGGTCTGTCAATTGCCTCAAAATTTGTAGGATCTTAAAGTTATAATAGAGATACACATCACACATGTCTGTAATGTTTTCATGGGCGCCGGCAGGATTGCTTCTAGGGGGGTGCTTCTAGGGGGGGGTGCACCAGGGCACCCCCCCCCATCGGCCCAAAAATTTCCAGGCTGGGCGACCCTTTTTTTTTTTAGCTCTACTACTGCCCACACGGCGACCCGGGATGTAGGGGGTGCACCAGGACTGTAATTGGTGCTCCACACCCCCTATCGGCCCAAATTTCCGGGCGACCCAGGATGTCGGGGGTGCAAGTGCACCCCCTTGCACCCCCCTCCCGGCGCCCATTAATGTTTTCATTATGAGGATAGCCGATAGTGTAACAGAAACTTCCAGAACTCACGCTGAACTTTTTCAACACAGCTAATTTGTTGATCTGTAAATGGCGACCAGACGATACTACCATATTCCAGTAATGGTTTGGCAAAGGCAGAGAAAACTCGAAACTATCAACGTTTTTGAATTCTTTCCCAGATCTACATGTGAATCCCAGGACACGAAATGCTTGCAGAGTTATGTAGTTGATATGATCAGAGAAATAAATAATAAAAATTATGTTGATTTAAATAGAATATGTACTTCTCTTCCAGTGTTCTGACTATTAATTTATTCATGGATGCTTAGCTAAATAGAACTGTTATTAAAAAATGTGCATATTGTAGAACAACATCTCTGGTCGTAAGTCGGACAACGAAAGCGAAAAGTATGATGTCATAGCAGATCTTATAGTAAGACATTATGGCGCGACTTTAACAACATTACCAAGACTTAAGTTTTATAGGTCATCATCATCATCATCATCATCATCAGTTTTCTGTCCATGGGCAGGTTTTCACTTGGCTGCTCTCCATGTTCTTCTATCTTCTGTCTTTCTCTTCCTTGATGTCTATAATTTTGTACCTCCTTCTTCCTCTTATTCTCCTCCCACTAGATCTTCCAAGGCGTCTTTTACCAGGCACTCCCCTCTCAACAAGTGTCCCATCCAAATTTTCTTTCTCTCTTTTATTACTTGGAGTATTTTTTTGCTTTTACTGACCCTGTCCAGCACTTCAGCATTACTTATTTTATCCACCCAGCTTATCTTCTTCATCCTCCTCCACATCCACTTCTCAAATGCTTCTAACCGCTTTTCATCATCTCGTCTCAGTGTACATGTCTCCAACCCATAAAGAGCCTCACTCCATACAAAACATTTACCTAGTTTTTTGTCTATTTTTCCAGTTAGTATCCTCCTTTTCCTATTAAATGCTTGCTTCACTATGGCAATGCGAGATTTTATCTCTTGACGCCACCTCAAATCTTCTGTGCATACTCCCGAGATATTTGAATGATCTTACTTGCCGGATATCAGCTCTTCCTAACTTAATATTTATTATTTTCCTTCATTTTCCAATCACCATACTCTTAGTTTTTGCTGCATTGATTTTCATTCCAAACTCTTGGCAAGCTTCGTCTAGATCTTTCAGCATTCTGTTTAGAGTTTGTTTGCTTTCTGCCAACAATACCATATCATCGGCAAATCAAATGCACTCTATTCTCTTGCCACCAATACGCACTCCTCTTTTCCCATTTAAGCATTTTCCAATAATTTCTTCAAGGTATAAATTGAACAATAATGGGGAAAGGCAACAACCTTGTCTTACTCCTCTCCCAATGCTGCTTTCTCCCGACATCTCATTTCCAATCTTTATTCGTACTTTCTGTTGTAAATATAAATTCTGTATCAACCTTCTCTCTTTCCAATCTTCGCCTTTCCTCTTCAAGATATCCATCAGCTTCTTCCATTGCACCCTATCAAAAACTTTTTCCAAGTCAATAAAGACGGTATAGATGATTCTTCATTCCTCGTTATATCTTTCACCTATGATTCTTAACAGGCCAATAGCATCTCTTGTTCCTTTTCCTTCCTAAATCCAAACTGTTCTTCTCCAATCAATCTATCTAACTTTCCATATAGCCTTCTGTTCAGCACTCTCAACAACACTTTGGCTGCATGCGAAATTAGGCTGATAGTCCTATGCTCTTCACATTTATTAGCATTCTTTTTTTCTGAATTGGTATCATTACCGATGTGAGAAAGTCATCTGGCCATTCCCCTTTGTCATACATCTCATTACAGAGATGTATTATCTCCCTTCTTCCTTTGTTTCCTAAACTCTTCAACAATTCTGCAGGTAAATTATCGATTCCGCATGCCTTCCCAGTCTCCATCTCCTTCAGAGCCTTTCTTATATCTGTCTCTAGGATTTCATTCCCCTTTCCATCTTCTAAATAGATATGTATTGAATTTAGCAATGGTATATAAAAATAGTGCATACAATTACAGCAAAACAATCTTTCTTAGTCAATGATTACTTATTGAAAGAATGATCATTCCAGACATTCACTGTACCTAACACTAAACCAGAAAGCTGTAACTTCTCCAATTAAAACGTTTGGATGATTCATATATTTTATTGGCCCCTTCAGCTTTGAATTATCTAGATTGCATTCTGTTTGAACATTCACCGAGACACATGTGGAAAGGAAGATAAAATATTTCGACAGAAAAAATTCATCTGTCTTATGTATACAACCTCAAACACTTCAAATTACAGGTTAAAAGAAAGATACTTTTAGCCTCAGTATATTATACCCTACTAAATGCACCTATGTTTAGTTTATCTGTACCTGAGTTTATTTCATTTTATTTTCCTTTCTTCTGACTTAATTTTCTTCTACACCATCCATATCCTTTAATAAAGCTCAGTTCTCTCATTTACAAATTAAATTTTTGATATAATAGTGCTTTGTATTTAATTAAGAATACAGGAAATCATTGCTTTCAATATTAAATGTCAAGATGATATAGCCTATTCAATACAAAGCATACCCCCAACTAATAACACATTTTTAACTATGGTCCTGATGGTTTCATAATGTTAAAAATAATAATAAAAATATTCTCTCCTAGCAAAATTTCATACCTGTTTGAATTTTTGTTGCAGCCTACGAACTAATTCAGATTCCACATACTTTATAATAGCCAGAATGAATAAAAGGAAAAACTTAAATCACAATCCAAAAATGAACTTACACTGCAACAACTTTTGAGGATTACATATCCTACACAAAGGCAATGATATGTACATCCCACACAACTGGAAAAAAATGCATGCCATTTTTTACAAGTATTATTTTGATAAAATTTAATGAAATAAAATAAATACACAAAATTACAAAAGTTTCTATATTTTTGCTTTGGAAAACAACATTTTTCCAAATTAAATCACAATGAAAAATTAAATTACAAAATTGGACTACAGCCCACGTCAACATCTGTATGTACAACAAAGAAGTGAGCTGGCACAGATCACATGGCACACTGAAGCTGCAATCATCCAAGTTCAGTCTTCACTCATAAAAGAAACCAACAGTCAATGCACTTTTTCATGCCTTCCAGGGATCCTGGAGACTTCAAGTTCTCAGTTACCTTTAACTTTACAGTTTGTATAATTGAACTAGTTATAACACATTCTTCATTTCACCAACCCTAGTTTTTTTGCTTCTATTTCATAGATAAGTAGCCGCCACATCTTGACAACAAAAACTTCAGCTTCCTCATCAAGCACCTGTAACAGAGTGAAGATTTTGTACAGTGCCTTTGTTTTCAGTGATTACAAAAGAAAAGAGGATAAAACACCCTGGCATAGCTCCTATGATTAAATACAACTCTTAAAAATTCCTGGCCCCACTGGTGTTTGAACCTAGGACATGAACCCAAACTTCTGAAAGCAAGCGCAACCAGTGAGCGACCAAACCGCTCGCATAATAATAACGCTCAACTGGTATACACTGCTCGAGTTAACCATGCACACATACATATATAGATCTAACACACATTTTGTGTAATAGTACTTTCACAAAAGAATTTCTCTACAATTTGTAACACGAGAAAACCAAGAAGATAAAAAACAGGATTTAATTTTTATTGGAATTGGTACGTAAATTTTGTCATTGTACGTGCGAGTTATAAGTCGCTTGGAAGTAGCTTCTTACAGCCAGAGCGGATGCGCTATCACGCAGCAGTCACTAGGTGACGCTCTGCATCAGCAGTTTTAGGCTTCATTCTTTATGGGACAGCACGCAGCAATCATGTAGTTGCTTACAGAAGGTAAGGCACGCAGCAGCCTTAGTTTGGTCTCCAAGTTAGTCAGTTTGCTTTCCAAGTTAGTTAGTTGATATTCAAGCCAGTTAGTTTGTCTCTAAAAGTATTCAGTCTTTGTCGCGGTCATTTCTAAAGTGTTCGGTTTGCTGTTAAGATGGATAACATGCTTTAACCCTTTGACTGCTGTAGACGTGTTAACGCGCGCGGCTACTACTGCGCCCAGGTGCTCCAGACGTGTATACACGAGCCACCTTGCCACTCTGTCTGTGCTCCAGACGTGTATACACGTGCCGCCTCGCCGCCCTGTCTGTGCTCCAGACGTGTTAACACGATAGCCCGTTAGCGGCCTGGCTATGAAGCCATATTTCCACCCAGGGTGGTTAGTTGTTTTCCTCATTCGGCCCTTGAGCGTTGGCAGCTGCGATCTAATTTGTGTTGCTCTTTTCCTTTTAGTTTTCGCTGAGAAAATGGCATACAGTCATTATTTTTTTTAACTGCTTAACGTCTCTTAACAGCGAGGTCTTTAGAGATGGTAAAGAATTGGGGGTAAGGAATGGGAAGGAATTCGGCTATTGCCTTTTGAAGGAAGCATCCCGGCATTCACCTGGAGTGATTTGGGGAAACCATGGAAAACCCAAATCTGGATGCCTTGACGGGGATTCGAACCATCGTCCTCCCGAATACGCCGTCGTGTTTGTACCGCGGAAGAAATCATGGAGATTCTTACTAGAAGCAACAGTGAATATGATCACTTTGATAGGGATGACAGTGTCTAGATGTAATTTTCCTAAGCTGTGTACATCAGCTAGTGGTAAATGACCATTTTTCAGAGTTTGAAGCTACAGATTGTGCGAGCAAAATGTGTGGAAAAAGAGAATGCTTTAGTGACGTGTTTGACAGCTTGTGCTTGTCGATTAAGCTGCAGGACACAAGTGGGGATTAAGTTAACTTTCCAGCAGTTTGTCATTTTTCCTGATATTTCTAACGGAATATCATATGATATCTATTGCTGATGAGACCAACAGATACGCGAGAATCAATTCACACTATATTTTCACTATACAGTGGTTTAAAAAGTTCTTTTTCCACATTCTCGAACACTGCATTTTAAATGCTCACGCTCTTCACCGAATAGTAACCGGACAAAAAATGCCAGTTGCAGAGTTTCGTCTGTTTGCATCCATAAATTTAAATTTCGTGAGGTATTTTTCAGGATTTCCTTACACCCCCCCCCCCCCCCCCCCATAGAAATCGCCGTCGCAACTTTTTGAGACCTTTTTTTTAGGTCGCAACCTTCAAAAGCTGCACTTTTCGAGGTAATACATCGACTATCACGTCATTTGTAGACTTTTTTTAAAACTCTACAGTCCAAAAAATTTCACGTGAGATTTCCGTTGACCCACTCTCTCCCTTGGTAATATTTCGCCCCCCCCCCCATTTCACTTCACGTAATTTATGGACGCCCCCTTAGAGAAGTTGTTGAAGCATATGCCACAGAACAGAATGAACCTAGCAATGGAAGACGCTCTGATAAAGAATATCGTCAAGCATTTACTGGGAGACATTTTCCAAATTTCATTCATATTGCAAATTCAAAGAAGAGCACGCCAATGCGTAAATGCGCTGTATGTTCGATACAGAAAGTGCGTCGAGAAACCAATGCAGAACATGTAATGTATCACTGTGTGTTGTACCATTTTTCAAGGCTTATCACACGAAAAGAATTACTAACCATGGTTAACTGCAGAGTAATAATTATATTACATTTATACGCCTCTAAAACTAAACGAAATACAAAAAAAATTAAAAATATATTAGCCCATGTCAAAAAGAAGGCTGGAAAATTTGTGCAGAATTTGTGAAAGGTATTCGGAAAGGTTCTCTCCAGATAAATTACTACACTCACAAACTAAAAACATTTCAGTTGCTGTAATATCTATTTAGTATATGAAGTACCGGCATGTTAGATTACGCAGACATTCACTTTTAGAGGAGCTTTAAATTGAAAAATTTAGATGTTATATTAACAACAGTTATTTTGTATCTGCGGTTTCAAATCGCAGAGTGACAGCAGAAGAACGTCAGACACAACGTTCCAGACGTATTCAGTACACAGCGGTCCGGTCTAACGCGGCATTCCAGCGCAGGTAAACGGCTTAGGCGTAAACAAGGGAGCACTCAGCAAGAGCACGGCCGTGCAAACCGTAACAGTTAAAGTAGTGTAACTTGTTCAGTTGATTAAGCTTCCCATTATATGTGTTGGTAGATGTTGCCACTAGTTATAAGAATTATTCAGTCGCCGTTGCATTTCAGTGAATGTTGTATATGTGTGTGTGAGAGAGAGAGAGCGGCCTATTTGTTGTCAATGTTTGTGAAGTAATAATTGATGAAAGTGTAGGAAGCATTCGTTGTAGAAAAGGTAGTAATTATGTGTTAACCTTTGAGCAGTAAGTTTAGTATTTAATGGAAAGATGTCATTTTCTCTTCATATCAATTAGTTGGAGTATGTTAGGTTTTTAAATTAAATGGTTTGTAACTTAATCCGCATCATGTTTGGTCTCAAATTAACACTCAAAGACTAAAGAACCCACAACCCACGCCCTGCTATTATATTGTGTTTCATGATAATAATGTGAATTTAGTATTTTAGTAACGGAAGTTAATATCGTAAAGAAGAGTGAACGGAGTATTATTTCCATGACGTAAGCAAGTAAAAATCAATCACAGTTTGGTAATCTCTGCGTAATCAAAGAACCTGATATACATTGCTAGAATTAACATCTTCTAGCTAATCACCTCCCCTTCCCCCCCCCCTTTTTCGGTTGGAAGTAAACTTAGAATTAGATGAAAGTCTTTAGTAATGTTGGATAATTAATATAATAGCAACCACTCGTGACATCCTATTACAACATTTCTGGAAGATAATTCCATTTCTAAATATGAACCCCGGGGACATAAGTCATTGTTGCTTTCATGCCTGTTGGTTTCCTATACATGTTTTACTTGCACATGTCCTTATAAGAATGCCTACTCTTTTGTAGGTTTAAAACATTTAAGATGGTACGAGGGTCTTTTGGCTGTTCATCAAGTTGTGGATAAAAGGCAACAAGGCAGGTAAGAACTTATCAAACTATTTAATATATGATATGAAATTAAGTCATGTTATCGGTGGCAGTCACTTATGATTCAATGCAGAAAACCAATGAAAACTTTTAAGTATAAACATTTTTTTCTTTTGATCCTTGCGAATTCTCACAAATTTTGGACCATGACTGTGAATCCGATGGTTTCAAATCAGATGTTAATTTTGATAAGATTTTCTTCCATAAGTGTGTCAGGGACTGGAATAACTTACAAAAGGAAGTGCTGGATCCTACGTTGCAAAAGCAAACTCATTAAAACCATAAATTCTTATGACTTTTAACTCTATAAAACAGAGTGTACCCCCTCTCCTTTTTCTTACTCCTTTCCAAACAGTTATCTACCCCCCACTATTTTTGTGTGCACACTGCTTATATACAATTTGCTACGTATATTCTTCCTCAAAAAGTTAAGAACAAAATGACCAAATTTTAATCCTCCAATATGGGTTATACAGCCGTGACATAGGGGATAAAGAGATAATAATTTTACCATTCATTAAAGCAATTTTATGGCATGATTGACTTGATCAGCCACCAAAGTACATATAAATAGGGAAATGAGTATTGGCCCACAACCTCAAACAGCAGTCCATATTGTTGCATCCTTTTTAAGGAACATTCTGCACAGAGAACTGCATTCTACAGTGGGTGGCCCCATTTATTTTGAGGGAGAATCGTAAAAAAAAATCCTCACTTCATCTCTGAATTATGTTTATATTTTCATTATCTACTTCTTGGTAAAGAAATGCCTTATAACACTAAATGGAACCCAACATACCATACAGTTCACCAATCAAGTTGAAAAGGAATGTTAGTTATCTTTCTTCTTACAGGTGCTAGGGTGAATTGTTATCCTAAACTCATAAATTTATATTTCAATTTTAAAAGTTGCCACCACTGCAGTAATGTTGCAGTTCTGACATGTGCAAATTACACTCAAGTGCGAAAAGTTATGGGACACCACCAGACAACTTGCTCTCACCACCTGAAATTGCGACTCATCTGACCACGAAGTGTTTTTGCAGTTATCTTGGGTCCATCCAACATGTACACGAATCTAGGATGGGCGCTGCAAATGATGGCATTTTGTTAGCAGAGGCACTCACATCCTTCTGCGGCCACATACATCGACGTCATTTTTCGCTGCACTTTCCGCAAATACATATTTGTCAAATGTTCTACACTGAATGTTGCCGTTCTTTGACACAGTGTTCCATGTGTATCAATACTGGCACCTCAAGGCAGGTATCAATGGTATCACTCATCAATTAGACATAATCAGTCACTGAATTGTATATGGTGGAAGGTAATGCCAGTCACCCTTCACACTGTTGTTTGAGGAATGTTGAATTCACAAACAATTTCTGAAATGGAATGTCCCATGCACCTGGTTGTAAGAACGTGTAGCTTATGCTTGGGGTGGAGCATAAACACGTTGTCTTAACTCTGACCGAGCGTCGCCTTGGATGCTACAGTCTTGGCTTAAATAGAATAACCCGATCGCCACATAGATTTTAACCCAAAAACTATGGAAAGGTAAAGTTCAATGATGATAACTAGTTCATTCCCATTAGATCAACTATATTCTTCAAAATTTCACTAAGCCAAAAACTGTACAGGCAATCAGACAATTTTTCCAAAGAAATGTTTTGCAACTTCGATTAACCGTTCGAGCCAGACCACACCCCAATAGTTCAAGGAATATAATCACTAGTTGAAGAAAGCCAAAAAAAGTTCGTCACATGCTCCCATTGTTCAATAGTTTAGATAATTTCAAACAATCCCGAGGCCCCACTTGGCAAAATACTATTTTACAGCAACATTATGATTAACTTGAATAAAAGAAGCAGCATTATTCCAAAATAAAACTTGCACAGTTGTGCTTGATATGAAACTTGCAGGCCTACTCAGCTACGCTCTTTTCCTCATTCACATGGATGGCTGCTGGCAGGCTGATCAGATATCAAATCGCACATCAGAAAAAGTTTCGACATAAAATTTGTCCTTGAAAATAAAAATAATTCAATCTTTCTGAAATTTTACAAATAGCTGGATCTTTAAGTAAACGTTAACTTTAGTTATCATACAAAATTTCGTAACATTAAAATAAATACTTTAGATACGAACTTCCACTCCAAGCGAATGCCGAAAACTGATGAAATGCAAAATACTTTCTCAACAACTGTAAAACTGCTTTCTAACTTGAATAAACATAGAAACTGACTATAAAAATGAAATGCACTAATATTCTCCAAACTAACTTATGGTTCTAAGAATAAAATTTTGTTACGCAGTCACAAAATTTGATAGATAGCTTACACGGTGCCTATCACCTTTCAACGTTCAAGATCTGGTAATTACATATTGTAACCATAATCACATCAGAACACCTTTCACACGAATCATGAGTGCACAAATGAAAGCTCCAGCACAGCTTAACACATGCATTTTTTGCATAGTGCTACTGCCATCTGGTTATTTGTATCTCCCTGGGTGATACTACGAGGAAAATATATACAGTGAAGGCAAACAAAAAAGCTACACCAGATAATTTTGCATAGTTACATCATTACATCTGACCTTACTCCCTAAACAACTAACAATAAGGGCTTATTGTAAGCAGAGGAACTAGTTCATATTCAACCAAAACTAAGTTCCTCAACATAACCAATCGTACCACCAGTGAATCATTTTAGCATTCGGCTTCTGAGATGTCCTGCTAATAGATGATGAATACTTTTTTGATGCCAGTCTGGTCTGGAATTTCTATAAGCACTTGACCAACTTTCAACTTTGACAAAGCTTGCTTTGTGTATGTCAAGTACGCCATGAAGACTCCATGGTTTGGATCCAACAAACTGTCAGGCCAGCAGCTGGGAACTTTGCCATCTAGTCACTACAACCACATGGATTTACGTTATTACTGGCGGGACATAAATGGGTAAACAGATGGTTTACTACCTTAAGGGTGAAGAATTCCTTTAAGGTATTGATTCTAGAACCACTTGCGAAGGTAGCAAATTTTACGAGTTTACAACTCGCAGCTCATTAACTTCGAGATCCTTAGAGCCAGGAAAAGACTCAGGGCAAGTAACAGAAATAAATATGGAAAAACCATCCCAGCACAGATCTGAGTGATTTTGAGAAAACATGAGAAATGAAATTTCAATAGAAATCAAACCTGTATCCTTCCAAAGGCCAGGTTTGACCATTCTCTCCATATTTTTATCATCCCATTCTTATGAGCTAGGATCAAGTTCCCAGGATTGATTAATAAAAATTTATTGAAACTATATATAACATTTTTACCTTATTTTTTTCAAAATACTCTCCTCCTGCTTCTACACACTTATTCCACCATGCATACAATTGTTGGAAAACCTCTTAAAAGCTGTTTTTTGAAAGTTCTTTCAGCCACTTCGACACATTTTCAATCACTTCTGACGAATCAGTAAAACGTTGACCCTTTAATGTCATTTTCAGCTTGAAAACAGGTAAAAATCCAGTGGTGCAAGATAGGGAGAAAATGGAAGGTGTTCCAGACTGGTAACATTGTTTTTGGCAAGGTACCGTTTCACCATTCCAGATTGATGTGACAGGGAATTGTCATGTAACAAAAACCTATCATTCTCTGCCCATTGTTAAGGTCGTTTTTGTCGAATTGCATCTCATAACCATTAATATCTCTGTGTACAATTCTTTGTGACTGTTTTCTCTTCAGAAATAATTTACAATGAATCAAGCCTTGGTAATCAAAAAACATATCCAACATTACACCGGCTTCTGTCCAAGATAAACTTTTGTTTTCCTGGTGATGTTTTTATATTCCATTCGGAAGACTGCCAGTTTGTCTGAGAGTTGTAAAGAAAGCACAACATCTCATCACCTGTTTTGCGCAGGAAGCTGTTGTCTGCATCAGCCATTTAAATCAAATCCTTGCACATTACCTTTGCTCAGGGGATGCATGTTCAAATCATTATGAAGAATACTGTGAACACTCCCATGTGAAATACCAACTTCGGAGGCAATAATATCGATGGTTGTTCACCTGTCCACATGCACAAATTGTCGAACATGCTCAAAATTCTTATCTTTCATGGAAGTTGAAGGCAGCCCAGACCAAATGTCATCTTCAATTGTAGTGTGACCATTGTGAAAACACTTATGCCACTCGTAAACTGCCATTTTCTTCATAGCATAGTTTCCGTATGCCTTCTTCAGCAGCTCAAGTGTCTCCGATGGTGATTTCTCCAGCAACACACACACACACACACAATCTGATGTTGCTACACTGCTCTAAAGACGACATTTCACAATCCAACTAAAGGAAGAAACTTTGTCCGATTATCATGCAACACATACACGAAACCAACTACAACTGCCTGCTGCACAGCACCATCCTCAAAAGTGTTGACAACCTCCCTAACAAAAATTTCACTTTCAGCAAACAACTGCTTGACTGTACAACAATCTGGCAACTTTCAGACCCTACCACGTAGTTTCATTGCACACCCTATTTTAATCACTGATTACCAGAGATGACTTTCTTAAAATTTACAACCTGCCATTCATTATTTAAAATATTTTTCTTTTTTTAATATGTAGTATATTTTCTCTCTCTCTGTCTTGTTTATATAGGCCATTGAAGGATCACAAGATTCAACTATTGCATTTATAGAGAGCTTTGATGTTTGTTCAATACTTACGCATCATCCAAATGTGCTGCTACTTTCTCCTATAGGCACCTGTCTTCTTTGGTGATTTTACCTGGAACTTCTTTGTGAAAGCATCATCCTGATAGATGTTCAGTCTCCTAAGTCGGTTTCTGTCCCGTCCCAGTACCTGCAGATCCTTGTTCACTTCTATCAGCCATGGATATTTGGTATCCCTTTTTTTTCACCAGTATATAATAAACTCATGGGAAAACCCTAGAGAGGTGTCCATAAAATGCCAGACATCTCTTCCTCACAACATAAGCCCCTTACTGTTAAATATTAGACATTCTGAAAATATAAGGCTTCAGGATACATGAAACTCCAATAGTGTTCCACTGCAAGAAATTGTGATCAGTCGAGATGCCAGTTCTAGTTTGTTAACTCAAGTTGTTGATGTTATTCATTGGGAAAGATTCCAGTCATTCTTGCAGGTGCTTGTTTGTTTTCTTAATCCTTCCTTGTTCAGGATGTAGAACACATGGAGATTTGCTTGTGTTCATGACATACTGTATGCCACATATGCCTTTGCTGCTTCTGTCTGAAAACTGTTGATCCACTGATATTTTCAATAACTTAGAAGTGCCCAGTCATTGAAGAATGCCAGGAAATCCACATTGAATTTGTTGTGCTTTTATCTTAAACAGATAACACTTAGAAGCTCCATCCAGCTAGCTCCCTTCACCACTCTCTTATAACCTTAAAGAGAGGAAGGAGATCATCAGCTCATCATCTTGATTTCAAAACATTTTGAGGCTGTTCCTTTGAACCTTATCTGCTGGATAAAGTTATGGGTCTTTTTAACCAAGTCCAACAGTTCTGGTAAGATTTTCACGAGCGTAGGTCTGCCAATTGCCGTATGCCTTCTTAATGTTGTAAAAGATGATGACACACTTCTTAACAGCAATTTTTACTTGTCTTAGCACTTAATTCAGGCTGACTGTTGTGCACAAGTACAACTTTTCCTGAATCTTCCTTGGTGTTCTCCTAGTTGAGGATCTAATTGGGCTTCAGCTCTGTGTAATAAGACCTTGCAGAAAATTATGTATGTGACAGGTAGCAAAGAGAATCCTCAATAACTATTGACACCCAAGTTGCCTTTTGATGAATGAAGGCAGAAATCCAGTCACTACACACCATTTTAGTCTTCCAGATATTTTGTAGAACTTCAGTCAACATGCTGGATACCCCGTCTCCAGCCTTTTTATGTAGTTTGACTGTTATTGAGTCTGCCTCTGATGCTCTGTTATTTTACAACGACTGAAAGATTTCCATGACTGCTTCTTTGGTTCGAAGTTGAGAGTTTGGTTGCTTGCAGTAGTTCTGAATTCTATGTGAACATCATTCGGCTGTGGCCATTCATCCTTGTCATACCATTGTAAGAAGGCAGACAGTAGTTGCAGGTTAACTGGCATATTGCACTGGAGGTTTCACACGTGGCATGTCCTATGATTTGGAGGTTTCACAAGTGGCATGGCGTATGATATGACTGTGTTAGTAAAGAGCATGGGGTTTCATATCTTGCAGTACGGTCTCTTCACAGGAAGAGGCATGGGACTGTATAAAAAACAACAATAACTGTTTGTGGAGTTGATTGAGGTAGCAGAGTCGTCTGAATCCTGTTCTAGGAGGAAAGAGTGTTTTGGAGAGGAGGGATCTCATTTCATGGCAGGTACGAGGGACTCAAGGCCCAGGAACTACCGTGAGACCAGGATTGGAATATGGTTCCTCTTGGAGTGTTTATGGCAGTGGATGGGTTGAGCAGGCTGTTATATAGTTGAAATACTGAGTGCAGCAATTGCCACGAATACCAAGACTAAGGGTTGGATGGTTTGCTGTGATAAGGACTGCAATGTCAAAAAGCAGATGGTGTGGACGTATGAGAGCAACACGTCCAGGAAAGTAACCTGCATGTGAGAAAGTACGAAGTGATGTTCAGAGTATTATAAGAATTAGGAATGATCAGGAAGCTCAACCTATGTGTCCAGTTCATAAAAATGTCATCTATAAAACTGAGCTACATGAGAGATTTAAGATGGACTTCATCGAAAAATTACTTTTTCAGATGGCACAGGAAGAGATTTGCATAAGGAAGAGTAATACGAGTAGCTGGTACAGTGCCTCAGATTTTATGCACAATTAGTTACTAGGGTTAGGTTCTTTATAACAAGTTACATTTTTTCCTGCCTTCTTTTTGAGTAGTAATGCTGAATATCACACTAATTGAACATTACTGATTGTACTTCTTTTGCCAATGACAGGTCGCAATGACAGGAGGAAAAAAATTAGAGAAATAAGATGCCGTACTGATACTTTAATGTATTCTTTCTTTCCTCATTCTGTTCGGGTTTGGAATGCACAGAATTAGGATTGGTGCTTAGCACCCTCTGCCACCCATAATATTTGTGAATTGCTGAGTGTAGATGTAGATGAACTTAAATGCATTTAATACAGCATATAAATGCATATTCAGACCATTTTCCTAGTTTTGGTCATATTATAACATTATTTATGGTCATATTTTGAGGAAAAATCTGGTATTTTTTTTAATAGTACCAGGAATTTACTATAAGGTATAAATGAGAAGAACTTAAGGTAGTTATTCACAGAAATGTGCTTCTCTTATAAATTGGATTAAAAAACAAAACTAATTGTCACTGAATTAGACAGAATTCACCAGTCAAGAATTGAAGTTATAAATTATTGTAACTATCTTTTTACTTATGGCTTTACGCCTTGTTGACATCGAGGTCATTGCAGGCAGGATGGGATGGGGGATAAGGGGCAGCAAGGAATTCGGCCACGGCTTTTTGAAGAAAGAAGCCTGACATTCAGCTGGAAAGGTTTGGGGAAAACCCAAATCTGAATGCCGGATCAGGGATTCAATCTCACGTCCTCCCGAATGCGAGACCAGAGTGTTAACCGCTCATCCACCACACTCGATGTAGCTCTCTAAACGTTAATATTACGCCCGCCTTTTAATGTTGACAATGCAGCAGCAGCATGCTTGTGCTGAGCTGAGTCAATGTATGTCTCATTGTCACCCATACTTTTTAAGATAATCCTCAGTCACTGTTAAATCTGCAGTGGATCAGTGAGTACCGCCATGTCAAAACCAGATTTTCTGAAAGTGCGAAGTTAGACAGTTACGTAAAAGTTGTTTCTATAAATTATGTGAAATTCTAGTGAATTCAACAGAGCGATTCCATGTGCAGCAACTGCATTACAGCAAGACACAAGAATGAAGTATCACATGGCATTCAGCATAACAAAGCAAACAAAAATATTTTTTTGATACATCTATAGATCTATCATCTTCCAAATTGTCATTTTTTTTTCTAAAGAACTCTGCAAAATGATGGTATGCACCATCATCCCACTTAAAAAAAATGAACAATGAATACTTTAAATTCTCCTTGGAGAAATACACAACACAGACAATTCCAACAGCATCAACATTGAGGAAGAACTATTTACCATCTTGTAATGAAAATGTATTGCAGGCAATTGGAACTAAGATAGGCATCAGTAAGATTTGGGTATCAATACATGAAAATACTGATGCTTGTGGGAGACGCTTTGTAAATGTTAACATTGGACACCTACTTGCTGACAGACCGGCTGATATATTTTTTCTGAACTGTGAAGTTCTCGAGTCAGTAAACCACTCTACAACTGCAGTCCATCCATTTTGACAACACTATGAAACTGTTATGGAATGGTGCAGAACATGTCTTCCTATTTGTGACTGATGGTAAAAACTGGAAAAGGTCTTAGAATGTTGTATTCTTCGATTGTCGTGCTCGTGGATTACATAGGGTTCCTGAGGAAGTAAATTTCCTTGATGTTGATAGGTTAACATCAAATTTGAAAAATATTTTTGTCATAATTCCATCCCTCTGCCATCTCAACCAATACTTACTCGTGGGGGCACATGGCTTGATGCTGTTTGCTATTACTATCAATATTATGAAAACATACAGAAAATAGTTTCTAATTTTGATAGCAGTGAAGCATAGTCTATAGAAATTGTTCAAGAGCTATTTTCAAGCAATTTGCTCAGAAATTTGGAGTACATAAAGTCAAAATTTTCAGGCATTACAACTGCAATTTCACGTCTTGAAGAAATTGATCTAAGACCACATGAAAATTTGGTGGTCGTTAAAAGTTTGCAAACCTAAATAGGTCAAGCAGGGAGCAGTGTTGCTAGTTTGTTAAAGAAAAACCTCGATAAAGTGTTGCTTAGGAATACTGAATACAAAACCATTTGTAAAATTAGTGACATTTTAAATGATGGTGAATCTGTTTTGATTGCAAACGACCCACAATTAAATAGCAGAGACTTGACTACGCTTCTGTGACATGTTGCTTTGTCAAATGAAGCTTCTCACAGTAGAAGACAGTTTAATTAACTACAGGGGAAAATTCCACTTTGATAACTGGAAGATGCAATGCTGGTATCAAACAAGAATTTTTTTTAAATAATAATAATAATAATGGGATGTACACTAATCCACAATAAATACATAATAAATTATCATTTTTAAAAGTCAAAATATAGTAATCTATTCTTCTGCACAAACATGGAAATAATTTTTGAATTTTTCCCCCAGTGATAAAGTGAGTGTATTGAAGCAAATTACTCTGTCTAAATGAAAGCGACACTACTACATAAAATAAATTATGTACAACTGAGTATGTTTTGATACATAATAAATTTAAATGTTTGGTCATATTTTGTCATTCTTAGGTCGTTTGCATGCACATTTCTAGATTTTTTCTTTTGGTCATAAAGATCTGAACCCTAGTTATTACTAAGTATCATGCGTAAGATGGAGTAGGTAGGAAGGAGTTTTGGCTCATGTCACATACCTTATAAATTTTGTAACGGCGCACAGAGGGCCAGAATCTTGAAAACATGGCCAAAAAGGAAAGAAAAAAAAAAAGTTTATAGATGGGTATTTTGGACTATCAAATTGGATACAGTAATGTTCGGACTACTGAATGCCGGTTGTGCAGACGATCAGCTGTTCATTTCTTCCGTTATATTTCCAGTCAAACTTAGCAATTCTTGATTAGCTGTGCGTGCAGGTGGCCAGGCTACAAAATAGTCTCGTCTCTAAATATAAATATTTGTGATCTGTGTAAGTGAAGCGAATATTTTCAATATTGAAGGTGTTCCAAGAGGTATGAACTAATTAAAATACATTTATGTCATTATTAAATCATTAATTATACATATTTTTTCATTAATTAACTTAATACCGGAAAATGCACGAGAAAAGAGAGATAAGTTACGAATACCATGACATTCCGCTTTCTTTTGCTCTGTATCCGCAAGTATACATTATTACCTTTGTAACTTAACCATTAAATCCACCTACAAGTACCAACTCTGGCTTTGAGCCACGTTTTAAGCGATGCTTGCAAAATGTTTGGTTATTTTTTTTAATGAAATTATTAATATTAGGCAACTTTTTTCATTAATAATTGCGTAAAAAAGTACATTTTTTTATTGAAATACAAATATTGTACATAGTTAGTGGAGATTCTTTTTAACGCTTTTAAACACGTATGAAGAAATGAATATTAAATAAATGAATAAAAAAATCAATGAATAACATCACAACTGCCAGACACTACGTCAAAGAATACCCTTGATACAACATACAAACAGCAGTCCTTAGAGTGTTTATCCACAGACCAGACATTATTTCTTCGACCATTTTACGCATCGGTCAAGTGTTAGAAGATGTTCAAGAATCAACTAATGAGTTGATAAAGCAATATCACATGAGGGTATATTTCAGCTTAAACGCGGCAATTCATTGTTAGATGTGCGTGCGGCCGGCCAGGCAAGATCTTTTATAATATCGCATGAGATTTTTCTCGAAAGTTTTCCAGCGTTAAGACTATGGAAAACGAGATTGTTGGCAACTACAGACTCCTACATTTCTTCTCTACGCAAATCATACCAAAGAAAATGAAGAGTTTGTAGGCAGAAGTCGTTGCCCTCTTAGTTCCTGTGCCTGAAGACTATGAAGATTCCGATGAAGATGATGAGGTAACAGACTTTGAAGATGGTGACGATTCAATTGAAGAAGCAGAAGAAGAAAAAAATAATGATGATGATGATGAAAAAGAAGAAAACGACATCATATAATTATAGTTACAGTTTTTACTAAATGAATAACTTTTTTTCGAGCTTTCCATTTTTTGAGCTTATATTTTTAACCATTAACTACAACCACCCCTAAATATTGACTTTTATATGAATAAAAAGACTTATGACCTTTCGTCCGCCATCTTGGATCCACCATTTAGGGTTTTTTTTTCTTCCATTTTTGAAGTCATAATCTTCATCAGCAACCTCGATAATTGCTTAAAAAAAAAAAAAAAGATTTTTGTATGAATAGAATAACGTTTTTCAATATTTGTCCGCGATCTTGGATCCGCCATTTTCTTTTTTGCACTTTTTAATATCATATTCTTAATCAGCAACTTCGATAACCTTTAGATACTAACTTTGGTACAAATGGAACAACTATTTATATTTTGGCCAGCTTTTTGCGATTCGGGCCCACTGTGCGGCGTGACAATATTTGTTCTCAGAACCACGAGTTAGACTGGATAGTACTGCATATCATTGCCTATCATTTCTATTGTCAGTTTCTATGTTAATTCAAGCTAGAAGTCAGGTCTTCACAGTTTTGAGAGTGTATTTTCAATTGCAACATTCTAAGTCATTAGCCTGATAATAAATCAATGAAAGCAATTAGAGGCTTCAAGTTCACACAGTAACCATTTTTAAATATGTAGATTTGTTTAAAGCTACTTTCAAATCGATAGCTTCAGTAACGCCTGGTATCCATCAAGGCAAGATCGCCGATACATAATCGGCCTGAAGATGGCTACTGAGCTAGTAGCCGAAAGCTTGTCACTTTATAATAAAATCCGGCTGCAAACCCTAGAAGATTTGTTGTCATTTATTCGCCGGTAAAGCCTGCATTCGCATATAACTCTTGACATATTAATTAGTTAGATTCTGTTTTTGGATTACGAATTTTATTTCACCTTATGACATTAGTAAACATGTTTTGCTTGATAGCGAAGGAGAGAGTAGCTCTTTAGCAGTAAAGTAAAATTTATTTCAGTTTAGTAATAAAATTGTTATCAGGTCTTAGTAATCACATTAAAATTAATTTTTTACGGCAAAACTATTAAAGTTACAATTTTTTTTAATGATTAAAGTTGACATTTTCCACAATTCTCAAAATTTAAGAAAGATGTTCAAGGTCAAGAGGTCTGATGAAACCTTCGGGCGTGAATGACGAATCTGATCTGATTTCCAGCATATTGCCATGTGAAGAGGAAGTATTGTAGCTTCCCCCAGTCAGTGAGCATAAATACCTGCCCAGAATTTTCCTTGTTCGTAGTTGCAGTAGCACTCGCGCAGTAGCCCAGTCTTCCAGAATCAGTGAGCGCGACGCCATGTAGCTAAGTCAGAAAGTTTCATATCGGGCACTACTGTGCAATCGTTTTATTTTGGCATATTGTAGGTTCACGTATTCAGTTTTATAGCAATGTAGCAGTGAAGTTGTATTTACACCATGGGGGAGCATCGGGATCACCTAAGTGTCGGTCGTTTGTAAACAGTTGAATAGTGGAACCTTCTGCTGTATTTAATTTGCTTTCACAAATTAGCAAAAATTTAACTTTGAACTATGGGTTGTGGTCTGACTCGAATCGGTTAATCGAACTTGCAATTATATCTTCAGAGAATTTGTATGATGGCGTTTCAGTTTGTAACTTTGCAAAACTTTTTAAGAATATAATTTATGTATACTAGCAAGACTTGTGAACATTATTTGCAAACACCTTTTCTTAGTTTGGGATTATTTAAACTAAGTGGCGACCAAGTACATTTGCAAAGCTAAAACTGAAATATCCACGGTCATAGCTGAGACTGAAGTTTATGCACTCACCCCAGTGCACATCTAAGCCTCACACACTGTAGCAAAACAGTAGACGAAGTGTTGTGTATCCTTGATATGGTAGAGGAGCTGAATATGAGCTGTCCACCAATGCAAAAATGTATTCTGTAAGAGATCCATAAGTAGCAACTGTGGGGCAACGAGGTTTACCTGGCTTATGGATTTTGGGAAGCGGCTACAAAATATGGGTGCATGAATTTATTAAAAGCAAAAGTCCGACTGATGATTAAGACTGAATAGGTCTATTGAACTGTATGAATTGTTCAATTTTCTTGCCGACAGTGGATGTGGACCACTAATCATGGGGTAATAAATGTTCCTATCGGATAACTGACGAAGTGCTTCAGCTACGTAATCACTTTGATTCACAACTACTATGGTTGAGCACTTGTCTGCTTGAAGGATGATTAGGTTTTGGGTAGGGTGACAGTTCTTTTATGGTATGGGTTTAGGCACGGCAAAGATTGCTGGTGAGGGCAGACATGGTGAGACAAATATTTTATCCAGAAATTCCAACCACAATTACCTCTACTGGATCATCCTCAACCACTGTTAATCACGGTTACTATGTAGCTGAAGCCCTTTATAAGTAATCAGGAATGAACACCTGCCCACCCCTTGTGATCCCTCACCTGCTGTCAGCAAGAAGAATGAAGAATTCAATATGCCCTCCAAGGTCTCATCCAGCAGTCAGTTTCACTTCTTATTCACAAAATACAGGCATACCTACTCACAGTATCTTCTTCCCAACATACACAAGGCAAGTAATACTGTATAGCCTATACTTGCTGCCTATGGGTCTCCACCTTGCACACTACACTTCTCTTCTTGTACTCACTGAATAACTTCTCCTCCTTAAACTTCACCTGATCCTACTCCCAGACTGACATCACTTTCCTGGAAGTAGATATCTCTGTACAGAATGGCCACTTACACACTTCTTTCCGTATAAAACCCACTAACCTACAACAATATATCCATTTTGATAACTGCCATCCATGTCATACAAAACGTTCCATTCCATACAGCCTAGCCATTCAAGGCAAACGCATCTGCACTGATCACGATTCCTTTACTCTCTACACTAACAACCTGACCCAGGCACTCATAAACCACAATTATAGTTCAAAAACAGCTATCAAGAGTCAGGAACTGTCCCCCACAACGACACAAACAACCTAAATACAATTAGAACCCTGTTTTTCTCACCCAGTTTTTGCCTGGCCTGGAATTGCTAAACCATATTCTTCAATTAGGCTAAGACTTTCTCAGATCCTTTCCTGAAATGCACCACATTCTTCCCACTACCCTTCCCACCACACCCCGAGTCACCTTCAGCAGACTGCCTAATCTAAATAATATTCTTGTACATAAATATCAACCCTCTGACGCTCCTAAAGCACCATTTGGATCCTTCCCTTGTAAGAGAACCCATTGCAAAACTTATGGTATGCATCCACCTATACCACTACCTATAGCAACCCTACTACTGGTGAAACCTACCCCATAATAGGTCATGCCACTTGTGCAACAACCTATCTCATATACCAACTCACCTGCCTCCATTGTCCAAGTTCCTACATTGGCCTGACCTCAAACTCATTATCCATCAGAATGAATGGTCACAGTCAAACAGTTTATTCCCAAACCTGGACCTCCATGTTGCTCACCATGTCAGTACTAATAACACCCGCGACCTTAATAACTGCTTCACAGTCAGAGCCATTAGAGTACTTCCAGACACTACCTCCAAATCTGAACTCCTCAGGTGGGAATCGGCATATCAACACATCCTGCAGACTAGACATCCCCCAGGCCTTAATTTCCGTTAATATCTTCCATCCTCACCCTATACACCCATCACTGGCCAGCACAATAGATACATATATTTTTCAAAAATTTTGAATTATATTTTTATTTATTTATTTATATTTTTTATTACTATTATTTTTCAACCATTTTAATATTTCTTATACTCGTGGTTATATTATCGTTGCTCCCCCCCCCCCCCCCTCCGATGGTCTATTGCATTCCACGAGTGGCTGCGTCGAACTCAAGTCTTGCACAAGACCAGCCACTTACATCTGTTAACTTGAAAAAGGGTTTTAACCCGAAATATTGTATTTTCTTTGTTTGTGTGTTTTTTTTTGTGTTGCTGCTGCCCTCTTCCCTTCACCTTTGGCGAGTGTTGGGTGTATTTCATCTGCCCTTTCCATATATTTATTATGTTTACTTATTTATATTTAGATTTTATTAAATTAGCAGTGTTAGCCCATGACCTTTTTTGACAGAGATGTTCATGCTAATATATAATTGTTTCAATGTTCGTGGTCGACTGACTTGACATAGCTGAAAAACAAACTTGTATTTGACCCTAACGGTTCAGTCTACAAAATTCAAAAATGAACTTCATTTTAGTTCGAAGGGAATGCAATCATCAATTGCAGTAAAAATTGCTTCAAAAACATCATCGTTCCTGATCGAGGCTGGTCAAACATTCATAATGCAATCTTCGGTCATTGTGTTCATAGTGGCCAGAGATATTACTACAAGTCTCTGATTATGAGTGTTATTTAATAGTGAAACAACTCCGGAGAAATGAATTGGCAGAACGCTGATTTATGTAATATATCTGAAGTCTAACATACACTTTAAATAATCAAATAAACCCACGCACAATGAACATAAAGACCATTAATGAAAGTGGTTTGTAAAACACGTAAAGAGCAAATAAACCATCAAATTTAAACTTTGGCCAAATGCATTATTAGAGGATTAAATTAAAATTTATTTCTGACTGGAATGAGAATTGCCATTTGTCATTATAGCGGACGCCATAAGTGATTTAAATTTTTTTTTTACGTTGCTTTCATTAACAGCAAGGTTAATAAAAAGTAGCTCCACACCTGACCGTAGAGTCTCTGCATATTTTTTTTTTTAAATTAAATACGACACGAAGGAAACTTAATGTAATCTGGCAATTAATTTTACAGCAGCTGCTTTGCTATTAAATTGTGCACATAACCTTCAACTTCTAATAATCTTTAGTCGCTGTTAATTTGTGAGCGAAGGATGGTGCATAACGTAACCATTCTCCAACCAATAGCTATCGAGGTGAGAGAGAGAGAGCTTAGGAATTATAGTAGATTTTGCTCTTCCTGCCCACCAGAGATAAGTTTTGATATTTATCAATGCCCGGGAATTAGCTGTGTATCACTGCCCCCCTACCAGTCCTTTGGCTTGAATTTACCCCCATCATTTTCCTGGCCAACAGATTTTCTATGTGCTTGAAAAATCTGTCGGGCAGGCGGCCAGGTCAGTTGATCATAGATGAACGAATTTTCGACGGTGTAACGTGCCATCATCTTCAGGTTGTGTCCGCTGGTCGGCGTGAGGAGCGCAGTCCAGGATGCGACTGCTGGACTGCACTCCTCACACCGACCAGCGGACACAACCTGAAGATGATGGCACGTTATGCCCGAAAATTCATTCATCTACGATCAACTGACCCGGCCACATGCACGAGATATTTTCAAGCATCAGATTCACCGGAAAAATTTACGATTACATAGAACAGTTTTTCTATGTTTTTGCAGTCTCCCTCAATACCCACCCTAATAACTTTCCCCTGTCGATAGAGGGCTAGACCCGAAAATTACTTTCTAATATATGTTCTTGTCTTTTCTGTGTGTTCAGGCCCCACACCCAACATCTAAAGGTAAGTACTGGTGGCTCATTTCCCTATCCGAATTTGTAAGTCCTTTTCGCTACTTAGCACCTTTCATTACATATATATTTCAGGTATTGATGAAAAAATGTGTGGGAGAAGTAGTTTATCTAGGAGGGAATGGAAACCATCGATACAGTGGGGAAAGGAGGAAAAATATCATGATAATTGTAGGGCCTGGTATTCAGGAGGATGCTGGTTTGGTCACCGAGATTTCATTTTTTGTGGTTTCCCAATATTGCTCTAGGCCACTTTTTTTCCAAAATACGGTGGCCATATTCTTCCCATGCCCTCAACAACTGCCTTGCACATGCCATGTTATAAGGAAACAATGGATGATGGATATTAAATAAAAATCAGAAAAGGGGAATAAGTCACTATTTACTAAAGATGATGGAAAGGTTACATAAACAAAGAACACTAATTATTGAGCATATATGCTTCATTAGCAGCAGAACAGGTCAAAATAGGGGTGCAGATAGTTCGGCCACTGAATGATGAATTCTACTTCTGTTGTGGCTGGATCTACAGATTGATGCAGAATGCAAACCATGATGCGAGTTCATATGTGTGATACATCGGTGCAGGTAATGTCAAGTGATTGAAAATTCCCAGCATCACTGCAATTTCAAATTGAGTCCTTAAGTCTTAACAATGACATATCAAGCAGATACAAAGGAAAATTAATGAATTAAGAAAAAAAGAGAAAGTAGTGAAAAGTGCCATAAAACAACAATGATCTTAGATAGAAAAAGAATATTTAATACCCCCAAAATTAAACATTAAAACCAGATTATACTTAAATTTCATCTAATTTAAATTTATATCAAATCTTGACAGTTTTCTTTTTAATACAAAGCAGATTTTTGACATAATAATCTCTCTAGTTTTCAGTTACTAGAAACTAAACTTACCATCTGCACATCATCAAGGATTCCTTGTGGGGCACTTCCTGCTAACACTTTTGAGCAAATGAAATCAACCAAAGTGGGCTCTGGTTCTCCTATGTATTCAATAATTTTCTTATTGATCCAGGGCCGTATTCGTCTCTCCATCAGATGCTGTATAAACAAGAAGGAAATTTAGAAATGTATAAATAAATGGCAATGTCACCAGAAAAAAAAAAAAAAAACATTTCTTTTACTTATCTTTGAAAGGTAAAAAGAGAACTTTAAATAATTACTTACATTGTCTACTGCAGACCAATCTAATTGGAAAGCAAATAATGCCGTTTTTTCTGTTGGTATCTGATCAATAATAGTCTTTATGTGTTTCCGTTTCTCTTCCTGTGATTTAGTTACATCTTCCTTTTTCTCTTCTTTTTTCTTTTTATCCTCGCCATAATCTAAAACATAGGGGAAAAAATTGTATTGGGAGTTATAAATTTTTCAATATTTAATTAAATTTATGATATACAAGATAACTGCCTCTGTTAAAGATTAAAATCTCCAAAAACAATTTACTGTCACAAATTTGAAATAAAATAGTAACTAAATCTACCACACAGGATTTTCAAATGTTTTGCTACTGTTGAGATCACTAGAGGCAGGAAATAATTAGGGGGTGGGAACACAAGGAATAGGAAGGAATTTGGCCCAGAATATTTCACTGAGCTTTAACCAATCACTCTACCTAGAATACACATAGGTCTTACTGTAATACAAAGCTTACTTATCATCAACATAATGGAGCTGCTTCAGTGGTAACTGCCTACTTTTGAATTATAAGAATTTTTAATTTCAAGCGACTAACTTTTGATGCAACTTTTCAATACCTCACTTTTTACCTATGAATGAAAACTTTCCATATTCAATATGTCTCGGATGCAAATGTACAACCATGGATCATCCCTTCCAAATAATACCACACAGTCTTCACCCAATATCGATCCAGACATCAACATCAATGAATGTCTTATACACACCTACCAACTCCTAGTCCACAAAGTTTTCCTTGACCCATTATACAGTCCCAAGGATCTTTCCCATGCAATAGACCCCACTGCAAGATGTGCAACATATACCATACACCCTGTCATTAGGGAAATCTTTCCCCTCATAGGACATGCCACCTGTCAAACTTCCCATGCAAAATACCAGTTAATGTGCAATCCCAGATCTGACCACCAATCCATTAGCCATAAGAATGAATGTCCACCGACCAATGGTATTCACCCAGAACCGAAAACACCCAGCGGTTGCCCATGCCATCTAACATAACAATAATTTTAAATATTTCACAGTCCATGCTATCAGTGTTCCCAAATAGCAGAAGCTCCTATGAATGTGCGAAAACGTGGAAAACATTGCCACTTTACCACATCATGTAGAATTAGAAATGGATCCGGTAGAAATTGATAGCGTAGGTATTGTAAAGTAATTAAAGCTCATGAAGTGGGGTAAAGCGCCGGGTCCCGATGGTATACCGGTAAGGAGGAAATTGAATCATTTCGGTCAGATATATTCCGTAAAACTTTAGAAGAGAAAAAAGTACCTTCTGACTGGAAAATATCGAAGGTAATTCCTGTTTTCAAGAAAGGAGATAGGAGTGATCCTAGGAATTATCGACCCATATCTCTAACATCTGTATGCAGTAGAATTCTGGAGCATGTCATATGCTCTAACATTATGAAGTTTGTAGATGAGAACGAGTTACTTACACCATGTCAACATGGATTTCGGAAGAAGAGATTAGGTGAAACTCAATTGGCTCTATTTTCCCATGACATAATGAAAGTTATCAATGCAGGTTCATAAGTTGATGCAATATTCTTATATTTTCAGAAAGCTTTTGATTCTGTACCAGACAACAGACTTTTAGCGAAGTTTCGAGCATATTTGCGAATAGATACGTGATTTTCTAACTCGTCGATCACAGTATGTCGTTGTTGACAGGGAAGCCTCTTCTAAGCTAGATGTTACTTCTGGCGTTCCTCAAGGAAGTGTAATAGAACCACTTCTTTTCTTAACTTTTATAAACGGTCTAGGTGACAACGTTAAAAGCTGGTTGCGATTGTTTGCTGATGATGCAGTTATCTATAGGGAAATAAGGTGCTTTGAAGATTGCTTAGAAATTCAGCACAATTTGGATGCTATTTCCGAATGGTGCTGTAAATGGCAGCTTACACTTAATTGGAAAAAGTGCTAGGCAATGCGAATAAGTAACAAAAAGAATCAGTTTGCTCACGAGTACAAAGTAAACAATTCAGTAGTTGACACGGTTGATTCCATGATGTATCTGAGGGTAATAGTACAAAGCAACATGAAATGGGACTTGCACATCACTTCCGTCGTAGGCAAAGCTAATTCTAAATTATATCTACATCTACATCTATACTCTGCAAATCACAAATACTGTGGGTGGCAGAGGGTGCTAAGCACCAATCCTAATTCTGCGTATTCCAATCCCGAACAGATCGAGGAAACAAGGAATACATAAAAGAATCAGTACGGCATCTTATTTCTCTAATCTTATCCCTCCTGTCATTGCGATCTAAATAGGTTGGCGGAAGAAGTATTTCGTTGCACTCTTAACTTAAAGATTTTCGCATATTCTCCAGCAAATTCAAATGAAAACGACGTCATCTGTCTGCCAAACAATCCCAGCCCAACCCACGAATCAGCTCTGTGACACTAACGTAAGGACTGTAACTAGCAGTCACGAATCGAGCGGCTCTTCTCTGTACTTTCTCTAATGTGTCAATCAATCCCTTGCGATACGGATCCCAAATTCCACAACAGTATTCCACATGCAGACGCACTAGTGTTTTGTACGCTATTTCCTTTGTATGAGCATTACAACTTCTCAAAATACATCCTATGAATCGTAGTTTGGAATTAGCTTTGCCTACAACGGAAGTTATGTGCAAGTCCCATTTCATGTTGCTTTGTACTGTTACGCCTAGATACTTCAGGGAATCCATAGTGTCAACAACTGAATTGTTAACTTTCTACTCCAAAGCAAGTGGGGTCTTTTTATTACTTATGTGCATTGCCTTGCACTTTTTACAGTTAAGTGTAAGCTGCCATTCACGGCAACATTCCAAAATAACATCCAGATCGCGCTGAATTTCTAAGCAATCGTCGGAGCACCTCACTTCCCCATAAATAAGTGCATCATCAGCAAAAAATCGCATCCTGCAATTAACGTTGTCACCGAGATCATTAATAAAAATTAAGAAAAGAAGTGGTCCTATTACACTTCCTTGAGGAAAGCCCGAAGTAACATCTAGTTTAGAAGAGGCTTCTCCGTCTACAACGACATACTGTGACCGACCAGTTAGAAAATTGCATATCCATTCGCAAATCTGATCAGATATACCGTACGCTCGGATCTTCGATTCATATATTGTATTCTGAGGAATTGTAATGCACATACAAAGGAAATAGCATATAAAACACCAGTGCGGCTCCATCTGGATTACTGTTGTGAAGTTTGGGATCCGTATCCCAAGGGCCTGATCGACTCAGTGGAGATGGTAAAGAGGAGAGCCGCTCGATTCGTGACAGGTTGCTAAAGCTCTTATGAAAGCGTCACAGAATTGATATATAGATTGTGCTGAGATCATTTGGAAGACAGGCGACATCATTTGTGTTTGAATTTATTGGAGAATATGCGAAATTGTATGACCTACGAGTGCAGTAAGATACTTCTTCCGCCAACCTATTTGGGTCACAATAACCCGAGGGATAAGATTCGAGGAATAAGATGACGTACTGATGCGTTTATGTATTCTTTCTTTCCTTATGCTATTTGGGATTGGAATACACAGAAATATCCCTGCCACCCACAATGTTTGTGAATTGCAGAGTATGGATGTAGATGTAGAACCCACAAGGTGGGAACTTGCCAACTAGTTCAAACTGAGCACAAGGCAACTACATAGTCTCAATTTAAGATAATACCCAGCCCCCAGTCCTCAATGGCAGTTTTCGGAAGAGAAAGAGAACTTAAGACTGACGAAAAAGGCGGAAGGGGCCATCCATCCTCTCTGGGGGTAAACTGGAAGGAAACACCACTGCCTTGTAGCGAAGAGGGATCTTCAAAGGCTAGGGGAGTAAACTCTGAATGAAAATCCTCAACCGTGTTAGGCCAAGCAAGGTAGCAGTATGAGTATGAATTGATTGCTTTCAAATATAATGGAACAAGCCTCAGAAAAAGTTACCAAAGTAGATGAACTGGCAATGGAAAAGGAGTAGGATTACGATTAGGAACTTTAAAGATAAGAACATTGAAGGAAAAGACTGAGGAAATTATAGATTAAAGGAAAGACAGAAACGGGATATACTGGGACTAGCGGAGACAGGTTGGAGAGGGGAGGGCACGAAGGAATTACGAAAGGGATACAAGATTTATTGGATTGGGGATAGTGAGGGGAAAAAGGAATGGAGTGGCACTTGTGATAAAAGAAGTTTTAAGGGAAGAAGTAGTAGAAATAAATGACAGAATTAAAGATAGGGGCAAGCACATGGAGTAAATCCAAGTTTATGCCCCTCAGGTACGCTGCACTGAGCAGGAAAAGGAAAGTTTTGAAGATGATCTGCAGTAGCAGCTTGGCAGGAGCAACCAAATTATAATGGGAGACCTTAATGCTCATGTTGGTACTGCAAGGAAAGGATATGAAGAGGTCCTTGAAACACAAGGATGGAGCAGCAGAAATGCAGGAGGAAGAAAGCTATTGGATGTTTTTGAATAAAAATCAGTCTTCTAACAACTGCTTTTATGATTAACTTTCATCTACCAGACGCATTTCGCCCTTCTGGAGTTGGGCATAGTCAGTGGCTATAAATAACATAGTATTATGATTATAATTGTGTATGCGATTAAGTACATTAATTATATACATATATTCATATTGTAGCATTGTAACGTCTGTAGGTTCAGTCTGCTATAATTATTCTATATATTGTTTTCATGGTATCTGTGTTCA
Organism: Vandiemenella viatica; assembly: GCA_031002005.1. Lineage (NCBI taxonomy): Eukaryota > Metazoa > Arthropoda > Insecta > Orthoptera > Morabidae > Vandiemenella > Vandiemenella viatica. The sequence goes on along the minus strand of JARYHS010009186.1, from coordinate 5,326,662 downwards.
AACATAAATTCACTTCTTAATACTAAATTATCTGTGTGGTTACAAGCTTTATGTACATAAACTCCACTTTCTAAAAATTGTGGCGCCTAGCACAAGTCAGTCTGGAACAGCACCTTCTGCCTTTTTCTGGACTGTTGTATCTTCCTACAGATTATCATTATTTCCTTTAATATTGCTCTCTTCACTCTATTTGTATAATTTATGTCTATATCTGGTGTCAATCTGAGTGATGTACTGAATTGCATACACCGAGTTTTATCAAAGTTTAAAGACAAGCCATTAGCTGTAAACCATTTGTTAATAAGGTCAAAGACATAATTTGAAATATATTCTGTAGATAAATCTGGAGTATTTTTATTTCCTATGTTTGTGTTATCTGCAAATTGGACAAATTTTGAGATTTTAGATACAACAAAGGGTAGATGATTCATATATATTAAAAGCAGTGGTGGCCCTGACATCTGATTAATTCCCACTCAGAAAACAGTAGACCACTTAAGGCAGCCTTAAAATTCTCCATTGACACTTTGTTTTCTATTCAGAAGGTAAGAACAAAGCTACGTATTAAAAATACCATATATACCATGATACTTTAATTTCTGTATCAGAATTTTATGATCTACACAGTCAAATGCCTTAGATAAGTCACAAAAAATTTCCACAGGAATTAATTTATCATTTATTCCTTCGAAAATATTGTCAGTGAAAGCAAATATAGCATGTTCTGTTGAACGACCCTTTTGGAAACCAAATTGTGATTTAGTTAGAGTTTTATTATTTTTAACGTGTTCATAGACACTATTATACATTGCTTTCTCAAAAACATTGGAGAAGGCTATTAGTAATGAAATATGGCAGTAATTTGATACAGATGACTTATCCACCTTTTTATAGAGTGGTTTAACTACAGAACACTTAAGCCTTTCTGAAAAGGTACCATCAAGTAAAGATACATTAAACAGATAACTTAGTATATTACTTAATTCTGTGGAGCACAGTTTAATTAATCTACTGGAAATCCCAACATAAACACTTGAGTATTTCTTCTTAAGAGACCTGATAATTTTTCTTATTTCTTCTGGAGTAGCTAAATTTATAGATATTGTGTTAAATTTTTCTTGGAAGCCTATTCTGACAAAATCCATACTTTGTGTCGCTGAGCTGTTGGCAGTAAATTTATCAGCAATAGATAAAAAATGTTTATTAAATATATCAGCAATTGAAAAATTAGATTCTACTGAATTTTCTTTGATAAAAATGTCATTACTGGTTTCATTGTTTTTACCAATTTCTTTTTTTTACAATGTCCCATATTGTCTTATTTTCAGAATTATGAATTTTCTGTTTGTAGTGCATACTTTTAGATTCTTTAATAACCTTTTTCTGTATTTTGCAGTACTGCTTGTAATGTGTTTTAACATTAGTATTATGACTGATCCTAGAAGCAACATATAACTTCCTTTTACAAATGCACGATGTTCTAATGCCCACAGTTATCCACGGTTTTTGTTCTTTTCGAGAAGCACGACACTTTAAGGGGAAGCAAATTTCAAAGATTGATTGTGGTTAATTCCTGGTTCAAGAAGAGAGAAAGCCATAAGATAACATGGTACAGTACAGACTTGTCTAGGAAGGCGATTGTTGACTACTTTTTGCTCGAGGCAGAGACGAGACAGAGTATTGTAGATATAAAGGTCCTACCATCAGAAGCAGTAGATAGTGACTATCGACTTCTAATAGCCAGTCTGAAAAAGAAAAAGGGGCGACAACCAGGAGAGGAGGATTATAGTGCGGAAGCTGAAGGATGACGAGTGCAGGAGAGAGTACCAAGAGCAGCTTGTGCAGAAAATACCTAGGGATGACTTGCAATCAGCAGAGGAGGAATGGGAGGGTTTTAAAACAACCTTGGCAAAAACAGCCAAAGTATGTGGTAGGACAGCTGATAGGAGAAGAGAAAAAGAAACTCCATGGTGGAATGGCAGGGCAAAGGATGCTGTGCTACAGAAGAATAAAGCCTTCAGGGAATGGTTCCAAAGGAGAACTGAAGAAAGCAAAAGAGTATACAGCTGCTAAAAGAAAGAAGCAAAAACAGTGATACCGGAAGAAAAGAGGAAATGGATGGAAAAATGGAAGGAAATGCTAAAAGAGGATAGTGAGGGCAGTAAGGTGTTGTATGCCACGATAAACAGTAGGAGGAAGAGCAGAATGGAAGCTGGTAGTATAAAGGATAAGAATGGCAACTTAGTGGAGGGGAAGGATGACATAAAGGAAGTCTGGAGGGTGTATTTTGAGGATCTGTTGAATGTTTCAGGACCCAGCGAAGAAAATGAGGGTAGAGAGGAAGAGCAGGACCAGTATCAAGAGGAAAAGGAAGATATTACATGGAAGAATGAAGGAAGGTAAAGCACCCGGAGTGGATGAAGTGAGTGTGGAGATGATACGAGCTGCTGGAGTAATGGGCACACAGTAGATCTATTGGGTTAAGTGGGCTGTGTGGAATGCAGGAAGAATTCCACATGACTGGAGGAAAGGGCTAATAATACCCATATTTAAGAAAGGGGACTGGACTGTCTGCCAGAACTACCATGGTACGTATTACCCTGATGCGCCACTGTGCCAAGATATACGAGAAAGTTTTGGAAACCTGATTAAGAAGAGCGGTTGGTTGAAAGGCAGCTAAGGGAAGAACAATATGGATTTAGACCAGGAAGGTCAACTATCGATCTTATATTTGCAATAAGACAACAACAAGAGCGGCACTACGAGAATGGAAAAGATCTGGCGATGGCCTTCCTGGACATTGAAAATGCATATGACAGAGTCAGTTGAAACAAAGAGTGGGAAGGACTGAGTAAAAAAGCCAGTAAAGATAAAGATAGTGGAAAGAGGATATGTATGGAGGATATGTATGGAGGATAGTAAGAGCTGTATTAAAGTGGGAAGGGATAAGACTGGATTGTTCCATTTGAAAAATGGACTAAAACAACGAAGTGCCATATCACCCCTTTTATTTATTGTAGCTATGCATGAAATATTGAAGAAGATGGTGCAGAGCATTGGGGAAAGAAAAATAAAAACATGTGCAGATGACCTATTAGTTTTGGGAGAAGATGAAAGAGAGGTGCAGGATCAGCTGAATGTGTGGGAGAGAGTAGCTGCAGCTTATGGCATGTGGTTCTCTGCGAGAAAAAGTGAAGTGGTGATATCAACAAGAAAGATGAACAGGACGGACATAGGCATATCACTTGGAGGAGGGCAGCTAAATAGAGTGGAATGTTTCAAATATTTGGGAAGCTGTGTTGAAGAAAATGGAAGAAACAGGATGGAGATAAACGAAAGAGGGAGATGTGCAGATGGATTTTTTTTAAGTATTAGAAGTCTGGTATGGAGTAGGGATGTCCTGAAAAGAGCAAAGAGGCAATCTATAAAACAATTTTAACGCATGGGCTGGAAACGTGGGTGATGAAGGAGGGAGACAAAGGGAGAGTACAATCTGTGGAAATGAAATTTCAGAGGAGTAGAGTAGGATTAACAAGAAAACAGAAAAGAGCTATTAGGTTTCTGTGTAGGGTAAAACCAAGAACTTCTTGCAGACAACTCTTTAAGAAACTGAATATTCTTACAATGTATTCTCAGTATATATATTCTCTCATGAGCTTTGTCATAGAAAATTTTAACCTGTTTACACCTAATTCACAGGTACACAGTTTCAATACAAGAAACAGAAATAACTTGCATAAAACACAAACATCTCTGTCATTAGTACAAAGAGGAGTTAATTATTCTGGGATACATCTGTTTAATAAACTACCTAATCGTATAAAACAGCTTTCAGATAATAAAGATGTATTCAAACAAAAACTTAGAGATTATCTTATTGGCAACTCCTTCTACTCCATTCAAGAATTTGAAGAAAATAATTAATTGTACTCATTATGACGTTTGCAAAACTCAGTTGCAAAAATGTATGTTTATTATTATTTCTTGTATTTGTAAAATATGTATATATTTACTATGATATGACTCATATTATGTGTATATGTATCAACAATGACATGTTTCACATCCCAGAGGTATTTCCTCAGCAGGGATCCATGGAACAAGATTGATAAATAAATAAAAAATAAATAAATAAGGAATGAGAGAATTAGGGAGATGATAAAGGAAAAACCTATACAACAGAGAATTGAAAAATCTAGGTTACAATGGTAAAGAGAATGGGAGAGAGGTTACCAAGGAACATGTTGGACATGGAGCTGAAAGGGAAGAGGCCTAGAGGAGGACCAAGGGACAGTTTTGTAAGATGGTGCATTATCGTGCTGCAGAAACCACGAGTTTTCACAAATCTAGCTTTTTTTAAAGAATTTCCTCTCTCAAACACCACATAACACTCCGATAATATTCTTTATTTATCGTCTAACTTGCTGGCAAGAATTCAGAGTGCAAAATACCACAATAATCACAGAAAACAGTCAACATCACCACTTTTGATTGACTTTGACATGGGTTTTTTTTTTCGGTTTTGGCTCAGTTGGAAGATGCCTTTCCAAAGCTTGCTGACTGGTTTGAATATCAAAACCAGAAACCCATTTCCATCACCAGTTACAATGAGTTTAATAAATGTGAGGTCAGAATTGACTCATTTAGCATGTCTTATGTGACCTTTACACAATTGATTTTTTGAAGAAAACTAGTTTCGAAACACCTGATTTTAGTGGCAGTGGAGAAATGGCTTTTCTTCACAGATTGCAGCCAAACTCTTGCTTTTCAGAACAGATTAGTCACATTAAGAAAAGGCCATTCTTTCAGTTGTCAATAAGGAGGAAAATCAATAACTATCTCTTCTTATGCTCCTTGGATCCTCTATGCCCAGTGTTTACTGTGGATGTTGGAAATAATGTGAAAATTTCCAAAACAAAAAAATTATTTTCGCATTGAATGACGCATGCAATTTTTATATAAATAATTACATGTTTCAAATTCAGTCATTTAGCTGTTTTACAAAAACCATAAATTCCAGAAAAATTGCTATAGTTGCTTTATAAAATTTAGCAGGCGAAATTTCACTATAAATTTTGAAAGGATCAGGGAGGAATGTTGTTTTTAATGGTTTTTAGCAAACACTTCTACAGGTTGTGAAACATAAAGGAAAACCCAAACATTTTGAGAGCTGGTGGGTTGCCATCTTTCATTTCATGTCCATTGGTGGGATGGCACCTTTCCTTCATACCCATGATTATCAGAAGGAAACATTTCCTTCACTAAACTCCCTTTAATAATTTTAACCACTTGATTTTTGGGACATATATAGACATGTTAAGATTAGCAAGGCCCAAAGCAGAGAACAATTACAAATTTTTAAGTTAAAAGTTTCAGAAGTCATGACATAGTGACAGACAAATGTGTTAATACTGAAAGCATTCCAGATAGTTGATTCTTGGCTGTTTGGGTGGTGCAGCGTCATGTTTTTTGTAGCCGACGTTTCGATCCTCATTCTGTAGCCTTCTTCCAGGGTCCTGGAAGTCCTGACACAGCACCACCTGGGCAGCCAAGAATCAACTGACTCTGGCCGCAGAATCCTACGATTACATGTTCCAGACAGTGTTACACATACAAGTAAGCACTTGAAAATGCAGTGTAGTGCCTTAATTCATATTAATTTCTTTGAATTAATTCAATGTGCCTATAGTATGGGAATAGTTTCACAACCACGACAGATCATTCGATTATCACAGGGAATGTTAAATTAGATGGATTACTGTGATATTATGTGTAAATGGATCCCGGGCGCCTTTCTTTACAGACATAGAAAGTTTTATAATGAATGTGAGACAATGTTATGACCTTCGATGGTTGATGTGTGTGATGTAGCTGCAATAAAGACAGTGTTAGGTGTCATGCTTTCTTGGTTGGATTTTGTGAAAGTCACCTATAAATAGATAACCTTAGACGGCAATTGCCGGCAAAACATAGCCAATCGGAGACGGGAATTTAACTTACATGTTAAATAATTTCTGTGCCAAAGGTGCAAATAAATGGCAAGTCAGAAATCGTTCCACTCTTACGTGTGATTTTAACAAGTATTGAATGTTTATTGTTAGATGCTGAACAATGAGAAACAAGACATGAGAACGCCACTCCTTGGAAAAGTCTAGCAGAGATAGCCGGATCGGCAGCTATTCCGTAACTTTACCGACGGCCAATATTTGCGAGTGCCAGCTAATTGCTAGGTGGGTGGTACCTGTGGTAACGGGGGCTTCACAAGCAGCAGGGCCACACAACGGCAGAGGCGACACCACCCTGCCATACCCAACAAGACACATCACCAGCCAGACTACTCTTCTCAGCGTGTGGTAATTAATCCACCACGTAATTGCTGACCACAAGTGACAGACAAGCTCCTGATTTTAGAAATTATAAAGAAAGTCTATTGCCATTGATGAAACAACTACTGATCCTTTAAAGTAATTGTTCTAAAAAAAAAGTAATTATCTCCGTTTCATGACTGTAAATAAAGTCATTAAATAATGTTTTCCAGTTTTCAAGGTGAATAAAGTCAAGTGTATTTTCTTTTATTATTTATATTTGCTTTATAATTTCTATCAGTCCCTTGCTTTACATGAGAATTCAGTCCAGCTTAAGAACCACACCGACTGGTATTTCATTAATTTAATATGCTCATTAAAGAATTGCAAGATGTGCCCTTGGCATTCAACTTGTGGCTAACTGGTGGCCGAAGTCCACATCTTAATGTTTAATCTGAGGGACAAATTTTGTTAAATAATAGGTGGAGCTTGTTTTGTCAATAATCAGAAAGATGTATGTTTCTTGTGTTTATATTTTTCTTGTATTTGGCTTGAAGGAAATGTGTACATTTTTATCCACATTGTGTTTTTTGATGATGCAATAAATTTTTCCTGCAGAATGTAGATTCAATTGCAGCATTGTTTTATTTTTTTATCATTGTTTCATTGTGGGCTGTCAGTGTGTTAAATTTTCTCTTCTTGTAGTATTCTGATTCAAATACCATGTCATCGTGTTAGCATGTTTTGTTCAATGGATTTTGCTGTACTGGATTTCTTTCCGTGCTGTGGTAAATAGTGGGAATTCCCATACGCTATTTTGGGGGCGTCTTTGACTAAGTTTACACTTGATTCAGTTATTGAATATACATCGGTATGGATAGACATAGTAATGTGGAAATAACACATTATGGCTATTCAGATTTAGAATTGATTAACCAGACAGAAGGCAAGAAGGTATGACTTCTTCAATCCCTGCCAATCACACAAATGCACGGGCTGAATCAGGTCAAATGAACCATAGCACAATGGTGGGTTTCTTGTGGGGTATACAATCACAGCTGACAGTAAATTCCCAATTTGTCTCTATGAACCATAAATTGGAGGGAATAAATTCTCTATGGATCAGAATTTAGCTAAAGCCACATGTGGAAAAAATCAGAATAGAATTTGCTGCTGTTAAAACAGATCTGAAATCACAGGTACGGTAAATTGTGAAGGAAGAAGTCTGAATTTTCAGAGCACAGAATAAACTAGTGTATGCCTATAAGAAGAAAGCTTTCGGGAAACTGAGAATTATAATGCTAAGCCACAAGACGTCTTCACAGGACATTAATACAAGAGGACAGGAACTTTCATTTGACGTCATAGTTGAATTGACGGCTGGAATCAGTGCAGTTAGCCAGAACTCTTTGGAAGTTGCATCACAGAAAATTTGCTTTCTACACTACTAAAAGGGAAGAGACCCACGGAAAATCAGTCACCTCCAAGTTACTCTAGTAAAGACTAGCACAGAAAATAACACAAAGTCCATGATCGATGAGACATGATTAGAGGAAGGTCGAACCATAAGCAGTACAAGACGAAAACACACTGCAGCTGAATGCATGAAGTGGCTAGGATTCTACTTCGAATGTCACCACGTCAGATTTCGTGGCTGTATCTAGGGTGTAAGGGTTTGGGAGAGACTATATTAATTAGCCTCTTCCAACGTGGTGCACCCTGTTTGCACGGACGAGGCTCTGGCGACTGAATGATTCCGGGTACAAGTAGTCACCCATTGCTAGCCAATGGCCTCCGAAAGGAGGGCCAAAGAGTGGGGAGTGGATCAGAGCATCCTAATGCCTTTGGGGTTGGAAACAGCCACTAAAGGCGGATGAATCAGAAATGATCAACAGCTTGATGTTTGTCACATGTTGGGAGATTGGTAGCAGTATCAATTGTTGTAGTGTCTAAGTCAGATAAGATATATTACACCAATCACTGGTAAAGGTGGAATTAAATTGAGGGACTGCAGATCAGGATGGAGTGATACATGAGATGCAAAGGGAATTCCCATTACTCCAAACGAGTAATACTTGAAGTCACTCTACAGAATGGCAAAATAGTGAAATTTTGTTTTGAAGTAAGTGCTATAGTTCACCTGAAAATGCTGCCTGGACTGATTGTAAATGCCAACATAAGACCATACATCAACTCTGTGGCAGAAGCATGTAGGGAATTAGCTTGATTGTGGCTACTGTCAGTGTGAGTAGCTTAAAATGATGAATTAGCAAAGAAAGGTCACATGTGCTCTTGCGAGAGCGGAAAGGTCTCAATATATGGCAAAAAGAGCCAATGTTTTGTAGCAAAATGATTAAGTAAAGGGAATCATTTCGACCTAATTCTTCAAGATTCACATTAGTGCCTTTCGACACCACAAAACTGATGCACGTCATCATTTTCGTTTGAATTTATTGGAGAATGTGCAAAATTCTTTTATTTATGAGTGCACTGAAATACTTCTTCTGCAAACTTATTTAAGTCGCAATGACAGTAGGGATAAGATTAGAGAAATAAGATGCCATACTGATGCTTTTATGTATTCTTTCTTCCCTCGTGCTATTTAGGATTGGTGCTTAGCACTCTCTGCCAACCACAATATTTGTAAACTGTAGAGTATAGCTGCAGATGTGGGCCACATTAGATGTCACAAAGCAATTACTAGCTGCGGAAATATTAAACCCCTTATACACTTCCAGTGAACACCTCATTTTGGATACGGCTCCATAGCCACAATAATGAATCATGCTAGGTTTCTATTATCGGTGTGTAGTGACAACCACAATAATTTGTTGTTAACATTTTAAACAGAAATGCACCTACTTGTCCTAGTTATCTAGAGTTAGTCAATTACCACAGATTAAGACAGACAAAGATAGGAGAAAAAACTTCACATATTTCGGTTTGTAACCTTAATCATGCAAGAGAGAGTGCAGGGGAAAATGTGTACACATCGGGACCTACCATTTCACATTGAAGGTGTTTGTTTTCTTGTATTCGGCTAGTCTTCCTGTCATTGACTGTGGTGAGTGACAGGCGGATTCTGTCACATAATTTTTCACACTTAAAATGAGGTACAGAACACACAGCAGCATGTGATTATTTATTCCTTCATTTAATTATCTCCGTGTGTAATTTACAATACTCTGATAAGAGAAAACAGTAAAAAATGTCTTCTGGAATCAAAAGGGGAAAAGGCCAAAATGGAGCTACGTGGTTTTTGCACACTCCCTTTGATGAAACAATTGATCCATTGAAGTAATTGTTTTCAATAAATAAAGTAATGATTTCAGTTTCATTAATGTAAATAAAGTCAATAGATAATGTTTTCCAGTTCTCAAAGTGAATAAAGTCAAGGTGCATTTCCTTTTATTACTCACATTTGATTTAAATAAGAAAAGAAAGGGAAATTAACCCACCACATACCAAAGTGGACGGATGCGATGAGAGAACACTAATGCTGACAAACAAACAACACAATATTTCGGCATATGCCTTGCTCACAAATAGAAGAAACGGGCCATTATGCTCGGAACGTGTGTGCACACCGAACGTTACCCAATGACTAACCGTGTTGTGGTGAGGGGGGGGGGGACGGAAAAGGAGTAGACTATCGTCATACCGATATGACGATAGTCTACTCCTTTTCCGTCCCCCCCCCCCCCTCACCACAACACGGTTAGTCATTGGGTAACGTTCGGTGTGCACACACGTTCCGAGCCTAATGGCCCGTTTCTTCTATTTGTGAGCAAGGCATATGCCGAAATATTGTGTTGTTTGTTTGTCAGCATTAGTGTTCTCTCATCGCATCCGTCCACTTTGGTATGTGGTGGGTTAATTTCCCTTTCTTTTCTTATTTATATCGCCTAGAAGCCGCTTCCATTTTCCTTAGTTGCATCACATTTGATTTATCATTTCTAATATTATAATAAGCAAGCCTGTCATGTATGATGTCACCTGTCACATCATGACGTCACTCTATGATGTCACGCAATGACATCATGCTTTAAGCCATTCTTATTGGTTATGCACGTTATTTAATAACATTGCTAGGCATCTGCAAATAAATTAACTGGAAGAACACTGAAAAAGGGTATGTGTTGTGTTTGAATCGTCATATCCATCATTAGATGCTGATAGATATGTGAGATAGAAGTTTTAATTTTCGAACATCAATGTTAGCAAAAGCTTTGATTAGATTGTGATGAGCATGGGTCAGAAATACAACTGGCATTTGATGCTATAGCAGAGGGCATGAATAATTTAATCATTTTTTCCCCAAAATAATTTAAACTGTGCCCTATTATTCAAATTATTAAATTGTTTGAAGGGAAATAGTTGCACATTGAACACAAAATGTGCAGCCTACACTACAATTAAAATAAACATTACGTGGCATAATGTAATTTTATAAGATTTATAGGTTACAATGAAAGGAAAGAAATGCCGCGAGGCAATATTTACATGGAAAAGAAAGGGAAAATACACCCAACACTCACCAAAGCTGAAGGGAGGAGGGCAGCAGCAACACAGCACAACACACAAACAAATACAAAACAATATTCGGGTGAAGAATCCGCTTTTTCAAGTTAACAGATAGGTGGCTGGTCTTGCGCGCAAGACCAGCCACCTATCTGTTAACTTGAAAAAGGGGATTCTTCACCCGAAATATTGTTTTGTATTTGTTTGTGTGTTGTGCTGTGTTTATAAGATTTATTTTATTCTTCTTTGATTTCAATGAGTAATATTACTTTGGCTATTATTTCCGTAAAATGTCAGCTATTCAAACGTTGTAATATCGGTCTGAATCACAGATAACAAAAAATAAAGGGGGTGTTGCGCAATTTCTGGGACTCGTCCAGGTTTTGGTCTGAAAACTGTTGCACACATTCGAGGGTGATATTATTTAATATATGTTACTCTTACAGTTGTAAAATATATCCATCCTTACATACTTCACTCAAAAAGTGCCGTAACATTAAGCAGTAAGATACTGGAAAAAGGCATATAGTGATGCATAATGTTAACACAAACAGTTACTGTGCAAAGTATGGGCAGTAAAAAAAAAAAAAAAACCTGTTAATTCGGGTTGAAAATACAGCTAGTTGCTTTCATGGCGCTTACTCTTACACAATGGAATATTAATTGTAATTCTGGTCCAGGCTGCATTTCAACCTAACCACACCATCCACTAATAAAACTTTTTGAAAATCGACATGTGTATAGCTTGAGGAAAAGGACATTCGCAACAAAGATGGCTGCTACACATCCGTTCATATCGCAAGTAACCCGACGATTTTCACTATATTACTTCTTTCCTACCTGTTTTATCGGCTTCACATACACTTTTCTTGAATAGAAACGCCTAAGGAATGCCGTAATCACATTTTCAACCCAAATTAATAGTCCCCCCCCCCCTACTGGCTGTATTTTGCACAGCACCCACGCAAACGTTCCTTCGACTATATTATTTAGTAATATGTGTAAGAAAAGAAAGGGAAATTAACCCACCACACACCAAAGTGGACGGATGCGATGAGAGGGAACACTGATGCTGACAAACAACTACACAATATTTCGGCATCTGCCTTGTTCCCAAGTAGAAAAACGGGCCAATAGGCTCAGAACGTGTGTACACAACGAACGTTACCTAATGACTAACCGAGTAGTGGGGGAGGGTGGGGGAATGGCTAAGGAGCAGACTATCGATATATCGGTAAGCAATGTCTGAGATACTATATTGCAGGCGATGGTAATATGAACATGTAGTAAGGGTACGGTATAAACAGTGATGGGTTAAGTGGATTTTAACGGTGGTTAAGTCCAGGTGGGTGTCTCGTTTCCAGGATATTCTGGTACGTTAGTTCCCATCTCTGGAGTTCTGCTGCAGTGGTGCTGTCAGGGGAAACTCTGACTGCTCTCATTAGGTAACGTTCGTTGTGTATACACGTACCGAGCTTAATGGCCCGTTTTTCTACTTGGGAACAAGGCAGATGCCGAAATATTGTGTCGTTGTTTGTCAGCGTTAGTGTTCCCTCTCATCGCATCCGTCCACTTTGGTATGTGGTGGGTTAATTTCCCTTTCTTTCTTATTTATATCGCCTAGAAGCCGCTTCCATTTTCCTTAGTTGCATCTTAGTAATATGTTTGATAGTATATAATGCACAACATCAAGCAAAAAAAAAAAAAAAAAAAAAAAAAAAAAAAATCTGCCATAACGTTACAGACTAAGCAATTAGAGTATGCCATTTGTTATAGTATGCTACCTCCAGTGATTACTATAGAGACCAAATTTATATAGTGACGCATTATTGCTAATAAAATGCGATACAGTACATGTATTAATATGCGTGAGATTGAATTATTCTTTTTCTGGTGGTAAGTTTAGAGTAGAATGTGGTTAGGTTGAAATGTAACCTGGACCCGGATCAAAATGGAAACTTTTTGTTACAGCGCAAGACACGAGGAATTACATTGAATTTTATTTTATAATAATTCTATTTAGCTAAGCAATTGATTAGAAATTATGTGTCAGAACACTTAAAAGTATGTATTTCATTTAAATTGGCATATTATTTAACAGGGTTTTTTTATTTTATTTTTACTGAAATCATTACTTGGTTTGAATGAAAGAAGTTCCAGATTGATAGCGATCTATGTGGCCCAAACAAAAATTAAATATTATGTGGCATAGCGTAAGTTGTTAAGATTTATTTTTAGCATCCTTCGTTTTCACTGGGACCATTATTTCAGCCGATGTAAGCTGCGTCAGCAGTTTACACATCGATCTTCTTCACAGGTAATAAGAAAGAAAAGTGCAAGAATCTGTGAAGATTTGGAATCAGGTTTATATCATGATGCATGGTGACACTGACATGCGATACAGGGAATGTATTAATTCGCGCGTGATTGAAGCTTTGCTTTTCTAGCAGCAATATTAGCGGAGTTGGGGTTAGCCAGAATTGCATCCTGGACCAAGTTGGCAACTGAAGCTATTTTTACAGCACAAGGGACGATAAATAACAATGAGCTTAATTTTGTAAGAATTGTATTTATTTAAGCAACTGCATAGAAATAAATCACCATAACACACTGTTAAACCCGTCATTTTTTACGGGCTTTGGGGCTAGTTTCTAATAGTGACTTGTTTTCCATGAAAGATCAGTTCAGCTTAAGAATGACAGCAACTGTTATTTCATTAATTAATTTAATAGGCACATTAGAGTGAAATGAGGTATCCTTTAGGAGACTTCAATACATAAGGATTCCGTTTTTCAAACAGAAGGTATGAAACCCTAAAAAGAAATATATGCTGTACAGCAGTAATCTACAAGAGTCAACTGCTAATATCAGAATTTTGAGTGATTCTCTCAGCCTTAAGGTCTATGATTCTGACAAGATTAATACATACCTATCCCTTAATATAAATATCAGTTTCTTTACTCATCTGAAAAACTTACTTTCTTAAACCATTGTTTTAAATTTTTATGCACTTTCATTTACTTCACATTTTTATCTTTTACCTATAAAAAATAAAAACCTTCACTTACAAACAGCTGTTGCTTCACTCACATATTTGCAAAGAAGCTTTTTACATTCTGAAAATCGGTAATAACCCACACCCATACTTAATAACCCACATTTTTCACTGTATTCGAAATCGTATGGTTCCAATACATTAAATTCTTCACAAGACATGCTAACAAGCTTTTTTCTTTGGAACCAATGAAGTTTTAAACACAAATGTCATCTCTCAAACATACGACATTACTGTAGCCCATTTTTCTTCTATCACGTAACATTATTTGTCAACTTAGCTTAATCACTAAAAATTTAACTGCATAAATGAGGAATGCAAAATAACAATTTAAAAATAAGGGAAATTTAGTACTACAGGTAGATGGAATCAAATAGTAGATTATTTGGAACGTTTTTTTTTTTTTTTTTTAAATCGATCCACTATTATATATCATTACAAAGTAAATACTAACCTAGTGGCACCAATTTTCTTTTCTTTCCTGTTCCCAGGTTACTGTCATCATCGTCATCTGTATTAAAAACTTCCTTCACATCCAACTTCTTTTTTTTATTTAGTGGTGCAGTAGCAGCAGTGGCAGCAGTAGACTGTTGCTGTGGTGAATTCCATGCTTTGTTTGCTGAAGGACATGATTAACAAAATGTTTTATTTATGAACTGAAATACAACAAATAATCAGAAGAGATGGAGCTATGACAACAGACTATATGATGGAAATAGACAATACCCTTAAAACACAGTCAAAAGTCTTAGTACAATTCAAACCATCACTTTGTTTCTTTAATATCTTCAGTGTTTTCAACATATTTGTGCTCAATACTTAAAGTATTATATAAACTGAGACAAGTTATTAGTGGTAAATCATAAATAATAAAAACTCCAAAATTTTAAATTTTAAGACAGGGGTCTTTATTTAATAAAGAGGATGTTTACATAGTCTTTGGATGTGGTGGAACTACCCATTATCAATACTTCAAGTTACTGAGTGACTGACATGCCAGGATTTGCATGCAACAATCCATAAACAAAATAAAATAACTATGCCAACAAACTGTGTGTCCATTTTAAAGTCAGTCCAAGATAGTCTCTAGTAATGTGCATTAGTGTAAAGCGAGAGATCTGGTCTGTCACAAACCTCTTCCTCAATATCTGGGTGTGCGCATATGATAAAGTTAAGAATGTATTGAATATGCTGAAATGGATAGGAACACTTCCAAATTTTAACCGTATTTACACTCCAAATAATTATTTTGGAAGAGAGTGGAAATATTGTTCTTCGACTTTTTACAATAGTACGGTATCTGACAACGAAAACTGTAAAATATTTTTTGATATTTTTTTCTGTAGCCTTGATTTGCAATGGGAGTTAGTAAAAAGAATAATCTGCAGCTTAGCCACCATTCGGTTGAACGGACTAAAGGGATCCGTGTTTGAGAATGAAGAAATGTGGCGCAGAAGTGATAAATGAAAGAATTTTGTCTATGAACATTAGTTTTATTACTAATTCTTAATACATTAAACACATATATAAGAGCCTATGTTTGAAAACTTTTGTACATCATATTTCCAAAGTCTGCTTTGGAACTCGTGTTCAGTGTGCAAATAAATGACGGAAGCATGTGGCCCTTTTTGCAATTCATAGTGGACTGATGATTAAGCATTCAGCTTCAAAAGTGTTCCATAAATTTCAAAAACTGTAGACCATGTCAGCCAAATGATAAGATTTTGAACTTGAATAAATATTTCAGCAAATGGAAAGAAGGCACAAGTTCAGTAGAATCAAGGTAGGAAGAGTTCAAGGAGATATTAAGAAAAAGGGGGGGGGGGGGGGAATTTATTCCAAAACAGAAAATAAAGAGATGTAGAGATCCTTTATAGTATAATATGGAGATAAGGTGGTTAAAGAGGTTGTTAAGAAGAGAACATAACAGAGTTAAGAGACAGCAAGGTACTAGGGAATATTTAAAACAACTAAACAGGACTTAATAGTATAGCTAAAGATGAGTTTCTGAAGAGAATTGTCTGTGCAAGGAGACCACTGACTGATCCATCAAGAAATTTCTAGAACTATGTTAGAAAACTGAGGGGAAGGGAGGGTGTCGAGAAGCACATATATACGGATGGAGAAGAAGTTACTGAGAATTTGAAAAGGCAGAGATTTTAAGTAACTGGTTTAGTGAGAGCATTAGGGACAATGAATCAGAAACGGGAGAGTCTAAATTGGATAGCGAGCTTAAGAACACAATTATAAATGAGCATTCCAAAACAATTGAAATTCATCCTGAGGATATCATGAAGGAATCAAGAATGCTGAAAAATCAAAGCAGCTGGTGTAAATAATATTACTACAGATGTCTTAAAGATTGTGGGAGCTCAATAGTATCTGATGAGGAGATGTACGAGAGAAGTCAAGGAATTGGGTTACAAAACTTTGGTCAGACCATTGCTCGAATATGGTAGTGTAGTATGGGACCCTCATTTTACGTATCAAATACAGGAGTTGGAGAGGGTGCAAAAAAGGGCTGCTAGATTTGTTTCTGGAAATTATCGCAGAATGCAATCAGTGACGGATATGATATAGGAGTTGGAATGGGATTCATTGCAAGACAGGAGGAGGATGAGGAGGGTCATGGGAGTGTAAAGGGCATATACTGGCGATGAGGCATGGAAAGATATTGCAATAGGTATGAAAAGTAGTGCATGGAAGGGAAAAGATGACCAAGACCACAAGCTGGCACTCGATTTCAGGCACAAGGGTGTGGGAAGATTCTCTTTTTTAGGTAAGGGTGTCAGGGATTGGAATGAGTTACCAAGAGAAATGATGAATAATTTACCGAAAACTTTGAAAGAATTTAAAGATAAAATTTGTAGAGGGCAAATGTAGGTAGGTGCAGGATAGGGGGAAGATGGGTGTGTAGGGAAATTGCCACCGGAGCCTGTGCTCCATTGCAAATAAATTAAATTAAATTAAAAATCTGTGAATGATGGATAGCTAAGACAATGGAACGAGCAGAGAAGAAAAACAAATTGTTATAGTATATTTTTGAAGAGTAAGTTGTGAAATAAACAGATTTCTACTTAAATGCCTCAGATGAATCTTATTGTTCCTATATTAATTGGTGACCCCGATTTGATTTAAAATGGCCGAAGACAGTAGCTCTGTTAATTTTAATGATGCCATATTGTGCAATAGAGAGATTAGCAAAATTTATATCAGAATTCCACTGTTTTGGACTGATAAACCCAAAATTTCGTTTTATCAAATAGAGGCGCAGTTTTCAATCAGTAGAATTACTTCTGAAGAGACTAAATTCAATTACTTAGTGCCTCAACTGGAGCCGAAACATGTGGAAAATATTTGGAACATTATCAAAAGTAGTAAAGCCGATAAATATACTGCAGCAAAAGAAAGGCTTCTCAATATCTTCAAGGAAAGTGAAGATAAGAGAATAAAGAGGTTAATGACAGGCATTGATTTAGATGACTTAAAAACAAGTCAGCTGTTAAGCAGAATGCAATCTTTGGCTAGAAAAACTTCCCGAGTTGATTAGGAACACGTTGGTGGTTAGCAATGAGGATTTGGAGAAGGTCACAACTATGGCTGACAAAATTCTTAAAATAAATCCGCGTAGTGAAATCTATTGTGCCACTAAATCAAATCAATGCCCCAAAAGAAGCAGTAATGAAGAGTGCCGCACTGGAACAGGAGATTGCGGCTATTTCAATAGGAAATGGCACTCACGGACAATGCATCGAAGCCCAGGACAAAATAGATGCCACTGCCATGTTGGTGGAAACTTTAATCCAGACAGGAAGTTTTGTTACTTTCATTTTAAATTTGGCTCAAAATGCTACCCTGAAAAATGCAATAGGCACTGTAGTGAATGTATTAATGCACGACTGATAGAAGCTTTTATTTTCTAGTGGTAATATTAGCCGAGTTTGTGACTTGGTTCAAATGCAGCCTGAACCAGAATGAGAACTGAAACATTATTAGTTACTTCATGAGCGCCATTTTAGTGACATCATGTATTGCTTTGTACCAATACACTATCAAAAGATTTATAATAAGCTAGGATGATATAGCAGAAAAAGAGGCGTTGATATTTATATTTTAGTGCAGAATTAATGGATCGAATCGAATGAACTATAGTAAACTGGTCTACAGGCATTCAATTTTGTTCCACAGATAGAAAAACCAACATTAACACTGATCATTATGAATAAAAGAATCAATTACTACAATAATATATAAATCTCTGTTTTAAAGCAGAATTAATTGATGGAACCGATACATCCTCAAAACAAAATCAATATTCAAAGAGCAAATTAAGTTTCTCTTTTTTAAAGATATTCAGCACAAATCAAAATATTCATTTTTAGTTTCACAATTTTTTTAACGGAAACGAACGTCCTTGGGCCACTTAAGTATTTATTTGCTCTTTGAATGTTAGTATTTTATATATATATTTATATATTCGATTCCATTAATGTATTGCTAATATTTTAACGTTTTGAGATTCCATTAATTAAAGCTATATACATTTTTATTCACGAGACTTGAAATTAGTAATTTTAAGAGATGCCGGGTAAACGAAAGTCAAATCTTTCAAAGAAATGTAAGAAAGCTAAGGCTATGAAAATAGCCAAAACCCAGGAGACAAATCCTCAAGCAGAGCTGCGAAGGGTTTAGCACTTGGTACATCTTTGTTCTCCTTCAGCTGCCGAACTGCTCAAGCAGTTGCAAGTTGGGCGACGACAGCAAACAGAACACTTGGTGTCGGGACGATCTGCCAAGACACCAGGAAAAAAACGCAAGCTCAGTGCAAAGAGCAAGCCCAGTGACAATTGATCTCAAGAGCGGCTGAAACACTGAAGCAAAGGAAAAGGCGGTGACAACAACACGCTGAATATTTGGTATTGCAACAAGTTGCTGATACCCTGAATAAATATGAGCTCGGCGAGAAGAACAAGCAGTCTGTCAATTTCAAGAGCTATTGAAACACCGGAGCAAACGAAAACTCGGCGACGACAGAACTCCCAATATTTGGCATCACAATGAGTTAAGGAAACTTTGGAACAATCGCGAGCTCACCATCTGACAGCACAAAGAGCTAATGTCACCGTGGACGAGTGGGAAATCTGTAGACGAGCTGTTGCCAATAGGGCGGCGCAGAGACGGCAAGCGTTCGTTAAAAACACATGGACCGTATTTGACAAAGCTGCTTTTCATTATGATGCAACTATTGATTATGGTAGCCATTGCCTCTTAAAAGTGGAAAAGATGAATAAAGATTGCAGATTTTGCAGGGCTCTGAAATGGAAGGAAGATAATGGAGGAATGTGTTGTTCAGGAGCGAAGGCAGCCATCCCTTTGATAGAGGAGCCGGTGGAACCAATGAAACAGCTGTTTTCTTGGAACACAGATGAATTGCGACGATTTTTTAATCTTAGCGGAAAATTTAGTTCTTGCTTTCTTTTGGAGCCGACAGAATTGTTGCAATGCAAGGATTTTCACCGATATTTACTATCCAGTGACAAGTATATCACCGAACTGAATCTATGCTTCCTTCGTCGAGTTCTTAACCACAGTTTTTTCAGAAGTCTTTCATGGGTGATGAAGAAGCAGAAAGTGAAAGACGTTATAGAATTATTGAAGGGACTGAGAAAGAGACCATACAAATACAGCGGGTATTACACGACAAAAATGTCTTGGTTAGGGAGTTCAAAACAGCTTTGGAGAACATGCACAATGTAAGCTGCAAAGTAATGATCCACGAGAGATGCTACAATGCAGCGACAAGCAACGAGATCACAGTCGTGATAGCAGGTAATGAACAAACCACCACTCGAGACATTGTGGTGCAAGTGCACGGCGGGACAGTCTGCAGAGTTGTCAACACGCATAGATTCTGTGATGCTCTGGAGTACCCGCTGATATTTTGGAAAGCACAAGAGAGTATCACTTTGATATACCCCAAATTAATCCATCTACCAGGCTATTGGTTCCAAATAAAAAGGTATCCTATATGGATTATTATTCATTTCATATTATGGTGCATCTGAGCAACCAGACCTCTCAAGAAAATCTTCAACGCGGACAAAGTCGAGGATAACTCCTAGTATTTGATATATGAGAGACAGGGATAGGAGAGAGTCTTGATTAGGCAGCAATCATGAGCATCACATACACACTCAGTTTGTATTGCTAAACTGACTTCCAATGCCTCACTTCTGAGCCACTAATGCCGACTACAAACATAATGAATTATAAAAAATTTGAAATTAATGCTATATCTATGGTCTACTACCATTATTCCTGATTGGCAACAGACTTTTAGCTAGATAAAGTAAGAAGTTGGTCAGTTGCTGCAAATTTAGAGGTAAATAACATGGTATGTTTCACAAGAAATCAGCTAAAAAGAAAAGGCTTGGGAACATGGTTCATCGTCATCATCATTAGGGATTTCCACTTCTGTCCGTCACCCTCTTCATACACCTACATGTCCAACCCCCCTTCATATGGGCGATGGCATAAAGCAAGGTATGGCTTGTAGGGGTGGAGTGCAGTAGGGAACTGTATACGCAACAGCGATACCAGCCTTGACAGTCCTCTGAAGAAGGCCACAAAATGATGGCCAAAACGTTAGCTTTTCATAAATTGATGCGGTTCAACCCGGACAACCAAGATAACAGTGGGGAACTAGTTTGCTCCATTACCTGAGAAGGTCCTAAAGGGACCCTGAAATATTATAAATATTATTGTGAATGTTATTCGGGTGAAGCTACAACAGATCTAGCATGTCGATAATGGATTTGACCAAGCTTTCAAAACTAAGCACAGGCTTGGAAAGTATGGGAAACCAGATACACCAAGAATTTTAAAACCATCTCAAATATGCGATTAACAATAAATGGAAAGTCATCAATACATCAAAATAAAACACTGAAATCATTTTCAACTTTAAGAAAATCTAATCAGTAATCGCACATCGCAGATATCTGAAAATGTTTAACATTGTAGTTGTATTATAACTGAGCGAGGTTGAATCATAGTTGAAGAAACCCACAATCACATACATATCAAGATGGTTTAACTATACTTAAAGCCAGAATTCATGTATTATATTACTGTTATATACGCATCATATTGTGAATGATTGTAGAGATATCAAAATGGAATTACTGTCACTTTGCAAATCAAAGTATAAAATTGTATCACCTCTGTCCTCTGTTCCACTGGAGATTATTGACATCTGACTTTCTTCTTCTGCAGGTGCAGGTGGCTCAGGAGGTTCAGGACTAGCATAACTTGGTGCACGGTCTTCTTCATGATCGTGATCAGCACAATCATCACTTTCTTCTTCAAATTTTGTTTCTGGCTCAGATTTTTGTGGGGGAGGCGACGGTTCAGGCGGCATTGACACGCAGGCTTCTTCTTTCATCACACGCCTTTCTTCTTCCAGTATTTCAATCTCCCTCTGATTTTCTCGTTCTCTCTCTCTTTCCCGTTCCCTCTCCCGTTCTCTCTCTTTCTCACGCTCCCGTTCTCTCTGCCTATTATTTTCAAGATTTACATTAATAAGAATCTTTGGCTTGTATTCTTCTTCACGTTCACGTTTCATCTGAAAACAAATTATTTTTATTGATAATTTAAAATATAAACAAAATGGCTGTTTACAAAAATTTACACAGTAAGTTTTAAGACTCAATAAGCACATTTATTTATTTAATATTAGTTTGTTTCAGTTAAATATCAGTATTCACTAATATAAGTCTTCTGGATTGATCCACTTCGTGAATGGGTTTACATTCTAAAGTGAAACATCGTCGTCGTTATATTTTAAACTTTTGAATTTTCACTGGTCATTTTGAACAATCTCTTTCAGAGGTGGTGCTTATTTTCAAAGCAAGGTTCCATCTACTGCCATCGTCTGTCATAGTTTTGATGGAGTGAAGCAACCACCTGTATGTGACACATCTAACTTAAGTTCTATGCGTTGAGTGTATTTTTGTTGGTGAAATATGTAGTTTACGAAACAAAGGCTTTTGCCTAGATTATATGTTCCCAAATTGGGGGGAGGGGCACGGTATGCGAGGTAGCTTCGTCACCACTATGGACACTGTCGTAGCTCTACACTGTCAAAAGTACTTTGTCTCCTTAACTGTCTATTAATGAGCTTCCTCTGAAATGCCATTGTTTAAGAGCTAGAGACCTGCGACAAATGGCTAGACAGAAAAGCAACAGCAACAGAATTTAATTTCCCTCAATGTAGGAAACAGTAAAATTGGATAAGTGAAGCAGTGTTTCAAATATTTAATTTTTTATATAATACCTTACCCTCTCAAATTCAGCTGAAGGATCTTCATGTTCTTCAGAAAATATTTTAAGCTTGATGTCCTCCAATTCTTCTTGCTCTTTCTGTCGATCTCTTCCGTCCATTTCTATTTCTTTCTCTCTTTCTGCTAACCTTCTTTGCAGTTCACGACCTCTAAAATAACAGGACAATAAAATTTAAAAAATAAATAAAATAGTATAACCATTAAAAGATGTGAACATGCAAACTTACTTATAAAATCTTGCATCATCTCTCTCATCATC
Source organism: Vandiemenella viatica (assembly GCA_031002005.1). Taxonomy (NCBI): domain Eukaryota; kingdom Metazoa; phylum Arthropoda; class Insecta; order Orthoptera; family Morabidae; genus Vandiemenella; species Vandiemenella viatica. Next base: position 5,304,180 of record JARYHS010009186.1, on the reverse strand, counting down.
ATAATCCTCAAGAAATTCCTTGAGTTTCTTGGCTTCTCTTTCTCGCTCTTCTTCTTTCAGTCGCTCCCTTTCCTTTTCTTTTTCACGTTCTTTATACTTACGGTGTTCTCTCGTTTCCCAGTTACGAAGTCTCTCCTGAGCAAAGAAACACATTAAACCTCAATAACTATAATGATTCTATCTATAGTAAAAAGGAAACAGCTTTTAGGCAATATACATAATAAACAGGAGCAAGGATAATCCATCACTCAACAGTGTTGAAGGCTGTAATGAGTAAACACCACACAAACACACCATATTCCTGATGAGCCTCCACTCTTATATACAATATTCCATTTTATAACCTTATTCATGTAGGGAGAATCGGGACCATTTTGCAAGGGTGGTTTGCACACACGGAAGCTCACCTCAAAATTTTTGTGCACGTTGTGCTTGCATCTGTCTCAATTCTGGCAAGAACGAGGTGAAGTGATGGAAGGCAGAGGATTTTGTGGAGGAAGATGAGATGGATGGAACATAGATTTGCAATGTGAATATACTGTTGGAGTACTAAATGTGTGAAAAGGAAAGCTTGAATGGATGGGTGAACTTTTAGGTGGCAACCTGAAACAGAGTTTTATGGCTAAATCATTTGGAGAAATATTTAGGGAGAAGCAAGATTGAAGGAACAGTGTTTGTGAATTTAGTTTAGTGGCATGGAAATCATAGCGGGACAGATTTCTGAATGCGGCACAATGGGTTTGTCCTATGTTGCATACTCATCAAAACCAGTTCCAAATATTATAATATTAAGCCTGCTAGTAGCAAATCAATATCTATATTTATATATATTTATACTTCGTTGAAGTCGAGGACTGGGACTGGGGACGAGGAACAGAAAGTAATTCAGCCACGGTATTTTGAAGGAAACATCCCAGCATTCGTCTGGAGTGGTTTGGGGAAACCATGAAAAACCCAAAATCTGGAAGCTCAGATCGGGATTCGAACTGGCGTTCTCCCGAATGTGAGGCCAGAGCGTTAACCACTCACCCACCACGTTAGGTTACTACAATAGCATGGGATGAAAATGCAAGTTTTTATTGGTTTGCAAACCTGATTGTAAGAACCCATATACAACTAGACACAACAAAAGAATGGTGGAAAGAAAATGTAATAGAACACTAGATTGGAATGTGCAGGACAAACACAGAAAATGGCTGTTAGGCAACAGTAATGATACTAAGGAAAACAGATATGGCTTTTAGACAATGTAAATAACAACGGATAGGGAAAACGGCTCATCACTCACCAAAGATGAAGGCTGCAACAAGTGAAAAACATGTGACAAACAGAAATACATACAATATTTCCATTTTGTACCTTATTCATCTGATAGCTAGATGGGTCATATGGTTTGGGAAGTGTGCACAAGCCGAAGTTAATCAAACGACTGGCAGGGCAGCAGAACACGGTGTGGGGAAGCAGGTGGTGGGGGTGTACAGTAAAGAAGTGAACTGTTGTTATGTCAGGAAAGACCAAGATGATATGTATAAATAAATTTATATATCCCAGGTGGTTATAAAATAAATATATATAAAAATAGAGTACAGAGTGTTAAAGTGAACAATTAATAAATAAATTTGGAAGAAATCTGTTAAAATTATTACTAGTTAAATGATAACATTAGTAATAATGAGTGAGGGGTCAAAACGTGGAATTTTATCGACGGTTGAGGCCAGGTTGGTGTCATATACCAGATATTTTGATATGCAAGTTCCCATCTCTGAAGTTATGAAGTGGCAGTGATTTTGCGGAGAACTCTGCTCTCACAGCGAAGCATTCATTTAAGGTTGTTAGAATTGGCATGTTCTGATATAGGAAGGTACAAGTTGGGAATGTGAACTTTTTGTCTGTGGCCATTCATTCTGACTGAGAGTTGTTGTGTATTGAGGCGTATAAAGGAATTAGTGCGGTGGCCGCAGGTTAGCTGGAATGGGATACATATTGTGGTTCATGTGGCATCCCCAATGATGGGGAACATTTCCCATGTAGTAGGGTTTGAATATGTTGTATCAGGTGGGTGAAGAAATGTAGTATGCAGGAATTTCTCCATTCCTTTAACAATAACCATTCCATTTGTTTCACCTGGACTTACGCCCGCACAATGTATCACGTTCCTCGGTGTGGACATCACTCACAGGCAGGATGACCTTTGCACCTCTGTCCACATCAAACCCACCAATTTGCAGCAATATCTACACTTCGACAGTTGCCACCCATTCCATACCAAACATTCCCTCGCTTAAATCCTTGCTATCCGTGGCAGACGCATCTGTTCCAACACTGAATCTTCTAGAACACAGTGCTCCTAGAACCTGTCCCAATCCCTTATTTCCCAGTGTTACTCAGCAGATCTTGTGCATGAACAAGTATCTCCTGTGACTACCAACTCTCCAAGTAACCACTCCTGTCCGGCACCTACAAAATCCAACCATAGCCCAGACTTTGTCACCCATTTCTCTCCTGGCCCCTTGTCCAGCAACCAAATTTTACAACAGGTGCAGACTTCCTTTGCCCCTTTCCAGAAATGTGCACTCTTCCATGAAAAATTCTATCAACTGTCCCCCTGCACGTTTCAGCAGACCATCTAATCCCAAAAACATCTTGGTTCACAAATTCCCTTGGTCAGGCTCTCCAAAAACACCATACGAGTCTTTCCCATGCAATAGACCTCTTCTGCAAAACCTGCAACATGTATCCTCCCAGTACAACATATTCCAACCCCCACCATTGGACATGCCACATGCTCCACAACACATATCATATACCAGCTAACTTGACACCACTGTACCGGTTCCTATGTAGGCCACACTACACAGCAGCTCTCAGTCAGAATGAATGGCCACAAGACAAACAGTCCACACCTGCAACTTATACCTTCCAATACCAAAACATGCCAATTACCACAGTTCGAACAATGTTGATGACTGTTTCACTTTGAGAGCAATCAGTGTATTCCCCAAAACCACCAACACTTCAGAACTTCGGAGATGGGAACTCACATACCAAAATATCTTGGATACCAGACACCCACATGGCCTCAACCACTGATAAAATTCTCTCTTTTCACACATCATTCATTATTACTATCATTTAATTAGTACAGAAAGTCAAATCTCGATAAGTCGAAAACCTCTACAACTCGAAAGAAACTCTTGTTCCCTTACCTTCAAGTCCCAAAACCTCCATTAGTCGAAATCTGAGACCTAAATAAGTCAAAATAATCAGTATTTCCCAACAAGGTATTTCAGTGCGTATTTTTCATCTATAACTTGAAAAAAATATATTTGACCTCTGTATCTTGTACATGTCAATGTTTGATTCTACTACCTCTACAATTCAATGATTTTAAATTAATAACTTCTGTATCTCAAAGAAAAAAAAAGTAAGCTTCGCTTGCTTAGAAGTAATTTTTATGAGTGTGCAATAAACAGAGTTTTTTGCAAATATTTTCAAATAAAGGATTACCAATTTTTATGACTGATGTCAACACAAGATTACCAGGTGTTTCTTTGTTTCATTTTTGGTATTTACTGTTACCTACTGTTGTGTGTTTCGTTTGAGCTGTACCATAGCAAGTCTTAAATATCACAGAATAAGTTTGGTCCTACTGGCATTCACATCAATTTCTGATAAAGTACACAAATAGATTTATTGAAGAATGAGACCTGTGAAACATAAAATGAAAACTTTGAGTCTCTCTGAAAAGTATGAAGTGGTCAGTGCTCTAAATAACTGTTAAAAAAAAGGATGTTGGTGACCAGTATGTCTTAGCAGTGAGTACTGTCAACAATAATAATAAATGAATGCAATTTTTCTCAGCATTGTTTATTTATAAACGTTTCTCGGGAAACAAACCGAGTAATTTTATTATTGATACACAATATTTCGGCGACTTTAACACTGCTTAAACCATTTAAGTAACAACACGCTCAAGGCTTACAACTGCACCTGAAGATGGCGACTGAGTTTAAGTCACCGAAATATTGTGCATCAATAATAATATTACTCGGTTTGTTTCCCGAGAAACATTTATAAACAATAATAATAATAAAAATTAAATCAGAAATCATGAAAAAACAGAAAGTGGTGAACAGTGCTTACTTAAATAGTTTAAACAGTGTTGAAACCAAAATTTTAGTGTTAGTTAACCATTATTACAAGAAAAAGCATGTTATCTTATGTGTGATTTTTTTTTTTTAATTTTGTCTACATATACTGACAAAATTCTTAAATTGAGAATAAACATTAGCTTTGTAACACAAATTTTTAATTATTTCACCTCTGTAACTCAAAATTAAGTGGAATAGAATCTAAACCTCTGCAAGTCAAACATTTATCTACAAAAATCTCTCCAAGTCAAAATCCCTTATAAGTCGAAACCTCTGTAACTCAAATTTTTTGCATCTCCCTACAAGTTCAACTTACCAAGGTTCTACTGAAAAATTTTAACAAATTTATTGTTTGCTTTGACACTCTACCTTTTTGTTATATATATTTATTTTATCACCACCTGTGATATATTTACTTATTTGTATACATCATCTCAGTCTTTCCCAACTTCACCCCCACCACCTCCTCCCCCACCCTGTCTTTTGCTGCCCAGCCAGTCATAATTAACTTCAGCAGGTGCACACCTCCAGAAACAAATGGCATTTTCAAACACTTTTGAAACAACAAAATAATTTTAATTGGTTATAGTATTAGAACATCAAATCTTAGTGAATTCTCATTTTTGATACTCTTGTTTTCGTATGGTAAAAAAACATTGTTTCAAAGATTTAACTGCATGGCGACGGAAGAATATTCATATATTTAAATAATTATCTTGAAGGTGTGTATGTTTTAATTGTTGGTAACTTTTCTTAATTTCTCTCTTCTGAATTTGAAAAGTATTAATGAATCCGGTGCTGAAACCCAGAATATAATCCCATAGTTCATTTTTAAATGAAAATAGGAGGTGCATCCAAAAAGTCAAAAGGTAATGCTGTCAGTCATTGTTCTTCCCCCTACATGGTCAATTTTATTGTCATATCAAGTCTTTACAGGTTTGCAAGCAGATAGTGTCAGAGAGATGACATTTCAACAACATTCTGTTGTCTTTGTCAGGTATTTTGCTATCAAAAATGTAGAAGTTCACTGTCAGTCATCAGTTGGCGGATGGGCTTATGTAATGTCATACAGCGTCATCTGTCTTTTTATGACAGTCTGTCTGCAAACCGCGAAAAACGAAATTACATTTACATACTGGAAAAGCATCCATTCACCATATTATCATCAAAATAAGATATTGTCAATATTATTGATCATGTTAGGTCCATATTAGATATTGACTAATGTCAAACTCAAGAGTTTGAGACAGAATTTTAGAATTGCTTTTTTTTTTGTAATTAAGTTCATAAAAGAATCTTGGCGAGTCCTAGATACTAAGTGACCCTCCAGTGCGGCACTGCACAATGAACTTGGGAGATACTGTGGCACAGGATCGAGTTCTGGTCCTCACATACTGACTGTACTGACTGCAGTTTTTGGTGGATTTCCACAATCATCAAGGGGAATGCCAGGGTGGGTCTCAATCTCCAACTAATAAACTACACATCAGACAAACAAAACTAGACCTGCACACACAGAACACATTTCACAGACATGGCACCACATTCACTTCAACCGCCAAACAATGACAGCCTTGTATACCAGTAGTTTGACAAAGATGCAATCTCAAAAATACAAATAGCAGACCTGACCTATGGTTCCTAACTGTTCTATTAACTATCTCCTTATGTATTGACGATGTTCTATAAGAGAGAGAGATTAAGTAACTGGTATACTGGGACCATGATTCAAGAATGGGAGGGTGTAAATCGGAGGAGGAACTGGTCCATACTAGCAGAAATAGGAAGACTAACAAATTTGAAATTTGTCCAAGAAAGGAATTAAGAAAGCTAAACAAGTGTCAAGGTGCTGGTGAAGATAATGTTACTACATATATATTAAAAACAACAATGAGCAAGAAAATGATTTAAGGTAATAAAACTAAGGAAGGAAAGGAAAATGTGACCCAACAATTTTCACAGATGAAGGCGGCTGGGAACGATGACCACAAAAAAGAACAAACACAAGAAACGTGCAATATTTCGGTGTACAGCCTTACTGTTGCAAAAGTGTGACACTAAGTAGAGCCAGACGTGTCCATGACAATGGCCATCTTGGCCGGCATAGATGGTAGTGTATGAGGGACGGGGAGTTCAAATACTAGATGTTGAAGGTATATTATCATTGAAAGTGGTAGACCTGTGTAATAACTGAGTGATGATATATATAGAAATCATATTTTGAAAAACTTTAAGTACAAAAAATAAAATATAAGCAATATAAATAGTAGTAGTAATAAGTGCTGAGTCTGGTGGGAAGAATTTATTGGAGATTGAGGCCTGGAGGATGTCTAGTGTCCAGGATATTCTGATATGTTAGCTCCCATCTACGTAGTTCAGAGGAGATGTTATCAGGGAAAACTTGGATCACCCTAACTGAAAGACAGTTGCTAAAATTATTTATTTTGTGGGCACTGGCATGTTTTGCAACTGGATGGGCCTCATTGTTAGTATATACTGTCTGCCTGTGGCTATTCATTCTGATAGCTAGGGGGTTAGAAGTGAGGCCTATATATGAGCTGAAACAATTGAGGCATGTGAGTTGATACATGAGGGGTGTTGTCATGGAAGTAGCATGGACAATGATGGTTAATGTGTTCATCTATGGTAAGTGTTTGGTCATACTTCCCTATCTTTCATTAGTTTTACATATATATTAAATATGGTAGGATATGATACTGTACACACTTTGACAATAAATTTGGCTGCCGCTGAAAAATTCTATCACACTTATTTTGTGCAGTCTGACATCAATGTCACCCCAGGACACATTAATGCAATACTGGGAAGCCAGTATTGTGTTACTGTTTCTTAGGATGTCAAATTGTGCAAAATAAGAGTGACAGAATTTTTCAGCGGCGGCCAAATTTATTGTCAAAGTGTGTACATTACCTTAAAATATTATTTGGATTGAGTCCGGAAGCTTGCTGCCTACCAGAGAACTAAAAAAGGTGTTACAAAGAGAGTTGAAAAATACAGGCTGATTAGTTTTGCTCCAACGGTAGGTAAATTAGTGCAAAGATCAATAGTTAACATCACAATACCTGTGAGGAAACAAATTAGTCTGCAAATCAGGAACAGGAGTATAGGCAGGAAGAATGTGAATATCAGACTATATGCAACATATTTCTGATGAAATGGACAAGTGAGGCAAAGTTGACAGAGTAGCAGTAGATCTTTCAAATGCATTTGACAGAGTGAGCCATAAAATGGCATTAAATAAGATAAAAATATCACTTGAATGGATCAGTAAGTGACTTGTGCATAGAGGAATTCTTAAAATATAGAAAGCAAAGAGATAGAGTAGGAAATGCAAAAACAATAGAGGTAGTAATGAAAATGAGTGTGTCATAAGGTAGTACTGGAGTGATTGTGCTAATGGTTTACAGTTAGAAGTTATATTGTTTGCAGTTGATATAATGTTATATAACAAGATCAAAACATGAGAAGAAAGGATAGTTGCTGGATGCCCTGGACAGGATATCTTGCTGGATAGATCAATATGGAGTGAAGAAATGCCAAAAAGAGTCAGCTTATTAGTACATAGTTTCTTTAAAAAAAGAAAAATTCCTTAGGTTGTAGGGAAGGAATTTCTTATTGAAGACCTAAAGTTTAAATATCTTGGAGCAACATCTTTATATATAAAGAGGAATGTATGTATGTTTGTTCTTCATACAAATCCACAGTTTTCATCCGATCTCAATGAAACTTTCCACACTTATCCTTTGAAACAAGGAGAAAAATACTGTCTAAATTTGGTTGAAAAATTAGCTGTATAAATAACACATGCTGTCTCATAACTTCGAAATACGGCAATAGACAGACACGTTGGATATGGACGTCTTCGTATCGTGTTTCCATGTAGTGGACTGGCAGCTCATTGGTTAAAGCACTTGCTTACCAACGTCGTGGTCTCCGGTTCAAATATCCGTGGAGGCTAAGATTTTAAAAAAATTGTTTTTCATCGTAAGAGTCAGGCCTGGGCCGTAGGTTATTCGGATTGAATGTTAAACTGTAGATATTAGAAAGTTAGGGGTGCAATGCGAGGAAAATCGTAGGTAGTCTTGCAATGTTGTAGGTGTACACTTTTTTACGTTATAATGATCCCTCAGGTGTTGTTCGCAGTCAGTGTGCGAGTGTGAACCACAGTAATATTATTATAAATACGGAAGTAAGTCTCTGTCTTTTTGTTACGTTTTGACAACTAAATGGCTATATCGTGATGGAATTTTATAAAAAAAATCTGTATGAAGGGCGCAGGATATTTTTTCCAGTATGATTCACAGTTGTAGTCACGAAATTTTGAGACCTTATCGAATAGTGACAGAAATATGTTGGAAATTGATTCTCTTCAGGAGACAGGTTCGACGGTACAATGATATAGTGTTAGCTTTCCTGTCATATTATTCAGACTCGATATTGTTTGGGACCAATCCTTCATTACCAACAACTTTCTATATTTAATTCTGTAAAAAAAATTCTTAATCCACGCGTATGAAGTCGTGAGTACAAGCTAGTCTGATGATATACTCAACTAGGCAGAAGTCATTGGCAGATGGCAAAAAGAGGTTTAAAATCCTGCATTTATTAGAGAGTAATGAATGAATTTACGAGAGAAGTGAGGTTTTCAAACCTTTGGTCAGATCATTGAATATCATGTGGTGTGGGACTCAAAAATTTGGTATCAAATATGAAGTAGGAGGGGGTGCAAAGGAGAGCAGCTAAATATATTTGTGGAAATTACTACAGAACACTATTAATAACTAATGCGACAAAGGAGCTGGATTTGGATTCAAGAGGAGTCAAGAGAAGTGTATATGGAGTGTAAAAGATGAATATTGGTGATGAGGCTAGGTAGGAGAATTAGTAGTGCATGGAAAGGAAATTATGCCACTATTAAAAGTAGGCAAAGGAGTCAAGGACTGGGATAAATAACCAAGGAAAGTAATGAATAATTTACCAAAAACACTGAAACTCTATAAAATTCTTAAAGAGTATAAGTAGGTGGGTGGGGAAATTACACTCAAAGTGTAAAAAGAAGCATGTCAATTTCCCTACACATTTATTAGTTGTGACAGAGCGTGCGCTCCTCACAAATTAAAGGGATAAACCATGTGTGAAGAAGATGTTATATTTCAGATCATGAAATAATCAACATCACTTACTGAAATAACACCAATATTTCAAAAACTGTATTGCAAGTGAATTAATTAATGGTACATAACTGCAATGAATAAAATAATCGCTAATATGTCATGATCAGAATACTCAATGATATTGCTATGGTATCGAGAAGGATATAACCATTTCAGAGAATATTAGGTTAAGAAAGAAAAGCAATTTAAAAAATCAATTTTGTTGGAGAGAAAACTTTATATACAGGGTCAATATTTGATAATGCAGTGATATAAATATATTATTATTATTACAGCTTTATCAATCCCTATTTCAGGATATAGCCTCTTTAAGCCAATGAGCTATATAATACAACTTAATTCTAAGTAGTTTCGTTGCAGTTCACTCCAGGCTGATCGATCTTTGTTCTTTCCATAAGTTCTCAGTTTTTGCTTCGTGTAACTAAGGTTCAAGTCTGACAGGGGTATGTGAGGACTGGTAATACACATTGTTCAAATACCTGTTTATTAAGATGTACTGGCATGATAGATTTAAAAACTATGGAGTTTCTTCTGTATGCTCTAAAGCCCAGCTTTATGCGTCTGTAGATCTCAGGCTTTGAGTTACCATTCAAGTGGATCAGTTTGCCAAGGTAGATGTACTGTTCTACGGACTCAATATGAGTAGCCATGGTACATAAGCTTTGCAAATGTTTGTATGTACAATTGAGCCGAAATATTTTCTCAGCTCTTTTTCTTTGGAGTGAATGATAATGGAGGGTATCTGTAATGGAAGTTAGATATCTATGGATGATTTATTCAACCTTGTTCACTCACTAAAGGAAGACAATCTTGCCCTTCAGGCAGAATTTAGGGCAGACATTCAACCACTGAAAGAAGATAATCTTATTGTTCATACTAAAATAGGAGAAATTTACTCAGCCCTTCAGGCAGAATTTAAGACTGAAAATAGTAAATTAGCAGCCTCATTAAATTTGTCATTTGAGTCTAAATTTGCAAAGGTCAAGAATTGACTATCGAAGCTGCAGTACAAGGTAGTCACCGATGGATCTCAGTTGGTTCAGATTAGGGAAGAGTTAGGGCATTATCAGGAACTTTGCACCCTACAGACGGTGAAAGTTTCTTCTCAAGATTACCAGTACCAGCCAGATTTAAGAAAGGGAAAAGAACAAGTTGAGTTAGTGCTGCAAGAAACAAGCTTATGTAAAACAATGTCAGCAGTAGATGAGGAAAAGAAGATAGTGGGGTAGCCCGTCAAGGGGAAGACAGTTACTACTGCCATGAGCAACAAAATAAAAACAGTCAACCATGTTTTGCAAGTGGAAATGGAACCTAATTCTAGGGTTCAATGTGGATTTTATGATGAACAGTGATTGGCTCACATTGGTGGCACTGAAGTTGGGCACGAAAGAGTATGCCACTGCATACAAGCCATGCCAGACAAATGAAGATGCGCCTGAAGAAGAGAGAAGTATGCATGGGAAAAGAAAGGGGTGCAATACAGGTAGTTTCATGGGGAGATGCCTGGTCAATATGGCACAGGACAATGACTCGTGTTAGAAATAAATGCCAAAGTTGCTGTTCAGGGAGCACCTGAAACATTCACTCCACTCCGAACAAAACACTGTACATGAGGACATGCTATACCCAATTATCTCTGTGAGGGAACACCATATTTTGTGATAGCAAAATTTTTCAGTCTGTTTGACTTTAATATCTCACCCTAAAGACAAAGCCAAAAATCATTCTACTTGTCTTTTGCTCAAGCGAGCAGACACCTTTGCACAATCGCCAAGGCAACTTATACGCACCTAATATACTAAATACCAGGTGAATACCCCAGCTTTGAGAGCAGATGTCTACCTGCTGGAGTGCGAGTGTTGATGTATGTTCAGTGTTATGTGTAACAGTACTGGTGGCTTTGTCAAACGGTTGCCGATAGCTACGGCAGAACGAGCGAGTGGCAAATTTATTTTGGTCGAAGTACAACTATTCTCTGTATTGTGTGTTAAATATTAAGGGACTGTATAAAGTTTCAATAGTACTCTCATGAGTGAACGAGAAGCATTACTCTTGGTGGGAGACTGTTGAATACCTCCACCGTTTCATTAATGTTTTCTATTTGGTTGTTTATGTCCATACATTCATGATATAAATGTGTAGCTTTAAGTGATATGCATATTTTAAGGGGGTTACACCAACCAGCAAGGTTTAATCTGTTCTTTCTAAAATGAAGCTGTATGTATTTATATTAGCAGTAGTTTTAGTTATTTCCTTTGACAAATTCAGCATCTGGGGGGGGGGGGGGGGGAATGCCTCATTCGTCACATTTTTTGGACAAAAGGGGTGTAGCAGTATAGAAGCAATGGTACGTGAGCTTTGCAAATGTTTGTATGTACAAAGATAATTATGGTTTGTTCTATGAGGTCATGAAAGGACAGTTGAATGTTGTTGGTTTGTGGTAGACATGAAAGTTATGACCTCTGTAAGAATCGAATGAATGCTTCTCTTCCACAGACTGCAAACTAAAGGTGAAGTCTGATTTTGGTTGGTGACCCTGATGAGGGAATGTTTTATCTAAAAAGTGGGAAAATAACTCTAGTGTTTTACCTTAACTGTGCAAGTACTGTTATTAACTTACAAATACCAGCATCTTTCATGTCTGCCTAGTCTTTGTCTGCCCATTTGTTTTGCATGATTTTGCTTTTTGACACATTTATTTTAAGGCCCACTTCGCTGCAAGCTGCCTCATTTCATTTATCAGTTCTTTTAGCTCTTCCAGACTGTTTGAGCGTAAAACTATATCATCAGCAAATCTTAAGTTGTTGAGACTTCTTCCATTTATTCTCAAGCCTCTGTTTTGCCATTGGATTTTTGACATTGCTAACTCCAGGACTGATATGAATAGCATGGGGGATATAGAGTCTCCTTGTTTTTACCCCTCATTCTTTGGTGGTTTCAGCGACACTGGCAAAGGCAGAGGAAGCGCTGTAGATTTTGTACAGCCTGTTGATATAGCCTGGATTCTAGAAAGACTTGCATGATGGCCAAGTGATGGACTGAATCGAAAGCTTTTTCAAAATCAATAAAGGCCAAACAGAGTGGCATCTGGTATTCATTTGCTAGACTTATTACTTTCTGGATGACTTGGATGTGATCTACCGTGGTGAATCCTGACCTAAGGCCAGCCTGTTCGATTGATTGTACTGTGTCCAAGGTAGAACTGATGCAGTTTTATATATATATATATATATATATATATATATTTATATCCACCTAAAAATATCCTCATTGCAAATCATTGCGTGAACTTAATGATTTTAAATTCTTATTAAATTTGTGCAATGGTAACATAGATTGTTCAGATTTACAAGTTAGTTTAAGATTCGAAGTACCCCAAATAACATTTGCCCTAATGAAATAAAAACACATGTACACTGAAAATAATCCCTTAAAGAGAACTTAAAGACAATGTGCACGCTTGCTAACTGTCACAGTATTGTTAATCTTCAAATAAACCCATTTAATTAAGACGAGCCATTATTTTCTTGTATCTTGACATACGTGAGAATAAGTATCAGAAAATTTTAACTGGTAATTTTTCTACGTAATATATTGTATTATTAAATTGTAAATGTAAATAATTCTACTAACAGTGGACTATCAGTAATTTTTCTTTATTAATTTGTTTAGTAAGATATGTAAGCAATGTACACCATTCATTGTTATGATGTAAAGTTGTACAAATGGACACCAAATGTACATATTACAAATAAATAAATGTGACAATTGTGAAGTATTGTAAGAATTGATGTGTGATCGTAAGTTTTCCCGGCGTAACTGTTGCTGGAAGATTTCTCGGGCGTGCAGCCGGGGAAATTGATCGCAAATGTACAAATTTTCGATGGCGTAACATGCCATCATCTTCTGTTACGCCATCGAAAATTCGTACATTTGCGATCAATTTACCCGGCTACACGCCCGACAAATCTTCCAGCATTGTAAGAATTCTTACTTCTTTTATATAGGCTCTGGAAAAACTTGGCTTTGGATTGGAAATATAATATTTACAACAGGTGAAGACAACAGAATATTAAATTTGGCAACCTTGGAGACCATGATGTCTAAATTACAAAGATACTGATGCAACATGGAAGCTTTACAGTCCTATAATAAGTAGCAAGTACCTAAACCTTCAACTGAACAACTAATAACAGTCATAGTTCATACTGGCTTCCATTTGTCTTATTTTAAATTTCCACTCACTTGTTTATAATAATTAGAATAAAAATATATCAAGGTATTGAAATAAAAAGAGAAACACCAACATCTAAATATTTTAATATCCTAAGAGAGGGAATCTGAATTTTAAATTCTATATAATTATTTAGCACTTAACGTTACTGTAACAAATTATCTCATTGGTAGAGTATAAAGCAAATAGTTAACCCCTTTTCAATTTCTTTATACAGGATCATTCTGCACGACAAAATAAAAACCTACACTGTAAAATCATATAACCAGACACAATGCGTGATTGAGAAGTCATAAATTTTGGTTAGAATATCTAACATTCCTTCATGCCAACAGCAGTGGCTAGGAGTGTGATGGAGTGGTTCGAGGAACACAGTGGTGAGTTGCAATTGATGTGCTGGCCTCCCATTGTGCCAGATCTGAACCTGATCGAACACATCTCGCTGTCAGAGCTCATCGCCCCCTTCCCCGAAATTTTCAGGAATTAGGTGACTTGAGTGTGCAGATGTGGTGCCAAGTCCATCCAACAACCTACCAAGGCCTCATCGCTTCCACACCAAGACGCGTCGCTGTGTTATACCAAAATGACATCCTAACACAGAGCCAAATTCAAAAATCAAAACTATTTTAGGAGGAGTTCTTCCTTTTTAAACTTGTTCTGCCCCTAGATACCCCACTTTCTTTACTTTTCAACAAGTATAAAATAAATGATCCAATTTACTTTATAACAACAAGCCAGCCAGGCTCAGTATTAAGCCAGAAAAGTAAATGGATGCTCCAAACGGACACTAGGACTGCTATTGGAGGTAGGGTGGCCAGTTCCTTTCCACCTGGCGTAACGTAATTCGTTAATCCTACCAGGTAAAGGGGACCTATGGTAAAATCTGAGTCAAGGAAGCTCTCTGGTACAGCTTGCTGTATAAGGTGAATTCCAGAGGTGAAGGTCGAGTTAAGGGCCTAAGTAAATCCCAACCGATACATGGATTTGAACTGTACACCTTCTAATCTCTAGTCAGATGCCTTAGCCAATGAACCACCAGGCTACTCTAAAAACAGAAACAAAACTGTTATTCCCTAACCGAGTTTAGAACTATAAATTATGGCCAGAGTTGGAAATTAAATCATATTGTAGGCAGAAAAGTTAAGAGGATATAGTTCTTTCTTTTTTACTGTTTCCTAAGTTTTCCAAATTCCCAAGTCATAAGTCATAACAATAATTCTCAAAAAAAAAAAAAAAAAATGTTCTTTGGTTTCCAGTCTTAACATTACCAAAAACTTGACATTTCGACTATAAGGACAATGACCGACTATCTCATACGGCAAAGCATTCGATGTCAAGGCATCCTGCACCCTTTTCTTAATGCCAACAGCAACAGCCAGCTACCACATCCACTTGGTGTCAGGAGGTTGACAATAGATCAGGTCCTTGCATACTATTTAACCAAGTGCATAGCAGCACTAACAAGGAATCAAACAATACACCATATTAAATAAAATTAATTGCAACTGCCAATTTGCCATCAATGCAAATAATAAAGCATGAAACATACAGTGATGTTGATAATCCCAACAGATAGGGAGTACTGCAAGCATTATAACAATCAAAACATTAAGTACTTCAATGCTGATGTGATTGTAGTATGGAGATTTCCAAGTTTCTATGACATGTTAATCTTTTTAGATGGCCATACATTATGGGAAGAGACACAAAAATTGCTTGAATATTTACCAGCTACCCACATGTGCACTGAAATCAGTATATGCAAACAAATTATACAAATGCACATATCACAACAAACTGATTTTCATCAACAAAATACAAATAAAATGTCCATTAATTAAACACTCAGTATCACATTAGATTAGGAAACAAATATCGTCACTATGAATTTAAGAATATTTATACCTGATAAGCAGCTTCTTTTTCACGAGCTTTCCTCTCCATTTTTTTCCTTTCTTTTGCTTCTTCCTCTATTTCTCTCTCTCTTGCAATGTCTCTGTCACTTTTTCTTTGAATTTCTTCCCGTTCTCTATCACGGTCTCTCTCCCTCTCCCTATCCCTTTCTCTCTCCCTGTCTCTCTCACGTTCTCGTTCTCGCTCACGCTCCCTTTCTCTTTCCCTTTCCCTTTCTCTCTCACGTTCACGTTCTCTTTCTTTCTCCCTTTCTCTCTCTCTTTCACGTTCTCTTTCCCGTTCTCTTTCTCGCTCTCTTTCCCGATCTCTGAAACAAAAATAAAACATTTTACAGATAATTTTTAACAACAACAAAAAAAAACAGAAATTTTCAAATGGATATTTTAAACACACAGCAATAACAGAGGAGATCAGCTGAGATTCAACTTCCACGGATCTTACAAAACCTGAATCTTGCGTTTACATTTTGTCAACTCATGGGGAAAACAGACCTTGATAATTTTTTTTCTTCTCGTTTTCTACCTCTCAGCTGGGAAGCAGTGTTACCCTCATCTATATCCTAACACAAGCTACACTTGATCCCTGGGTGGTGTTAAATGGGTAACAGCGATCAGATGTTGTAATGCTGCTGTTCTGTGCATCAGAGCTATGACGTTAACATCAAACATAACAGTCCTTATGAATATTAAGTGTTCCAAACAGTTAAACATTTGCCAACATAATACTGAAGGCATGTGTAAAGTCAGGAGCCAGTATTTATAAGTCTTACAGAAATACTCAGTTCATGTAATCCTGGAAGGAACTCACTGGGAGAACAACAAGTAGCCGCTGGCTAGAGGGAAATTATCTGGATATAAAATGATAAAAGCACAACATTGTGTAAAATATGGTATTGCAAGCTATGTTAAGAATGACTTATGTCACTACAAGGTCATTCCAACAAATTATTGTCATACTTAATTTTCTTCACAATAGAAGTACTATACTATGTTCAGACAGGGAAGGCGGGTCAAGGCAGGCAACATGGTTTCAGGCAAGGATATTCATGCGAATCTCAGTTGGTGGGATATATGCAAGATATTTCAGATGAAATGGACAAGGGAGGCCAAATTGATAGTGTAGCACTAGATCTGTCGAAGGCATTTGACAGAGTAAGCCATAAAATGGTAGTAAATAAGGTAAAAACCATTGGAGTGGATAAGAAAGTCATTTGCTGGGTAGAAGAATTTTTAAAAGGTAGAAAACAGAAAGTTAGGGTAGGAAATGTAGTATCAAAAGAAGTGGAAGTAAAAATGGGTGTGCCACAGGGTAGCGTATTGGGACCATTGCTATTCATTATTCTAATGAATAATTGTGTTGACTGTTTACTATCTGAAATTAGATTGTTTGCAGATGACATAATGCTGTATAAAAGAATCAAAACGATAGAGGATTGTAAACAGTTGCAGGGTGATCTGGACAGGATATCTAATTGGGTTGGTAAACATGGAATGAAGATAAATGCAAAGAAGAGTCAGCTTATTAGATACACAAATAAAAAACAAAAGGTTAATTATGAATATAAGGTGGGGAAAGAATTGCTTGCTGAAGACTTGAAATGCAAATATCTTGGAATTACTTTTGATAACAAACTTAACTGGGCAGGACACATAGGACAGGTGGTAGGAAAAGGTTTCAAAGTTCTGCACTTGTTGGAGAGAGTTATGAGGGGATGTACGAGAGAAGTCAAGGAATTGGGTTACAAAACTTTGGTCAGACCATTGCTCGAATATGGTAGTGTAGTATGGGACCCTCATTTTACGTATCAAATACAGGAGTTGGAGAGGGTGCAAAGAAGGGCTGCTAGATTTGTTTCTGGAAATTATCGCAGAATGCAATCAGTGACTGATATGATAAAGGAGCTGGAATGGGATTCATTGCAAGACAGGAGGAGGATGAGGAGGGTCATGGGAGTGTACAGGGCATATACTGGTGATGAGGCATGGAAAGATATTGCAATAGGTATGAAAAGTAGTGCATGGAAGGGAAAAGATGACCATGACCACAAGCTGGCACTCGATTTCAGGCACAAGGGTGTGGGAAGATTTTCTTTTTTAGGTAAGGGTGTCAGGGATTGGAATGAGTTACCAAGAGAAACGATGAATAATTTACCGAAAACTTTGAAGGAATTTAAAGATAAAATTTGTAGAGGGCAAATGTAGGTGGGTGCAGGATAGGGGGAAGATAGCTGTGTAGGGAAATTGCCACCGGAGCCTGTGCTCCATTGCAATTAAATTAAATTAAATTAAAAATTAAAGGCCACTCTGCTCTATCCCCACTCCGCTGCCCCAGCCCCTACAGGCGAAGGGGAAACAGCTGCCGCACATGCGCAAACATCATCGTAACGTATGAGGTACGATATGTTACGACTAATTTGATGATTTCTTCAGTAAAAAGGAGCATTTAACACTGTCCTGACGGAAATGAGTGAATCGTGTGTAACTACTACAATTTCATATGTTAATAAATACAAAATTACTAGCTGGTACCCACGACTTCGTTCGTGTTTGCAAAGAATGTGTGTTGACAGCTACTGACATCTAACAACCATAGTGCACGATGGGAAACGCGATGCTATTACCACACACAAATGCAGTCATCTGCGCTATGTAGTTCAGGCAGAAAAGTAAAATTTACGGACACACATGTCTTTGGATGAAACAGGAAAATATCCTTGATCTACCACTTTCAACCACCATATCTCTCAAACACTCCCACAGTTACCGAAATTCGGCCAACGTTGTGATCGATGGGTGACTCTGTGTTACTACCACACACAAACGCCAGTGATCTGCGATAGATAGTTTTCGCTGAAAAGTGATACACCATGAAACATGCGTCTTTGGCAGAAATATGAAATTGCCACAGGTCAACCACTTTCACAGCCATATCTCCCACACCCCCATAGCTACCGACATCTAACAACCATAGTGCACGACAGGAGACATGATTCTACTACCACACACAAACACCAATGGTCTATGCTATGTAGTTGTGGCAGGAAAGAGAAGTATAAGAAGACACAAATTTTTGGTCAAAATATGAAAACGCCCTGCATTGGCCAACTTTAATCATCATATCTCCCACATCCCCACAGCTATTGGCATTCGGCCAACGTTGTGCACGACAGGAAACTCCATACTACTAACACACACAAAGGCCTGTGGTCTGTGCTTGGTAGTGGTGGCTGAAAAGTGAAATATATGAAAACACACGTCTATTTATATATATAGTTTTAAAAGTCACGCAAGACATTTCAAGAATTAAATCCAGTTTTTAGATGTGTTTTACAGTGGTAGTTAATTCTCGAAACACAATGTTTAAATACACACTGCACTGTTCGTAAAGATATGCCACACGCCTCTGCCGTCATTTTTTGCGGTTCCATAAAAAGTATATTAACTTTCTCTGCAGAGTTTTCTAGCATCTTAAAAAAATTACACACATCAAAAATAATTGTTTTTGACTCACCTAATGTAACACCTATCGATCTTACTTACTATCACAATTACAGTGTATCGAAATAAACACGACAATGCTGTGACAAACGATAATGCTTCCTCCCTGCCTGTAGGCAGCGTTCTGCTCGGAGGGGTGGTGCGGTGAGGTTCGGGGCGAGGGGCACATGACCTTGACGCGCCAGATGAGAGTGAACATAGTATAGGAGATATGTTTACCACTATACACAAGCCACCCACTGCCTCTTAAACAGACCCTGCTAACTTGGACTCCACTAAGGATAGCATTATCCTAGGAGATTTCAACACTCATCATCAGATTTGAGGATACAACCAGACTGACGAGAACTGAATTAAGCTAACACAATGGGCTGAGTTAACAACCTGACATTGCTTTATGACCCTAAAGAGAAAGGTACATTCCATTCTGCCCGTTGGAAAAGGATTACTCGGTGGACCTCTGTTTCATCTCTGGCTTAACATCACCTTCCTGTCATGCCTAGAAACAAGATTTCAGCGATTTTCCTCTCAGTCAGCATACACCCATTGTTGAACTAGAGAGTAGACTGGAAAGCCTATGGAAATTAACACCACAATTCGAAGGATTAAAGCAGTCCCATAGAATAATTCAAGATTCGAAGGACCAATGAAAGTGGCAGCCAAGAGTGTTATTCTGCAAAGTTTGCAGAAAGAATATATCCTAGGATGGAGCGAGGAGCCAAGGAGACTTAATAGAAGAATTCAAGAAAAATTGCTCTCAGAAGAAGAATTCAAGAAAAATTGCTCTCAGAAGAAGGCAACAGTACTGCTGGAATCACTTAACTATACTGGAACAGAAAAATTGATAAAAACTATTAAAAGAATTGATTTTACACCTTCCAATAGAAAAGCCAGGTCTCTCATTCTTCATCTTCTCTTCGATATCGGCTATCTAAGGACCACGAAAAGTAATCCCGTACATTCATTTTGTAAGACAACATGCTTGTGCTGGGGTTGGTGCACAAACTGCATCTTAACTTTGATCGTGCAAACCTAATGAATTGCAGTACTAAGTTCTTCACACAGTCGCCACCATAGTTTTAACCAGAAACTAAGGAAAAGGTTCAAGTTCAATGATAAAAGTTCACTTCTGATATGATGAGTATATTCTTCAAAACATTACAAAGTTAAAGTACTGCATAGGCATTCAGACAACTTTTCCAAATTTAATTTTACAGATTCGACTGACCACTCGAGCACGACCGAAACCCCACGTTACTATTACTTCTCAATTACATGAATCTTCAGAATAAAACTTCCCTAAGCTGATAGAATTTCTACTTGATGTTGAACAAACTAAAAGTTTGCCGCGCCACGAGCCCAGAGCTAGCCACCCGACATAACGCGTTTACATCGTCTCACTGCTGCTTCTAGAATGGGCGCGTTCACGAATGGGCGCGCTTAGGCTAAGGGGGAGGTATATATAGAATCGGACCGTGAGAACTTCCTTGTTTCGACTTTCCCAAGGATTTGATGCGATAGCTGATCAGTTTCTGACAACTGTTGCGAAATCCAATTTGATCATGACAGTAAAATTAATCCTAGCTCTCTGAAATTTTGGTAGTAGCAAGATATTATTACAAACGTCGAATTAAGTTATTATAAAAAATGTTGTTACTTTAATAGTTTAGCCAGAAAAGAGTCGTAAAGATGTGATTGCCATAACTACCGAAATATTGCTTCTATCGAGCTGAAACAAATTTAATTCTATTCTCCTATTGAAAAACTATTACCTGATTTCAAATAAAGAATTTTACCTATTTTTTAAAATGGTCTAAAACTCGAAAATAAAATTTAATGTCTTGAAATATTTCGAATATTGACTTGAAAATACCTCTAAACAAATTTCCCTAATGAAAAAACTATTACTGTAAAAATTTGGAATCTCTAAGTTAATTCCCTGATTTATTACGAATTTTTGTAGATATCACCCTCGGCGGAATGTCGAGCGATTGCATCATTGCTTACTCGCGCCAAAACCCATTTTATTTTATTACTATAAAATGCTTTAATATTTTGAAATGAATCTTTTACAGAAGTCTTTAATTTTAAATAAACTTTACTCTGAATATAATTTCTTTTCATGAATCCCCGAAAAAGACTGAAATATCGAACTTTTACCTAAATCACATGTCTGGCTATATCAAATTATATTCAAAAACGATCTTTAGGTTACATGAATCTTTCTAAAACTTTAATATGTTATCTAAACCGAAATTACGATACTTTATCTCTATCACTTGACTTCTTAACTGTTTTCCTGATAGCTAAATGCTTCGTGTTTAGAGTGGAAAAATTACGTGATAAAATTCAAAACCGGCAAATCACTTTCAAACATATTCAGACTCTAAGTAAGATCTTTTAATAACAAAACTAATTATTTACTGGCTATATATCTACCTAAACATCTTTTAAACTAACGAAATATCTTGGTTTATTGAAGCTAAATGAAAGTCAAACACTACCTATACAAATCTGAGGTTAAGTTTCTGATCAGCTGTTTAAATGAATTTAACTATTGAATTTACTGCTTATACTTGAACAAATACTTATTTAGGACATATTACTGGGAAATATTATCAAAAATTAACTATAAAAATGTCTTTAAAAGGGTGTTCCCATATACTTCAACTGAACCTGCTATCTCAGCAACTAATTTCGTTATGCGAAATTCTAAGATGTGTTACAATTTCCATCTTTCTTTTCTTGACTTCCAATAATTCTTCATCTTTTCACTTTACTGTTTCCTCATTTCTTCCATCCATAGGTTATTACATTTCCTCTTCTCCTTCTCCTGGAATCCGTTGAAATTTTGGATTAGTCTCCTAAAAGTTGCTCTATCTTGTATTAAATCTTCTGTTATTACGATCTCAACCATATCTTTCTTTACTCCTTGGATCCACTGGTTGCCCTTGTTACTCTTGTAAACATGGTTATAAATTCTTTTAGTAAGTCAGTTGTTATACATTCTCATTATGTGACCAAAAAACTGATTCTGCTATTTCTGATCGTGTCTGACGTCCTTTCAATTTCTTCTTCTTTGAATAGATCTTTATTCCTTTGGTGTATAAACTCACCATTTTCAATTTTTTGTGGTGCCCAAATTTTTCTCAAGATTTTCCTTGCCCTTTTCTCTATCTCTCCTAATTCTCCAACATTGATATAGAACAAACATTCTGAGGTGTACAGAACTTATGGTTTGATTTGATGTGTTGTAGTGTTTGACTCTAGTTTTCTTTGAGAGATTCTTCTTATTGTATGTACTTGTCAGTTGGTATGCTATTTCTAGTTTTCTTGATATGTTTGCTTCCTTATCTGAATTCCTTCACCTAGAAATTTAAATTTATTGACCTTGTTGTTGTTGTTAGGGCTTTAGGGCGCATCAACATCTAGGTTACTAGCATCTTAACTAAAACCTGGTTTAACAGCGTGGTTTAATACTAGAATACCATTTTGCGTGACCGACTGTGACTTGGTATTGACTTTGTTAATTTTTCCATACTCTGTGTTTAGTACTGTGGGTGAATCCCTAATATTGGTCATGACTTAAGTCTCTCAATCGTAAATTAGATTTATTTATGCCTCCTTGATGTCAATGTCGTTAGATGCAGGATGAGACTGGGGCTAGGAATGAGAAGGAATTCAGCCATGGCCTTTTGAAGGAAGCATTCCAGCATTCACCTCGAATGATTTGGGGAAACCATGGAAAACCCAAATCTGGATGTCTGGACAGGGATTCAAACCAGCATCCTCCCGATTACGTGGTCAGAGCATTAACCGCTCACCCAGCACGCTCGGTCATAAATTAGAACTTCCATCAATACCCTCTAGGACACATTCGTCCACTAACATGTAATCGATATTTATCAACACCAAATCACCTTGAATTAACCTACAGAACAAATAAGAACAAGCAGTTAATTGCAGATTTCAAATCAAAAGTGTGAAACTCAACCTCACAATCAATATACTCCTGTCCACATTATGTGGGGTTTAGGAAGATTTGAAAGAAACTTCTGAAATGGAAAAGCTATATGACTCAATGTTATTTTTCCAATTTTGCCCAAAACCACTGAAAAATTGCACCAGCTACATTTTGCTGGCTTGGTTCATTCTTCAGCTCCCTCAGATCTTCAGGAGAAGAAAAACAATTTTCTTACTCAAACCTGGAAAAGATTCAAAACTGGAAAAGATTCAAACCTCCCACGTGTCAAGCCGTTGGAGAGGCTTGTTTTGAACAGAATAGCTCTGGAAATTGAAGTCCTGTAGCCAGTTAAATAATAATAATAATAAGTACCTACAATACAGTGTGAAAAGAGAGGCGACGTTGCTAGGAGGTGAAGGAGAACTCTCTTCTTGCATTCCTTCATCGACTCTGTTTTCTGTAGGCGCTGTTGGCATTGGACAAGTGACGGCATCATGTGGAATTGGCTTTGAAATTGAGGGAACGTCTGGATACTTTACACTTGCACGAATTTTGTAGGAGAATCCGGTGACTTTTGCTAAACAGAATTGACAGTCTGTTGTATGGCTGCTTGACTCACGCCATATCATAGGAACTCCGAATGCTTGATGGTTGTTCTTCTTCGCCTTCCTTAGCTAACCACTTAAGTTGCATGCACGTCTCAAACAGATGTACTGCGGTGCCCACGACTTACCACTTTCCACCTTCAAATCAAAATATAGTTTATATGCTCTCTTCAGAAATGGTGTAAAAGTCTTCCGATGGGATTTGTCTGTTAGATAGCAGCACGCATAGCAAAGCAAATCTGGTGAATGCATGCAACCTCTCTACGTCATCTTTTTTGTATTTGTAGTATATATACATTGTAAAATTCTGAACACTGAGAATCACAAAATTCTGACAGACTATACTTGATCGCGAAATACTACAGGTGCTAAGCAGCGAAGGGTATATAACGCCGCGCTGAGGCAATCCGTCTTGTCTTGTATTTTTTGTTGTGAGTCCGGCAATGTGTTAGTTTCAAAAAAACCGTTTGGTGGCGCTGGTGTCCGTCAATGATCATTGGCTACCGGAAGACACTCAGTTTGCAGCAACATGTGCTGTACTGGCAACCATGACAGAATGATTCCGTAGGAGCGAAGTATAAACAGTGACTATGAAACTAATTCTGAATTTAACAGGGTTTAGTCTGGTATTTATTCCTCTTCATAACTTGCAATTTTCGGAGATGTTCAGTCCGATTTAGCCATTTCAACTGTAATTGTGACTTTCAAATATATTCAAAAATTTTCGTGAAGTGAACAGTGCACATTTTCATAGTGAATAGTAATCTTTTCTTTCCTAAGGAATAAGGAAAGTGGCAACCGTAATGCATTACAGTTCATTTATCCATGCTCACACATGATTATACAGTTTTATTGAAGAAAAATTTGTCAGCACTTCAAGCAAGTTGGAGGTTAGTTAAGGCGATTAAACCGATACTTCACCCCGGTATGTGGTTTTGTCCCTTACATCCTGAACCACACGACTCGCTTCCTATAACATGAATAAGGTGTATAACCGAAAATTGGGTAATTTAGAAAACGTCATATATTTTTCTCTCATCACATCCTTCAACTTTGTTGAGTGACGAGTTGTTTTCCCATACCTTGTCATTTATATTCTCTATATATTTCCCAATTTATAATTTCCTCCAGTATATTATAGCACCCCTCCACTTTCTCATCCGAGTGTTGGATTGTCGGCATGTACACTTGAATCAAAACTACATTCTTGTCTTCTCTTAGTTTCATAAACATAATTCTACCATTTAAACATTCCACATTCATTACTTTACTCTTCATAGATTTCCTGATAATAATGGCTAATCCTAAATTCCCACCTCTTTCCTTCCCTGAATAACAACATTGTTACTGCAATAAAGTCTTCACGGGTGTACCGCCGGACTGTGTTGTGGTAGCACATTAATAATCTCCACTTTTATAAAAACCATCTGATCCTTATAGACGTTAGAAATTATTATTGTATTCCATTTCTTTATATCATACTTTTTAAAATTTTGAACATACTGTCCCACCATCCAATCTTTTCAAGTCCACAAATGCCATGAATTTTTCTTTATCCTTAATTCAATACATATTTTGATGCCAGAATTGTTTTTCCCATAATCTAGTTTTTCCTAAACCGAAACTGAGCATCTAAGGCTATGGCCACACTGGCGTGTTTTCACGCCGAGACCTAGCAGGGAAAAAATGTAAACTGGGAATCCTGCAGATATTGCCACATTTTCTTCCTGCACGTGAAGAACACACCTATCCAATCCTGCACATGCACACACCAGCAGTTTTTCCTGCTAGAAAGGTTCAGTCATCTTCTGCTTTCATAATCAGAGTGTTTTTGCACTTCTAATATTATAAGTTCACTATCTAAGAACTCTGTAATATCAGTGAATGTAAGACAATGGAAATGCAAGAAACATGAGCTAGTCACAGCGGCGTGTTTTTCCATCAATGTGGCCACTCACTACAGCGTGAAATTCCATTGAGTAATGGGTCCGGGCTAATTCTGCTGGGGGCAACCTTGAAGATGCGCCTTTTCCCCGCTGCGTGAAATCACGCCTGTCTGGCCGGTCTCTTATATTTCAATGTAGTTCATATGTTCGACAGGATTAGGAAACATGCCAGTGTGGTCGTAGCTTAATACTGTTCTACTTTCTCATTGATTCTTCTGAAAATCATATCTGTCATTGCTTTTCAAGCATACAACATCAAAATTGCAGCACAGCCACATTTGTCAGGTTATTCTTTCTTTGTGATAATCAAAATGTGGTGTAATATTTCCACTTCATAACTTTCTGAAATTAGTTTTCACAGATATCTTAGTAGGATATCGCAAAGCCTTATTTCTGTTGAAACATTTAAAGCAGTGTATCTCAAAGTGGCGTACGCGAACCCCTGGGGGTTCGCCAATTGATGGTAGGGGTATAAATTCTTCTGGGGTTTGCCGCCGAATCACATTTTCTAATGTCGAGCTTTCGGCGACTTCCACTGCCGCCATCATCAGGACTGTTGTATCTGAAGGAACAACAGAAACTGGACTGAATCTGAATAGCGGAACTGAACGAGACAGGAACGTTGTCGTCTTCCGATTGGCTGACTCCAATGACGTAACCATTCTGTGACTGCGATTGGTCGGTTGCGGAACCAAGCGTAGATATACTCAGCGTTGTACTGATAGTTGGCTCCACAGCGAAACCAAAGCCGAGGTTGTTAAAAATAGAAAGACGATTGATTACCTACGTCAATGTTCGCATAACGTCACTGTTCATATTGAATCACCGTTTACATTATTCACCACTATTAATCATGATGTTAAATTCGATAATCCTTGGGAGCCAAGCGGTATTCTGATTGGCTGACACAATAACTGTTCTCATAGCGTCATCGTTCACATTATTCTCACACAGAAAAAATCCAAAGACTTCTTTAATGAAAGACCCACATTATATATTCTTAAAAACATTTACTATCATTAATTTTGATGTTTAACTCGAGAAATGCATAGGGAGCCATATAGTCTTCCGATTGGCTGACTATAACCCCGGTTCTGTAATATTTGTCTGTGATTGGTCGGCCACAGGATCAGCTGCAGATGTAGTCTGACCGATACGCCGTGCTCCACTCTCCACTCTCCTATCGTCCGTCAGTGAGACACTTGGTTGTTTAAGAATGGCAAAAACTGGCTTCCATGCGTCACTGAGCCATACACCCAAGTCCCTGTTCATATTATTATTATCAAGACGTATCTCGATAGCTTCTTTGATCACAGATTCCCAGAAGAAGGAACACTTGGCTAAAACTCTCACCTTATCGAAATCCATAATGTGACCGTTTTCGATAACGTGTTGTGCCACAGCAGACTTTTCTAGTTGGAACAACCGGATGTTGCGTTGGTGTTCAGTCACACGGGCCTGGATAGTGCGGATGGTTTGACCAATATAATTCTTACCACATTGGCACGGTTTTTAAACCCAAATCGTCTTTCACTGGACGTAGTAAATCCCGTATTTTGGCAGGAGGGCGGAAAATGCACTTGATTCCATGTCGTTTTAATATCCTGCCGATTTTCCCGGAGATGCTACCTGCGTACGGGATGAAGGCAAGTTCTTTAGGCTGTTCTTCTTCCTCAATAGTACGTATATCTGCCTTTTTCTTTCGAAATGCCCGTTCTATCAATTGGATCGGGTATCCATTCCGCATGAAGGTATGGCGGAGATGTTCAAGTTCGTCTTGCAGATTGTCAGCGTCTGAAATTGCCTTTGCCCTATGTACAAGCGTGTATAACACCGTGTTCTTCTGCGCCGGATGGTGGAAACTATCGGCATGTAAATAACGGTCCGTGTGCGTTATTTTCCTGTACACACTATGTGACAGGGTACCATCAGGTCTCCGCTGGATTAAAATATCTAGAAAGGGCAATCTACCATCTTTCTCTATCTCCATAGTGAATCTGATGTTTTCATGAATGCTATTGAGATGGTCCATGAATTCATAAAGGCCCTGGATCCCATGGGGCCAAACAACAAATGTATCGTCCACATAACGATAGAAGTATGTTGGTTTAAGGACGGAAGTTTCAATTGCTCGATCTTCAAAGTGTTCCATAAACAGATCGGCTACTACAGGAGATAATGGAGACCCCATTGCCACACCATCAGTCTGTTCATAAAAACTCCCACCATAGGTAAAATAAGTAGAAGTTAGAACTAGTTCGAACAGATCCACCAAGGTAGGTTCAAAAAGACCTTGTAACAGCTGCAGTGTGTCTCTCAAAGGAACCTTGGTGAAGAGCGAGACAACATCAAAGCTGACCATAATATCAGACTCTGACAACCGCATCTTTCGGAGCGTATCGACAAACTGTGTCGAGTTTTTAACATGGTGCGGACAATTACCTACGAAAGGTCTAAGCATCTTAGACAAATGCTTGGCCAAGTTATATGTAGGACTACCAATGGTACTTACAATCGGTCGTAAAGGCACATCCTCCTTGTGTATCTTTGGCAGGCCGTAAAGCCTAGGTGGTCTGGCTGCACGAGGTCGAAGGTACTTGACGACATCAGGCGTAAATCCGGCCTTCTTAACAAGCGCTGCCACTTTCCTCTCAACTCTGGAAGTTGGGTCACCATTAAGGGGCTTATAAGCGGTGTCATCAAGCATATTTTGTATTTTGGATTCATACATATCAGATGTAAGCAAAACTGTGGCATTCCCTTTGTCCGCAGGTAACACAACCACTTCTTCGTTCCGACGCAACGCACGGAGAGCGAAGCGTTCCGATTTCGTGATGTTGGGCCTAGGTGGTTTGGCTTTCTCCAGAACTCTGCACGTTTCCCTTCGGACTTCTTCAGCCGCATCCCCAGGAAGCTTTCTAGCAACTATTTCAATAGCACAGACAATATCCTTTACAGGAACCTTATCAGGGGATTCGTAACAAGATTTACATAATGGCTTGCCCATTATTGCTCATTGTTCTAAGGTCACTTTTTTTTTTTTTTTTTTTTTTGGTCAAGGGGATTCGTCAGCGCCTGGAACATTTTATAGGTGTACGTGAAGCCTAAAAGTTTGAGAAACACTGGTTTAAAGCAAACCTACATACAACCCAAATGTCTATTTCTTCACATATAGAGATTTCTAACATTTGCTGTTTATGCCTATTCCAAAAGGACTGTGACACTATCTTTTAATTTCCATCTCCTGAGCCTTCTCTTCTGCAACGCACATTCCTATATTTTTCTCTGATTCAAAGTTTTCACCTTTTACCTTTCCTTCAGACTAATTTTTCTTAGCTTGTTTTGATTACCCATATTTTAAATGCTTTCTATCCTTCACATGTACATCATTGAATTTTTGTCCACCACGTGTTTGATAATTATAAACATTTTACAAATTCTAAATTTATTTTCTTACAGCTGCAATGTTTCAGTCATCATCATCAGCTTCTACTCTGCTTAAAAACCAGATTCTAATTCTTCAAATTACTCTTCTTTCAAATCTTTGGGAGACAAGAAACAAACTGCTCAAAATAAATATATTATGCAATAATAATAATAATAATAAACGCTTCTGAGTACTTTGCGTAGTCCTAATGGGCTTATCCGCAAATAATAATAATATAATAATAATAATAATAATAGTGATATCACCACTACCTCAACTACAAAAACAAATAATTTGCTTAACTGTCCACTTCTTTAAATTTTAGACTTATGACTGGCTACTGAGAGCTATGCAATTTGAATCCTTGGCAGGAATTTTTTATGGGTCCTTAAACAGACTTTCACACCTGACAAAGCTTTGTTTTATTCATGCCAAATAGCATACAAAACACTGCTGTTTGGATTCACCATTACAATGTTGGTAGGGTAACTGAATAAGCTTATGACACAACAGATGGATTACTTGGCAACCAATCAGGTCATTAAGACCACATAAAATATATACACAAATTGTTTCCCTTTGATTTCTTTCAAAACCATTCATGATTGATGCCCTTTCTCAAGGAAATTAAATAAAACCAGGTGTCAAATTCATTATGTGGTGTGATTTGCAAATACTTTATAAACATCAGAAACTACTTTTCACATGCAAGGAGAGGGTGATGTGTCACCAAAATCAATGAAATTTTAATGAATATCTGATAACTGAACATGTAACCCCCATAATGTTGATAGATATAGTCACCTTGAGTGAGAATGCCTCTTGTCTCTCTTGGAGCGCGTCTTGGTGGAGTAGGAACTATCCGGTGTTTGGCTCCTAGCAGCATCCCGAGTATGTGACCTCGATCTCGACCGGCTCTTGGAAACAGATCCTCGAGATCTATTATGGGATGAAGATGTTGCCCTCCGTTCTCGTCGGTCACGATCTTCTCTGTCTTGTAATTCTTTACGTTTACGTTCTACTTCCTTTTCTTCTTCCTGCTTCTGTGTGGAGAGAAATTCAGTTTTCGTTAGTCACATATATATAAAATAGTCATTTACAATTAGCAATTGTTAATGGTGCAACTCATCACATCACTCCTCACTCCAAGAAGCCCAAATATACACATTACTCCAACAATGCACTAACAGGATTTTCATCCTAACTATGAGCTGAAGAGAAACGAAATTGAAAACTTGATACTGACCACAGCTAATGCACTTAAATCAGTCACTACTATTTAAGGGAAGTTAAGATAGTAGACTCAACAGATCACATGGGATAAATATGATCTTTGCCGGTGATGAGAAGCTCCAAGCTCCGTTACAATATTATTTGCATTTATTGGATGCCTAAATGTTTTAGAATGAAATAATAAGAATAGAGGGAATAGTATACATTACATACATTTTCAGGTATCCTTAGAAAGTTGAAATGTTAGGTAGCAACTGGAAACCAATAGAAAGTTTTCTCTGAGAAAGACGTCTTCATCTCCAATCTTCTCCACATGGTGATGAAATGCAATAATTTAGCAATACTTTGTACTGCAAAAATATTAGAAAAAGGCACATCGAGACACTGAATTATTATCACAGCGAATCTGCGTCTTTTTATTTAAGTGGGCAAAAATTACAACAGTATTAGTGTTGAGCAATTAGCAACAGACAGCGCTGGGATAGAAGGTTTACCAACATAGCATTACAATATTCTCCTATCATTGTCATAAATAAAGATGAATTTCTTACGAGCTTCCATGTTTTTATGTAGATCACAAGTGAAGAGCCAGTACAGGTAACAACAGATGGGCTACACTGAAAAAACAAACATTAAACACACTATTCATCATATTTTAGAAAAAAAAATTGTACCAAAATTTAAAAAAAAAATGCCAATCAGTGCATTAATACTTTGTTCAAGTAAGGAGGTGTAATGAATTCTCAGTCAAACAAGATTACATGGTTTTCGCCAATAAAAAATGCATGAAGATGAAAGCTACATCTTGGGATATGGGAAAAACAAACCAATCAAAATTACTTTCAAGTAAAATTGTTAACAAAAAATATATATTTTTAGAGCCAAACATCTTAGAAAACACATAATTGGCTCAAAGATAATGGATGCTGTATTCAGCATTAATATTGGTGACAATTTTTTTTTTTTTAATTCATGCTATTTTGGAATGTCTTCTATATTATTTAACTGTTTACCTTGCCCAGGATCTTGATTCACAACTTTGAGGTTTTCAGTAAAAACAAATCATCAGCATTTTTAACTGTTACAATGGGGGGAAAAAATGTCATTGATGACCGAAATAATAAATTAAAACTGTTCACTTCGTGAGAAACATAAGAAAATGGTGAAAATGCTATGTTTAAATATTCTTAATAAAAGGCGAATCATGCCATGCTTCAAATGCTGTTATCATACTTCGATACATTTGCAAACAAAATGTCTAACTATACTATTGCACTGTGTCCCTACACAAATATCATTTCATAAGTTCACAATTGACAGCATTAGTATACCTCATTCTGCAATAATTGGATACTTTTTTAATTGCTATTGTTTATTAATCCTTAACGAACAGTGCACCTCCGAAACAAATTAATATCCCTATATTCTTGTATTAAGTTAAGGTGCCATCAAATAAGTGTCTTTGAATCAGCTAAAAACTACAAAATTAAAGTAAAAGAATGGATCTTCACTACGATACAAGGACTTCTGTTACTCAATGAAAATTAATGTTTTAATAGCAAACACCTACTTTTTCATATTTTATAAAATTACAATGCTTCACTGGTATACAGTACTTTACTGAGATAGAGACTACTCTAGGATGTACCAGTCAGCAACACAAATAGCAAAACATTTAATTTTTTCCTTCCTCTTTCTTAGCACTCCATTATTATTATTATTATTATTATTATTTTAGAACAAAACGTATTTAAAATATCACAGCAAGCATTGGTTACACACAATTTCAAGTTCACTACCATAAAATTTGACGGTAATAGCTAACAACAAGAAACCAAACTGTTTGGCGACAGAACAAACATTAGTAGAGGTCAAAGAATGCTTTATTCACTTCTGTTTTCGTGCGATGTTTAAAATCTCTCAACTGTTATAAGTTATAGATTTCAATAAGTTATTAAAGCTATTTTTAAGTACACAATAATTTGCTCTGATAACACAAAACAATTTCAGTGTTATAAAAAAATCATACAGTTTGTACTAATTCTGATTTTACATGTGAATTTTATGAATAATTTGAACAGAACCTAATTTCTCTATACTCTCCCCCCCCCCAAAAAAAAACCTCAATTATTTTAGTCAAAAATATTTCTGCCTCATGCACCCTTCAAGTACATTGAGTAAGCAGTGAAACTAATTTTTATAAAGCATTTTCTTAAAACTGAGTAAACCAAGGAGGTCCTGCACTGATGATTACTTACAGAGAGATGAGCTTGTTGGAAAGCGAATTGCAGAATGCTGGTTGTAAACATAATTCTGTACTTGATGGGCTGTGAAATATCACATAAGTCAAGGAAAAAAAGAGGTTAAAACTTACTTAATTTAATTTGTGGTGAACTACAGGCCCTTTACATTGTTGAAAATATTAGCCTAAGTGGTACAGTCAACATAAGCATTCAAAGCTGTGAATAGTATTTCCACCAATTTAGAAATAATGATTACCGCACAAATACTGAAATATTACATAGTCAAAAATTTTAATTTTTATTAATGTTTCATAAATGAAAAGGAAAGGGAAAATGACTCATCACTCACCGAAGTTGAAGGCTGCAACGAAAGAAAAACGTATATGACATGCACTAAAATACGCAATATTTTGGTTTTACACCTTATGATTTTAGTATATGTCATATATATTTTTCTCTCGTCGCAGCCTTCAACTTTGGTAAGTGGTGAGTCATTTTCCCTTTCCTTTTCATTTATATTGCCTAAAGCCATTTCCTTTTTCCCTAAGTTTCATAAGGAACCAATAAAGTTGGCAGCATGATTATTATACAAATAAAACAAATTTTTGGGGTGGGGATAACACTGTGCAGCTAACATCCCACCGACAAATATCTGAACCAAAAACAAAGAACATACCTCTCTAGTGATTCAGATTCATCTGTCCCAAATAAAAACAATGGCTTAACTACAAACAAAGCCATTTTCAATTACATCCTAAAATCATTGAGTTATGACTAATTATTTAAAATAATTGGAATAGGAGTACACAACTTACCTTTCATTGCAGGTATGAGCCAAAGGTTACAAACAAATCTACAGCAGTAAAACTTTATTAATATTTCTAATAGAAAGCAATGATACACAGGAAATCTTGTAAAACAAAATACCAGACAATTACTGATTTCATTAACTATATATATTTTCTGCTATTTAATTCCTTTTTTTAACTTTAATACTTCTGAGCATAAATATAAGTGTACTATTGGATTTGGGATGAGATGCACACCTTGCAAGAAAAATAATAATAAATACAGTCCTTACATTTTCTATTTATATCATGTCTTATGAGCTGATAATAAGAGCAAGACAGTTGTGTTAACACCTTATTCAATCCCCATCTGCCTGATGGAAAAATGAATATTTGCAAAATGCTTAACGGTAGTCATAGTAAGCAAATGGAACTCACTAAACTGGTTTCCTTTTTTTTTTTTTTTTAACTGTGCCAACAATATCCTTATTTCCAGATAATGTCACTTTTTTTTTTTTTTTTTTTTTTTTTTTTTTTTTTTTTTTTTTTTTTTTACCTCAGCTGCCATGATACAGCGTTCATCAGGAATACCGTTTTTGTTTACAAAGTAAACAGTGCAAAAGTTACAGAACACTAAGCTGTTGTCTTCGTTGAAGTTGGTATGCTTCAAAATTTCTGCTGCCTTCTTCAGTCATTGAAGCCATGACTGATCTTTTCACAGCAGCCTTGTATCTTCAAATTTTATAGCATGCTCAGTTCTGATGGCATGGCAGACTACAGTGGATTTGTTGCTGTTTGTTTATAGTAGCAGACATGTTCTTTAAGCCTATCTGCCAGAGTGCAACCTGTCTCCTCAATATAAACACCGCCACAACTACAGGGGATTTCATAAGCACCCACAAGCCGGCATGGGTGTAAACAGTCTTTCACCCTAGTAAGTGGTTGGACAAACTTACAATGAGCCTCATACACTGTTCAAACCTCCACTCACTTTATCAATTTTCCAATCCGGTCTGTGATACCTTGTATTTATGGAGAGTTAATATAATGGCACAATCTGACATCTTCCCAGAGAATATTAGTTCTTCAAAAACCCTTCAGATTTCAAATTCAAGGTAGGCGATGGCCCAGAATATGCTTGCAATAATTTACATTTTATCCATTAGACTTTCCAAGCTGTAGCAGCTGAAAGTTCAGATAAGCAAATAAAAAATGTGGAATTACCAGAAAATTCAGATACTATTAACAAAGACTGACACGGAAGCTTGAAAATCCACAATAGTTGTAAAACTGCTTAGTGGTTTAAAATAAACAAGCAACTGGAAACAGCATGTTTAATGGTGATCTTAAAGCATGATTTAAAATTAGTTTAAAAATTTCAAGTACATATTAACCAAAATAGCATTTTCATATGGCACATTGAAAGGAAAAACATTTTCAAAAAAATATATAGACTCAGTAATAATCCAAAACCAAATAATGACTCCTGTATCACTGCTTTCTACTAAATGGAAATTTCCACTTACCCCTTTCCATTCATGATTTAGTCACATCTACCATTTTTAAAAATAAAGGACAACAACAAAAGAGACCTACAGAAAGAATAAAATAACTTAGGTATTAAATTTGATGATTCATACCTCTGGTAACACCAAACAGATGTCTTCTGCTTCTGTCAAAATGCACATGATAGGATCAGAGAAAATGTGTGTGGAATGAGACACACACTTAAGATGCTCGTAACTGTAGGTAAGGTATGAAATTAACCACACATCCATAAATCACTGTTGAAATACTGCTTTTTACCCCCCCCCCCCCCCCCCAAGGTTCATTCTGAATTTTACTGCATAACTTCAGAAATAACTGTCAAACACATTATCCTGATTTACCAAATTTCGTAAAGTAAAAATCCTAATGTGTCAATGACTGTTACATTATGGTAAATTTAGTCAATTGACAATAGTTATGTAACATGTCCAACAAGTTATTAAGTATTTTTCTTGACCTCAGCAAGTTAGTTAGAAAAATTAATATTTTATTTTTATAATTTGCACTGAATCTGAATTCTGTAAATTATAGACAAGTAGCATTTACTATAAGATTCAGGAAAATTGTCTGAAATTTAAAGTAGCTCCAAAATTGTGAACATCCCTGTTATGTTTGTAACAATGGTTAGGAAATTGTAACATAGCAAACATCCGATTTTCATCATGTTAAACGTCAAAAGATTTCCTGAAGTAAAACTAGAGCATTAGAAAAAGGGATTCAAGTGGGTCCAGAATGTCAGATATCGAGATTCATTAAATGATTGAAAACATAATTAAAATACAAGATTTTCCATCCAACACGCATTATAGGTAGTATAGTAGTTAATATTAACTGAGGTTACTTCTGAAACAACATCCAGTTTTTGTGTAGAAATGCCTTGGTTCAAAACTAATAAGTGGGATCTGCTAATCGCCATAGACTGACATAACTGAAAGCAGTAATGGGCAACATTGTTGAATCAGTTATTGTCATTGTATTCATTCTTGGCAACCATATTTAAAATATGGCAAGATAACAGCTATTTTAATGCAAACCAAAGTAACTTAAAAATTAACAGCTTTATACAGTGATAAACTAGATTAAAAACTAAAAGCCCTTTTCATTTAGTTACAGTATATTGACAATCCAACCATTAAAAAATCGAAAGCAAACATATACCAGTAATGGTTACAGGTTTTAAGTGTAAGAGATAACCATGTGATATCAATTATGAATAGCTAAAATATTGAAAGCTGCAGACCTATTTATTTGGGGACTGCAAAGGTAAGCATCTATCTGTATATCAGATAGTACAATGATTTGTCTATACCGAAAGGAATATATCGTGAAAAATAAGTGCTGGTTACTGCCATATACAAAGATCAGAAAAATAAAAATTAATAAATCCTTACCTTATAGAAAAGCAGGATGGCAGCAGACAGAAATACAATGAACACATTAAAAACAATTTTTCAAGGTGAGCTCCTAATAACGTAGAAGAAAATTCAGAGTGGTTGGTCCACTAGCCTCCTAATTAAAAAGAAAAGAAAAAAAACCTGCCTCTGCTGGTATGCAGTTAATAATGATTGACTAGAATAATAACAAAGGTGGTTGGAAGAAATGACAAAGAAAAATATAACTTAAATTAAATGCTAGATCATTTTGAAGATTGACAACTGGAAGCAGTTAGGATCATTGTATATGTTCCTAAGATAACTTTTTTTTATATTTCATGATGTATCAAGTGCTGTGATTAATTCCTACAACTACAAATGCCAACAAACCAGATCAACAATCAGCATTTTTTAACACAATAATTAGACTAATACCCCTTAAAACAAGCACACCTAAATACCATACACAAGAATTTAATTACAAACACATTCTATATACTAGGCCTGATTCATTCCCTTTCCTTTAACTTCTGCGTAGATCTTCTGTATATAATACAGATTTCTTCCTTCCACCTTATCCTGTTTAATGTACAATTATCCCAATTAAAAAGCTTGTGATATACCTTAAAAAAGCTGGCCAGTTAGTCCAAGAAGCATTCTCTTTAAAATCAGTAAGAGCTTAGCTGGAGAAATTATTTTAAATCTGTTAACTGTACTTCCATATCCATCACCATCTGCCATTTTCCTTTCCTGTTTCTTCATCATGATACACAAGTAACACTACTCTTTCATTCAAAAACGAGGGTAGCGCTATTTTTAAACAGAAAGCATGTATTGTAGATAAATTGGAGTGTAAATTTACTATTAGAGCTAATGTCTTCTGACTGTATACTGTTTTCAAATTAACAAGGGGATTAAAACATCATCTACTTTCTTAATAATCAGTAAATTAATATCATAGAAGCAAAGAAATAAATTTTGCTGCTCACTATTTTCAAGAAAAATCAATTCTGAACAGTACCAGGCAAGTCTTACTCAGTGGACAGTGGATGTTTAAAAACTAACGGCATGAAAAATTAGTTAAATTCTCATTACCAGCACTTTCATTTATTCATACATTTCACCAATATATATATATACATATATATATATATATTAAAACCTAAATTCCTGAACTAAATAGGAATGTAACTAACTCCACAGAAATGGGAGCATTTCAATGTATTTTTCAAAACAAACAGAAATTGTCAATTAGCTTTAATAACAGAAAACTTTTATATCACAGCAGATACAAGTTATACAAAGTTTATACAGGATAAACAGTTTACACCCAAGAAAATGTTTCATTGGACAGTAGACCGTGATTCAGTGATGTTATAAATTACAGCATAAAGATGTGACTGTGTATTATGTACAGGCCCTTAGTAAACATATTCTGCAGCAACTGGTAAAGATGTTGTAGCTGTGATGAAATAATTTTCTATGCAGTAAAAATTTGTATATAAAAAAATGAACACATAAAATGTTTTTGAAATGGATATTAAGTACACTTCAAAACAAGACCAAGAAAATAAATATAAAAACAATATGTTATAAGTTCATTGCATTAAGAAAAATAGCAATGGGTGATTCTGCTTTAGATGTATGGATGACTTACCAAGATAGGAGGATAGTATCAAAATTGACAGAACCATAATTGAAAGATATTGAATCGTAGACAGTTTTTCAATTTGAGAAAGCTCAGCAAAGCAGTAAGTAGATGATATAAAACATGCATTAATTAGCTTTGACATGCAACTTAACATCATTTGCAAAATTTTTATTTCACAGTTTTCCTTTTATGTGTCC
Source organism: Vandiemenella viatica (assembly GCA_031002005.1). NCBI lineage: Eukaryota > Metazoa > Arthropoda > Insecta > Orthoptera > Morabidae > Vandiemenella > Vandiemenella viatica. The sequence continues at coordinate 5,266,214 of JARYHS010009186.1, read as the reverse complement.
AGCAATTTAGAAGAAAGCAAGAGTGCTCTGATACTACAATTCAACATAATTTCATTGTACCTTTTTCTTATTAAACAGCCCAAACTCATGACAAATAATTAAAACCCTCTTCCATCTGATTAATTGAAGAAGAATTTTGAATAATTAATATAATTTATAATTAACTAGCTGAGCTGCCAATGCTTTGCTGTTGCTAGACTTGAGTAAACATATAGATTTAATTAATACATTTTAAAGTTTGTATTTAGCAAAAATTATATATTTATATATAAATTTTAAGTACGGTCTCATTCAATTTTATGTTTATTGCAATGATCTTGGATATGACACGTTTTCAGCAATTCCAATCAGCATATATACAAAAAAAAATCTGAATTTGTTTTTGAAATATACTAGGAGCAGTCAAAAAGTTCCCGGAATTCTGTCGTAGTGTTGGCATTTGTGATACAATTGTTTTGGGTTTGACAGGTCTGAACTGGTCAAAACAGGCAGTGTGACTGCAGTGTAGCTGAAGGTAGGTCTGTGTGGTAATCAGTTGGCGCGATGTCGCAGTTTGAGCAAAGGGCGAACATCAAGTTCATATGCAGATTAGGGACATCTGCTTCAGAGACTTTCTTAGCCCTACAAAACAATTTACAGTGACGATTCGTTAAAGAAAACAGCCGTTTATGAGTGGTTTTCAAGATTTAATGGTGGACAGGAATTGCTGGAAGACGAGAGTTGCAGTGGGAGACCTTCAACCTCCAGAAACGAAGCAATGGTCGAGCAAGTGAAACAGGTAATCAGATCCGAACAAAGAATGGCCATCGACGAGTTGGCACAAGAAATGGGGATCTCTCATGGATCCATTCACGCAAGCCTGTCAGATGATTTGAAGATAAATGTGTCACTGCAAAGTTTGTACCAAAGCTGCTGAATCCAGATCAAATGGAAACTCGGAAGTTGACTGCGGCTGGATGTTTTGAAAAGAGCACAGAGGATCCGACGTTTCTTCAGACAATCGTTACTGGTGACGATCCAGAGACAAAGATGCAATCATAAAAATTACACACAACGTCCTCTCCTCGACCAAAGAAATCACGTCATGTTAAATCCAAAACAAAAGTGATGCTCATTGCGTTTTTCGATAATGAAGGTCTGGTGCATCATGAATTTCTACCAGCTGGACAAACTGTTAACGGCCCTTTTTACGTGCAAGTTTTGAAAAGACTGAAGGAAGCAATCCGAAGAAAACGTCCCAGCAAATGGATGGTCACTGCATCACGACCATGCTAGATCCCACACATCGATTGTTGTGCAGACATGGCTTGCAGAATAGAACATCCCAGTCCTCCACCAGCCTCCCTACTCACCGGAATTAGTGCCGTCGGATTTCTGACTCTTTCCTAAGACGAAAATGGGCCTCAAAAGTAACCATTTTGCCACCGTATAAGACACCAAAACCAAAGTGACAGCTGTACTACGGAAGATACCAAAACAGGATTTTCATTGTTGTTTCCAGCAATTGCAGTAGTGGTGGAGCAAGTGTGTGTGTTCAGAACGAGCCTTCTTTGAAGGAGATTAGGTAAATGTGTACCTATCTTTTGTTAATAAAGAGTTACAATGAAATTCCAGAAACCTTTTACCTGCCCCTCGTATGCTAAACACAGAAAAATTACATGCGTAAATCAGTCTTAAGAAGGCTGAAACGGGAGAGTGAGTGCAGTTTTTTAAACTAAATATAAACATCGTTTTCTCTTATTTTAAAGCATATGTGTGCAAACTTCCTTCGACATGAAATAAAAATTGTAGAATTGAGAGTTGTTACAAAAACTTCAAAATAATTTTTCAAATTCAAGTTCGAATTTATTGGTCAGCAATTGTCCAATCGTAATCTGTCTAGTGCTGTTTAAAAGGAAATAATGTGTACTTTAATAATGTTGCAATCTACTTTGTCTAATTTCCCCAACGTTTTCGAGATAATTCAAAAAAACTGAATGGTCTCAAGAATAATTTTTTCTTAATTAGGGTGATAGGGAAAGTGGGTTGGTTTTGTAAACCAAAGATAGAAAGCATTTTTCTTTAGGCTTTAATTTGTACATGGGCAAAGTTCCACGCACATTGAATAAAGTTAGTGTAAGAAACATTGAAAATTAAGAGAGGAAGGAATAAAGGGGATGAGAGGTTGGAATTTGGGAACTAAATGTAGACAGTATTAATCTCCTTGTTTCAAAGTATACATGTGTGAAGTTCCATCGATATCGGATAAAAACTGCGAGTATGTATAAAGAACATTGACCAAAAATAAGGGGGGAGCTAAAGAAGAAGAGGGTTTCAGTTCTTGCAGTCTAAATATAGACCATATTTTTCTGTCTGTTTTATAGTTTGCGAGTGCAATGTTCCATCGATATCATATAAAAACTATAGGTATGTATATGAAATATTGACAAAAATTAGGAGGTTGGAGTAAAGGGGAAGAGCAGTTGATTGTTTAAAATCAAATGTAAACAGCATTCTTCTCCTTGTTTTGAAGTATACAAATGCAAAGTTCCATGGAAATCGGATACAAACTGTGGGTTTCAATAAAGATCACTGGAAATTAATGGGGAGGGGTGAAGGGGGAGGGGAGGGATTGGACTTTGGCAACTGTGCAAATTTCCTTCAAAATCAGATAGGAACTGTAGCTTTGTATAAAGAGCATTGACAATAATGAAGGGGTGGAAAAGGGGAGCAGGATTAGATTTTTATAAAACTAATTTCTACAGTATTTTTCTATTTATTAAAAAATTATACATGTTTCAAGTTCCATCCAAATCTGATAAAAAAAGTGTGGGTTTGTGTAAACATTAAGGGGGTGGGAAGGGGGAGAGGGGTTGTGTTTTAAGAACCCATATGTGGGCAGTATTTTTATGTTTGTTCTAAAGTATATGTATGTAAATTTACATCAAAATTGGATAAAATCTTTTTTTAAAAATAATTGGGTGTAAGGGGAGGAGGGGGTGGTTTTGGGGTGGAAAAAGGGAGAGAGATTGGTTTTTTATAAACTGATGTCTACAGTATTTCTCTATTTTTTTAAATAGTATATGTGCGAAACGTTCCATCGAAATCGGATAAAAATTGTTGGTTTTTGAAAAAATTATGGAGTGGGAAGGGGAAGAAGGCATGCTTTTTTGGAAACTATTTTAGGCAGTCTTTTTCTGTTTGTTTTATTGTATATGTGAGAAAATTTCCATCAAATCTGTAGGTTCTTTTTTTTAAATTATGGGGTGTCATGGGGAAGAGTGGGTGGTTTTTTGGAATTTTTAGTTCTTAGGAACCATCTCGGACGCACACTGTAAGGTGACAAAGTCCCTTACACTTTAATTTTTGTGAATAAATTTTGTTAAAAGTTAATTAAATATTAGTCTTGCTTGTGTTGTGTATACAAATGTGTTAAATTGTTATGAAAAAATGATAAAGATAAACGTATATTAAAGTGCCAGAATATCTATGGACAATGGTTATCTATTATAATGTATATCTTTGGACGAGAAGAAAAAGAAAATATGGAGAGGGTATGGATGAGAATATAAAATATATCTGGCAAGTCGTTGAATAAAAGGAATGTAAGAAGTGTGTTTTGACCATTGTGAATATAAATAAAAAGTGTTTTCGAGTGTTACTTCAAAGAATTCGTTGCCTAGATATTTATTACTTATTTGTTTCTGAACTGTGAATGGAAATTATCTGCCGGCTTCTGCAGCTTAGATTACGACTTGAAGACGGGCAGATTACATATACCTAAACCTAAATACAGGAAGAGGGGACCTTACAACACTCAACAACTCAGCAAAGTTTCACCGTAATCAGACATACGGTTTAGGAGCGCATAGAGAACGGACAAACATACATACATACATTGATTTTTATATATAATAATAAGATAATCATCATATACAGTATTTCTATAAGGCATTTTTTTGTCATAAACCTGTATCTTCCTTCATACTTAACCGAAATCAATGAATGAGGTGTCATTTTAAAGCTTATGGTCTACACTTTGATCACATCATATTTAAAGAAAGTAAGTTTTCGGAATTCAACCCTTAAAGGACAAAAATGTCAATATGTCTAAAATGCTGTTTTCTGTGTTACGGGTCATTTATCTCCATAGATACGTATCTGAAATAGTTTAATGAAATATCACTTTAAGGATTAAGATCTCTGCTTTTGTGACGTCATATACTAAGACAAGAATTTTTTGGAATTTGACCCTTAAAGGGCAAAAGTATCAATATTTTTGCAATGCATTTTTGTGTTAGGAGCCACTTATCTCCCTTGATATCTAACTGAAAGATAAATGAGGTATCATATTAAAGACTATGGTCTCCGCCGTGGTAACATCATATTTTAAGAAAGAAATTTTTCGTAATTCAACCCTTAAAGAGCAAAAAATCAATTTTTCTAAAATGCGTTTTTTGTGTCTCGAGCCATTTATCTCCATGGATATCTAACAAAAATCGATAAATGATGTAGGATTATGAGCAGTAATGTCTCAGCTTTGTGACGACATATTTTATGAAAGAATGCTTTTGGAATTCAACCCTTAAAGGGAAACCGAAATAGATAAATGAGGTATCGTTCAAAAAATTAAGGTTTCTGCTGTGGTAACAAACACATTTTAGAATTGAATCTTAAAGGGAAATATCAATATTCCCTAAAATGCTTTGCTTTCTTTTTTTTGGTCTCGTGTCATTTATCTTTCTTGATAATTAAACAAAATGATAAATGAGGTATCATTTTAAAGATTGAGGTCTTCGTAAGGTCTTAGGTTCCGTTAAACCACATTTTAAGAAAGAAATTTTTCAAAATTCTAACCTTAGAGGGCAAAAGTATTAATATTTCTAAAACGCATTTTTCTGTCACGAGCTATTTATTTCCCTTGATATCCAACCGAAATTAATAAATGAGGTATCATTCTGAACATAAAATTATCCGCTTTAGTCACATCATATTTTAAATTCATTCAACCCTTAAGTGGCAAACATATCATTTCTAGATTTTTTTATTTTTTTCTACCTCGCTTGATAACTAACCAAAACTGATAAATGAGGTATCATTTTAAAGACCAAGGTGGCTGCTTTGGTCACACCTTATTTTATAAAAGAAATTTTTTGGAATTCGACCCTTAAAGGGAAATGTATCAATACTATTTCTATAGCGTGTTTTTTTTATTATTATTATTTATTACAAGCCATTTATCTTCTTCGATACCTAGCTGTAATCGATAAATATCATATCACTTTAAAGATTAAGATCTCTAGTTATTTAAAATCATAAATTAAGAAAGAAATTTTTGGAATTTGGTGCTTAAAGTGGTAGCACGTATAGAAAGTTCAGAGCCAAGTCCGTAGATTGCAGCAGCAGATATCACAGAGATGCCAATAAACTTTTTTTTTATTCAATAAGTAGCTTTTTGGATATTTTTTTTTGTTATGGAAATACTTCCGTTTTGCTATACAATTCCAATATACACATTTTATTCGCACAGCAACAAACATCACAGAAAGTTTGGTATGTTGTGTGGATTTTGTTCAGGTTGGTTGTAGTGACAGTTTGGCGTAAATACAGATTGTTTTAAATTTTCCTAACTGTTTCGTAATATGTTGCAAGTAATTTGATGCGTACCTATTACACTAAAAAAATAAATATTTGATACAAAAGTACGGTTCTACTTGTCATTTATATTTCAAGCATTCAACCTCACTATTCATCTCATTTTATTCGCGAAATGTTCGCACTGGTCGTCTAGTATAGTTTATTCTATTACCAATGGCCGGCTGTCGACACCAGTTCCATTAAACAGGTACCACAAATAGTGTCCATCAGAACACTTAATGCTACACAGATTTATAGATGAAATATTGTTGACCTTCATTCTTGTCCGATTTTGACCGAAAAACTCATTTGAAACTAGGATATAACTAATTGTGAATCTTGGGAATAATTAAATAGCAACTTATATTATAAGCCAAAAGAATATCAAAATTAAGTTACATACAAATTTTAGAATTAATATTTTTTGGTAAACAAAATGTTTTCATCAAACGGTGCCCCCACGATCATGCCATTCAATACGTATTCTCACACATGTTACAATGTGTGTTCTTGCACTTGCTTAACTTGAAAAAAAAAGAAATTAATTTACAAGAAGCCTGACTCAAAACAAGCTTATTCTTCATCATTTATCAGTTCTTATATTTGTTACACTGTGCATTTTTTTTAGTTTAATTCGAAACTCTGTAATTTCATTAAAATTTTGATAAATGTTAGTGAAATTTTTTTTCCAAAATCTTGAGAATACAAAATACAGTTAAGGCAGACTGGATGTTGTGAACCACAGTGGTTCACCTCTTTGTTGTTAATATCCTTCTTCACTCACACAGTACCTGTGTAGGTGACTTGGAAGACTACAGAATAGTCTTGTGTAGTTCGCGAACGAACTAGTTCGGAAGAGCGCTCCCACAGGCGAACTACGCGAACTAGTTCCCAGATCTCTCGCTCCTTAGTTCGTTAGTTCGTTCGATCCTTTCCCGAAGACCAACTTTTGTTTTAGTTTATTATCTAAAAGGAAACACAGTTCCTTGTGGACACATTTCACTGAAGACACAGATATAAAAATAAAAGAAAAATAAATTGTTCGACATTAATAATTATTGCAGAAGTCACAAACGGAAATTTAACGTGGAATGTGAAAATAAAATACACTTTGATCCCATTAACAATCAAAAGACAACCATCGATAGCCACAACTACCATAACAAACAAGAGAGCGCGTGCAGTAGCGCTAGCACAGCGAGCGAGGGAGCTGTCTTGGAGGACCTAGTTCGCGAACTAAACAGAGCGCTCCCGGTCGCGAACTAAAGAGAGCGGTACAGTTCGCGAACTAACAGAGCGCTCCCGGTCGCGAACTATAGAGAGCGGTACAGTTCGCGAACTATAGAGAGCGGTACCGTTCGCGAACTAAATTGAGCGCTACCGTTCGCGAACTAGCACCATTCGCCGCTAGGGTTTCCAATATTTTTTCGGTTGATGGTAGGAATTTAAAAAGAAAGAATAACCTATAAAAATATGCTACACTTCAAAAATATAATATTTTACGAAAGAGTAGAAAATGATAAAAGGTATGTTTTTACTATTTCATTTTTTATACTAAATTTTTTGCTCTTTCTCATCTTTAATTCTTTTTTGTCTACAGTAAAATTGTCATATGCTTTATCGCTTTCAGTTGTCAAATTAATTTCGAGAAAAAGCTCATTTTTTATTCATGAAATACTTCTCTTGCTTTTACCTGGATTTCGTATAATATTGTTATTTCAGAGTAAAGTTTGTTTACTTTGATATCCATTTTTTCTCGCAAATTTATAACCTCTAATATAGTCTCACAGTCATCAAATGAAACCCTGTGATTTGAATTTAATTTTTGGATTTTGTATAGCCAATTGCTTTCATTAAAATCTAACTATTTACTAAGATACTCCAGACATTTATCAACGAATACTAGAGCATTATTTTTTTATATTATCACTTTCTGTGGAGAATTTGGTTTCTAAAGGCTTTTTCTTGTTTTCTTAACCAAGGAAACAGTATCTTTTACATTTTTCTAGCTCTGATTTTAAAGCTGACATAATATAATACTTATCTCAGTCTGTTGGTTAACAGCTTTGTGGAAGTGATGAAAGAAATGACTTGCGAAATTCAAAAAGATTTTAACTTTTGTGTCTTCATCAGTTTCATTCGTCGCCAAAAAATTGTGAATGTGTGTTGGATTATTCTCCCCTTCACTAATAAAATAATAACTCAATGACTTCCAATTCACTGGAAATTTACGCACTTTCGTTATTGCTACCACTTTCTCATTCAAGGGTCACTGTTATTTTTATATGTCTAATTATTAGGTATCACATTGGAAGTATTAATGTTATTTTTCTTAATAATATAGGTAATAGTATTTCTGTCATATAGTACTTAAGTTGTAGCCAATAGTAGAATTATATTTTGTCCATGATTTCCAAAACTTTATTTATATAAAAAAGCCGATTACTTATAAAACGGGTATTTTAATTCATCAAAATAAACGCGTTTATAATATTTTATAAGTAATGTTGTGTTGTTGTTTTTGTTGTTGGGGTTTAAGGGCGCGTCGACGGCAGGATCATTAGCGCCTTTTATAAGTAATGTTTCTTCCATGAACTAATAAACAAATCCATTAAAAAAATTAATATTCTACGAATGCATGTAAAGTAAATAGTAATAACAGCACAATTATTCAATTTACCCATTTGTGTAAAGGACAATGAGCACTTTGGTTTATCGGCGCCAACTGTTCATGCTAATGTAATTTGAAAGGGCTATTATTAAGCAATAACTTTTGTTAAGAAGGTCATATTAAATTCCATTTAAAAACGACGAAAAATGATTATGTCCCAATAAAACTGACTTAACAAACAAAATAGCGCGTGCAGTAGCGGTAGCAAGGCGAGCGAACGATCTGTTTCTCTGAATTCGAGACGCGAACTAACGAACTAAAAGAGCGAACTAGTTCGCGAGGGAGCTGCGAACTAAACTGAGCGCTCCCCTTCGCGAACTATTATGCGCAAGTCTACTACAGAACTTAAATATAATAATTGGACAAGAAGAGTCTTGCGCAATTAGTGTCCTATACTATCGTGGCCTAATAAATAGCTTGAACATGGTAGGTCAGAAGAAGTAGCTTGGTACAAAAATTAATGCCCAAATATTTTCAGATTATGCAGCTGATACTGTTAAACATCTACCAAAAACGTATGACACTGTTACTCCATCGCAAATGCAATAATTCAGTTCCAGTAAAATATAGTACAGGTAAATTAGATGCAACGAATAATAATATTAATTTGTATCAGAGTAATCAGAGAAAAAACTTTTGGTTTTTTCATTTGAAGTTTAGAAACTATATTGAATATAATATTTTTAGCATTTAGATTTAAATACAACATATGATCTATACTGGCAGTCCTAGGGTAATACCATTTATGAGATACTCCGACACATAAATGGCCGAACACTAACTGAAAAAAAATATATCTTAGTTCTCATCACACCCTTAATACCTAGTACCTGGTGACCAACTTTCGCTCAGCATCTTCTGAATTCTCTTCAATATGCAAGATTTTGAGTAAAGTTTGGTTAAAGTAAAAAGTTATTCTTGAAGGCTTCCTAGGTGATTTGAGATGCACTTACCTATAAATGAAAGTTCACCCAAATCACTTGAGCCATTTCTGAGACCATCTGGTTTACCACCTCATAAATTGCTTCCAATAAAACTACGCTCATACCTCACATCTTCCGATCAACCACGCCTTTCCAAAAGATCAGAAAACAATTTCCAATAGAAGAAACCGTCATTATGAACATTAATCAATACTTTTTTTGTGTTAAAGACACATATGGTTAAAAACACATAACTGCAAATATTATTTTCAAATAATTTTTTTTTGAGTAAAGAAGATTAAAAAAATACATGTGGCAAAGCCAGTATTTTTTTAAACATCTTTTAATGTTTTACAATTAAACTTGTAGTATTCAATCATAACGACTTTTTACGGTAAAAATGATATTTATTACTACTCTTCAAAATGAAATACCTTTCATTAATAAATACTTGCATTTACTCATTTCCACATTATTATGTTACCATTCCGTTACAGATCACGATACTATTCGCACGATTCTGCTAGTGTACAAAAATTATTCATTTAAGGATATAAGATTTCCTTGCTGAAACCAAAGGGAACTTAACTAACATGAGGCTAACTTACTGGTACCCGAAACGTCTACAGAGCCATTTCCGAGATACCAAATTCAAGAATTGCCGATTTTTCGTAAAGGAAAGTAGGTTTTATGCAGGGAAGACACCTATTTAGGTATACTTAAAAAACAAAGCATTACCTAAATCTTAAATGTCATCCAAAACATTAGAGCCTTTTCCGAGTTTCTAATTTATAGTATATACACAAGAAGTGCTTGTTTAAAGATATAAGATGCCTCATAGGCTGGGATAATTTTTTTTGACCACCCCTTATTACTGAAACCCCCAAGATTATTATTATCGAGAAGTTCCAACCACTGCCCGGGTCTGCTTGGAACAAAAGCATTTCCAACACTTCTGTCTATCCACCATCTCTGCTCTTCTACTTTCAGTCAATTTCCTCCTCTTTCACCCAACTGTCTCTCAGTCTTCGTCTGGGCCTCTTCCCAAACAGCTCCATGACCAGCATCTTCCTTGGTTTTTTCTCACACATTCTCTTCACATAACCATACCGCTGTAACCTTGATTTCTCCATTCTTTGCTGTAATGCCTCCTTGATCATCTGCCAGATTTTCTCAATTCCCATTCTGTCCCTTCTTGTTACTCTCATTTCCATAGCTTGTTCTCTCCTTTTGTCCCTCTACATCATTCATGTTTCCAAACTATATGTCAAAATTGGCACAAAGTAGTTTTATACATTGCTTTCTTACTATCTGCACATCTTCCCCTTTAATTCATGTCTGTCCTGTTTCCTCCATTTACTTCAATACAACTTCCCAAAAATTTGAGTATATTTTATTTCATTAAAATGATCTCCTCCAAGTGATATGCCTGTCTTTGCCCTGCTCTTCATTCTTTCTTGCAGGAAACTTCATGCCAAATTATGGAATTACCCTCTCCAGTACATTCTGCTGATGTTGCACTTCTCTTTCACCTTCACCCCAAACTACTATAACATCAAAAAAAAACATTGTTCTTGTTGTTCTTAAGGGTGGCCACAAGGTAATTATTTGAAAATTCCCTGATATTTCCAGGTTTTCCAGAAATATTTGGCATGGTTTTCCCTGATTTAGAAAGTTGATTCCCATGATTAAGATATTTAAAGTTTTAATTAGATTTTAATTGTAAATAATTAAATCTGATATAAAACTCACAAAATTAGAAAAAGAAAAACGTTTAAGAATGTTTATCTGAATATTTTATAACTAATTTAATAATCTTATGAAGCCTAATTAAAAATGAGTAGCACAAAAATAAGATAATGAGTAGTATGAACTAGAACAAATTAGTAATCCTTCAATACTTGGTACATAAAATAATTGAAGATTTTTAAACTGTTCATCAGTAACTTGACTTAGTCAAAAGCTTAGCTTTTTTATGCCTTTTTTCATTTGCTACACTTTTCTTTTCAAATCTTCTGGTTCAGTTACTGTAGCTTCTTTTGTTCCATCTTCAATTTTTTCTGTTGCCGAGTTAACACTTTCACGCTAGTTTCTGCGAGTCTACGCAAGACAGCATGAACACGAGTTTGTATAAACCATACAATCGTGTAGGCTCAACTTGCATGGTTGCTTGCATGTGCCGCTCACCTTGGCAGCGGTTTATTTGGTGCGAGTCAAAGGCACGAGCACGATGTTTATACAGTCGCATCGATTCAGCATTTGAAAGAGCTCTGAATGACACAAAACTATATAAATCCTAACTATTTAAACCTCTGGTTAGTATTTACACGATCTTACGTATTATTTTGTCCCTGCTTTAATTCGCCTTATATCATTAATGCAAAAAAGTTATAAAGCCGTATAATTATCGCTATTCACATTTTTGCTGGCATTGGTATCTTGAATCTAGGCTTTTGTTTTGATATTAAAGATTCAATTTTTCTCAAAAGAAGTTCAAAACCAGCTTGCGACATTCTACAAAACTTAAAAGACTCTCCACAAATTCAATTTTTTTGGAACATTTGTTTCACACTTTGCTTGAAAGTGTAAAACTGTTTAGTGAAACATAAAAACACCTTTATAAACTTACTACTCTATCATTGCTGTTTTATTCAGTAAAAAAAATATAACTTCTGAGTTTACATGTAGTACTCTAATTCTGATTTATATGTCAACCACTTTTTTAAATATATATATATATATATATAATTTCGAATACAGACTTGAAGAGAGAGTGTAAACAGCAGTTCGTGTCAGCACTCATGTACGAACATCTCATCGTCGTATCTCGATGAGGCGCGAGAGGAGATGCAAGTTGCTAGTGTAACTGTGGCATTTGTTGGCTATTTTATGTCAAAAATATATAAGCTTAATTATTTAATGCAAAAGTTTATTATTAAAAGAAATTATTAAAAATTTCCAAATTTTGGGTTGTTGCATTTAAAATTCCCTGATAATATTTGAAATTACTTGGATTCCCCGATGATATTTCAAGGTTGCTTTAAATTCCCTGATAATTCCTGATATTCCAGGTTTGTGGCCACCCTGTTCTTACCCAATGCTCTACACCACCTTCAATATTACATCCATAAACCAATAACAGGGGTAACAGAGCACTTCCTGATTTTCTGAATACATAGTATATGCAAATGTGAGTTCTGTTTAAGTGTCAGGGGTGTGACAGCTGGAAAGTCAATGAAGCATCAGCGCTATAGTCGTGTTTCCCACTGGGTATGGAACCGTAAAATACACACACATTTACTCTGTTTTCAGTTTCTCTAAGCTTATAATGCTATAAAATTCGTTCTTTCGTATCAAAATTTTCATAGAAAATATATTTTTTATTTAAAAATCAATGTTTTCAAAGAAAAGGAGATAATTTTAAAGGAAATTTTTTTCCGGCAACAGAAAACAGAAGTAAGATCCACATTTTTCTGGGGAGATTTTAATTTTAATATGCTTTAACATCAATTTGGCATTATTATACATGTGTGATGAATGCAAAAAGAAAAAAATAATTCCAGTGAAATAATTACAAAAAGTGCTAGGAATGCAAATCTAACTACACTTACCAGATTAGGGTGTTACTACGCCATATAATTTCATTACAATATGCCATCCACTCGACTGTCTTTCTTGAAAATGTTCAAAGTCGATTTCCTTAAATTGGCTGGGTAAGTATGGAAATAAGAATTGTATTTAATATTAAAGGTGAACCATATCAAACCAAACACTTCAAAACTAAAGAAATGTTACCTATGGCATTCTTCACATCTCACATCTTTGCCATCAGTTTTCAACATTCCATATCAGACAATAACCATTAAAATCCTTTATTCCCTATGTTTTTGAGCTCTGAAAACTAATCTGTTTCCTGTTTACTATGTTAAAACATAGGCATTTGTGAAAATGCCTTGAAAATAGCTACCACAAAGCCGAATAACTCCCATTTATTTATATTCTTCCATAAAACACGTAATTACCGATTTCTAGCATTATTTTCTTACATACAATGTTTTTGAACATGGCAAGACAGGAAAACTTCCTTATATGAAACATATAAGGAAGTGATGGTTATTCCAAGTAGGGTGTAGATTTAGTAATGTTTTTGCAGTGGATGAGGAAGGAGCACGCATTCGCCTTAGAAGCATACTTTTCAATCATCGCCACACTCCATGCATTCAAGGATTACCTTAATATTGTGCTCGTAGATCGTGGTCCTGATCAGAAATCAGTTCTTTTATTGGCTGATTAGCTTCATGAAGATTGGCGATGAGCAAAAAAAAAAAAAAAAAAAAAAAAAAAAAAAAAAAAAAAAAAAAAAAAAAAAAACTGGTGGTCACTGTTAGGAAATCCAAAAACTACGAGCTGGTTAGGCTGTCAATTATGCTATCTCCAAGGCAATCTGGAAGCAGCCATGCAGCAGCTCTTGGGATGTAGGATAGTTCTGCAAGATGAATTCTTCTTAAAGAACTGCAATTTCATCCATACAAATTGGTGGTTGTGCAAAACCTTAATTCACGCTATTTTATTTCACAAAAAAATACATGCGAAGCAGTTCTTGACAATGTTTTCCATGACTCCATCGTGGTTGTCAGTGGCAAGACTGCTTTTCATCTTTCCAGTTGTGTGACTAAGCATAAAATGCAATACTGGAGTAGCATGAAATCCCAAGAACTTCATGAGCAGCCCTTGCATACAGAATGTATGACTGTTTGGTGCGCACTGTCCAAAGTAGGCATCATTGGGCCATGGTTTTTTGAAGAAAACGGTCAGACAGTTCCAGACAATTCTGTAAGTTATGGCTATTTGACTAGGAAATTTATTTTTTTAACAAACTTCAAGAAATGGATGTAGGGTAGATCCAGTTCCAGCAAGCTGGCTTCACAGCCTACACGGCACAAATGTCAGTGAATCTTTTGCGAGTACTCTTCCGTGGACACCTCATCTCCTTGTGGGGCGAAGTTCAATGGCCGTAACGCTCGCCTGATTTACCCCCATGTGACTTCTTTTTGTAGAGTTACCTGAAATCCCTAGTTTACACCAACTGTCGAAGGACCCTGTCTCAACTGATTAGAAATATTCATGTCGCTATCGACAACATTTCTATGGTTGTGTTAGAAAACTGAGGGGGAAGAGAAGGTATTCAGACCGAAGCTGCAGTCACTGAGGATTTTAAAATGGCAGAGACATTGAGTGAGTGGTTCAATGAGACCACTAGGAACTATAACACTGTGATTGGAGTGAAGAGACTCCCTATAAGTATAAATGAAGAATGTACAGAATTTGAAATATACTCTCTGAAAATTATGAAGGAATTCAGATTTAAAAAAAAAAAAAAAAAATGCAAATGGGATGGTGTAGATCAGGGATGGCAAAACATTTTTCCGGCCCACAAGATTCATCACACTTTTACAAAATGTTTTTTATATTTCATTTTTAGTGTGAGATATTTTTTTACAATGTGCGTTTAGCTAGAAAGAAAAGTTTTAGAGTAGGAATTACATTATCAACAGCTGTGGAAGTAAATATGGGAGTGCCACAGGGTAGTATATTGGGACCATTGCTGTTCATTATACTAATGATACTTTGATAGTTTAAAGTCAGAATTTAGGTATTTTGTAGATGACATAGTGGTATAATGGGATCAAACCATGAGAAGACTGAACAGCTGCAGGGTGACCTGGATAAAATATCTAAATGGGTAGAACAGCATGGAATGAAGATAAATTCCAAAAAGAGTCAGCACATTATGTACACAGATAAAAAAAAACTAAAGGTTGTTTATTATGATAGGGTGGAGACAGAATTCTTTGTTGAAGGTTTGAAGTATAAATATCTTGGCATAACATTTGATGATAAACTCAACTGGGCAGGACATTTTGGTCAAATGATAGGTAAAGGTTTCAAAATCCTTCCTTTATTGAAAATTATGATGAGGGGAGGTACCAGATAAGTGAGGGGATGTGGTTGCAAATACTTGGTTACACCGTAGTTAGAATATGGTTTGTGACCCACATGTTGGGTATCAAATACAGAAGTTAGAAGGCATGCAAAGAAAAGCAACTAGATTTGTTTGTGGAATTTTTCGCAGGACCCTGTCAGTATCTGATATGATAAAGGAGCTGGACTGGGAGTCATAGGAGGACAGGAGGAGGATGCAGAGTGTGCTGGAAATGTACGAGTTATATGTTGGTGATAGATCTTGAGGTTATTGTACAAAGAATTAGGAATAGTGTGCATGGCAAGGAAAGATGATTATGACCTTAAGCTGGCACTCAATTTCATGCACAAGAGTGTGGGGAATTAAAATTTGTAAATCACAAAAGTAGATGGGGATGGAATTTAACACTCAATTTATACGAGATAATTTAAAAAATAAAATAAGATGACTACGGGAATTGCCACCCGGGTGTGTGCTCCATCAAATTTAATTAAATATATCCTTCGATATGCCATAGAGAGTGGAGAGAAGCTTCAAAAATCAACTATTTCAATACATTGACCAGAACAGAGGCCACCTGCGTGATAGAACTTTTAAACATAACCTATAAAAACTTTAATTCTTTCCCCATGTTACAGAGAGACATTTAAACTGATATCTCCTATACTGTTTGTGTTATTCATTTTTAAAACAAGGAAATTTCCCTTGCACCCAGTACTTTTAATTTTTTTTTAAGTTTGATATATACGTTCTTCCAACTCATCTGTTTTTTATTTAGCAACTGGAACTTTCTAGGTCAATAGCATAAATCAATTGGAAGTTACACAATTAATATGTTACTAACATCACGTTCAACAATTCAGAAACTATTAAGGCATTTGCAATGATCCCTACGAACCTGAGAAACCCTAACGGAATTTAGAGACGATAAACTAAATTAAACCAATTAACATTTTTAAATATCTGATATTTGCGATAGGAGTTTTTTGTCTGGAACACTGAATAACTGTGTATAAAAATAACAAACTAATACAATTCTAACTCTGATAATGAACACAAAAACTCCGTCTTACAATATTGTCACTCATGATTGCCATTTCTCAGACCTGAGACTTTTTCCCTTGAATGTGGTTGACGGATAGGTGATGGTCACAAAGTTATAAACATTTTTTGTTAGGTGTTACAATTTTGCATCAATTTCTAGCACTAAGAAAAACTGATAGTCAAAGTATTCAGTGAATTCATTATCAGTTTTATTTCAACATTAGTTTTGGTTCTTCCATCTTGCAAATAACAAATGCTTTTCTATGGTGTGTTTCATCTTGATTTAAGACATCATTAGTAACAATAATGTTGATTAATTAGTATTTTATAAAATTTATAATGTTTATTTATATTACAAGCTACTTACAGTATTGCTAATGGGTTAGTATCTGCAAGTTCAAAGTTCTATACCAGCTATGTGTGTCAAACTATCACATCTCTCCAAAGTTTACATGGCAAAAAGACTTATACTGAAATTACACAAAAAAAAAAAAAAAATCTGGTTAACTTACAAGCTGTATGCAAATGTATTAAAACACGTCCGTTTCACGGTTAAGCAAGAATGCAACAGCACATCTTCTGTTTTATTCACCACAGAGAATATACAATATCCATGGACAGCATAGACACTAAGCCTAAGACAATTTTATTTCGATATCATATTATAACACCCCCACTATATCGAAATAAGTTACAGCCTCACAGAACATTACAATATATTACTTAGTAATCCTATTTTGTTCATAAGATTGTAATGTTTGAAGGCACAAAGAGCTTTAGTGAGCAAATCAGCTGGCATAGTAATCATACACAAATTGCCCGTGATTTCAAATAACAGATTTCTAAGACCGTCTGTCTATAGTGTTAGTTGCCCAGTCAGCATCTACAAATCCTTGTAATTCTACCTTTTCAGTTCCAAAACATTCTATCACAATTATGTACTTTGTAACCCTCAGGTAAATGCATGGAAATATCTTCCTTCAGATACCCTTTAAAAAAAAAGTTACATTTAAATACCTAACCATAATTGTGCACCAATTGCAAATAAAGGTCACAATGTAAAGTGTCTGACTACTGGTGAAAAAGTTTCATGATAAACTATACCTGCTTTTTGGCAAAAACCTTTAGACACTGACCTAGCACGGTATCACACTTTATCATCACTTTCAAACCTTTATTATTTAAACACCCACTTGCACTGCACTTGCTGTTGAAGCCATCAGCTTTGCATCCAGGGCTTGGATGCGATTCTCCTGTCTGACCATAACTGCCTTCATCTTCTGCATCACTTGCTGGAATTCTCTGATGATATCATCTGGAACACAGCTGCCTTCTTCTTTACAGGCCACACTTAATAAAGTTGTACCATATCTCTGAGGCGGTTTCCTTTTTCTTTTAGGCAATGTCTTAATTTCCACACTCTCAGCTGCAGTACTTTCTTCCAAGTTATCTTGACCTACTTCAGCATAGTATGATTGAGATGATTTCAGTAATTCTGGTTTGCCTGTTCCTGTCAACTGTTCTTCTTGAGCAGACTCCCCCACTGAAACTGATTTCAGTAATTCTGGTGTGTCTGTTACTGTCAATTGTCCTTCTTGACCAGACTCCCCCACTGAAACACTTATTTCTTCATATTTATTATCTTTTCTACTCTCCACAATAACCACATCCTTGCATATTAATATATTCTTCTTCTTGTAGTCATAAATTCTATAACCTTTTATATTTTCTGAGTATCCAACAAGAATGTGTTTTTGTGACTTTTTGTCCCACTTGAAACGTTTTTCTTTGGGAACATGGACCATTACATCACTGCCAAATATACGAATATGGCTTACATCAGGTTTCTTGCCATACCACAATTCATATGGTGTCTTGTCTTGAGTTCCTGATGCAATTGATCTGTTTTTTAAGTACACGGCTGTGTTTGCTGCTTCTCCCCAAAATCTTTTATCCAGCTTTGCATCAAACAACATACATCTTGCTTTCTCAACTATTGAGCGATTCAGTCTTTCACACAGACCATTTTGTTCTGGCGTGTAAGGGTTACTTTTCTGATGAATAATACCTTCTTTCTTCAGAAAATCTGTAAACTCATTATTACAAAATTCAAAGCCATTATCAGTGCGAAATATTTTAACTTTCTTATTCTTTTGTTTTTCTACCAAGGCTTTAAATTCTTTAAATCTGCTAAATACTTCACTTTTAGCTTTCAAGAAGTAAATAAATGCCATGCGACTGAAGTCATCCACCAGCAATAAAAAATATCGTGCACCACCTAAGGATTTATGTTCCATTGGGCCACACACATCAGCATGTATAATCTGCAATGTCTCTGTACTTCTTTCTCCAATATTTTTGAACGGAAGTCTTGACTGTTTTCCCTCACAGCACACGATACAACTGTTTTTTCCCGTTTGAACATTATCAGGATAACTAAGTCCATCAACCACACTAGACTTCATTTTATTCATATCTGCACTATTTATATGACCGAGTCTTCGGTGCCACGTATAACCATCAGTTAACACAGGAGCAGCCAATAAACTGTGCTCACTTTTCATTTTATGTTTTACCTTCAACTTGTAAACACCACAAATAAGTTCTCCTATAGCCACCAATTCACCGTTCATATTATGTATGAAACAATTCTGTGAATCGAAATGAACTTTATTACCGTTCTTTATGAGTTCACTCACTGATAAGAGGTTAGTCGTCAGACTTGGCACACACAATGCATTTTTCACAGTAATATCATAACCACAATCTGAAGTTATTTCTACATCGCCGGTACACAGCACAGGTACTTTGGTTTTGTCAGCGATAATAACTTCTGGTTCACCTGACGAATACAATGCATTTTTTATCCAATGTTCATTCGGCGTCATATGAGAACTTGCGCCGGAGTCAATATACCAATCTTGTTTACCAAACTTGCCGGATTGAAAAACAACACTAAACACATTGGATTGTTTAGGTTCATCTGATTTCACCAGCAAAGGACATTGATTCCTGTAATGCCCACTTCCTTTACACCTGTAACAAGTGATGCATTTAACTCCTGTCATTTTGACATTTGACTTTTCCGCGACGTAGTTTCCGCTTTTGTTTTGTCTGTTAGCAGTCTTGCATCTATGGTTCTGCCAACCTTCGGAAGCGAAAGCGGTTTTTGTCTCTGATTCATTCGAATCTGACATCTCCATATCGATCAATTTTGTCCTGATAACATCCGCCGTAATAGGAATCCCGGAATGTTCAATCGCCATGATCATTGGTGAAAATCGTTCTGGTAAACCTGCCAGTAACAACGAGCCAATCCATTCGTCGTTTATATCAAATCCAGTTCCACTTAATCTTTGCGATGTCTCAATAATATCTGTCACATACGACGTCATTGAATCACAATTATCAAGCCTGATTGATATAAGATGACGAAGTAAGGTTATTCTTCGTGTAAACCCGGAATCGTCAAACATAGTTTTAAGCTGCGCCCATAGCTCCTTCGTTGTTTTAGCTTGCTTTATATGCACATACAACGCTGGATCAATTGTAAGAATCAGCTTCGCTTTCGCCTTTGCATCATCTGCAGCTGCAGTGCTAGTACTTCCTTCTTCCTTTATTAAGTCGGACATGCCTTCTAACACCAACATATTCTCCGCTGCAAAAGCCCATACATCGTAGTTGTCTCTGCCTTTAAGCTTAGGCACGTTAACTACAAAATTCGAAGCCATCTTCAAGCGCGTAACTAATTATTTATAAGATAACGACTTTTCCGTATTCTGCTTACTGGAATAACGAAGAAAATAACTCTGGGTCACAGTCTGGGCCCATAACCTATTAAAACACGTCCCTTTCACGGTTAAGCAAGAATGCAACAGCACATCTTCTGTTTTATTCACCACAGAGAATATACAATATCCATGGACAGCATAGACACTAAGCCTAAGACAATTTTATTTCGATATCATATTATAACAAAATGTTTGTTAATGCACGTTTACCAACTGTTAGGATTCAAGAGTTTTGCGATAACAAACTAGTGATTTGTTTGAAATATTTGGGTATTAGTTTTCATCTCTTGTGGAGGCATGTTTGAGAATTGTACATTTTATTTATTTTCATGTGTCATGAACAAGGTTTGGTTTGTTAAGTGTATATATTCATAAATTCTTAAGATTTATCAGTTAAATATTAATATAGGACAAGCTGGTATCAGTGAAGTAAGAGCCTTTAAATATCTTTTAAGTACAATCACCAAGGACTTAAGATGTCACTACAAGGTGAAAAACTGCAGAAGCAAATGAAGTGTTTTATAGAAAGAGGGAATTATTAACTGGGAAAGTAGATAAAGCACTGAGGAACAGTCTTGGCAAATATTTTGTAAGGAGTGTCTCTCTTTCTGGGACAGAGGCATGGAAACTGAGGTGAGAATATGAAAAACAGATACAAGCGTTTGAGATGTGGATGAGAACAGAGAGGATAAGCTGGATGGAAAACATGAGTAATGTTGAAAGCGCTGGATGGGATCAGCAAGAGGAGGAAACTACTCCAAATACCAGAAAGAAAGAAGAACTGGATGGGACACTTGCTGAGAAGGAAGTACTTGTTAAAAGATGCCTTGAAAGGACTAGTTTGAGGGAGAAGAGTGAGAGGAAGAAGGATGTACACATAACATTAAAGGAAACAGACTATACGGACATGAAGAGAAGGTTAGAAGAAAAGAGAGCCTGAAGAGCAGCCAAGTGAAACCTGCATTAGGGAAGAGCACTGATGATGATGATGATGGTGATAACTTTTTAACTGCCATTAAGACAAACTCTTTGCTGTACCGTTAACATTCCTTTTTCTCGTATCAATTTTTTTATGTTTGCTAGTCTGTTCCTATTAGTTACGTACCAAATATCCGTATCCGTGGATATCCGAGGGGGGAAAAGATCCGTACCCGTATCCGTTACTTCTTTTAGCGGATCTTTAACGGATCTTTTGTAAAGAATTTCATCAAGCACGTATATAAAATTTTAAAGATAGCTAACAGTGAAATACTATTGACTTCAATTCCAATTACTTTGTATTTGTTAAACTCTCATATCTGGCACATTTATATTGCAAAAATTATTTAAACATTTATTTTACTAGGTTACCAAAGGTAACTGGTAACTTGTAACAAACCACTGTAGTAAGTTTTAAGGTATTATTTTAACTATCTTTATACTCAGATCAAACCTCTAATGTTTGTGATTTGCAAGCTGAAATTGTTAGTAGGTACTGTTTACATCAGATAAAACAATCACTTTTACAGAAACTTAAAAAAATAAATGTTATATTTAAGATTAAATTTGGTAAATTGTACTTCAGAAATAGTAACTTGAAAGCTTTGAAAGTCATTACAATGAGGATCGTAAATAATTCCAACTGCACTGAAAAACTGCTCACTTGGAACACTTTTTACTCACTCACTCACTCACTCACTCACTCACTCACTCACTCACTCTCTCTCTCTCTCTCTCTCTCTCTCTGCTGTTCGCTTTGGTATCATTGCAGATTTGTTTTGAGACAAACTGACCAAATTATTTATTTTCCATTGAGGAATACACCAATGTTCGTTTGATACAAACATTTGAAAAGCAAATTACGTGCAAGCCAAGAACATTTGATGAAAGTTATCCTTCCACAGCTACATACAGTTTTTATTATTGAAGTATATTTTGTTAAGATTTGTAAATCAGACTTTTCCTTTGTTAATTTTGAACTATACCAGACATTTTATCACATGTTAATATGCACATGCTTGTACAATGTGGTGAATAACTGTATGTATTTTCACAAGAAGTTATTTCATGATTATCTTGCAACAGTTTGAGTGCGCTTTGAAGCCTTTTTACCAGTATTTTTACATGACACTAGAATAATATATCACTTGGCTAACATAAATGTGTACATACTGTGCAAGTAGCTTCACGCTTTTATTCGAGAAGGCTTGATCATAAAGCAACATATCAATGTCACCACGAATTGCCCAACAACAAAAATTCTTCCTTCCTCACACGAGGTTTAGTGCCTAATTTAAAATATATATATGGTTCTTTCTCAAGCTTTCCCAATTTGGAACATTTGTGTATTTTTCCAAGGAAAATAAATAATTTGGTGAATCTGTTTCAGAACAAATCTATAATACTACAAAAGCAAACAGCGATTAGAAAAAGACAAAAAAAAAAAATGATTGACAATGGTATCTAACCTGAGACCACCCACACATCAGCACACTGGGTTAATGTGCAGGGCTACACCGAAGCTGATAGAAAATGGCCTTCCCTACAGTTGTACATCATTCACACATGGTTTTTTTACAATTATAACCCAATTTCTCAAATAGAGGCCCTCCAGGCAGAACTGCTTTACACGCCAAATACCTCTCCTAGCAAAAGATTGCAACCATTACACATTTGCTGAACATTCACTACAACATAACCATTCACACTGGCGTAGGAAAAGCAAGTGATGAAAATATTTTTAAAAAAAGAGAGAAAGAAAAACATATGCTGACCATAACAGAAAACTTTCATACGCAAAAAAATCTCAATCACAGGAAGAGAGTGATTAATGCAAATATACTCTTGGCAAACCCAAAACTTAGTCATGACATTTTAAGATAGATAAAATCCACAATCAACACACACACAAATCACCACAACAGAGATGAAAACTGATACCCAAAGAGTTCAAACAAAACACTACTTTTGCCAAAATGAAACTCTTGACTCCCAACAGTCGGTAACCTCACAATAACAAATGTTTGTATACAGTTCGGAAGTTAACTACAAAATTTAAATTTGTATGTAATTCAGTACCTATCTTAATACCATGAAAGCTCTGGTTTAACACACACAGATGGTATACAACTTCCTACTTGCACATACTAATCCATAAGAAAAACTAAGTACATAATAATGTAAATCAAAATAATCAATTTAAAAAATACTAATTAATTAACATTATTGTATATGCGTGTTACCTAGGTCACTGATGAGGTCTTAAATAAGGATGAAGCACATGTGCCCCAATTGCAAGATGGAAAAAAACGAAGCAAAATTTGTCATTATAACTATGGAACAAAAGACCGAAAGCAACAGCATGCTATAATGTAAAGCTTTCAACAAAAATGTAATGATATAATACATTTAATTTAATTACCACCTATGCTACCATTCTGTACCAAAGAGAACAATATGTGCAATAGAGTATTTCTTTGAATAAAATTTCCTCGGGTAACTAGCCGAGTTAGTCCATCGATTTAAATATTGAACTAACTTGGCTAGTTACCTGAGGAAATTTTATTCATTTGCAACACTAAGAAAACCTCCAGTCTTATAGAGTAGTACTTCTTTGGCTAAATTTCACTAACTAGAATTTTTTGAAATTATGCCCTACAGTGAAGCGATCTCTTTTATCCTGTCCCTTGTGCCCCTGAATGTTTTGCCTGATCAGAGTAAGCTTCACAAAATCAAACTAATTACAATATTAAGTGTTGAGAAAACAAAGGTTCCATAAAGTGGATAGGAGAATAATCATCACTTACCAAAACTGAAATCTGTAGTGACATTTAAATTCTCAGTTAGCTGGCAACCATTACTGTGCATCTACGTCTAATATTGATGAAGAGTTATAAACTTGAAAATTTCAGCACTCAATGTGTGTACATATCACTTCAGCCTTCAACTTTTATAAGTGGTGGTTATTCTCATATCCAAATGTTTAGTTATAATATTGATGACTTTTTTAAACTCTGCTTGTTTTCAAATTACAGTAACAACAACAACAGCAACAGCAACAACAGCAACAGCAGCAGCAACAACAGCAGCAACAACAACATCAACAACAACAACAAAAACCACCTTGAATGAAAAAAACTGCAGTATGAAGACACTGAAGACATGAAGAGTTAGGTATGATCAAAGGCAGTTGAGTATGATATTGAAAAAATAAACTATCAATGGTTAAAACTCATCCTCAAATACTTTTCAGTTGTCAAGACTTAACTAATTGTCTATACGAAAACTCCCCCATTCCATAAATACAATTGGAAACCATCACTGTACCTAATCTGGGGCAACAAAGTTGCGGCATATGGGTCACCCACTGAATGGATTTCAGCCTTGGTGGATCAACATCTTCAACCCTTTGTACAGAATCTTCCCTCCTATGCCCACATTACCTTGAAAGTCTATCCACAGTCCACACACCTCTATTTCCAGACTCCATCAAGGTAACTTCCCTCTAAACCAACACAGTCATGGTCCTCAGTGCCCTGGAACACTTCCTAGATCTGCGACCCCCACGCAGCTGACCTAGTACATACTTCCTTCCATCCTTGGCTCAAATAATTCTCTACAAAAACTTCTTCACCTTTAATTCTAAAGTATATCACCAGATCTGTGGCACCACCATGGGCATCTGATGGCCCCATGGCAACCTATTCCTGGGTTGTCTTGGGCAACATTTCCTGAACCACACCCCCTTTAATCCAACTGTGTGATTCAAACACATAGATGATATATTTACGAAATGGCCCAAGTGAAAGCCAACTCCCAGAATTTCTCCATTTCTCTCAACAAAAGCGTCAATTTCTCCTGAATCTGTCATCCCCCCCCCCCCCCCACACACACACACACCATGTTCCTGAATATGGACATCACGCTCAGGCAGGGTGCCCATCACAACTCTGTCCACATGAAACCCATTAATTTACATCAGTATCTACACACTGACAGTTGTCATCCATTCCATACCAAATATTCCCTCCTTTACAGCCTTGCCACCTGCGGCAGGCAAATCTGATGTCGATTCGCTATGTCAGTACTCCCAGAACCTATCCCAAACCCTAATTTTCCATTGCTACACCGCTGATCATGTACACAAACAGATCTCCTAAAATCTACATAACCACTCTCACTCATCATCCACAAAAACAAACTATAGCCCTGTTCACCTAAAAATCACTTCCTCTTCCTTCAGTATCGCAAGCACAATAATAAGGTTTCAAATGAAATATTGTATGTTGTTATTTGCTTTGTGTGTTGTTCACCTGTCGCAGCCTTCAACTTTGGTGAGAGATGGTTTAATGTCCCTACCCTGTATTATCTATAAAACGAAAATAAATTTGTGCCAGAAAAACACAGAAACTACAGAGCAGATTTCAATGGGGTTTTCACCATTTTAAAGGTATATCTTATGTTACAACGTTACATAATGCCTGAGCATCTGAACCTGCACAGCTAAAATGTCTGGCATTTGGAGCAGAAAGTATATTCATTCACTTCAACCAGTATGTTGGTTTTTAAGATCATCAGAACTTGGTATTAAGCCTCTAGCATTTGAAATATATATACAGTTTAGGAAAACAACATTTTTGTATTACATTCCACACAATACACATGAGTTTCTAGATTTTAATTGTATTCTAATCTATTTAAGTTCAAGATATTGATGGCATTTGCTGCTAAAAGTATTCACAATAATGTATAGGATGATGGTTTTGAACATCAATAAAACTTTGTATTAAGTCCTTAGTGTTGGAAACAAAAACAGTTTAGGACAACAATCTAGCTATTCATGATTAATTGACTTTCGGGTTATGCCATGTTGTTTATTTCATTACCTAAGCTTTCGGCTGGTATCCTCCAGCCTTCGTCAGAGATACTGTTTATGTTGACATAGCAACGAGCGCCAAGCATCGCAGAGTAAAAGGCCGCTATCTTCGTTGATGTTGTTGGTATTTTTTAAAATTTCTGCTGCCTCTTTCAACCGTCGGGACCACCACTGGTCTTCTCTCAACAGTAGCCTCGTTTCTTGAAATTTTTCTTCATGCCCGCTATTAATTGCATGGCGGACTACGGCGGATTTGTCGCTGTTGTTATATTTGTAGTGGCAGATATGTTCTTTAAGTCTCTCCGCCACAGTGCGACCTATCTCGCCGATATAAACACTGCCACAACTGCAGGGGATTTCGTAAACATCCATAAGCTGGTGTGGGTGTAATTTGTCTTTTACCTTTGTCAGTGACTGACCAAGTTTGCAGTTAGCCTTATATACTATTCGCACATCCACCCGCTTTAACAGTTTCCCAATCCGGTCTGTGATACCCTGTATGTATGGGAGACAGGAAAATTTTGTTGGCACATTAATATCATTAATATCGGGTGGATGTGCGAATAGTATATAAGGCTAACTGCAAACTTAGTCAGTCACTGACAAAGGTAAAAGACAAATTACACCCACACCAGCTTATGGGTGTTTACGAAATCCCCTGCAGATGTGGCAGTGTTTATATCGGCGAGACAGGTCGCACTGTGGCGGAGAGACTTAAAGAACATATCCGCCACTACAAATATAACAACAGCGACAAATCCGCCGTAGTCCGCCATGCTATTAATACCGGGCATGAAGTAAAATTTCAAGAAACGAGGCTACTGTGGAGAGAAGACCAGTGGTGGCCCCGACGGGTGAAAGAGGCAGCAGAAATTTTAAAAAATACCAACAACATCAACGAAGATAACGGCCTTTCACTCTGCGATGCTTGGCGCTCGTTGCTATGTAATCATAAACAGTATCTCTGACGAAGGCTGAAGGATACCAGCCGAAAGCTCAGGTAATGAAATAAGCAACGCGGCATAACCAGAAAGTCAATTAATCATGAACAAAGATGGCCGTGGAAGTCTGAGGAATCATTTAATCTAGCTATTCTTCATTTTATAATTTATTGCGTTGTTTAGTAATGCAGTTTCTACGATAACCATGGTGCTGCAATTTGTAACTCCTTGAAACAAATTGAAAGTAAAGAATCACTCAATTCTGAATACTTGATATCTAACTGTAAAAGTACGGAATACATTTTAATTTTGAGCTACAGTACCAGATTAAGTAGCATAATGAGAAAAATTTTAGCTCCAGCGGCAGATGAGGCAGCATAAGGAGACACATCTCATGTTTTATACTGTAAAAACTCTGTCAAAAATGATTCAGCACTTTTCAGGTAATGCTGGATTATATGTAAAAAAAGAAAAAAGTGTCTTAATGTCTTAAGACATACACTGAATATTAACTTTGACACCAAATTCTGAAAATCCATTCAAAATCTGTATTTTCTGCGTGTTGCCGGAATATAGATACACATTCCAGATACATTTTTATGTATGTGGTATTTATTAATGTGTATAAGGTTCATGTTTCGATTTTCGAGCAGCAACATAAGCACATGTAATTAGGTTGAAATGTAGTTCGAACTAAAATGAAAAACGACATTCCATATCAAACCCCTAATTCTTAGCAGCTAAATCACTGTTTAGGTTAGTGCCAGAAATGGCCGGTATGAAATCAATGAAGCTTGGTATGCATGAAAATTTTCGGACGAATATAAATAGTGTATGGGTATATCAACTTCAACTGACCCCTTTCTGGATACGGTGTGAGTGAATCTAGGTTTGCTTTTATTCCGGAAATGGGTGGCACAAATTGTACAAAACTAGGTACACATTTCTCATAGCATGAATAAAAATGTTACACACACACACACACACACACACACACACACCTAGAACAAACATACCATCTGTAGCCACGAAGCTTAAAAATTTGAGCCAACCTAAATTATCATATGTAGTCAGAATGTTAAGCGTATTCGGGCATTTCAGAAACTGTATCATGTTAATATTCTTAATGTACATCTTGTTTTTGGCCACTGTATTTTACTTTTGTTCTAAAATTTATGTACCCCCGAGCAATAGCGGAACTATAAACTGATACTGAATAGTATGTTTCCAATAGTAATACAATAAACAAAAGTAAACAGCATGCAAAATATTAGTGACAGTTGCTTTCATGCATAAAACAACTATAATAAGGTAGAAACTACACATTAAAAATGCTTTAGTGATTATGTTAACATCAAAATATAGATCTGATATGTAAAAGATTTGTACACCAACAACACCAATGCATTAAAGTGCCTCAAAACAAGATCCAATACAGTGAATTATTATTTTTTTTTTAATTAACAATTTCCCTTCCATATGTTATTGAAAGGGTTTGCAAGGGGGGTTGGGGGAGGGGGACAGTCAAATATTTAATCATGAAAATTATCTGTAAAAGGGGAAACGAAGTAAATGCTGAGTATACATTTGACATTAATGACCAATTTTACAACAAATTAACAAAGGGGGAAAAAATATTAAGACTGTAAGCAAGTTCACACAAACAAATCTTACATACACAATTCTCAATTAAATTCAGAAGGTAAGACATTATCTTTCTTTTGCTTTGGGCATTACAGTTCATTGGCAGCAAGGTTACCAGTAATGGGATAGGATGATGGAGGACAGGCAAGATATGGGAGAAATTTTGTCAATGCCTAGATCTGGATGCCAGATGGGGATTTGAGCCAATGTCCTCTTGAATATCATGCCCAATTGTTACCACTCACCTACCAAGCTCAGTTGGGTAAGATATTAGAGGAGCCTACTGTTACATAAAATGAATGAATACATGTTCTCACAATTGCTTATAAATTATTTCACTCTACAATTCCGATTTGTTATTTTTGGGGAAAGGGGGACCGCTCGTACATTTGGGAATTATCGTATTAAAAAGGTGTACAGCTTTTTTTTTTTTTTTCTTTCTTTTTTCTAACTCCAACACAATTGACACAGATTACAAAGCAGTTTCTGATACATACTTCTGACATGGGTTGGGGGCTTAATGCTAGAAAAAGACTATAAAAAGTGCAAACAAAAAAAACAAATAAGAAAAACAAGTGTTTCTACCCAAAACAGCAAATCACTGAGAGGATCTTTACAATATTTTGATCATTTTCAGTCAGAAATAATTGTTCCACAATATTTTAATTGCAGATACATAATTTCTGATTGAAATAACTGTTAGCAACTTGCTTGCACTTCTATAACATACCTACCTTCCATGCAACTGTATGACCAAATTTAAAAATACATACAAATGACAAATATATGTTCAACTCACATAATTGATATCCATACAGTTGCAAGAAGAGAAATTTTCAGTTTATAAAATGCAGTTAAATTTGCTTGGCGCATGTGCAAACAAGTTGTGTACTGTTGACTTTAACAATATTTGTTTTCTGCACTAGTGCTATACTCACCACCCTGACGCGCTTGTGCACACTAAACAAGGCAACCAAACGGCCTGCAACAACTCTCCTTGACATCCCCGCCGGGCTGCCTAGGTTTAAGTGAGGAAGTATACCATACGTCACGTCAACTTCACCTCTCTAACCTAACTACAGCACACACACTCGGGCTTCAGCAAACAAGATCACACACATGGCTTCAAATCCTTGCAGGAGGTCAAAATTTTGTTTTATGGAAATAATAAATGTTGCAATTATGTAGATTGATTATCAGTCTCACATCAAGATACTTTTACACAGCAATCACAAGTCCTTCTAAAGCAATATGTGTGGTCAGTTTGCTTCCTCAAACAACAAAATTTAAACAAACATTCTTTATAGGGTCAGCAGAAAGCTTAATAATTAAAAAGATAGTTTAATTAACATTCAGCAATTTGATGTCCACAAACAGCACTCTGCTAATTTACTGCAATGCAACAAAAAATCTATACAGATTTCCATAACAAAGCAAACATACAATCATTGTACTAACATCAAATGAACTATAGTAAATAGTTTGCTCGTTAATGCTGAAACTATGCACTGTATACTCGACTGAAAAGAAAATTCTGGCTGTTTTGTTACAAAAATCACCTACACATCAAGACTCAAACAAGAAATACAAAAATGGTGTTTCTGAATATACAAAGTAAACATTTTAATTAGAATTATTTTTTTTATTTTATTTTTGAAAGAGACTGGATGAAATAAACTGATACAATAAAGGAGGGAGGGGGAGTGGAATGTTATGTTATGCTCACTGTTACACCACCATATAATTCATACATACAATTAACAGGGGGAAAAAAGCAAATAAAACAGATATTAAAATTAATTTCTATTCAAAATAATTTCATTTTAGTCATTTATAATCAATAGTGTCATCACAGTCAAACTATATTCAGGGAGAAAAAGAAATAAATTAATTTATACTGATGTAACTATTAACAAAAATTTGATGTCAAAGTGAAAAATCCTAATTTTATTCATTACATAGTAGGTAAAACAAATTATATATTATTATAGAATTTCTTAATAGTTTGCAATGTGAATATATAATAAGAAAATATGTTACCTTCATTATTTCTCGGAACTTCCCAATTTCACGGGTTATTAAGTCACGCTTTCCTTCCTCTATGTCCACATCGTCCAAAAGCTGTCAAAAATATTTCAAATTAAATCTACAGATTACTGAATATACTATATTCATTAAACCAAAATTCAGAAAATAAATTTCTTTATAGGAAGAGCAGAAACCAATGTGATTGTCAATTGCCTTTTGAAGAAAATCATCAGTTTATTACTGCTGTCAAAAAATTACCACGATTTGCTCACACAAAATATTCATTAAAGTGAGCAGGGCGTTTTCACACAATATTACGGCAATCAGAATCAGTGTCGCCATCTTCTGGTGAAGAGATTCCAGTCGCCAAAATATCGTGTGAAAACACCCTGCTCACTCGGCTAGTCACTCGAGAGAAACTTCGATCTTATGAATAACATAATCATCAAAACATTTTTTCAAACGCTTTTTCTGAAATCAACTTCTGTTCTCACCACAAATTTTCTTTTATGTCTTGCATTGAATGAAAATGGGTGCCTCAAAGTAGTAATCTGAGTTTTGGAAAGAGAAAAAAAATGGCTGGAGCCATATGCAGGTGAATGCAGTGTTTGTTCAGTGGTACTTGTCATTCACAATGATAGCCTTGTGAGATAGTACATTATCGTGCTGCAAAATCCAAGAGTTAACTTTCCACAAATACGGCCTTTTTTGACGAATTTGCTCTCTCAAATATCACACAATATTTGGATAATATTCTTTATCTAGCATCTGATCTTCTGGCAAGAATTTTGAGAACACAACACTGCAATAATCAAAGAAAACAATCAACAAACATCACCTCGACTTGACTGACTTCGGCACGGTTTTTTCGGTTTCGTCTCAGTTGGAAGACGCCTTTCCAAAGCTTGTCGACTGATTTGCATATCAAATTCATAAACCCATGTCTCATCACCAGTAAAAATGCGTTTCGTGAATGTGAAGTCAGCATTGACTTGTTCTACCATGTCTTCAGTGACCTTTATGCAATTGAGTTTTTGAAGAAAATTCAGGTCTTTCAGAACAAGTCGAGTGGCAACACATTTCATACCCAAACATTTAAAATAGTATGAATTGATTTGTGAGACAGAGCAAATTAAGCGGCTATCTCTCTCAAACTTTCAGCCACCATTTCCTTTACTTCAGCAATGTTAACTTTAGTTTTAAGACGTTGATGGCTGACCAGAAAAAGGCAAATCTTCCATCACATCTCAACTGCTATTGAATTCAATGTACCACTCATATACAAGTGTTTTTTGATAAAGTTGATTCACCATAATATTTCCAGTGATTCAGAACACAAAATTGCATTTGAAATACAAAATTTGAGACAAAATCTTTGTTCAATATTTTTATCCATTGTAAAAATCACTAAGAATACTTGAGAAAAACTGATATCAATGAGCACTGTAAACAAACTGATCCTTCCTTTGGTAGGCTATATTAACAAATACTTAAAATCATGTTTTACATTTAAAAAGGTACTTATTTTTATATTTTCCCCTGAGACACCTTTTTTGGTACTGAGAGAAGTTGCAACGTTGAAAACATATCATACCGGCAAAGTCCTTGTCTATAATTACCCCAATTTTAATTAAATCGATTACAAAGTATATCCAAGCACATCACAGCAAACGCTAAGATTTTATTCACCTGTCTCGAGCACTTTTTTGCGATAAGAGTTTTCAGTTCTTGTTGCAATAAAAACAAACTATCGATGCATACTCAACATTGCCAATGATTTACACTCAGCACTTCCTAATATCAAACCAAGAAAAGAGAATTTTTAAAAAGAAACACAAGCTCATGTTTCCCACTAATTTATTTGTTCTTTGCCATTTCTTTTCAGTAAATTTAAAGTTCGTTTTTTTTTTCCTTTAGAAAATTTAAAATTTGTAACTTTATAAGCAATTTAAAAAATGTATTAAATTTTAAAAATGATTTTTTGCCTTTTAAATAATAAACTTGTGCCAGGGAGGAGGGCACGAGTACTTGTGTTTTGTTGGAAAGAGGGCATGGGAACAGTACTTTTGATGGAAGGGGAGCATGGGAACCGTGTTCTTGACAGAAATGGGAGTGGGGCAGTGGCGGATCCATTTGGTGAAAAGGGGGGGGGGGCGGTTTGAGCAGATTTTGGTATGGGAGGGGACGCTTGAGCAGATTTCGTTTGTGGGGGGGGGGGGCAGGGGGTACCCTTGAGTAGGGTATGGTTGGCTTTATAGTCATGCGGCCCTTACAAGATCATTAGAGCTAAAAAATTCTCCAATTTTAATGTAAGAGGTGGACCTAGATACTTTTGGGGGGGGGGGGAGAGGGGCTTGAGCTCCAAGTCCCCCTCCAATGGATCCACCACTGGGTGGGGAGGGGAGCATGGTAAAAAAACTTTTGGAACCTCTAATCTA
Organism: Vandiemenella viatica; assembly: GCA_031002005.1. Classification (NCBI taxonomy): domain Eukaryota; kingdom Metazoa; phylum Arthropoda; class Insecta; order Orthoptera; family Morabidae; genus Vandiemenella; species Vandiemenella viatica. The sequence continues at coordinate 5,233,281 of JARYHS010009186.1, read as the reverse complement.
GGGCCTGAATGAAATTCTGCCAAAAGTGACCATTTAACATCAAATTCAAGAAGCAAAGAATATCATTATTTGAAAAATCTAATTCAAAAGAAATTAATCTTTTGTAGACTCGTATTATCAAAACATGCATACCTCTGTTAGTAAACACTGCCTTAATGAGACTTTTGGACTACACACCTTAATTTGCTTTATAAGAAAATTTCCCTTTGCTGAAGTCATTACATTATTAATAAACTTTATTTAATCTATTTTTTTTTATTTTTTCAGTGAGCTTTATACCCTATCTCAGGGAGTGTCTATTAATCACATGAGCTCAAAATAGTGGGGGATGGATGTGACAAAATCTAATTAAATCTCATTTACAACTTTTTATTTTAGATTGCTACCCTTCAAAAAGGACTAGAGCATTTAAAAAAAAACACACACACACACACAAATTTCATAATTAAGAGGTTAATCTCACATTAACCAGATTTTACCAGATCTCACCAGGGGGTTGGGAAGGGTCCAAATTTAAGAAAAAAAAACACCTCATGTAATTAATACACACTCCCTTACTAACTCTTACCAATATTACCATTACCTTGAACAGAGTTTTACTTTTTCAAAATATAAGGAGGAGACGAGAAAACTGATTCTTGTAATTGTGCACATTAGTTTGCATTTCTGAGATAATCCTATTATGCAGTGTCCACGAGACTAAATTAAATGATGTTTAGGTAAATAAGAAATACTGTTGGCTAAAATATTGTTTCTGTATCTAGCAAGTTGAAATGACAGTCTAACTAAAATTACAATAAAAATTGCAATTTCATAACTGTTACGTGAATTTTCATGTACAGTTAAATCATTAACACTGTGATTTCCACAGTACCTACTGATTTTGTAACATCATCTTGCTGTATTTTTAATGACCACTTAAATGTTAGCAAGACTGTACCTTTCATTCAATAAAGCAGAATTAAATTCAGCTCTAATTTTTATTTTTATTTTAATTCATTATCACTTTTGTTTCAAATTCATTTGCAAATTCTTAGGAAGTGAATGTTTTTTTCTTCAAATAAAACACATATATATTTACCAGGTATTTGGAGCTAACTAGCAAATGGGTTTACAAAAAAAAAAAAAAAAAAAAAAAGGAATAGCGAAATGAATCACCACTTACTTAGATGATGGTATCATAGGGTGAACACACAAATAAGCGCAAAACACAGGAAAAACAATGAATATTTCGTGACTTGGCCCTTCGTCAACAGGAGGAAATCAAGGAGGGAGGGTGGTGTGGGAGACAAGTTTCACAGAATGACTGTTAGTCAGGATCATGGTGAGGGTAAATTCAGAGGACAGGGAGAAGGGGACAGTGAATTGGAGCTAGTAACTGAGCAATGGAAAATGTTGCAAAAAGTGCAGAAAAATACATTAAAATGTTCATAACATAAATTTGAGAAAGTAAATAAGTCAACAAAATAAAATTGAAAAAAATATAATGATTATGATAGTAAAAGAGTCTATGTAGTTAAACATATGGAGGCAAGTAGAGGATAGAGGGAAGGATACGTACTGACTGGGTATTTAATACCCAAACAGTACCTTTCCTTCCCTCTATCCTCTACTTGCCTCCATGCCCACTATCTACAGTATACTGAACCACCACATACCAGAGGTGATATTTGAATAAAAGGATGAATATGTGGAGTTAAAGTATCTGGCATTTCGAGCAAAACATATTACATTCACTTTGCAATTGAATGAAATGTGAATTTTCTAACATACTCTAGCGTTGTTCAGTAATGCATTAATGTAATAATGCAACTTCTTAACCAAATTAACAAAGCTTGATATACATGAATCTTTTAGGATGAATGGAAATAGTGTACGTGCTAATAAACTTCAACTCGCCCGTTTCTGCATAGGGGGTGTATGAATCTAGGTTTGCTTTAATTCCGAAAAAAGTTGGCGTGAATTTTTTTGAAACTTTGTACACATTTTTCTTATTGCGGTAATAAAAATTGGATACGGGTAAATCTACGCCAACTATACTGGGCAACGCCGGGAACACCGCTAGTTTTAAATAAAATTTCAAGGTAAAGTACAATATCGTATCACATAATCTTTAATGCATCTGTAGTAATATTATCTTCACCAGCCTCTATAGAGTTCCTTCATAATTTCCTGAGAATCTATTTCAAATTTTGTAGTTTCCTCATTTATACTTTTAGGGACTCTCCTCTGATTCATTCCCTCCTATCACAGGATGATTGCCCCTAGTGGTCACTCAATACCTCTGCCATTTTAAAATCTTCGATGACTTCAATCTTCCATTCTTATTTACAACTGTCTGAATACCTTCCTTCACCCTCAGTTTTCAAACACATCTGTACAAATTTCAGCAGTCCCCCTGCACAAATAACATTCTTCGTAAGTCCATCCTTTCTCTCTTTTCTCTTATAAATTGTTTGTTGTTTTAAGTTTCCCTACTGCCTTCCTGTCTCAAGTCTGTTGTGTGTCTATCTCACTAACCTCTCATGTAGGTTCTGTACATCTCTATTTTCTGCTTTGGAAGAAACATTTCACGCCATTTTTTATTATCTCCTTAAACTCTTTCTAATTAGCCTCCACTGTACTTGCTCCATCTTTCAATTGAACCTTACCCTGAAATCTCTTCAATTCTAAAGTCTGTGCCCTTTTTTTAAATATAATTATACCTATTTCTCCCTTCGATTTTGACCACTGCTTCATTGAGTCCCCTGATGTACTGCATTGTGAACATTTATTTCTTCAGTTACTCGACATCCCCAAGATTTTAATCATGCTTTACTAGAAAAATATACAACATGTCTCTGATCTACCAGGTGTGTAAGCTTTCTTCACTTACTAAGGTATTTGCAAATCTCTGTTCCCTTGTGTTATTTGTCTTATTTCCTGCCCAATTAACACCTGGTAAATTTAAACCCCCTCCAATAATGACTATTCTACACACACCTCTGAATATGAATTTAATTTCTCTCCAAGAATCTCATCTCCATCATTCATTCTTCCAATATGGTAAGCAGCCATTACCTCAAAAATCTACCCCTATTAACTCATAGTCATGATCTATGAACACTAGAAAACTGTAGTAACCTTTGCTAACCATTATGAATACCCGTCTACCAATTGCTCCTCTATCTCTGAAGTACACTCTGCAACCATCAATGATATATTGGCCGAAAGGGAACTCATTGTGAATGAGCTAATTACATGTGATGAGATAGAGGAGTTATGTGAGTTAACAGAAGTAAATAATTATCAGTGCACATATTACTTGTTTTATTTGAGCTTTCAAACATAAATTGACCAATTCTGACTTCACATGTACTGCATGAGCATAACAGAAGATGACACCAATTTCCTAGCATAACAATTCACTGACCGACCTTGGGATTATGTTCCCCAGTCATACAAGGAGAAAGTTGCTGCTCTTTCAGTGACACACCTGAAATGGAGATTGCAAACCTTACAGGCAAATGGAGGTTGTAAATTGAAAAGTATGAATTATCTCCATCGATGGAAAAAAGATGTGACAGTACATATTTAGGTCAATGGCAAACCATAAATTATGGAACATACAACCGATCTGTAAAACCCAGGAAGAATATGGAACACGTAAACGTAATAAGATATTTTTGTGCAAAATAAAGAGGAATTAACTGCAAGGAGTTACGGATAACACATTTCCATTTTTATCGGAAAGTTTCCGCCAGCTCAGATTGGGTTGACGATATAAAAACAAACGTGGAAGCGTAAAAACACACAACCAAAGTAACAATAAGAGGAAAAGGCGGGGGGAGAATGAGCATGAAATTTCTTCAGACATTGAGTTATGGTTATTTCTACAGTTCTCAGAAGGAAGGAAAAAGAATCACCAATACACTATAATTACACTTTACATTTTTAAAACCAGCTTTTTAGGGCATTCTTGTCACTCATTTTCTCCTGAAGTAAAAGTCAACTTACAGGCATTGCAACCGCTATTTCAGGGTTAAAAAACATATCTTTTATATGACAAAAAGAGGAAATAGAAGGAAGCTAGTTAGATATATTAGAGAGCATTAATCAAAATTTCACTTTTCAGTTCCAAGTTTGCTAACTTCTCTTAACATTTCGAGACTGCCTCTTCTGGCCAGCAACGGATTTTTGAGTGGTAGTAAAGTGGCTTTGGGCAGATGAACCCACTGTGTGCGCAGTAGACCCACAGCTGCAGGAATGACACATATCTATGAAAATAGTGCACAACAATGCTTTCACCATTAGATTAAGGCAGAGAAGACAGACTTCAGTGCAGTTTAGCATAGGTTTAGTATTGGCGACAACTAAATTCTGGTTCCATCAGTTTGGCACCACAGAGAAGAAGGTGAAAGAAAACCTTCCCATTATGTTGCCGAGAATGTTATCATCACGAACCACATAAACATAGCCCCCCCCCCTCCCCGTAAATAGCAGGCATTCACAGTCTTGTAACTTTAATATGACAGCTAACCTGATGGAGGCAACAGAAGTAGTTGCTGAAATGTTGTTAAATAAAGAAATTATCCGGCAGAAAACCTGTGAAGCACTCATTTCATCCATACGCCAGGAAAAACTTAATACTCACAATATATATGATGGGTTTTCCATGGTTTTCCCCGGATCACTCCAGGCGAATGCTGGGATGGTTCCTCACATAAGCCCACAGCCACCTCCTGCCATATCCCGTAAATCCCTTCCAAACTGTTACCCTTTCGGATAGGTGCAATGCACCCTCCGCCACACACTTTTAGTGAATAGCAGAGTAATAATAATAATAATTAATATAAAATACATGCAATTGGTGGGTTTACCAGAAAGGGATGGTAAAAAGGAAGGTTAGTATTATCCAAGGTTGAGGCCCAGAGAAATAGTGTAGTCTGGGGTACAGGACGTTACTGGAGGCCTATGGAGTTCTGATGGAGATGTGGTTTCAGAAGTTAATCTCATGGCTATGACACAAACATTTCCCGAGGTCACGAGAATTTTTGCAGCGGGCACGGATGGTCTAGACTTTCTGAGTAAACTGACTGTCTGTGATCATTCATCTTGATTGACAACTAGTTAATGGCGAGGTTGTTGTAATAGGGACAGGTGACTTGCTACCTGGGGTAGGTTTCATCAGTGGTAGGGTTACGATAGGGTGTAGACCATAGAATTAAAATAATAATAAACTGACTATTAAAACTATACTATTTGAAGCATACCTTACAGCTGAAGTTACTTAAACTCAGTTACTGAGACTGGTGTTGAACACAGGAAGATGGCGCCGACGATTCAGAGCGCCGAAATATTGTGTGATTATTATAACACTTCTATAACTCGGCTAGTCACCCGAGAGCATTATTTGTACAGGGTTCAATTGTTTGGACCCCAATAATAGAAAAAATTATTACCGTCTGGTACTTGGCATTAACTTTATAATAAAGGTTCTGGTGCATAATTTCTAATCATAAGATTGGGTAACAAAGGACCAGGTTACATTTCAAACCTCTGAAATTCATGTGACTCTTATGGTCAGCGATTTCTCAACCCGAGGTGGACATTACAAACTAACACTCCTGTTCAAATCGAGAGAGACTAACACCAGTTTATACTCTATGTAAGGACTCAAGCTTATACCGGGATGGAGTATAGGCTTAGTACCTTAACTGAAAGCTCACTTGAAATTGAAAGTTCTGAGTGGAGGTTTCCCTAATTTTATCTGAATTTTAAATACTTTTTAGGTCATCCTCTGAATGGCAAATAATCTAAATAAAATTAGTGCCATAATGTTCTACAAAAATTCCTGGTTCCAGTGATATAAATTTTATCATAATCTTTGGTGAGATAGCAAAGTTACAACTTTAACAAAATTTGGTAGTGCCACTGTTTAGAAGTCACTTGGTTTTTCCTTAATAATTCTTAAAGTATTGTTTCTATCGAAAAGTGATATTATCAGAATTTTATTTGAATTTAAGTTAAGTGTTTTGAAAGTTATTTTATTTAGTTTACTCGCAAATAAATCTACAGTGAAACCACGTGTTTTTAATGACGAACTAATTTTTAAAATGTATATAAAATCTGTTCTACTGCATGGAATGTTATGAAATTTAAATATGTTAAACTAGATTTTTTGTTCTTTCAGGGAATCTACTTTTTAGTTCGTGAAATTATCAAAGACATATGATAAAATATGTTAGAAGTGAACGTGTATTTATCGAAGTGTTTAAAAATTTATTTACGTTATTTCCCAGGTATAAAACTATGGAATTTCAGTGAATTTAACTTTCTTTCTAATTATTATTATTCTAAAATTACTTTACTCCATTTAAAAGTGTTCAGAAATAGTGAAATGCTCATGTAGCAAAAATCTATTGTTTGCAAGTGGGACAATACTGGATTAACCTATTCCAGGTTAGTTTAAAGTTTCTTTATTATTATAAAAAGAGTATTTAGCCCTTTTATTAAATGTTGTGTGTCTCTACTGCTTTTAAATTTAATGGATTGATAGCAGTATCAGCTTCTACATGAAACGTTTTTCCCATAACCTGTACTTATAATGAAAACTATATGTTTACTATGAAACTTACTTCCTCCCTTACGCTTTAAGCTAAGCCAACTAGAATTTACCAAAATTCTAAGGTGCTTACATCTTTCTTCTCTTGTACACAACATGAATGACACACAACACTTAACACATATTTGACATGCATAATAAACATAAAAACACAGTTATATTTCAGGAGGAAATCATCCCTACTCTTCTGGGGATTTGCTACAGTCACAGTGCATCCTCCTACGTTAATGTCTATGCCCGGGTGACAAAACCTTTGCCTTTCTGTTTCTGTCTTGGTGATAGAGTTGTAAAAATATTTAAGTAATAATACCGATCTATAACAATAATAAAGGATATTATGCAAGTAGTATTCCCGTCATTTCAAACAAGAGAAAAATTGTTATAATGTACGCACATTTATTATTAGGTGTTTTTAAATAAAAGGAACAAAACAGTAAAACAAAATTTAACAAGAATTTAATAATATCACAGTGGTCTAACCAGTGCCATTAATGAGTGGATAATGGAGACAATGAAACTCCTGCTAGGCACTGAAAATAAGATAGGTGGGGATTGAACCTGCAGTGAGGATTGGGCTGGAGGGGAAGGGGGAAGCAAGTTGATCAAAGATAATTAGGAAATAGAATGATCTCTGTGATGATCAGTCAAGGTAAATAGAATTTTTCTAAAAATATAATTTGGATATGTTACAAGAGAAAACAATTAAACAAATAAAACTAGAAAGATATATAATAATAAAAATTAGCGGGAAAATACTTTAATAGAATAAAATTAGGGAAGGATCAGGAAATAAGACCCAACACTTACCACAGATGACAGTGGCTGGAAAAGACGAACACAAGTGATGCAATATTTCAGTGGTTACCCTTATTCTTGCAAGAAGTGAGACAAGTCGGAGTTAGATGTGCACACGATGAAATCCACCTGGTGAATGAAGGTGGCATGGCATGGCTGGCGTTGGTAGTGGAGGAGGAGGGAGAAAGTACTGAATCAATAATGCTAGGATATATCATCATTGGAAATGGCATAACATCAACATAATTAATGTGGGAAGATAAAAATATTTTTAAAAAATTAAAAACTACACAGGGAACATACAATTTAACATCTATAAACTTTGAACAGGAGTGCTGGGTCTACTGGAAGGGAATTATTGGAGGTTGTCAGATGTCAAGGCTAGTTCCCCTGCAGAGGATGTGGTGTCCGGGAAAACTCCGACTGTTCTAACTGCAAAACAGTTGTTGAAATCGTTCAACTTGTGGGTTTTGCCACTGGATGGGCTGCATTGCTGTTTGTCTGTGGCCGTTCATTCTTCGAGTAGGTTAGTGGTGAGGCCTGTATATGAGCTGGTATAATGGAGGCATGCGAGTTCATATGAGGTATGTTGTGCAGCAAGTGGCATGTCCAAAGATGAGAAAGATTTAACCTGTGGTCTGATTGGAGTAGGTGGTGATAACTGGGTGCATGTTCCACGTTTTGCAGTGGTGTCTGTTGCGTGGGAATGATCCTTGTGGTGATTTGGAGGCATTAGATGGTGAATATTTATGAACTAGGATATTCTTGAGATTGGGTGGCATGGGTAGGATTTTGTGAGGTTTCCCTATCATATATATTATTTCCATAAGGTATTTTTTTGTCACAAGCCTGTATCTTCCTTGATACTTAACCGAAATCAATGAATGAGGTGTCATTTTAAAGCTTATGGTCTCCACTTTGATCACATCATATTTTAAGAAAGTAAGTTTTCGGAATTAGACCCTTAAAGGGCAAAAATGTCAATATGTTTAAAATACTGTTTTCTGTGTTACAGGTAATTTATGTCCCTGGATACCTATCTGAAATCATTTAATGAAGTATCATTTGAAGGATTAAGATCTCTGCTTTTGTGAAATCATATACTAAGACAAGAATTTTTGGGAATTCGACCCTTAAAGGGCAAAAGTATCAATATTTTTGCAGTGCGTTTTTGTGTCACGAGCCATTTATCTCACATCATATCTAACCGATATAGATAAATGAGGTCTCCACCATTGGAACATTATATTTAAAGGAGGTAATTTTTCGTAATCCGACCCTTAAAGGGCAAAAATGTCAGTATTTCTAAAATGCGTTTTTTGTGTCTCGAGCCATTTATCTCCGTGGATATCTAACCAAAATTGATAACTGAAGTAGGATTATAAGGAGTAATGTCTCAGTTTTGTGACATCATATTTTAAGAAGAATGCTTTTGGAATTCAACCCTTAAAGGGAAAAAGTATAAATGGTTCTACAACGCGTTTTTGTGTTACAAGCCATTTATCTCCATTAATATCTAACCGAAATAAATAAATGAGGTATCATTCTAAAAATTAAGGTTTCCGCCGTGGTAACATCACATTTTAAGAAATTAATTTTTCTGAATTGTACTCTTAAAGGGCATAAATATCAGTATTTCTAAAATGCCTTCTTTTGTCTCAGCCATTTATCTCCCTCGATAGTTAGACAAAATCATAAACGAGGTATCATTTTAAAGATTGAGGTTTCCGTAAGGTCTTAGGTTTCGTTAAACCACATTTTAAGAAAGAAATTTATCAAAATTCTAACCTTAGAGGGCAAAAGTATTAATATTTCTACAACGCATTTTTCTGTCACAAGCTATTTATTTCCCTTGATACTCTACGGAAATTAATAAATGAGGTATCATTCTGAACATAAAATTATCCGCTTTAGTCACTTCATATTTTAAGAAAAACTTTCTCCAAATTCATTCAACCCTTAAGTGGCAAACATATCATTTCTAGAATTTTTTTTTCGTTTTTTTTTACCTCGCTTGATAACTAACCGAAATTGATAAATGAGGTATCATTTTAAAGACCAAGGTGGCTACGTTGGTCACACCATATTTTATTAAATTTTTTTGGAATTCGACCCTTAAAGGGAAAAGTATTAATACTATTTCTATAGGCTGTTTTTTATTATTATTTTTTTATTACATGCCATTTATCTTCTTCGATACCTAGCTGTAATCGATAAATATCATATCATTTTAGAGATTAAGATCTCCAGTTATTTAAAATCATAAATTAAGAAAGAATTTTCAGAATTTGGTGCTTAAAGTGATAGCATGTATTAGAAAGTTTAGAGCCAAGTCCTTAGATTGCAGCAGCAGATATCACAGAGATGTCAATAAACTTTTTTTATTCAATAAGTAGGTTTTTAGATATTTTTTTCTGATATGGAAATACTTTCGATTTTCTATACAATTCCAATGTACACATTTTATTCACATAGCAACAAATATCACAGAGATGTTGATATGTTGTGTGCATTTTGTTCAGGTTGGTTGTATTCAGTTAGGGTCAGTGACAGTTTGGCGTAAATACGGAGCGTTTTAAATTTTCCTAACTGTTTCGTAATATGTTGTATTTATTTTGATGGGTACCTATTACACTAAAAAAATAAATATTTGCTACAAAAGTACGGTTCTACTTTTCATTATATTACAAGCATTCAACCTCGCTATTTATCGCATTTTATTCACGAAATTTTTGCACGGGTCATCTAGTCCTATCTTATTTTCATTGCCAATAATGCAACATAAAAAAGAATTCACTCACAAATAAGCATGACCAACAAATGAATAAAGTGGATTTTTTTACTATGGTCAACAACCCACAGTCACTCCTTTGATTTCAACAAGTTACATGAAGTATCTATACTATTATAAATCTGTAAGCAAGCTCCATGTGTTTGAAAGTTTGAAACAGTATCACACTACTGCAGCAATTTGGATGTTGTGATCAAATTTTTAGAGTTAATGGTTTGGATTAAAATCAAGAGAAATATGTGCCGAGGAATAAATTAAAACCATTTCTAGACAGAACAAATATGACCACAGATCACTCTGAGATGAGCACTCCTTATATGAAACATCAACAATATATTGCACTACTACTTCTAGATTCTGTTTAATATTTGGACTTTGGATATTTAGTTTTCCAGTTTTCTAGAATTCAGTAAATAAATAGAATACCTGAATCAAATATAATAAGCATAATTAATGTTTAATTTGCTGTAAGCCTGAAGAAATCCTACCTAAATTTTCATTAGCATTTATATTATTTTTTGTCTTTTATTATTTTCTTAATTGGTTTCGTGAATTGTGGTAAATTTAAATAAACCGAATATGTGAATCAAACCACTACATAACAGATTAACACATCAACAAGCATTATGGAATCGTGATATTTAATTTACAGTAAGTAAATTTATGCTTAAAATTGATATTAAATTGTTTTCTTGCATAGCAGATCAGCTTTATGATAATCTCATTGCCACAGTTTGATGATGGATTCTTATGCAACTCAAGGGGACGAATTGAAAGTGAAGAATACAATTTTTTGATGTTTAGTTCTAGAATATCAAAAAATTATTTGAGGTCATGGTTAATCCATTGACGTTTTTGGCAACGTTGTTATGGTCCAGGCCACATTTCAACCTCAACAGTTCGGAAGAAAACGAAGTACCCATTCTGCACATCTAGTGTGTAGTTCCTTTGGTGTTCACAATTAGATGCATTTCAACCTAACCAACTGACTTTTGAGAAACGGTATCTCTAGAGCTAAGTCAGAAATCAAAAAATTGTATTCCTCACTTTCGATTTTTCAGCGAGTTGTGTGAGACACCATCACCAAATTGCGGCGCCATGATTATCACAGAATGCCCAGTTCTTCCAACTACTTCAGAAAGTGTAACTAAATTGTTGATTTAATTTAAGATAAATATAAATATCTGTGCACATTGTTTTGTAGCAATGTAAAACAAACATTACACCAAGAAGCTTTTCTTCTTCTTTTTTCATGAATCATCCATAAACTGGATTAACAATAGTAATTTTCCTCGGCACTATTTAGCGGCTTTGTGAGTCATGGCCGCTCACTCTTGGTAACAATATGTGTTGAATCTGTCTGTTTGTGTCAAGTTTAAATACAACTTAGACACTGTAAAACGTAATGGTATGAAAGTAGGGCATATGAAATATTATGTGGTCTATGGCTGCATTTCAACTTAACACACAAACAAATTCAATGCTTATTGGTATGAATAGCAATCAGCCATTACTTACTAATAAGACCGCACTGTGCTAATTGATGTCAATGAAAATTACTACTGTGAATATAGTTTATGGATGGTTAACAAAAAATCAAAATCAAAAGTATAGGTAACAAATAGAAAGAAATGCCGCGAGGCCATATTTATATGAAAGGACAGAAGAAATACACCCAACACTGACCAAAGGTGAAGGGAGGAGTGCAGCAGCAACACAAAACAACACAAAAACAAAGAAAATACAATGATTGTACGAGTGGATGCGTCGAACGCAAGTCTTGCGCAAGCCCAGCCACTTACATCTGTTAACTTGTAAAAGGGTTTTAACCGCAACATTGTATTTTATTTGTTTGTGTGTTGTTTTGTGTTGCTGCTGTCCTCCTCCCTTCACCTTTGTTGAGTGATGGGTGTGTTTCACTGTCCTTTCCATATAAAATAAAAAGTATGTATCTCAGCGTAATATCCACTCTTCATTCCTACCACAGTAAAATCTGTATTCATGGGTATTTATTGTGGCTTTTACCTGTATTTACTTCACAGTGAATATTTAGTAATTTGAATGGATCGTCACAGTATAGGGTTCCCCCCCCCCCTCCACCCCCCGGCCTTCTTCTTCTATTTGCCAACCTTAAACAGATCTCACCCGTAGCCTTTAACTACATGGAATTATATATATTGGCCAGTACATGACAATGTCGTGAATGGTTTGGATTGCAATGGGTGTAAAAATAGTAGGCACTCAGAATGTTTGGGAATGTTGGGACAGGGGAACTTGAGGCTCTTCCATGGTATTGTTCACACTGTTTTAGGGATAGGTAACTTTCAGAACAGGATAGGAAGCTTTCAGAGAAGGATAGGAAAATTTCAGAGAAGGATAGGAAAATTTCAGAGCAGCATGAAATAATCGGGAAGATGGGTGAAATGATAAGGTCTTTCAACCTTGGCATACAGAGGTGGAAAGGATAGATGGTGGGATTAGTTGGATGGGTGACAGGGCTGGTTGGGAACTGGCAACAGTCCATAGGAAAAATGGGATTAACAGTAATAAGATGCCAAATATGTCTGATATTGTGGAGAGAAATAGGTATGACCTGTTAGATTTGTGTAGATGAAGGAGCAGATAAGGTTCAGCAGGGCTTCAGTAACAGAGAAGTGGTGAGAAAAAAATAAGGACAAAAAGGTTCTGCTGTTAGCTAGTAGCCATGGGAGAGGTGTAAGCCCTCTTCTGCAGGGTCAGTTAGGCACACACCACCAGGTCACACCTAGTGCAACGTTAGGACAGATGATAGAGGATATAAAAAATCACTCTGTAGGGATTTCATTAAGGAAGATAGAGTAGTGATGGTGAAAGGTGTTGGCACTATATTGATAGGCATGAATATGTGGTGAAGGAGGCACAGCATGCCACGGTGGAACTCATGCAAGTCTTGAGTTACTATGATAGGCCACAGTTGAACGATAGGTGCGAAACAAGGAGACCGATATGCTTCCCAGGAAAGGCATTAGTCCTGTCTTGGGGTTGTGCCCATGGACACCATTGGTAGGTGTCGTTTCACTAGGCATGGCCTACACCTAAATAGAAGGGGAAAGGGAATACTGTAAGGGAGCCCTCTTCAAGTTAGGATGGAGTTGGGACTGTGCCTTTAGGTTAGGGGCTGCTCTTGAGGGGATAAAGTAAGCGATTGTAGATGCACAATAGGAAAAAATTACTAAAGCTAAAGAATTAGATACGGCTATTGAAGTAACAACACATGACGATACATCTGAAATGACGAAGGATAATGCTGAAAGTAAGAGACTTACTGGTGAACTGCACAAGTATAATGAACAAAGAACTAGAATTGTAAAGACTAAAGAGGTTGGTCTTGCAGGCAGCAGATTTAAGTAAAACACTAAAACAATGACTGTAAAATGGCCATAAATGAACAAACTAATACACTGGCTGGTTGGCTGTAAAAGGGCCAACCAGTTACACAAACACTAAAAAGACAATCTGGCTGGCTGTAAAGGGGGCCACCCAGATGTAAAATGTAGCTCTTAATAAACAAAAATAATTAAAAACGGATAAGTCAGTACAAGGATCGGTGGTTGTAGACAGACCAACAAAACCATTCTAAAAATTAGGCGATCTCCCCAAAATTTTTGGGGTAAGACCGGCCAGATAACAAAATTTTAAAACCTTCACCACATTGTCATTGTTTAAAATAAGGGACAGATCGTTGGATAGGCGAATGTCTACCTTATGTTTAAAAACAACACACAATCAGTTAAAATGTGGCTCACCGTCAAAGGCACTCCACAAGCATCACATTCCGGTGGGTCTTCCCGGTGGAGAAGGAAGCTGTGTGTCAGAGGACAGTGCCCTATACAGAGGCAAGTAAGGAGAACTTCATCACACTGGAGTTGCTCCGTGGCTGAACGGTCGGTTTGACCTGCTGGAGCTTATTATGCTCGACTTCCAGCCACTGCCTCTGCCAAATATCAAAAGTAAATCTCTTCGCCGCCGAGGCAAGGTCTGACTTTGGGACTGGAGCAAAGTCAATTCGGACTTTGTTGCAGGCTAACTTGGCAGCTTCATCAGCTGCCTCGTTCCCCGATTCCCACATGGCCCGGTACCCAGCAGAATAAAACCTCCTTTCCAGAGGATTGGAGGGAAAGAAGAGCATCCTGGATGTCCTGGAATAGACGGTCCTGTTGCGCACAGGTTTCCTAATGCCTGAATGCTGCTGAGGGAATTGCAGCATATGATGTATTTCATATAACAGCTTACCTTCATATACCGTAGAGACTTTAGTATGGCGTAGCACTCGGCAGTGAACACGCTGCACCTGCTATCCGGCTTATATTTGTAGGTTGTTCGAAGGAACACTACAGAACAGTCTACACTGTTGGCCTGCTTAGACCCATCCATATATACCGGGGTATAATCGTGATGCTGATTTAAAACATCACTTAAAATTTTTATAAAAACACTGTCTGCGGTAAACAGCTTGCTGTACCTTGACACTTCTAAATTCTTCTGGGCCTCCTTAAAAGCCAGGGAGATTTACTCCTACACTGGTAATATAAAGTGGGCAGCTCAAACCCAGACTCTGCTAAAATAGCCCTTGTATGATAGCTAAACGGTTTAGTTGCTGTTCCCCGATTAGTATATAGTCGCTCGAAGTTTTGCCCAAACGACCATGTCGTACACGGGACAGCCAGGTGTTGTGGCAATGTGCATATAGTGTCGCACCATGAGGTGGTGCCGGCGGATGGAAAGCGGCGGCTCACCAGACTCGGCACAAATGCTGGGTATCGGGCTGGTGCGGTAGGCACCCGTCGCAAGCCAAATTCTCACATGGTGGACACTATCGAAAATGCGTAGATAACTGTCCCGTGCCGAACCGTATACTATGCAACCATACTCCAACCGCGATCGTACAAAGCCTCTATAAAATTGTAGCAGGTAGGAGCGATCAGTGCCACATGACCTGCCACACAAACATTTTAAAACATTTAGAGCTTTTGAGGCTCTGGCTTTCACATCTTTGAGATGTGGTAGTTAGGTTAACCTGTTGTCTAAAATGAGGCCCAGAAACCAAACAGTTTCAGTAAAACGTAAAACGGTATTCCTCAAAGTAAGTTGTGGCTCTGGTAAAAGGCTTGTGCTATGAGTAAAAAGTACACACCGGGTTTTCTCGGCAGAGAAACGAAAACCAGTGTGCACAGACCATTCATCCAGCCTGTTCAGCGTGAGTTGCAACTGCCGATCGACACTTCTCAGGTAAGGACGATTCACAGAAAATTAAAAAATCATCCACATATAAGGAGTACCCTATAGGACTCCTTATTATGGCTGCAATGCTATCAATAACAATCGCGAAAAGAGTCACACATAAAACTGATCATCGAGGAACACCGTTTTCCTGAATAAATAGATCAGACACTTCACTGCCGACTCTGTACCAGAAGCAACGCCCTGATAAAAATGATTTTAAAAACGGGGGAGATTCGTAGTATCGTAGGTCTTTTCAATGTCGAAAAATACATCCTGTATGGCCGCTTCCAGTAGGACCAGGTTGTCCAAGGTGGAACGGAACTTCCTGAATCCACACTGAAAGTGACTCGGAAAGTTTTGGGATTCTAGATACCATACAAGGCAGCGATTCACCATCCTCTCCAGCGTCTTCCGCACGCAGCTTGTAATAGTCCGAGAGCTATGGAAAATTTAGGGTAGGTATTTGAGGCACCGTGAAAATTTCTATAACACTTCCTTTGTAATTTCTGAATACAAAATCTAAGACCTGGCTGAAGGGAATTGGGGCATAGTCCACCTTTGAATTTTTAACTTTGCACATTTTTATTTACAAAAAATGTCCTTGAGGCATTTTGATATTTTAATATCTTCAAATTTGGTATGTAAAAGAAAATAAAAATAAGTAAGGCAGATTATTTAGTTGGGCCTAAAATATTGCCAGACCGTTTCAAAATTGTATTTTTTAAATTTCGAAAAATGTATTTGAGGCATGCTGAGATTTACACAGGATAATATTTACACCTAGAAATAAATAATTCTGAAAAGACTTTACACCTGCCAGGTGGTCGGAAACACACGATAGCGCGAGTGAATTGTGTATTGGTGGCCGACTGATTTGAAACGTGTTGTGGTGCGACTGGCTCCCGCCAGACCATGTGACTCTTGGCAAGCGGGCAGTTGTTTAAAACGATTTTGCAGCACATTCGTAATGAAACGTGTAGTTATAAAAGTGCTATTTTGTTTATGTATATATAAATAAAATAGTAATATATATATTTATCATGAAAGCGGAATATTTAGTTTGTGTTATTTGGTCAAAAAATAAAGGAAGAATTATTGTTTTTAATGAATAAACTTTACAAAAAAGTAGTGAAGTGTTGGAAATATGAAGAAATATTATGTCGAAAAAGCATCTAAAAAATCTGATTTGCCTTCTTCATTAGGTATAGTATAATTTTACTTTTTACTATGCATAATAATATACTGTAATAACAAATCTCAAGACTCATTATAACGACTATAAACAGCGAAGATATTTGCTGTTTTATTAATGGAAATATTCTTCAAAATAAAACATTTTATTATTTCAGTTTGTCATGTAATACTTCTTTGTAACAAACATTGTTACAAAGAAGGGTGACAAATACGATAGTGCATTCAGTAAAACTAATTTTGAATCAAAATTAATAAAAAAAATATATAAATAAAAACTAGAAATTACATTTCTGCATAAGAAAGCTAATGGTTCTGAAAGGTTATTGTGTTAATGATGAAGTATTATCATTAATAGAAGAAAAAGACATTCTCCTAAAAGCTGCTTTCATTTTACGCCGAACAATTTTTGATGTGGAAAAGACACCATTACCGGAAAATTTGAAAACTTCTTATTTACTGAAAAGTGAATGTATGACACCACAAATAATAAAAGACTTTTATTCAGTAGCATTGTGTGGTTGTCACTATAGCAGTAAAACAAAAAATGAATGTGAAAGGAAAAGTTCTTCATTGGCTGAAGATTTAATGTTTCACGTGGAAAAATTAAAACAAACATATTACACTAGCTATGATGCTAAAAAGTATAACAATCTCTCGGAAAGTTGTTGAGATTGTACATAGGTGTGGTCATTGCTGCAGCTACGATACGATTGAAGAATTGGAAACAGAAGCTACATTTTCACCTTCCAGTCCTGACGGAATTGTTAGAGCTAATGGTTTATATACTGGAGTAGCATTTTGATCGGTTTGTTGATACAGCATCGGGTAAAAATACGTTACATGACACTGTTGGTATAATTTACCAAAATGTGGTAGATAAAAACCATATCTCAAAGGAAATCCAAGAAGGTATAAATCTAGCAAGATTTCAAAAATTCTTCTAGACTTCAAAGCTGACAGCAGAGAAGAACCTTTTTTTAAAAAAAATCATTAAAACATTGTGATCCCTCCACTCTGCCACCATGCAAAGTTGAATTACGTCAACAGCTCTTAAGAGCCCAATACATTTCAAGTATCCGGCGTAATGCACATTTACGTTTTCCGCGTTCTTTAAAACCTGAATATAATGGATGGCAACAGCAAAAAATGGAATGATTTCATGGAGAACGTATGCCACAATTAGTGTTTGATGCTTATTTTTAACAAAAGACATGAGAACACCCATGAAAATGATACAGGTAAATTGAAACTTTTCTTTCATAATTGCATTATTCGTTGTTTTATTCATTAAATATAAATGCATTATTATTTTTAGTTAATGCAACAGAAGAAGAGTATTCGAGCACTGATGAAGAATTCTTCTAATGATGATTATAATGAAAAACTCAATACAAAGGAAGAATAAAAAAATTCAAATCAAAAAATATATTTCGTACCTACATAATTAATCAGAACGAATTTTATCAAGTAATTTTATTTTTGTATTAATTCATTTTTTCAATCCTTTATAGAATACACAGAGGATAAATAAAAAAAAATATTTTTTGTAGAAGTATATCACATATCAATATTTTTAATTTAATGTTGAATTTATGGACATTCTAAAACAGAAATAACCATGAATGAGAGCCTTTCGACTTCTCCAAAATCATTTTAAGCAACTGCCCGCTTGCCAAGAGTAACATAGTCTGACGGGAGCCAGTCGCACCGCAACACGTTTCAAATCAGCCGGCAGCCAATACACAATTTACTCGCGCTATCGTATGTTTCCGGCCACCTGGCAGGTGTAAAGTCCCACCCAAATCGCCTGTCTTTTCAGAATTATTTATTTCTAGGTGTAAATATTATCCTGTGAAAATCTCAGCATGCCTGAAATACATTTTTCGAAATTTAAAAAATACAATTTTGAAACGGCCTGGCAATATTTTAGGCCTGACTATATGATCTGGCTTATTTATTTTTATTTTCTTTTATATACCAAATTTGAAGATATTAAAATTTCAAAATGCCTCAAGGATATTTTTTGTAAATAAAAATGTGCAAAGTTAAAAATTCAAAGGTGGACTATGCTCCCAATTCCCTTCAGCCAGGTCTTCGATTTTGTATTCAGAAATTACAAAGGAAGTGTTATAGAAATTTTCACGGTGCCTCAAATACCTACCCTAAATTTTCCACAGCTCTCGGACTATAACGGTGATGCTACAATAACTACCTGGCAACAACTTATCCTTCCCAGGTTTTAAAATAGGGATGAGCGTTGCTTCTTTCCACGAGTCGGGGAAGTATCCCTCAGTCCATACACAGTTAAAAATATCCAGAAGGTACTCTTTAGCACCTTTATTAAATGCCTCAGCATCTGGTACTGGATCAGATCAGGCCTGGAAGCAGTGTCTTTTGCGCTGCTCAACGCCGATTCGAGCTCCCAAAATGTAAATGGCCTATTGTAGGCCTCTGTATCTGTCGAATCGAAGCACAGCACACGCCTCTCAGCAGCAATCCTTCGCTGCTGGAACCGATGATCAAAATTGGTGGACAAAGTGATAGCGGTGAAGTTCTCCGCCATCAGCTGCACTATGCTTCGTTCATCAGTAATTACACGTCCGTGATCCAGTAATCCAGATACTGGTGGGCAAATATAAGGCGGATGGACTCCCATACTTTCGACAAAGGTGTGGAACGATTGATAGTGCTCACAAAATTCTGCCATGACCTTTTCTGGCTCTCCTTAATAACTCGACGCGCCTTAGCTCTGGCAATACGGAACGCTGCTAGGTTGTCAGATAATGGGCACAACCTAAAACGACACAACGCCCAACTGCAACCCTGGATGGCAGAACGGCATTTGTCGTTCCACCAGGGGACGGGCGTCCTTTGCAGCGTTCTGGAGCTTTCCAGCATGGAGACGTCAGCTGCACGGTGAATCACTTCTTTCAAATGATCACCTACTCCTGTATACTGCCACAGGGTTGTAGTAGTACAGAATGGCAGTAGAGCTGCTAATCTGCACCACTGATGTTCCATTTGTGCCGGTTATTACCTCCTCCACGTTCACACTCAACGTGCATCCAAATATGGAAGTGGTCGCTTCCATGTAGGTCGCAATCCACCTCCCACTGCACAATGTCAGCAACAGAGGGAGAACACAAAGAAAGGTCAATGGAAGAAGACGTACCGGAAGAAGTCGTGAAATGAGTCATTTGCAATGTATTCAGGATACAAATTTCCTCCTGCTCCGTCAATCTACCAATCACTCGGCCCCTGGGGCAGTCGGAGGTAGAACCCCACAAGGCACAATGGGCATTGAAATCACCCAAAAGGAGAAAGGGCCAAGTGAGTTGTCGTACGATGCCAACCAGGTCGTCATAATCGACGGACAAACTTGGTGGTAGGTAGAGAGAGCATACGGTCAGTTGGATTGGACCGTGTATTTTCACCGCTACTGCTTGTAATGAGGTGGTGAGAGCAATGGGTTCGGAGTGGACGGTGTTTCGGACCAACACAGCCACTCCTCCCTTTGCTCAATCACCCTCGGTATCATCCCTTCTATAAATGCCGTACCCTCTTAGCAGTTGTTTGTGCAGTGGTCTAAAGTGTCTCTCTTGGAGACAGAGACACAATGGATTAGACTGTGCTAAGAGTTGGACTTCCTCTTTGTGAGCCTGAAAGCCGTTGACAGTCCAGTGAAGTATGGGAGCCATCCTACCTATTTAATACCACCTGCCCAGGTTCGGGTGGGTCTTCCAATGGCGATTGCTGAGAAACGGGACCAGGTTCGTTCACCAGCATTACGTCGTCTTCAGGGTCCGAAGACAATTTTTGTTCCAAGGCCTCGGAGTCTTGCGGACTTTTCATCCCCCGGCCAGTTGGGGATGTGGGGGGAGAAGCGGAAGAGGACTTCACGACCATAGTGCGGTCCCTTTGTTTAAACTTCGGACCCCGAACCTTCTGCACTGTTTGCCATCCGCTACTAGCTGATGGTATTGTTATAGCTTCTTCTGTATTTCTGTATTAGCCGAGGAAACCACGGCTGTGGCTACTGTAGCGGTTGGCTGTGCCTCTGCTGGTGAGACTGCTGTCTTGCTGGTCGAGGTTGCAGACATGTTGCTACAGACATCCGCGGTTCTATGTGTTATGACCTTTGTGACTTTGGCGACACAATTGCATTGACATGAGCACGTTGTACTTATTATTTTATTATTATTATTATTGTTACTCCGCGATTCACTAAAAGTGTGTGGCGGAGGGTGCATTGCACCTATCGAAAAGGATTATGGTTTGGAAGGGTTATAAGGGATATGGCAGGAGGTGCCCATGGGCTATTGTGAGGAACCATCCCCGCATTCGCGTGGAGCGATCTGGGAAAACCATGGAAAACCCAGATCAGGATGGCTTGTGCCCATGTCTGCAAAGGACGTAGGTGTAGCAACACTTTCTTTCCTGACTGGAGTTGAAAGAGTCTTAACGAAGCTAGTAGCAAAGATGGGTGGTGCTAGCTAGTGTCTTGTACCGCTTCTTCGCTTCGCCATAAGGAATTCGCTCCATCGTCTTCAACTCCTGTATCCTTTTGTCTTCAAGATAGAATCGACAGTCCCTGCTCCAGGCTGGATGTGCCCCAGAGCAGTTGACTCACACCTGTGGGAGGGTGCAACTACTACCTGGCTCATGTGCAGTCTTTCTGCATTTCCCACAGGTGGGGTTGCCCTTGCAGGTCGCCGTCGTATGACCGAACCGCTGGCACTTAAAGCAGTGCATTGGGTCCGGTACATACGGGCAAATATTCATATTCAAATATCCTGCCTTGATGTTTTTGGGCAACGTCGGAGTGTCAAACATCAGGACGAAGGTGGCTGTCTTCTCAAGACTGCCGTTAACCCTTCGTTCAATCTGATGAACCTCGACCACATGTTCTGTTGACCACTCCTTAAGGAGTTCCTCGGTCTCTAAATCCATAAGTTCCCAGCAGGTGATGATGCCTTTACTAGAATTTTGAGTTTTATGGAGTTCGAACTTCACTGCAAATTCCCCAAGCTTCTCACACTTAAGGAGTTGGACAGCCTGCTTGTGGGTGGATGTTTCCAAAAGCAGTGCCTCATTCCTCAGTTTTTTTAGGTACCCGCGATACCCTCTAACACTTTGTGTACATAGAATGTCTAGACCTTCTCAAAAGATCCCTCCACCCTTGTCATAATAACGAAGGCATTATCTATTTGATAAACCTTCCTGTTACCTTCTACGATTTATGGAGGAGGGCTTTCAACCCTCGCCCGCTTGTTCGAAATAGGTGTATTTATATTTGCCTGCAGCACACCTGGGCCGCAGGGGTTTTTTGTTTTTTATGAGATGGAATTTTGGTCCCACGAGTAAAAACCAGTTTATGAGGAAATGGTTATACAACAGGGGTGTGCAGGTGCCCCTGAGGTTGCACGTTAGCGAGTGATCCGCCTCTCACCCATGGCACTCCTTGGCACTTGGCTGACCTTGAGGTTTTTTTTTTTTTTATAGAGGTTTGTTCCGTCCTCACGATCCGGGCGATTAAGCCAAGATCCCCGTTCTCCTAGGCACACAACTTTCCACCACCACGCCCTACGGTAGTCGTTGAAGCATGGTAGAAGTTTACGGTGTGGGAAACTTGCGGCGCTTACAAGTTTCCAGCTCGGGCACCGCGGGATCACCAAACCCGTACCCGGCACTTGCGTACCAGGCCCCTGCGGGGTGATTATTATAGCTCTCTGGTGCTCATAGATCATGACCATGAGCTAACAGTAGTAGATTTCTGGGGTGATAAAAAAAGAAAAAAATCACTGTGTTGGTGGCTTACCATAATGGAATCATGAATGATGAAGATCAAGTCTCTTGGGGAGAAATTAAATTCATACTCTCATTTCTGGAACGAGCGCAGAATGATTATTATTCGTGGGGGTTTACCAGGTGTTAACTTAGTAGGAAATAAGATTAACATCACAAGGGAGCAGAGATTTGCAAATATCTTAGTAACGGAAGGAGGCTTTATACAAGTGGCAGAGCAGAACGCAACAGGCCCAAAGTTGTTGGATATCTTTCTAATAAAACCAGATGAAAATCTTGTGGGGCATAAAGTAACATAAGGAATAAGTGATCACAATGCAGCGCTGATGGATACTGGGGGATTTAGTAAATCAGTGACCAAAATTAAAGGGGGGGGGGGGGGGAATAGGTACAGTTATAAAAATGCACAAATTTTAGAACTGAAGAGATATTTTACAGAAAGGTTCGACAAATGGAAGGATGACAAGTACAGTGGGGGTGAAGAGGGAAGAGTTCAAGGAGATGATGAGGAGGAATTATTTAGTAAAAAAACAGAGAAATGCAGAACCTACATACTACAACATGGAGGTGGTGAGATTAAAGAGTTTCGTGAAGGAAAAAGAGTTAAGAGACAGCAAACCAATAGAGAATACTTTAAACAAACAGTTAATAAGAGGGAAGTTAAAGATAGGTATATTGGTGCTAAGTGACCACTGAGTTATGAATCTAAAGTTTCTATGGCTTTGTTAAAAAAAACTAAAAGGAACAGAAGATATTTAGACAATTATAGGTAAGAATGGAGAAGAAGTTACTGGGGATTTGGAAATAGCAGAGATATTGAAGGACTGGTTTAATAATTCAGGACTATGAGCCTGTGATGGGAGGGAATAAATCAGAAGAACGTCTTCATATAAGTAGAAGTCAGGGAATTACAAAGTTTACCCTCAGAAAATTACAAAGGAACTCAGAAAGCTAAAAAAAAAAAAAAAAAAAATGCAAAGCAGCAGGCTTAGATAATGTTACTACAGATGAATTAAAAATACTGGACAAGATATTGAACCATATCCTGAAATTTTATTTAGAATGAGTCTCGAGTCTTGTTGCTTACCAGCGGAATGGAAAGGGTGATAGTTACCAGTTCATAAAGAAAGGGCAGCAAATAGGGTTGGAAACTACAGCAGGATTAATTTAACATCAGTGATAGGCAACCCCTGTGAGGAAAGAAATTGTTTGCAAACAGAGAACACTGCTTTAGGCAGATATATTTGTGTGAATCTCGGATGGTGGGCTATATGCAATATATTTCGGATTAATTGGACAAGGGAGGCCAAGTTGATAGTGTAACACTATATCCTTCTAAGGCCTTTGACAAGCATAACCACTTCTGGGTAGAGGAATTCTAAAAAGGCAGAAAGCAAAGTATTAGGCAAATTATTAAAAGACGTGGAACTCAATATGGCAATGTCACAAGGTAGTGTGTTGGGACCACTGGTAACCATTTTAATGAATAATTGTGTTTATGGTTTATAGTCAGAGTTTAGGTTGTTTGCAGATTTATTTATTTCTCGTGTCTAAGACATAACGTTACAAGTTGAAAAAAAAATCATCAATTAATTAAAATTAAACTATAGAACACAATTAAATGGAATGTGACCAGAATTCCGCAATCTTGATGGCCTTCTCGTTTGCCCTATAAAGGTCGTCGATACTGCAGGTTTCAGGGAGATTCCTGCATATCAGAAGATGTTGTGGGTTCTGAAGCTCACCACATTCACATAGATCGTTCTCAGTAGTGTAACCCCATTTTTTAATATTATATCTACATCGGGACACTTCAGTTCTTAATCTGTTTAGAGCCTTCCATATAGCATATGGCCGGTTACACCCCGCAGCCGGTGCCTCTTCGATGTTCCTCCACTGTTCTTCAGGCAAAGAATTTCACCATAGTTCTAGACAGCATGCTTCAGGAGAAGTTATGGCTGTAGTTGATTGTACAAAGCTCTTCCTTGACTTCAGCCTTGTGGGTAGAGGTTCGTGTCCAAACAAAAGGTGTCTGGGGTCTATTTCTTGTTTCCTGTTTCCTCTTCTCCCTCTCTGCAACTGTTTTCCTACGAATTAGAGATGGGTAGGTCCGGATGGATGCAGTTCCGCGGACCCGTATCACTTGCGCGAGGGATGGATGTACATCCGAGGGCTTGTCGGATCTGCTTCCAGCCGGACCTGTATAATAGCGCCACAGTTCTCGAGTGGCCAGAGGTTGAACCACGGCTGGACCTGCAACGCGGAGCTGGAACGCAAATTTTCATTACAGTTCCGATTTGAAATAAATGTTCTGAAGAGTTTAATGTCATTTACTGTACGATTGGATTACAGTTCTGTTTAAAGATGAGATTATAAATGAAAAACTATTTCTTAATGTCTGACTACTAGTAGATAATTACAATAACTATTAAATGTCAATGGGTAGCTAAAACCCGGTAGTATTTTTTATTGGTCGGGTTCATGCTTCTAAGGTGAGGAGTGTTTTACATGCTAAATAAGAATGGACTTATAATTTAACTTGTAATTTTAATGCGTTGCAGTATTATTAAACTTTTAACGTTCAGTTTGACTAATCACAAAGTCTCTAGAATTTTTTACGTTCTTAATTCTGAGGGCTTAAGGACAAATTAGATAATACATTTAACATCTCTTTATTGCAGAAACACGGTTCGTAGAGTTTACAAGGATCATTATACATATCTACACTAATATTATAAATGCGAAAGTAACTCTGTTTGTCTTTATGTCTGTTTGTTACGTTCCTTGGGCTAAAAGGATACTCCGATCATGATGAAATTTGACTTTAGGATCGAGATGGGATACTATATTATGTATAGATAATAACATATTGTCATTAAATTATGAAAACTATCTCAACTGTGAAAGATAAACGCATCTATATCTGTAATGCGAAACGTCGTTAAGCAATGTTGGGATGGCGTAGTGGTAACGAGTTTGCTTCTTATTTTAAACTGTAGAGTTGCTCCGGGTTCAAATCCCACTAAAGGCAAGTATTTTTATGAATTGTTTTTCATAGTTTGAGCCAGGGCCTAGGATTTTATAGTAAGGATACCATGTTCTGGCAAGTCTTTGGCGGTAGAAAGCGTTTACTTTATTCACGGTATACTGATTCCACAATGCGAAAGTAAGTCTCCATCTTTTTTTTTACGTTTTCACGAATATAATTATGTGTATACCGATGACAAGGAAATACTTTGTATATTTACGAACGAAATAGGATACTTTTTTCCGATATGAATAACAGTTTTGGTCATGACACAGGTTCGAAGGTAGAATGGTATATCGATGGCGTTCCCGTTATATTATGCCGACTCAGTGTTGTTTGGGACATCTTAGATAATTTTCAGCTTTGCATATCCAGTTCTAGCAATCAAATTCTAAATCCACGCGTACGAAGTCGCGGATAACAGCTAGTAATATATATAAATGATTATGTGGCATTATTGCGAGCGACTGTGCTGGCCGCTTTTACAGAAATATTTTATAATCCGACATTGAAAAAAGAAAAACCTCACATCCAGCCGTTTCTAGAACGTCTAACAATGGCTCAAACGATTGGTTATTATTAATAAGAATTAAATCTTGCTTAAAAATAGTTTCAACTAAATTGGAAATAATATTAAATAAAATTACAAAGAAATTAAAAGTTTCTAAAATTGCACAAAATAAAATAAAGATTTTGAAAGCACCAAAAACACGTTACGGTAGTTGGCAAAACATAAATATTACTGTTTGATTAAAATGCATTGTATCGCACTCGATTTAGCACTCACGACAACGTTTTATTCACTCAATCAAAACAGTTTCACATAGTATACAGAGCAAAACACTATACATAATATAAGAACAAATCTCACGTAATTTCTCGCTTACAATTTAAAATACGTTATACTTGCAATTTTGTTTTTTGTTCATTTATAATAAACTGTTTCTTAAGCTCGTATATTGTGGAAAGGCAAGAATTATCTCAAAATGTTGAGTCTTGAATAATTTAATTTTTAGTAAAAAAAAAACTAACAGTTAACAAAGACTTTCGATTGTTTTAAAAAAATTTTTAGTGGAACTTAAACATTATTAAGAAATTATTTCATTTTATTCTTATAGAAGCCCACAGAAATTTTACTTTTATCATTATCAAGTCTGATTATGCTGTGATTTTATATTATTACGTACAATTGTGAGTTTCAGACAAAAATAAAAAATATTATCATAATTAATATTCTTTCATTTCATTAATTAATGGATGAACACGATATAACTCATACTGTAGTTCTCCTTGGTAGGATTTGTATCCACCATACGCTCGATTGTAGGTTCGGACCTATACAGATCCGCCGGACACGTATTTGGATGTAGGTCCCTACACATCCAGTTCCGCCATACACTCCGCCCGCCCGATTGTAGAACCGGACCCATACAGCTCCGCCGGACACGTAACTGGATGTAGGTCCGAACAGATCCAGTTCCGCCATTCACTCCCTCCGCCCGATTGTAGAGCCGGACCCATACAGGTCCGGACACGGAACCTGGATGCAGGTCCGCAGCGCTGGATGTACATCCGGACCCGACTCCTTTAAAATCTCGGACCTGCCCATCTCTACTACGAATGTCAGGTGGTGCTATACCCATGATTTGGTATATTTTACTAATAGGAGCTGGTTTTAGGCAACCTGTTACAATGCGACCAGTATCATTCAATGCTATATCAACCTGCTTAGCATGTGCAGAGTTTTGCCAAACTGGTGCTAAGTATTCTGCTGCAGAAGAACTAAGTGCCAGGGCAGATGTACGAAGCACATTTGGATGTGCTCCCCAGGAGGTACTTGTAAGTTTCCGGATGATGTTGTTCCGGGCGGATACTTTGAGTTTCAGATCCTCACAATGGGTTTTGAATGTAAGAGATCGATCAAGCTTTACTCCCAGATATTTTGGAGTATCGCAGTGTAGTAGTTGTTGCCCCCTCCATTTGATGTTCAACTTCCTTTTGGCTTCTCTGTTTCTCAGATGGAATGCACGGACCTGTGTTTTTCCAGGTTTGGGCTTCAAGTGAGTAGCATCATAATACTTGGCAATATCTTCAAGAGCTGTTGTCAGCTTCACCTCCACCGTCTCATAGGTTGTGCCCTGAACTGCAACTGCTGTCTCATCAGCATAAATGAATGCTCGTTCGAGGGATAATTGGTTGGTCATTTGTATATATGTTGTACAAGAGTGGGGCCAGCACACTACCCTGAGGGAGTCCATTCTTCCGAGTTCTCCATCGACTCTTCTTATTGTAGGGTGAAGTAAAACCTTCTGTTTTGTAGTAAACACTGGATGACTTGTGTAAGATTGTAGTCTTTTGTGATGGAGTATACCTTACTTATCAAAATTTTGTAGTTGACTGTATCATACGCCGCTGTGAGATCAATGAATGCCACACCTGTAACCTGTCCTCTTTCATACCCATCCTCTATATACTGTGCGAGGTTAAGAATTTGGCCGCAGCATGACCGACCAGGTCAAAAAATCAGCCTGTTCCTTTATGAGCATTTTGTCAATGCACTCTGAGATACGATTGAGGATCAATATCTCCAAGACTTTGTATAAATGACAAAGGAGTGAAACTGGTCGGAAGTTTTTTTGGATCTGTTGGTTCCTTTCCAAGCTTTAGCAGTGACACAACTTTGGCTTTCCGCCAGATCTTGGGGATCTGTAAGTTGGAGATACAGGCATTCATTAAATTCAAGATCCACTGCTTTTTTTTGCAGATGAAACAATAGTATACAATAGGATCAAAACAAGACCTGCAGGGTGACCTGGATAGAATATCTAATTGGATAGGTCATCGTGGAATTAGATAGACAAGAAGAGTCAGATAAGTAGGTACACAGATAAAAAAAAACTAAAGGTTGCTTATAGGATGGGGACATAATTGCTTGTTAAAGGCTTGGAAGTGTAAATAACTAGGCACAACATTTGATAACAAACTCAATTTGGCCGAGCACATTAGGCATGTGGTAGGAATAGGTTACAAAATCCTTCATTTACTGGAGAGGGTGACGAGAGGATGTACCAGAGAAGTTAAGATGTTGGGTTACAAAACTTTTTCAGGAATTGCTTGAACATGGTGTAATTTGGGACACACATTTTGGCTATCAAAGCAGACTTGTTTGAAAAAATTACTGCAGGACCCTCAGCAACTGATATGGTAATGCAGCTGGACCGGGAGTCAGGAGGAGGGTAGAGTACTGGAAGTGTGTGTTGGTGATGGAGCTTGGATGGATATTGGTCAAAGAATTAGGAGTAAGGTAAAAGATGCCGATAGGCACATGCTGGGACAATTTTATGCATAAGGGAATGGGAAATTTTTCTGTGTGTTAAAGGTTGTCAGGGATTGGAGTAAGTTATCAAGGGAGGTGATGAATAATTTACCAAAAATGCCGACGGAATATAAAATTAAAATTCATAAATCGCTGAAGTAGATGAAGGAGGATAATAATAAGAAGAAACATGTAGTTAGATGACTATGGAAATTGCCACCACTGCGTGAGCTTAATCACATTTTAATTAATTTAATTCTATAATTGTATTAGGGAAAAAAAAGTAAAATATTTCTTCACACACCAAAAAAAACGCACAACCTAATAAAACCACGAGTTGCAACTATATTTTATTTATATATTTTTATTTATTTTAATTATTCATTACTTTTAACAATTTTTCACCACTTGTATGTATGTAGTCGGTCATTTTTATTTTCTTATGATTTAATATCTTTCCCGCAATTAATATTTCCTTTGATACTACTATTACCATTACTCCGCGATTCACTAAAAGTGTGTGGCGAAGGGTGCATTGCAACTATCCGAAAGGGTAATAATTTGGAAAGGATATACGGGGTATTGAAGGAGGCGCAATATTGTTTTTGTCGCCTCCACCACCCCCGCACTTCTCAACAGTCAAAACTACCATACATATATATGTCTGTGTCGACTGTAGGCTGTGAAAGCTCAGTCACATGATTCTATTTTCTTAAGTTAGAGCATAGCTGAAAATTTTTTTGTGTTGTGTAGAACTTCTACCAGCTCCATTGTTTCTAAGATCATTTTCATTCATAATATTTTAATCTTCCCACTCTGTAAAGGTCAGTTATCATTTAATATACCAACTTATGATTTCATGACACTATTAACAAAAATTCTACAATCCAATCAGAAGTGCATAGCTTCTATGTGAAAAATATTCATATATATATATATATATATAATAACAATGAAAAAAAGACGCCAAGTAGCGGAAAGGAATCAAATTAGGATAGGGAAATGAGCCACCACTTACCTTTAGATGATGGATGTGGGGCGTGAACACACAGAAAAGACACAAACACAAATAATAAAATATAATATATAAACTGATTAAAAATAACTTTTTCCATTACAAAAGAGAGATTTACACTTTTATTTACATACCAGTGGGTTTCTGAACTGGGCACATCTTGGCTTTGGCCCTGGCTGAGTTTCATCAATTTCTCTTGAGTTCGAGACATCTTGCGCTCTTCATTTTTTGCTGTAAACAGAACAAAGCTAACTGTTTGTAGGTATTTAATGTGAAAGTACAAAAAGTTTAAATTATAAGGAAAATGGAAATGGCTTTTAGGTAATATAAATAACTAAGGATAGTGAAAATGACAACACTCAACAGAGTTGACACCCACTGTAAGCTTATTAACTGATTGGCGGTTTAATTAGTCAGATTAAATTTCAAATAGTTCTAAATGTTTTATTCATGTATGCTGCGATCGTCAGAGGTTACCAAAACCAGTTCGTTATTGAGTAGGACAATTATTAACAAGAAAAAAACAAGTTTACTAAGGCACATTGCCATACAGTGTAAGTTTATTAGTTCCACTGATACACCAAACTAGTTGGCCACCAACAAATTTTAATCATTATAGCTAATCAGAAGCTCTATGTCAGAAGATAACAGATTCTTGAGGAAAAATTAATATTAAGTTCATTCACAGCCTGCAAAACAACTCATTACTAAGCCCCGGATTCTTAGGTTCGAACCTATTTTGTTCCCAACCCAATATTCTCGAAATTTTAACTTTCTTTTTCGTCTTTTGTATAAACTAATAATATTCATAAATTTAATAGGACCTAAAATATCCTAATTTTTATGTTATGACCTAAAATGACCTTATTCGGTTTTTAGAACCTAAAAGGACCTAATTCGATGTACTGATCCAGTCAGACTATAATTTTGTTACTCAAATATAACAAATGACCACCGGATTAGTTCAATGGTATGGGCCGTGGGCTAGTGCCTTATTGCCTTATTGACAGGCTACGGCTGCTTCGTTTTCCTCCTTCCTTCTCAAAAATTTCATTTTCTTTTTCTACGTCGATCCAAGTTAATGTCAGATGCGCGATCCGGCCAGACACCATCCCCATCTGCATCTATTACAACGTGAATCCCAAGGTCCAAGACACTGCAAATGTAAGCGTTATAGGAATGATCCCTAGCAGAGTCCGAGGGTGAAGCCAAACTTAGAGTGTAAACAGAGTACGTTTACGTGTAAAACAAATGGATTTATTTTTAAAATAACTGTTCACCACAATATTAAATGATGTGTTTTAACCTCATTGTTGACAGGAAAAGCTGTAGAATGCGGTGTGGCAACTTCACAATATTACAAAGGTTTACATTCAGTAGAAACAAATCGACAAAGCAAGTTAGAAATATAGTATGTTAACATTAATAATCTCAGGAACCTAAACCCTTTCTGAGAAATTAACAGTTTTATTCCGTCATTGTTCAGTGGTAACACGGAAATTAAAACATTGTGTAGGCCTTCATATTTTTGGTTCCTTCTTTAAAAGCAATCATGCCTAAACAGAAATCCTCAAGAAGTAGTCAATTGCGAGAGTGGACTGGAACGGATAAGAACTTTTCTACAGATGGGAAAATTATATATTTTCAAGCATGTGTAAAACCAGTAAATTTAATTTGTTTTATATACATATAAGTTTTATAATTTTAAAAAAAAATAGATTTTATTTGTTTTCATTTCTAAAGTAACATAAAGTGACAGAGTCTAGACTGCTGGATGAAATTTCATAACATTAACTGGGTATTATCCGGGGTTTTATATTGAGGTGGACTATTTTTATTTTTGCCTTCTATATAGCTGCCTGCAGAAAAACGATTCCACATACTACGGTATCAGAATTCAGCAACTCATTTGGCAAATGTTATCAGAAGAAATGCTTCCAAACAGAAGCAGAGTTTCATTACAAGTTCAGAGCTGGGTGCAGAAGATTCATTTAACCTGCGTCTGTGTCACTGCCGCTAATATACGAGTTTCAACACTCCAGGATGCAGTCCTGAAAAACTTTTTGGAAGAATTTTGTAACAGAAAAATATGAGATGAATCCACTTAAAGAAAGAATTACTTCCCTCAGATGTATGAGAAAACCATTGAAGACATACGGGTGGACATTGCTGAACATTTAATCTGGTTAAGTGTAGATGAGACGACAGATGTCTGCGGCAGATACATAGCCAGCGTTGTTGTGGGCAAGCTCGCATTTGAGCAACCTAGTATACCCCATGTTATTATGTGCAGGGAACTTCCAACGACAAACCACTCTACTGTGGCAATTGCTGTAAGGGATGCATTAAAGGAGTTGGGGCCAGATCCAGAACACGAGGATAAGTTGCGGTTGTTGGTGACAGACAGTGCAGCTTATATGATAAAAGCAGGGGAGCGTTTGAAGGCATTCCATTCTCAAATAGCGCATGTCACCGGACTAGCTCATGGGCTCCATCGGTTAGCTGAAAAAATTCGGGAACAGCACCCTGTAGTTAACGAGATAATTTCTTCAGTGAAGAAAATATTCCTGAAAGCGACAAGTCGAGTCGTTACTTTCATGGAAAAGTTTCCATCAAAACTCCCTCCCAAGCCAGTAGTGACACGATGGGGGACCTGCCTCTCAGCCGCAATATATTATGCAGAAAACTATGAGAGCATCATGGAGATCATCGAATCATTAGATGAAAGCGAAGCTATTGCTATAATAAATGCAAAGAAAGTGTTACACTCAGTACCAGCTGTATAGGAGTTGACATATATAAAGACAATTTTTTACAACATGGAATTTTCAATCAAGAAGTTGGAAGGAGGCACTCTACCACTGACGAAAACACTTCAAATCATCCATGAAGTGAGGGTCAAAGTGGCTTCTGGACCAGTTGGTCTGTCTATAGCTAAGAAGCAGGAGTTGTTTTAGCCCGCAGTCCAGATTTCAAGAGGATGGAACACATAGGCCGTGTACTCTCTGGACTAAAGAAACAAGAAATTTTGCCTTGAAATCCTAAGGAAATCGCTGATATGAAGTTCGCACCTCTTACCTCATTTGATGTAGTACGTAGTTTTCCGCATTCAAGAGAATTTTAAATGGAAGAGAGAGGAGGGTTTACTCCTGAAACTCTGTCAAAATATTTCATTGTTCTATGTCATATTAGAAGTTTTAAATGAGTTGTTTACCATACACAATAAAGACGAAATGTTTTGATCATGATAGTGGTTTATTTCGCGTGTTTTAAAGTAATCGAGCAATGTCATGTTAGAAATTTGTAAGCACTTCTTGACAGTGTATTATAAAGTCACAATGTTTTTAACACTATGGCAGTATATATAGCGTGTTTTAAATTTTATTTCCGATAAAAACGTGTAAGTTCTTAAATCAGAATTTTAAAAACCTATAAAAGCCTAAAACGTGAGTTGAATAAACCTAAATTTGGTTTTTTAGAACCTAAAAATCCGGGGCTTACTCATTACAAACATTTAGCGTCCACCGTCTTGCTCTGTACTGCACAACACAAATATTCTGACACTTTCACTGTTCAACCATAATTAATAACAAGCTTCTATCACTTGTAGTAACCTGATACATGTTCACAGTTGTACTCCGTGCAATTTCAAAGACATGTGGCTGATATTCCATGATCTTGTGCGTATCCCCACCCACAACACACCACGTCGAGTCAAGTGCCGCATTTTCTGTGTATTTTATTTTAAAGTGTTGTAGGTAGATTTTATCTTTGAATATCTTCTGTCGTCGCAGAGGAGGGGATAGTTGAGTTCCAGCAACCGTCGAGTCAAGTGCCACCTTTTCTGAGTATTTTGTTTTAAAGTGTTGTAGGTAGATTTTATCTTTGAATATCCTCCGTCGTCGCTGAGCAGTAGCTAGTTGGTCCCCAGCAACCGTCGTGACGAGTGTCGCCATTTGTTTACATAATTTAAGGTGTTGTGGTAGCGTTTGATTTATTTGCGTTAATTGAATTATAACAGCGTGCTCCAATCGTGATCGCATTTATTTGCTTTTTCTATAGGGAAGTATATAGAGCTTATTTGTTTTTTTATTTAGTACATTGGTTGGCTAACACCGTTCATCAGTACGTCCTATTAACTACTAAGTGCAGTCGTCTGGTCTAAATTCAATTCCTGAGGAGGTTCTCTTTAGGTCGTGTAGTGGTTGGTAGTAAAATGTTAACAGTAAATTTGGATCACTCAGTTGGTTCAACTTTCATCCTCTCTGTAGTTTTTGCTTTAAAAGTAATATGTGTAGGGACTGTGACTGCTGTGTGCAGACGCGGTTTGAGGTGGCTGATCTTCGCGCTCAGCTTGCAGCTTTGCTAACTAAAGTTACGAGGCTGGTAGCTGCCGTAGGTGACTGCAGCAGATGTGGAAGGGGTGACCCTGACGAAGCAGGTGTTGTCACAGGTTCTCCCCTGCCAAATATCGTACCTGCAGTCCAGGCTGAGACTTCGGGGCCTGTGCGGCAGTCACCTGATGGTGTGTGGCGCTTGGTTTCCGGACGTCGACGCCGCATGCGGGGGCAGGAGTACAGGTCTGAATCCCAGGAGGGCAAGCCTGTACCACTGTCCAATAGGTTTGATGTGTTGTCTGGATCTGATTCAGATCCACAATCGTCAATCAGCGAGTTGCCAGCCCCCCCCCCCCCCCCGCCCGCTAGGTCTGGGCGATCACAGAAGGGGATTCTGAAGATAGGTAGCTCCAACGTTAGGTGTTTCATTGAGCCCCTCAGGGACATGGCGAACAGGTCTGGGATGAAGTCCAATGTCCATTCTTTGTGCATTCCGGGCGGTCTGATCCATGATGTGGAACAGGCCATCCCGGATGCCATTGAGCGGACGAGGTGTAGCCAGCTGCGGATTGTAGCTCATGTCGGCACCAATGATGCTTGCCCCCTTGGGTCGGAGGGTATCCTCTCTTCCTTCCGGCGGCTTGCTCATATGGTGAGCTCTGTGGTTCATGACCGCAAGATTTCGGCTGAGCTAACAATCTGCAGTATTGTCGATAGAACTGACTGTGGACCTCTGGTTCAGAGCTGAGTCGAGGGTCTGAACCAGAGACTGCGTCGTTTCTGCAATAATCATGGCTGCAGATTCATTGATCTTCGCCCTGGGATCGAATCGTGTAGGGTTCCCTTGGATAGATCAGGTGTGCACTACACACGAAAATCGGCTACACAGGTGGCAGGGGCCGTGTGGAGTGCATTGGGGGGATTTTTTTAGGCTGAGGGAGTAAGACCCGAAACTGGGATTACAGTCACAGGCAGCCCAATTAAATTTGGCACCATATGTTAGGAGTAGCGAAAATCAATCTCGACCGTCAAAAGTACTCGTTATAAACTGTAGAAGTGTTTATAATAAGCAGCCTGAGCTTGAAAGCGTTATTAGTAGCACAGAAGCTGATATAGTATTAGGTACTGAAAGCTGGTTAAAACCGGATATAAGTTCAGCAGAAATTTTTAACCATAGCATGAATGTTTTCCGTAAGGATAGGTTACATTCTAATGGAGGTGGTGTATTTATAGCTGTTTGTAAACACCTGTCGTGTAATGAAATAAATATTGATACGGTCTGTGAAATCCTATGGATTAGACTAAAAGTAGCTAGGACAAAACTTGTAATAGGGTCTTTCTATCGTCCACCAGATGCAGATGTAGGTGTTGCTGAGGCCTTAAGAAATAACGTAAGTAATATAGCTCATCAATTTCCGGATCATGGAATAATACCGTATATTGACTGGAGTAATTACGCCCACGTTACTGGTGGCAGGGATAAAATATCCTGTGAGATTATTCTCGACCTTTTCTCAGATCTTAATCTTGAGCAGCTCGTCACTGAACCAACGCGGTGCGACAACGAAAACGAAAACATTTTAGATATTCTCGTTACAAATAGGCCTGAATTATTTACGGACATTTCCACCACCACGGGAATAAGTGATCATAAAGCTGTAATTGCTACAGTAAAATTAACAGACGAGCGCAAAAAGAAAAAAGAAAGGGATCGTTTACAGGTTCGAAAAGGCCCCAAAGGAGAGTTTAAGAATGTTTTTGAGGGATAAATACATTACCTTTGTAGAAGGAAGAGGCTCGGTTGAAGAGATGTGGCTTCGATTCATAAATATAGTCAGGGAAGGTATGAACTTACATATACCGAAAAGGACAATCAGGGACGGGAACGATCCCCAGAGGTATACGCGTGAAGTCAAAAGGTTACTTAAAAAGCAAAGGAAGATTCATGCACGCTCAAGAAGGACGATGTATAGGAGTGATTTAGAAAAACTAGCTGAGACAAGAGGACAGGTCAAGAATGCGATGCGCGAAGCCTTCAATGACTTTCGATGCAACTCACTTCCAAGAGCCTCATTGAAAATCCAAAGAAATTTTGGTCATATGTAAAAAAAATAGGTGATTGTGACAGACAATATTCCAGTTCTACTAAAAGACGGTCGGGAAGTTGATGACAGCCGCGACAAGGCTACCGTATTTAACGCCGAATTTAAAAATTCCTTCACTGACGAAAACATGGAAAACATTCCCATTTTTCCACGGCGTGTTGAATTTGAAATGGATCCAGTACATATTGATAGAGTAGGTATCATAAAGCAATAAAAGCTCCTGAAGTGGGGGAAAGCTCCGGGTCCTGATGGTGTACCAGTAAGAGTATTTTCGGAATACGCGGAAGAAATAGAACCATTTCTGTCAGAATATATTTCGTAAATCTTTAGAGAAAGAAAAGTACCTTCTGACTGGAAAATTGCGCAGGTGATTCCCGTTTTCAAGAAAGGGAGATCGGAGAGATCCTAGGAATTATCGACCGATATCGCTAACATCTGTTTGCAGTAGAATTATGGAGCATGTCATATGCTCTAACATTATGAAGTTTTCGAGATGAAACGAGCTACTTACAGCATACCAACACGGATTTCGGAAGAACCGATCATGTGAAACGCAATTGGCTCTATTTTCGCATGATGTAATGAAAGTATTGATGCGGGATCACAAGTTGATGCTATTTTCTTGGATTTTCAGAAAGCTTTTGACTCTGTACCACACAACCGACTCTTAGCGAAGATCCGAGCGTACGGTATATCTGATCAGATTTGCGAATGGATACGCGATTTTCTAACTGGTCGGTCACAATATGTCGTTAGACGGGGAAGCCTCTTCTAAACTAGATGTTACTTCGGGCGTTCCTCAAAGAAGTGTAATAGGACCACTTCTTTTCTTAATTTTCTATAAACGATCTCGGTGACAACGTTAATTGCAGGATGCGATTTTTTGGCTGATGATGCACTTATTTATAGGGAAGTGAGGTGCTCCGACGATTGCTTAGAAATTCAGCGCGATCTGGATGTTATTTCGGAATGTTGCCGTGAATGGCAGCTTACACTTAACTGTAAAAAGTGCAAGGCAATGCACATAAGTAATAAAAAGACCCCGCTTGCTCTGGAGTACAAAGTTAACAATTCAGTTGTTGACACTGTAGATTCCCTGAAGTATCTAGGCGTAACAGTACAAAGCAACATGAAATGGGACTTGCACATAACTTCCGTTGTAGGCAAAGCTAATTCCAAACTACGATTCATAGGTACGTATTTTGAGAAATTGTAATGCTCATACAAAGGAAATAGTGTACAAAACACTAGTGCGTCCGCATTTGGAATACTGTTGTGGAATTTGGGATCCGTATCGCAAGGGATCTGATTGACACATTAGAGAACTTACAACAGGAAGAAGCCGGCTCGAATTTCGTGATGCTAGTTACAGTCCTTATAGTAAGTGCACAGAGCTAATTCGTGGGTTGGGGCTGGATTGTTTGGCGGACAGACGACGGTTTCGTTTTCGTTTGAATTTGCTGCGAGGAAAAACTATGCGGGAAAAATCTTTAAGTTAGCGGTGCAACGAAATACTTCCTTCCGCCAACCTATTTTAGGTCGCAATGACAGGAGTGATAAGATTAGAGAAATAAGATCCCATACTGATTTCATTTATGTATTCCCTTCTTCCTGATCTGTCGGGATGGAATGCGCAGAATTAGGATTGGTGCTTAGCACACCTTTGCCACCCACAGTATTTGTGATTTGCAGAGTATAGATGTAGATGTAGATCACGGTATGACCCCCTGCTTACTGTCTGTATTTCTTAAAATATGATCTCGTGTATTTGTATCTGCTAGATATCGGGGAAGATAAATGGCTCTGGCAAAAAAATGTGTTGTAGGCACAGGTCACTGAGGTCATATTCTAAAAAATAAATTTTCTGGAAAATTATGGGAATCAGGACATAGAGCTTTGAAAGTAATTTCATTTTTTTTTTTAATTTTTTTTTTATGGGCAAGAACTGAAAATTCTAACCAAAATCAGTGATTAACATACTTCACACAAATAAACTTACCAGCTTTCGCTCTATCTGCTTTCGCTGATGAAGCTGCATAGTTATTCATATCAGATTCATAATCTTCCATAATCAGTGCTATTCGATCCAAAGCTGATTTATCAGTTTGCTTCATGCTGTAATCCATGTAGTCATCTTCATCTTCTGGAGTTTCATCTTGGAGAGGAGATTTACCCCTTATCTTTTTCCGTTTTTCAGCTGAAATAAAAAAGTTTCTCTGCAGTAGTATCACTACAAGATTAGTTTGATGAATTCAGAAAATACCACAGATGTTAATTACTACTATATAGCATTTACCCATAGAAAATATGATTCGCAATGTCCTAAGAAATGGCTTAAATCATATGCTAACTTACCTTTGTATTCATCCAAGACAGTTTTGGTTTTAGCATCAACTTTGACAACCAATTTTTTTCCGCCAATTTCCATATCATGAAGCAATCTAATAGCTCTTAAACCGGAATCCGGACTCCCAAACTCACAAAATCCAAATGCTGTAAACAATAAATGAACTCAAAAATAAATATGCCAGTAGACATACCGAGAATAAAAATAAACCAATGATTGATTAACATTTTGCTGTATGCGGATTTCATCACTACATTCCCTTGACTTTTGTAAATGTTTCCCACAAAAAATATACAAAAACAGTGAAATGGGATTGATGAAAAACAAAACATACAGAACTAAAAATATTGATAAATAGAAATATAAAACTAATATCTCAACAAGAATCATATGTTTTGTAATTCTTTGGTGCCTGCCCACAAACTCCAATATTTCTTTTCCTCAGGTTAAAATATATGAAAATTTGTAAAATATTATAAAATACACTACACATGCCTTATTCCCATTCACATATACACTACATTTACAATCATTTCATTTCAATTCATTAAATTCACACCACTTTTGCATACCTTGAACTCTCTTCCAAGAAACAACATGACCACAGGCCGCTAGTATGTGTCTAATCATAGCATCTGGCGCTCTCTCTGTAATGTTTCCAACAAATACTGTTACTGGGGGTCCAGATGGCTCACTCTGCCTCTTAGTATAGGAGTTGGGTCGCACTGTAGGTGGAGCTGAATGATGGGCAACATGGGGTGGATGTGGTGGCCGGTATGTACGAATTGGAGGTGCAGGCATTGGAGGCATTGGAGGTGCTGCCAGCATCTAAAAAAATATCCAACAGAGACAAATTTGAGGAACAAATCAAAATGTGAGGACTATATTTATATATATATATATATATGTGTGTGTGTGTGTGTGTGTGATTTGCTCCATGTACCATGATAGAAAGTCTGCGCACCCACATGATAGAAATAGTCCAAATTGTGACTAACAATACTGTTAAACAACAATCTTAATCAGAATTAAAATAAAACTCTGGAAATCTTTGTGGTGTTGCTCATATTAATTACAGAAAATTAAAAAATAAATCCACAGGAATAATATGCTGATGAATGTTTATGACTCGCAACTAAAAGAGTATTTATGTCAATGTTGCCATTAATAAAATGATTTACCGTGCGCAAAATTTTTCACCTATACCAAATCAAACAACCAGATTTCAGTTTAATTATTTAATGCTGCTATTATATTCTAGGTTGTTAATACTCCCTACCCAATTAACAAAGAATTCATATATTTATTTTCATGTTCGCAATTATTCTCGAACATAATTCCATTTTCAAGTTCTGAAAATTTAAATCTAGTGCCTTCTAGATAGTATGCAATTTTGACTTAAATGTTAAGAACCTTTACCTTCTCCAATAATGGTTATTCCTTAACCTTGTTACCTAACCCACTATTAACAACAGTACTTTTGTTCTAGTTTCAAGACTGGTTCGTAAGCCTGTTAAAACAAAAAATAATAAAAGCTACAACACTCTGATAAATGGCCAATTTAAATTTTCATATGTAGCATTCTTCATACAGAACAATATCATGCTTAATAGATCATTTTTTTTTTATCATGCACATAAATGTTACTTAGTCAGTTTAATGCGAATCTAAGAAGGAGAAAGTAATATTAGCATTTTTTACTTTATCCATAATAAATGGATTAATGAAAGTCTGTAACAGTTTTCAATTGATTATCTATTCTATGATAAATCAAATAAGCAAACTGTGCATGTCTCATTATTTGAACGGGAACTGCACAAAAATTACTGCAGCTATTTGGATGATTTTTTCAATTTTCAATCTGCAGAAATAACCAATGACTTAAATGTACCGAGGGAAGGAGCAAGTATTTAAAAACATTTAAAAACAGAAGATCATATGCCATGGATCACTTTGTTTCAAAGGCACACTGCTTTTACATAAATCTGGCAAAAATTCACACAGCTTAAAAAATTTAAGAACTCGCTGCTTCTAACCCTGATTCTCAATGAACTTTCTTTGCTTATACCAGTTATAAAAGAAGTTATGTTTGTCCTGCGATAATAATCTGGCTGTAAATTTTTGAGGGACAATGGTCGTTTAATTTGTTACGGTACTAATATTTAGTTCTATGCAATTTCCTCTTATGTATTTACATAATGCATAACATAGTCCACCTACAGAATTAGAGAAATAATTTGAACAATAGATTATTTTTCTGAAACGAGAAGTTCGTTCTACTGCGAATTATTTATTTTGGAAATGTGTGCCATTTGAAAAGAGACAGACGATGTGATTTCGGCGTGGCTAGAAACTCGAGTAGCTTTCTTTCAGTGTTGCCACCACAAAAGCGTTCATATTTACATCGACAGTTGGTTAAGAAATGTTGGATACTTTCAGTTATGAGTATATTATTCCCTGACGCAGTTAGGAAAGAATCAAGGATATATTATGCACATAAGCAATGTGTAGGTCCGGAACGATTAAAAAGGAAACACAAATAATTTTTTTAAAAATATGAAATATTTGGATTTGAACTAAGAGCCGC
Organism: Vandiemenella viatica; assembly: GCA_031002005.1. Taxonomy (NCBI): domain Eukaryota; kingdom Metazoa; phylum Arthropoda; class Insecta; order Orthoptera; family Morabidae; genus Vandiemenella; species Vandiemenella viatica. Next base: position 5,192,095 of record JARYHS010009186.1, on the reverse strand, counting down.
TCATTCACAAACACAGAACGCTAACCACAGGACCGCAGCGCTCGTGCCGATTCACTACTCGGCAGTATGTATACAACGCTGCTAAGGAAGACAGTTTCATTGAATCTGTCTTGGGGAGAGGCTTTTCCTAAATAATCTCGTTTCTTTAGTTTCGTAGTACTAAAAATTCTACCGCCTGGAACATGGTTATCCCCTGGTTTTAACACATGGCAACATTATGAGTGCAATATTATTGGAAGGAATTAATAAAAGCAGTATATATAGTTTTACACTAATCAACTGTAGTAAAATGTAGCACTGACACTGTTTCTTGACTCACTTTAATGCAATCCAGTTAATTACAACTTTTGCGATAGGTTTCATGATCTAAATTTTGGTCAAGTATTATTGAAATTTAGGGGAAGCTTGATTAACTACCCCACAAATAAGACTCACCAGTGGGAGGAGCTTAATTCCTCCCTGTTAGCCAATTGTTTCATGCAATGACTTAAGGAAATGAATAATCTGAAGCATAGATGGCTCTAAATGAAATATCCAACAATGAGGTTGCCAGAAGGTGGAGCCAGCATTGACATACTGTTTCTTGGGATGACATTGATATCAGATTGTGCAAAATACGAGTAATAAAATCTGATGGCAGTGGCCAAGAATAATGCCAAACACTGTACAGTCCCTGCTTTTAGGCATAAAATTATGTATACTTGGTGAATTATGAAAGGTGAAAAATTTAAGATAAAATAGTTGCTGAATTAGTATTTATTTTTCACCGAGCGTGACTGACAACTACTGGCCATATTCTGCTGGGCTTTCAAAGAATGTACAGCACATAGTACTGAGGAAAAAATAGTGCGATTCATTTTGAAGTTACAAAGTTGAGAAATTTAACATAAAAAATGTTCCAGAAATTATTATCCATTTTTAGTTGGATGAGATTCCCATGAAAACTACGGGTCAGATTTAGTTTCTTCTTGCAGTCAACATATTGTGATTTCAGAGTATTATTTGGAGGAATTAAGTTGCATACTTCTCCCTCTCCCCACTGGTGATGGGTTAACTGTATCAATCACTTTAAGAAAGAGTTTCATATATTAACAGTCAATCTGAATAAAGTCTTAAATTTTTTAGATATCCATTGCATATAATTTGTTGCTTTATAATCAAGACAACATGGCATTCTCAAAGGTATCAATCATATAATTTGCAGGGGTAGAGATTTTAACATCTACTGTGAAGCATTTGACTTAACAGTTCTTACTCCATAAGGACGATCAAAAAGGACGATGCATCGGACTGATTTAGATAAGTTAGAGGAGATAAGGGGACGTGTTAAGAATGCGATGCGTGAGGCATTTAATAACTTTCGTGAAAATTCTCTCTCTAAGAGCCTCACTGAAAACCCTAAGAAATTTTGGTCATGTAAAAAAAGTTAGTTGTAGTGGGAACAATAAGCCAGTTCTAATAAAAGACGGACGGAGGTTGAAGACAGCCGCGACAAGGCTACCGTATTTAACACCGAATTCAAAAATTCATTCACGCAAGAAAACATGGAAACATCCCCACTTTACCACATCGTGTGGAATTAGAGATGGATCCGATAGAAATTGATAGCGTAGGAATTGTAAAGCAATTAAAACTCCTGAAGTGGGGTAAAGCGCGGGTCCCGATGGTATACCGGTAAGAGTATTTTCTGAATACGCGGAGGATATTGAACCATTTCTGTCAGATATATTCCGTAAATCACTAGAAGAGAGAAAAGTACCTTCTAGCTGGAAAATAGCCCAGGTAATTCCCGTTTTTAAGAAAGGAGTCGGAGTGATCCTAGGAATTATCGACCCATATCTCTAACATCGGTCTGCAGCAGAATTCTGGAACATGTCATATGCTCGAACATAATGAAGTTTCTAGATGAGAACGAGTTACTTACACCATGTCAACACGGATTTCGGAAGAAGAGATCGTGTGAAACACAATTGGCCCTATTTTCCCACGACATAATGAAAGTTATCGATGCAGGTTCGCAAGTTGATGCAGTTTTTTTGGATTTTCAGAAAGCTTTTGATTCTGTGCCACACAACCGACTTTTAGCGAAGATTCGAGCTTACGGTATTTCGGCTCAGATTTGCGAGTGGATACGTGATTTTCTAACTGGTCGATCACAATAGTCGTTGTTGACGGGGAAGCCTCTTCTAAGATAAATGTTACTTCGGGCGTTCCTCAAGGAAGTGTAATAGGTCCACTTCTTTTCTTAATATTTATAAACGATCTAGGTGACAACGTCAAATGCTGGTTGCGATTGTTTGCCGATGATGCGGTTATCTATAGGGAAATAAGGTGCTCCGACGATTGCTTAGAAATTCAGCGTGATTTGGATGCTATTTTCGATTGGTGCCGTAAATGGCAGCTTACACTTAATTGCAAAAAGTGCAAGGCAATGCGGATAAGTAACAAGAAGAATCAGTTGTTCACGAGTACAAAATAAACAATTCACCTGTTGACACGTTGATTCCGTGAAGTATCTGGGGGTGATAGTACAAAGCAACATGAAATGGGACATGCACATAACTTCCGTCGTAGGCAAGGCTAATTCTAAATTACGATTCATAGGTCGTATTTTGAGGAATTGTAATGCTCAAACAAAGGAGATAGCGTATAAAACACTAGTGCGTCCGCATCTGGATTACTGTTGTGGGGTTTGGGATCCGTATCGCAAGGTTCTGATTGACTCAGTTGAGAGGGTGCAGAGGAGAGCCGCTAGATTCGTGACTTGTTGTCAGCCCTTATGAAAGCGTCACAGAATTGATACATAGATTGGGCTGGGATAGTTTGGAAGACAGACGACGTAGCTTGCGTTCGAATTTATTGGAGAATATGCGAAAAAATTTAAATTTCGAGTGCAATGAAATTTTTCTTCCGCCAACTATTTAGGTCGCAATGACCGGAGGGATAAGATTAGAGAAATAAGATGCCGTACTGATACTTATTGTATTCCTTCTTTCCTCGCACTATTCGGGATTGGAATGGGCGGGTTTAGGATTGGTGCTTAGCACCCTCTGCCACCCACAATGTTTGTGATTTGCAGAGTATGGATGTAGATGTAGAAGGTCTTCTTTTCAAAATGCAACTTACTTACAGCATTGCTACTAAATAAACCCACTATGTTTCAGTTGCAAATTATTTGCTTCAGATTAAATTGACAAGTAAAAGAACTTCATTACATCCAGTTGCATGCAAAAAGTAATGATAAAGTAGTGAATCCCAATTACCACTAAGTAAGAGAAAAATACAGTGATAACATTACCGCATAAATCTACAAGTCAACTTTTTCTTATTTAAAGGTAACTTAATGCCATCTTTTATTTATATATAAAAAAAAACATCTTAAGGCTCTTCTATCAACTCCCCAACAATTTGAGCAATAAAAGCTACATTTGCCATAGCACATTTAAAAATCCATTAATATGGGATTCATAAAATACTCATTTCATGAGAACAAAGGTAATTAAAGGGTAGTTATCAAAATATGCATAGCGATAGTTATTAATTATTTCACAAAATACTTTTTTTATGCAACAAATAAAGGTAAAAATGGAAACTGTAGTGTCCAATTAAAAGCTGTTAAATCATAAAATTCTTAGGGGGACTATAAAATATGCCAGTTATCAATAGTCACATTTTTTAAACTAAAAGAACATATGAAACTGTAAAAAGGTGCTTACATGTGGCATAGGCATCAGAGCAGGCATCACAGGTGGAGGGCCTGGAAAAAACGTTAATAAATTAAATCATTCAGAGATAAAATTTACTTATAAACAGATGAAAATGTGAAAAATACAAGAAAATTTTGTTTGTCATTTATCACCTACATATGTAACTTGGCAAAAATGGAGATATGCATGGTAAATACTATAGTTAACTTAAAATATAATATTCTGATTCTTGGAAATCAAATATTACAAACTAGCCTCAAGAATGACAGGTTTAACGGACCATTCTGGCAATTAATTTCTTTGCTGTTGCCTAACTAAAAAGAATTGTTATAAAATAAAGCTCAATGAAATTTCTCATCTCTTGCACTGTAGCAAAAAGTTTTAGTTGTTAACTTGGTCCAGCCTGCATTTCAGCCTTACCATAATCTCCATTAATATTGCCACTAGAAAATCACAGCTTCAATTACACGTGATTAATATGAGGGGAGAACCAAAAGTAACGGGAATTGGGCTGCGGCAGGGAGGGAGAGTGGAAGAACCCATTGTTCGCCCCATTGTCAGTTAAGGTCACGGCACCTGAGTCAGTGGGCGAAGTTGTGTCACTGCGAGTGCCTCTGTTTGCCCGTGACAGTTTTTTTAGTACAACAACTTTTTTACATTTGGGCGAGAATGTGATAGATTGTCGAGTTGAGGAAATCGGGTGCAGAAACTATTTTAAAGCTGAAGACTGCTTATGGGGATGCTGCTCTAAGTAAAACCAGAGCCTACGAGTGGTTTTCACGTTTTAAAACTGGATAATGTCAATTGATGGCCAACCCCATTCAGGACGCCCCTCAACGTCAAGAAGTGAGGAAACGTCAACAAAATCAATGCCCTCGAGCTTGAAGACAGACGCCGAACCATGATGAGATGCCTGGAATATCATCGAGTTCAATTCAGACGATTTTACCCGAAGATTTGAACATTGTCCCTCGTCTTCTCACAGGCAAGCAAAGTGAACGTCAACTTCAGGCAGGTTTTCAGCTTCAAAATCAGCTCAAAGAGGACCCTGAATTTTTTTTCGAAGGTGATTGCTGGTGATAAATAATGTTGCTATGGATACAATCCCAAAACAAAGCAGCAATCAAGCCAGTGGAAGACATGTAGCTCTCCTCGTCCCAAAAAAGCTCACCAGGTGAAGTCAAACATCAAGACAATGATCATTTGTTTCTTCGATTGCAGAGGTGTTGTGCACGCGGAGTTAGTTCCCCGGGCCAAACTGTTAACCAGGAGTTCTACTTGAAGGTTTTGAAAAGACTGAAGGCGAGTGTCCGGAAGAAAATGGCAGATCTTTGGCACACAGGCAACTGGTTCTTCCATCATGACAACAAGCCGGCCCACACTGCCCTCTCTGTAAAGCAGTTTTTGACACAAAATGGCATGACACCGATTGTTCACCCCACTCATTTTGCCATTGTCTAATGAATATATTTGTTAAAGGAGTTGACGACCCTAGATTCGTTAATATTACCTACTGCTCTGTCTACACAGGTCTCAGTTCAATAGCACAGACTCCATTGAGCTTTTGATGTGTGTTCTGAAGAGCCTTTCTTCTAATAATTTCCAAAAGCTTCTTCCAACACTTTCTGCCATGGTTGATGAGTAATATCCACTTTGGTATCTCTTTAATTATGTTTTCCATAGTAAATATGCAGTTTTAATACGTTCATTCAATTCTTTATGACCATCATTTTGTCCTTTTCAATGTATGTTCGATGGTTACATATAATTGTTGTTATTTTTGTATATTTTACATTTTGCAGACCTCATTCAGTAAGCTACTTGCCGTACAACTTTTACAACAGTATATATTTCTTCTCTTGAATATGAGGCATTTGAGAACTTCTCATTTTCAGGCATAGCACATATCTTCCAACAATGATTAAAATACATCCCAAAATATCTGATTTTAAGTTCTTTAATGGTTTATAGCACAAGTCCCATATTTATGCCATTTACTACTGGATTTTCGTTAACTCTAGGTTGACTTCTGAACATCTGTCTGTTGCTCACAATTCCTCTCAATGCTTTAAATGCACGTTCTATAAGTGGCTGCAAGACCAGCCACCTCTCTGTTAACTTGAAAAAGGGGATTTTCACCCGAAATATTGTTTTTTCCTTGTTTGTATGTTGTGCTGTGTTGCTGCTGCCCTCCTCCCTTCAACTTTGGTGAGTGTTGGGTGTATTTTCCCTTTCTTTTCCATGTAAAAATATAACAAGATATTTTACAACATCAGATAATCTTTAAAGCTATTAGCTTAAATTAAAACTTTGTGAAAAAAAAATATGTTTTCTTAAACAGTCAGCCGGTATTATGCAATAACCTCGTTGTGAGATATAGCAGTGCAGCAATCACGCAATCATTATGGTAACCCACGAAGAACACCTCTCCCACCTCAGTCTAGAGCGGAGATTGTCATTTTCTTGTTTATTCTTGAATCAAAATCAAAGTCTTTGATCGAAACCAAAGACTTAGATCAAAACAGTCTTTCTCCACTTGTGAGAGTGAGTTATTGTTTGCGTTTTGTTTTGATTGAGAGGAGATTTAATGCGATTATGCAAAGCTGGTCGAGGACTGGATCGTGCCGTAAAAGAGAGTATCCAAATGGTGAGGAAACCAACCTCCGTGGCTAGTAACAATAAGTTTGAAAATGTTACTGAACAACAACCAAGTATTTGTAATTACAATGCAGGCAGTGCGAAAAAGTAAAAGACGTATCTGCGAAAGTATAACTCGGATTATTTGAAATACGGGTTTCTATTTTCGGGTACTGAAGAGGAGCCAATACCTCAGTGCATGATTTGTTGTAAAAATTTGTCCAATGAAAGCATGAAGCCATCAAAACTTGAAAGGCATTTGTCAACTAAGCATCTTGAGTACACTGGTAAGCCTCTTGAATTCTTTCAAAATAAAAATGACATTACCTTTCGACAAAATCTACAGGCCAACAAAACAAACAAACTACTGTAGCGTCTTACCAATTATCCTTGTTAATAAAAAAAACAGGGATCTGCTCATACAGTAGGTGAGAAACATTTTTACCTGCAGCAAAAATATTCGCTAATACTTTGTTTGATGGAAAAATGTCAAAAAGAATAAGCGAAATCCCGTTACCAAACACTAATGTAGAAAGGAGAATCGATGAAATGTCTAATTGGGTCAAGGAAATAATGATTTCAACTCTGAAGCAAAGTGATTATTTTTCACTACAAATAGATGAAAAGCACAGATGTTGCTGGTCAGGCAAATTTATTAGCTTTTGTTCGTTTAAAGTTCAACGATTCTGTGGAAGAAGAAATGTTGTATTGCAAGTCCTTGCCTACAAGAACTACGGGAGGGGAAATTTTTAAATGTGATGACACATTTTTAAAGAAAATGAAATTGTTTGGTCAAAATGTGGGTTTGACAACTGATAGTGCCCGTGCTATGTCCGGCACTTATTCAGGTTTAGTTTCCAAAGTTAAGTTCGTGTCCCCTTTGGTGCAATGGCGTAATCGAGTGGCTCTGGTAGTAAAAGGTTTGGATGAGTGCCTAAAGAAAACTCTGGATGATGCTGTGAAAATTGTTAACTTTATCAAAGCACTGCCAAAAATTCAAAATTGGTTGGAGTGTTGTGTGACAAAATAGGCAGTGAACACAAACAACTTCTCCTTCGCTGTGAAGTTCGATGGCTGTCGAGAGGTAGTGTCGAGATTATTTGAACTTCATGACGAATTAAGAATATTTTTATTGGAGCACGAAAGTGACCATAAATCCATAAGATACTTTATTAAATGTGTTTGTGATGAGAAACAGCTAAAACGTCTTGCTTATTTGGCTGATATTTTCAATGCACTCTATGTAATTAACCTGAAAATGCAAGAAAAGGATATCCACAGGTCTTATGTCCAGGGCAAAGTCAATGCAATGATTAAAAAACCTCAAACGATGGACCTGAAAAGTAGAAGAAAATAGTTTTGATGCATTTCCTATACCGCCCAACTTCCTTGAATCAAACAAAATAAAAGTAAACAAGGAAACTGCAAATGTCATCAAAGAGCACCTTGTAGCCTTGCAGTCTGCCCTCAGGTAATTTTCAATTTTTTTTTCAGTATATTGTAAGTAAGTTGTAGGCCTCATTTACTTTCAAATAGAATTTCTTTTTTATTTCAAGTACCCATTAGGATTTTATATTTGGTTGTGTGTTAAAAAGTGAAATGTGTTCTATTCGTTTACTAATAATTCTTTTAGGAGTTACTTTTGGACAAGAAATTCTTGTGAAGAGGAGCATTTGAAAGGCCCAAAACTCTCAACAGCTGAAGAAAACTCGCTAATAGAGCTATTTTTCGATTCTACGTTAAAGACAATTTTCAAGGAAAAATCCTTAATTTCCTTCTGGATGAATGTACAAGCAGAGTATGCAGAAATCTCTAAATTAACTGTGAAGTTCTTGATGCCATTCAATATGATATAGTTGTGTGAATGAGCTTTTTCTACTTTATAGTTTTTTTGAAAACAAATACAGAAATAAACTATGTGTAGAAAGTTAATATTGACCAGTGTTAATCCTGATATCGATGCCCTCATCAGTAAACACCAGTGCCAAAATTCTCACTGATTGTGAAGTTGTGTTTTTATTATTATTATTATTAATCATTATCGCCCTTAAGGACAGTGTTTAAACTCAAATTATTCATGATTATTCAGTTTTTGTTTGTATTTGTCTTCCTCTCCTCTTCCCAAAACCTCTTCATACGCTCACTGTGTTCCTGTTTCCTTTGTTCAGTCCATTTTGTTCCTGTTTTCTTCTGTATTTTAAATTTTGAGTTCATAATTTTGTTCCTTAATTGTCCCCTTTCCCGTGTCATTTCCTTGCTGATCCCTGCATGATTCAAGTCCTCTTCTATTTCCTGGAACCAATTGGTTTTCCTGAGTGAACCATTTACCACATCAAAGATCCTCTTTGTGAGTCTAGTGCTGTTCATTCGCTGTAAATGTTCATAGAATTGTAATCTACGTCTTCTGATCATGTCTGTCAATCTATCTGTATGTTTGTATAGTTCTTTCGTTGGTCTTTTCATCCATATACCGTCTTTATATATTGCTCCAAAAAGTTGTGTTTTTATAATAATTAAATATATTTTTCATTATCTTTGTAATAAAGTGGGAGGCGGCTGCACAAAGCATCACCTCATCGAGTTGACGGCTGATATTCCAGTATTAGTTAAAACTCGATTTGCAAATCAAAATGCAACTTATGTGTCATATCTTGGGGGAAAACATCTACAAATCCCATTTCAGAGGTTGACTGGTAAGTTTACCATTGTGTTTTCCTACAGCGAGTCTTCCATATTTTCATACATTTGGATGCAGGTCTGCAGGTGGTTTCCACCAAAAAGCAACTTGGCAGACCAGTTGCACTTTAAATGCTGATCGAGTCACTTCTAACCGTGAATTTCAGCAGTCAACTTGATGAGGTGATGGTCTGTGCAGCCGCCTCCCGGTCTATAATATGTTTGTTATTTTATGTACAATATTTTCAATATTTGTTTTTGTTGATAATATATTCTTTGTACAAAACTTTCCTTTTTGTAAGATAGTATAATCGATAGCGTACCGAGGTCATACAACAGTTCCCATTCTGATATTAGATTGTCTCAAATTAGGTGGATCGTGAAAAATTTTTTTCACATAAAAGTGGGTCATGTACCGATAAAGACTGGGAACCACTGTCTTATTCCTTTATTTGTATAATGAGCTGCATTTTGTCAATGTTCAATTGTGTCAGTACTTCTGGTGAAATGTTAGTGCAATTGTCCATGATTACTTCTGCTGTACATACATTTAAGACCTTGAGACACTGCAACACTTCATTTACATTGATTCCTAGAGCTCATGGGGATAGATATTTTTTTCATCCTTGGTTATGTACAACCTTATACTTTCTTCCTGTAGAAGATGAGATTTGTAGCAAGCATCTTTGGTGGAAATATTGGATCAAATATGTAATAATAATTACCATGAAAATTTTTTAAGGCAATAGAAAATAAGGAAGGACAGGGAAAGTAAAACTTACACTTACCAAAGATGAAGGGGGTCTGGCTGTAACCAGCACAAAGATAAATGTTCCTCTCCACTTGGTTAATCTTTGGCACAGTTATGTGACAGATCTGGATGTGTCTCCTGCCACATGCCTCAACTCTAACATGAATAAGGGTTTTTACAAAAATATTGTGAATTGTGTTCATATTTTTATGTCCGTCCTAGTCCTCCTGCCTTTGTGTGTGGTAAGTGATGTGTTACTTATCCTAGTCTCCACTTCCTTACTTCAATTGACACTATTGCATTATATACAATCATGACAAGGAAGCAATTTTGCCTCACTGCATTTGATCTTCCTCCATTACTAAAATTACATATAAGTGAATAAATAAAATGATAAAATGTGTTGGGTTAACTGAAAAGGTCTTATCAGAGGTTAGAGCTAGGGTGATGACATCACGAGGATATGTCTGTAAGCTATTTCCCATCTGCAAAGAGTGTAGGGTGCTTTGATTTCTGGGAAGACTGACAGAACTCACCGTGAAATAGTTAGTTGCTTTGGTTATTCAAATTGTAGGAACTGGCATGGGCTGGCAGTGGATAATGTAACAATTTCCTTGTGGCCTTTCATTCTGATTGGAACCTTGTTGGTGGTGACGCATATACATATAAACTGGGATAGTTACTGCAGAGGAGTTGGTATATGAGTGTTGCTGTAGTGCATGTGACATGTCCAATGATGAGAAATGTTTTGCCAATTGTCAGGTTAGAGTCAGTGGTAGTGGCCATGTACTTGTTACAAGTTTTTTTATCTGGGTATATTATGTTGCAAGGAGCCAAGTGGTAGTTGGGAGAATCACAAGTTAAGTATTTGTAGATCAAGATGTTCTTACAGTCTACTGAAGCTTGAGTGGAGGGGAAGGAGGAGAGGAGCAGGGTGATAGTGTACAGTGGAGAAGGTTGCATGTTTCAGGGAAAGAATATAAATGAAAGAGGATAGCGAAAATAACCCTTAACTCACAAATGTTGTAGGCTGGAGGGCAGCGCCAAATATTTATAAAAGATGAGCTGAAAACAGAAGTGCCAACAAAGAAAATGAGACTGTGTTAACAATGACCAGAATACACCAATGTGCTAACCAATTTTCATGTCAAAAATATGTTAGGCTTCAAGATATTTACATTCGAAAGTTTCGCATAAATCGGAACTATATTATTATTATTTTTATTATTATTATTACTCCGCGATTCACTAAAAGTGTGTGGCGGAGGGTGCATAGCACCTATCGAGAAGGGTTATGGTTTGGAAGGGTTATAAGGGATATGGCAGGAGGCGCCCATGGGCTATTGTGAGGAACCATCCCCGCATTCGCGTGGAGTGATCTGGGAAAACCATGGAAAACCCAGATCAGGATGGCTGGAGTGCTTTATCGAAAGCTACTCCTGTCGGATTTTAAGTTTACTCGCCCGGTAAATCCTTTCTATTCCATTCCCTAATCGCTCGTGGGAAAAATGAGTACAGAAATGAATCGGTTCTGGCCCTGATTTCTCTTATCTTATTTTCACGGTCATTTCGAGATATGAATGTTGCTGGTAGCAATATTTGCTGACTGTCATTCCGAAATACATCTGTCGTGAATTTTTCAATTAGCTTCCGTCGAGAGCAACGCCTTCGGTGTTCCAGGTCTTCCCAACCTAACTCCTTCAACATCGCACTTACGCTTTCCCTCCAACTATATATACCTGTCACGAATCGGGCGGCTCTTCTTTGGACCTTCTCTAAAGCCTCCATTAACCCCTTTTGATGGGGACCCCATACAGAACAACAATACTCTAAGTGAGGACGTACTAGTGACTTGTATACAATCGATTTAACTTCCTGAGTGCATTGATTTAAATTACGACCTAGAAATCGGAGGAATATGGCCAGGTATGTATTCGAATCGATTCCCCGTAACATAATGATAAGTGGCCTTAACATGTTTTATTCATTTGCTCAATGCACAATATTTCAGTTTAAAAACTTATTCAAATAGAGAGGTTTAGGTCTTTTGGCTAGGGAGGTGCATAAACACTAAGACTTATACAAGACTTGTGAAATAATGTAGCAAGTCATTCCCACAACAAACGATTAACTTAATGGATTCAAGATAAGGAAAGAATTGGATAATGAACAGGAGTTGCAGTTAACTTTTAGAGATGCTGGATTGGGGTAGAAGTGTACAGGATGGGTTCCAGTGCAAGAGATTTGTCATTGTACACAATCAGGGGGATAGGAGTGGAAATGGAGGCTTGTGATAGGTTTTGGGGGTATTTGGACTGTGATTCCCCATTGAAACAGATGTGTCTGCCACGAGTAGCGACATTGTATCGAAGGGATGACAACTGTCAAAGTGAAAGTATTGTTTTAGATTTATGGGCTAGATATAAACAGAGGTGTGTAGGTTACCTTTCTATTAGGAAATGTTAACATCAATAAAGGTAACATGTACGGCAGTCAGCACAGTTAACTTGGAGTGACTAATGTTAATGGAATTGAGGTGGCCCTCACTGCCGGTCCAGATCATAAATATGTCATCTATGTATGTAAACCATAAAAGAGTCTGAATGAGAATTTGTTTTGTAATTACTGCTGAATAGCTTTGCGTAAGAGGATTATGATCTGTAACCACAGTCGGCATAGGATATTATTATCTGGACATACTGTATAGTGAGGACAACCTACAAGACTTCAATTGCCAAAATAATAGTCAGCCTATCAACTTTCTACTTTCCCCCCCCCCCTCTTTTACACGTCACCTTTCTTTATGTTGATAGTTCCTTAAGCAAAGTGGCCTATATGCCACTATTCACATCAAACCTACAAATCTTCAGTAATACCTTCTATCTCTTTCACAGCATCATCCCTTTGACAAAATATTCTCTTCTGTATAGCCTCACTGTTTGTGACAAACACTTCTGTTCAGATGATGAATTACTCTACATATACTCACAAGATCATCATGTCTCGCACGCACTGTCCCTCCTACCCCACCAAACCCCCCCCCCCCCCTCCCCAGCACAAGCTTCAGCAAAACACAATCTTAGGAATACCTTGCTCCACAAATTCTCTTCAACTGCGACACAAATCCTCCATGAGCAATACACCTAGTGACACCATTGAAGCATCCACCTGAACCACTACCATCTATTTCAATCCAACAATGGAATCATTGCCCCTTGGCTAGCCAGGGGATGCTGAATTGCGATTTGTAAAGCCGACATTTTGGCCACAGAATGACGGTTGAAACATTATATTTACATATCACGACAACTTCTCCTTAACAGCCTAGAGACAATTCTGGCTACAAAAGCCTATGATCACAAGGGAATCATTCCCCAGCATTAAACATATGACATGAACTACAACACCTGTTATATGGCATCTGGCTCACTCTACCAGTACATATTTCACCCTAACCACTAACCAACACTACAGAAGAATGAATGGCCACATGCAAACTGTTTACACCAGCAACTGAGATCATCCAATGGCAGCATACGTCAGTTCCAACAATCTTAACAATCCAGTGAAGACTATCAGAGTTTTCCCAGAAATCATAACACACTCCAAAATTTGTGAACAGGATTAGCTTACCAACATATGGCCACAACCTCTGATATGGCTTTTCGGTAGACCAAACCTTGTGTTTTATTTATTCATTAATGTATCTATACTATTATAAATCTGTAAGCAAGCTGCGTGTGTCTCATTATTTGAACGGGGCCCACACAAAAATTACCACAGCAATTTGGATGTTGTTTTCAAATTATTAGAGCTAATGGTCAAAATTAAAATCTGCGGAAATAGCTAATTGCATATATGTATCGAGGAATGGATTTTTTTTAAAAGTGCTTTACGTCTCTCAACAGCGAGGTCTTTAGAGACGGGAAAGGATGGGGGGAAGGAATGGGAAGGAATTCGGCCATGGCTTTTTGAAGGAAGCATCCCAGCATTTGGGAAACCATGGAAAACCCAAATCTGGATGCCCAGACGGGGATTCGAACCGACGTCCTCCCGAATGCGAGGCCAGAACGCTATCCGTTACACCACCATGCTCGGTTCGAGGGATGGAGGAAATAATTAAATACATTTGTAGACATAAAATTAAGAGACACGGATCGCACTGTTATTGAGATGTTTACTCCTTGCGCAACAAACTAAAAAAATATCACACTAATTAACTTAGAATTCTGTTTAATATTTTGAATTCGAATATTTAGTTTATCAGTTTTCTTGAATGCAGTAAATAAACGGAATACTTGAATCAAATGTGATAAGCTTTAGTGATATTTCATTTAATGTAAAAATGATGCGTATGAAGGGTTTGACCAAAGACAAACATACGGATCTCTGTATTGTTTATATTTCATTTGTCTTCCGTTATATATTCCCGGTTTCATGAATTTTTATAATTATAACTAAATGGAAATCGTTCCTCAAACCACTCCATAATATATTAAATCTTCAAAAAGATTAACAGAACTGTAATATTTATGGTAAGTAATTTTGTGCTTAGTATCAATTGTTCAGGGTTTTCACTATACCATGACACCGCAATTTGATAGTTAATATTGATAAACAATTATATCGCTTACCGGTTGTTCTCGAGATATCGCAAGTCAAAATCAGTTATATGTACAGTTCCTTGTGTCTTTGGCGATGTTTTCAATCTGCTGCAGGCCGCATTTCAACCTATCCACAGGAATAAACTTTACATTGTGATGCGATAATGTATTACTGCGTGTGTTTTAGTACTCTTGAAGTTCAGACTGAAGTAGTATATAGAAATTAATTGTTATAATTTATGTTACGCTTACTTCGAATCCTGAAATAGACAATGCTGTCATTAACAAAAATGTATTTAGCGATGCATTTCATGCGTTTGAGTGTATCTGCACCATTTGATTTTGAAGCGGTAATATCACTATAGATTGTGGTTAGGTCGAAGTACAGCCTGAACCATAATATTCTTGGAACAACAAAAGGCATGAGGCATTCAATTGTTGTTAGTAATTAATAAGCTGCTTTATTGAGTGTCATGTTAGTGATCCCCCCCCCACCCCAAAAAAAAAAAAAATAAACAACTGCTTATATTTCCGTGTTGCAATGGCGACATATTCTTTTCTGGTCCAGGCCGTATTTCAATATAACCACTTCAATTTTGAGATGCAATTGCAAAAGATGGATCGAAATTCAGGTGGGCGCATAGAAGTTATAAGCAAGAAATACATTCTATTACCCACAGCATAAGAATGTACCCATAATGGTATACGAAAACTTGCCAGCAATTTTAGTTTAGTTCTAAATGCTATCATTGGCAGCAAAGATATTTTTGTAAATGGCCTTTGAATGTACCGAAAAACTATTGCAGACGGTAATTTTCGTGTTGCCTTATGTCAAAGGTACATTTGTTTTTGCATTAATAAGCACTTTCTATCCTCCGGAAAATGTGTCCCAAATTTCTGACAAAGAGGACAACTGATTCCTGATACGTCTTTATTAGCCCATTAGCAATAATGTTTCATGTAGTTTTAATTTTTTTATTTTCAAATTTTATATTGTGTTAAAATATGTATAGCAAAAATCTTTCAAACAATAGTATGAAAACCAAACCTAAGGTAGTAACAAAAAGAAAGGAAAATATTTAAATGAAATATATATTTTTTGCTTAATATTTGATACTATACTAAAAAAGCTCAGAGAATTTCTATACACGCCAGTACCCACGCGTGCAAAGCAGCGGGTTAATGCTAGTAATTTATAGTTTTAATATCTCTCTGATATTTGTATGGAAACCATTTTATGTTCAACACTTTTGCAATATTTTTCCAGCAATTTTTGAATCAATGTTTCTCCTCTCTACTACCATCCCTCACTTGAGCATCGATGCACCACATCCAATCTTATTGTGTGTGTCATCTAGTAGCAAAACATGTTCATTTTTTTGTATTTTTTGTCACAGCTCAGCTGGCTTCACTATAGGATGAGGCCTTTGAGGGGTCCACTGAATTGTATGTAATCTTTTATTCTTTCATTGACCACGGGTGTGGGGTCATAGCTTAAGGGGCAGTATGTGTGTCAGACAGCTGACAAAGTGTATCAACCACCGTCATAGAGACCTTATTTGCCGGTAGAATGAATAAGTCTTAATTAGAAGAAAGCTCCCTGATGGCCAGGGTTTCTGAAGGCTTGAGATTGGTGCAGCTGGGTAGTAATTTCAAGAAACTGGGGAAAGCCAAATTGGTTGAAACAAGATATTGAAACAATTTGATAGGGTGGTTTTGTGGAAAGGGTAGTTGTTTGAATCTTTTGAGACTGGGTTCCAGGTCTTCCTGTGTGTCAGGTTTACTGCTCTTAGAGGCAAAGCCGAGTGTGCGGCAAAATGCTAAGGAGTTGCATTTAAGGATGTTCTGATCGAATTTAGAAGTGGGTGAGAAAGTGAGACCATTGGAAAGTACTGAAAGTTGGGGTTCTAAGAGTGGAAAAGAAGACACAGTAATAACAGATAGTTAGGGTCTGGTGGCTTGATTCAGACTGGATGGGCGAGGTTAGAGTTATAAGGGAGGTGGTAGAGGTTGGATAAATAACAATAAATACAAGTGATGGATTAGAGACTAGCTGAAAGGGGAAAAGATGGTGATATCCAGTGGTTGCCTAATGTCCACAAAAGCATTGGCAGAGCAGATGGGAATGAGGTATCAGGGAGTACTCTGATGGTTCTTACTGAAACAGTTGTGGAGGTATCAGAAATGTGGAAGCTGGCAGGAAAAGCAACACGGTGATTTTTGGAATAAGCTGTCTCTATTACAATTCATCTTCATCGATAACTGGTACGAAGTGAGGGGTGAGTTGGTGTACTAGGCAAGTCATGGTCAGGTGGCATTATCTGTGATGAGGTAGGTTTCACCAGCAGTGGAGTTGTTATAGATAGTGGTGACTGGATACATCTTCCTTTTAACAAGACCTACAGAAGAGGAATAAGACTTGGAGTGGTTTATAAGAAAGACACTCTTGTTACTATTTAGTTTTTTACAAGTTCAAATTTACAGAAAACTCCCAGAACTTCTCAGTCTTAGAGAGTGATAAGGCCTGGTTGGTGGCAGAGTTTTCCAGCTGCAAAAATTACATTCCTCAGTTTTTTCACAGATTTTAAAATCCCTGAAAAATACTCTAGTCCTTTCTGTACGTAAAATGGAGAGAACTTTTCTAAAGATTCCCTCTTTATTTGACATTATCTTAAAGATATTATTGATAGGGCAAGGCTTTCTGTTACTAACAAGGTAGCCTCTTGCATTCAGTAGGTGAGGTTTCTTCGACTTTTGCCCACTTCACAATTCTGTGTGTGGTTTTGGCGCTCTGCAGTCTTCCTTATTTTGTTCCCAAGAGTTTAAAGTAACCATAAGTAGAGTGACATGGAGCCCCCACATTATATGATAGTGAGCAGTCCAGAAAACTGGTGTTTTTTGGAAGGAATTTTGAATGTTTAACCAAATTAACATCAACAGAACTTCAAATGAAAGTGTTTTCATTTCATGAACTATTTATTGTTTTAATGTAATATTTTAACCATATATTTTATATAGCAGGAAAAGATGTAAAAAATGATGATCATGTAAGATTTCATATCTCCAGGATTGATTAGGTTCATATAATTTTTATATGTTTGTAGACTTTCATTTTCTTCATCTGACTTTTTATTACTTTGTTAGCTACCAGCAGAGAGTGGGGTAATACAACGTGATCCAAAAATAACTGGAATTTGCATTTTCTTTTGTTTATTCGTCTACATCGATGTTAGTCCCCTCGAAATAGTTCCCATTACACATTATACACATATACCAGTGCTTCTTCCAATCCACAAAACACTTCTGGATCTCGATCTTGGAAATTGTGAAATGCAGTGTGACGCAAAGATTATGAAGAAATTGCACCAGGTTGGTTTGACAGAATTCTACAAAAAAATATTTGGACAAGGAGAAATATCCTGTGTTTTAAAAACATGCTTTGTGGATGTGTGAACAGCATTTCAGTTGGCTGAAGGATATTAAATCTCAATACAGAAGAAAAATCACTGAAGTTCATTTGGAGACATTTTTGCGAGAACAGGGATGCACTCATTTTTCCTGAATAAAGTCAAAAGGTAAATACGAATATTTAATTTTTAATGATTTTTTCTTCATAAAAATATTTTAGTATTTTTTCCAAGAAAGTAGTACATACGGCCTGAGAGAAAATTCTAAAACGAGAAACTGTCTCATAATATATAATTTGAAAAAAGCCACAATTTAGAAATAAATTAACTAACTTAAAAAATCTCCTACTTACCTCCAATAGGCATGTAAGGCATGGCCATAGCTGGGGCCATTGGAGGAATCCCAGGAACCATAGGGGGTCTTCCTGGGTACGACATCACCATGAAACCAACACTGAAAAAGATAGTTCATTTAAATTGCTGATAGGAATACAATATTTAAAACTGTAAAAAACAACCAAAAGTTTTTTTTTATGGTTTTACGCCTGATCGACGTTGAGTTCATTAGAGGTGGGATGGGACTGAGGACAAGGAACAGGAAGAATCGGTCAATGCCTTTTGAAGGAAGTATCCCGGTATTCGCCTGGAATTATTTGAGGAAACCATGGAAAACACAACTCTGGATGCCCAGACGTGGATTCGAACCTGCGTCCTTCCAAATGCAAGACCAGAGCATTAACCATAAAAGCTTTTACACAAAGGCCACAAATCAGGGAATATTGTCCAATTACTGAGTATAAATTAATATCTCTATAAAACAATGTCTCCTGACCAAATTTCTCCTCTAATTGGAAATTAATTTAGACAGCATATATCTGAAATAGCTCTCAGAAAACTAAATGGAAATGACAACCAACTCTCAGAAATATTAACAGTGATTAAGCCAGCAATAACATCTACAAAGCACATATAGCACTCAAGATCAGTATGGCAGCCAATGCATTAATGTTAAAATTTTACAGCTATGGCATCCAAGAAATATCTTTAATTCTAACTGATACAACAGTAAGGACATTAAGAAGGACGAAAAAGGTTAATAAGCAATGAAAACAGAGAAGGATAGAGAAAATAAACCTATCATCTATTAAAGATGAAGGCAAAAAAGAACATAGTTTACAATGATTAATAGACTTTCGGGTTATGCCGCATTGTTTATTTCATTACCTGAGCTTTCGGCTGGTATCCTACAGCCTTCTTAAGAAACCTTCATTCTACATCTACATCTATACTCTGCAATTCACAATTACTGTGGGTGTCAGAGGGTGCTAAGCACCATTCCTACTTCAGTGCATTCCAATCCCGAACAGAACGAGGAAAGAAAGAATAAATAAATGTATCAGTACAGCATCTTATTTTGTCGAATCTTATCCCTCCTGTCATTGCGACCTAAATAGGTTGGCGGAAGAAGTATTTCATTGCACTCATAAATTAAAATTTTTTGCATATTCTCCAACAAATTCAAACGAAAACAACATCGTCTGACCGCCAAACAATCCCAGCCCAACCCACGTATCAGCTCTGTAACACTTAAGTAAGGAGTGTACCTAGCGGTCACGAATCGAGCAGCTCTCCTCTGTACTTTCTCTAACGTGTCAATCAATCCCTTGCAATATGGATCCCAAATTCCACAACAGCATTCCAAATGCGGACGCACTAGTGTTTTGTGGACTATTTCCTTTGTATGAACATTACAACTTCTCAAAATACGACCTATAAAAGGTAGTTTACAATTAGCTTTGCCTACAATGGCAGTTATGTACAAGTCCTATCTCATGTTGCTTTGTACTATTACGCCTAGATACTTCAGGGAATCTACCGTGTCAACAACTGAATTGTTAACTTTGTACTCATGAGCAAACGGGATCTTTTTATTACTTATTTGCATTGCGTTGCACTTTTTGCAGTTAAGTGTAAGCTGCCATTTATGGCACCAGTCCGAAATAAAATCCAGATCGCTGAATTTCTAAGCAATCGTCAGAGCACCTCACTTCCCTATAAATACGTGCATCAGCAAAAAATCGCATCCTGCAATTAACGTTGTCACCGAGATACGAGGTGTGTTAGAAAAGTAATGAGACTGATTTCATACTAACCAAAGTTTTTATTATTTTCAAACAACAATGTTATCCCCTTCAAAGTAGTTCCCTTGGGCAGCTATACATCGGCGGAGTCGTGATTCCCACTCTTGGTAGCAGCGCTGGAAGTCTTCAATTGGTATGGCTTTTAACTGGTCGGTCACAGTCTTTTGAATGTTCTCTAGAGTTCCAAAATGACGTCCTTTTAGGACATGTTTCAATTTCGGGAAGAAGAAAAAGTCACAAGGACTTAAATCAGGTGAATAGGGGGTTGAGGAACAACAGTAATGCATTTCGAGGTAAAAAATTCACGGATGAAAATGGCCGTGTGACACGGAGCATTGTCATGATGAAGCATCCACTTGTCTGCAATTTCTGGTCTCACACGGATCACTCTTTTCCTCAACTTTTCAAGGACACTTTTATAAAACGCTTGGTTGACAGTTTGTCCTGGTGGAACAAATTCTTTGTGCACGATACCCTTCCTGTCAAAAAAACAAATCAGCATGGTCTTGATCTTTGATTTGCTCATTCGACATTTCTTCGTGTTCTCGGCCTTCCAAAAATGATTTGTGCCAGCGGAAAACTTGTGCTCTCGATAAGCACTGTTCCCCATAGGCCTGTTTCAACTTTACAAAAGTCACACTCGCGGATTCACCAAGTTTAACACAAAACTTTATCGCACAACGTTGCTCTAAATTCCGATGCTCCATTTCTGTGACGCACAATGAAAACACAACTTTATTAATGGCGCTGTCAAAACTAATGTGTTAACTGTATGGAGTTGTAACTCAAGACTGAGGAAGTGGAAGGGATCAACAATCAGATTTAGCATCAGCCAGTAGACACAACAATGCCAGATCTCCCGCAGTGTTGCCAATCTCATTACTTTTCTAACAAACCTCGTAGTTTAAAAAAATTAAGAAAAGAAGTGGTCCTATTACACCTCCTTGAGGAATGCCCAAAGTAACATCTAGCTTTGAAGAGGCTTCCCCATCAACAACAACATACTGTGACTGATCAGTTAGAAAATCGTGTATCCATTCGCAAATCTGATAAGATATACTGTACGCTTAAATCTTCGCCAAAGGCCGGTTGTATGTTACAGAGTCAAAACCTTTCTGAAAATCATTGTGTAAATAAACACGACTCTCACAAGGGGATAGGATATTCGCACACAGTCTTATCACTCCACTAATGTGTGTATCCGATCCATTGGTGTGTAATGGGTTTACTTTCACCTTCCTTATTTTCAGTACCTAGAAGCAGTTACCTTCTCATTACCACAATTGTTAGTAAACAAATACATAAAAACTATCATTAGTATCTGCTGCACACAATACACTACAGTATATACAAGTATGTATCTAAAAAAAAAAAAAAATACTGCATACTTGGAAAATGGATAACTCCAAACATCAACGAGGATTTAGCAATTAACAGCAGATGTGCAGACTGGAGAGAACATTTGTAAGAACATGTATGGATCTAGATCGCTTTCCCTTAACCTGATCTGTACTGTGCTGTACTGTACTGTACTGCAATGTTGGCATCAGAGTGCTTGAACATGGTTAGAAAGGGACAACTCAGAAAACTGGAACTATGTAAGATCTTGAGAAAAATCACAGGTCTTGTCAAAGAAAAATTCAGACTCAGATATAATAAGGACCTATACCAACAACTGGAGAGCATTACAACAGCCATGAGAAAAAGGAGATTATTGTTCTATGTTCTAACCTCCAGAATGTTGCACATCATCTCTAGAGGGAAAGAGACTAACACAAAATGGACAAGGCTAGTCAGAAAACATCTCGAGCAACTGAGAGTGAGGATGGTCTGAAAAGTTTCCAACCTCAACGTGAAGATGGCAGCACTCGTAAATAAAAGCTAGTGATTTTCGCTGTTTATCTGTTGACAGTTACTCACCAAAGTTTCAGCCATTTTGGATGCACAGTTGTTATGTAACAGTCATTTGAGTGAGTTGATGTATTTTTCTGAAAATTGACAAAATCTAGTATCGAGCTGTCATTAAATATTTGTTTTTGAAAGGCAATACGCCTACGCAAATCAATGATAAGTTGGATTCTGTGTATGGGGACTCTGCACCATCACTTATCACAGTGACATTTTGGGCAGCTGAATTTAAACATGGCCGTAAGAGCTTGGGAGACAACGAACGTTCGGGACGTCAAAAAACTGCAACTACCAACGAAAACATCGCCAAAGTTCACCAATTGGTGCTAAACGACCGCTGAATTAAAGTGAGGGAGATAGTAGAGGTTATGAAAATTTCAAAAGAATGTGTTTGTTACATATTAAATCAACATTTAGGTATGAGAAAGCTGTCCGCGTGTTTGCTCACATTAGACCAAAAACGTGTTCAAATGAACACTTCCAACACTCTGTTGGCACAGTTTAGGCGCAATAAATCCGAGTTTTGGCGCCGATTAATTACTGTAGATGAAACTTGGATACACCATTATGCGCCCATAACAAAAATACAGTCCAAACAGTGGACTGCAAAGGGGGAACCGGCTCCAAAAAAGCAAAAACTGTTTCTTCAGCTGGGAAAGTGCTGGAGACTGTATGGAGTTATTTTAATCGATTACCTTCAAAAAGGAAAAAACCATTACACGAGCATACTGCGCATCATTACTTGACAAACTGAAGACAGAACTTGCGGAAAAAACGGCCACATTTGCAGAAAAAGAAAGTCCTGTTTCACCAAGACAACGCACCGTCTCACACCTCAGCGGTTGCCATGGCGAAAATTCACGAATTACAGTTTGAACTGCTTGATCATCCGCCTTACTCACCAGATTTAGCCCCAAGAAGCGACTTCTTTTTGTTCCCTCATCTAAAAATTGCGCTCGGAGCAAAGAGATTTTCGTCAAATGAAGAGGCAATCACGTTCGTGAACAATCCGGAAAAACACCTCACCTAATTTATGGATGCCCCCTAACTATGCCACATATAAGATCAAAGTTTTTACGGCGTTGTATATAAATAAACTCTTCTCGGGCTTCCAGCTGCGTAAAGTGTGACTCTACATAACAATTCATCACACTTTTCCCACAGATAAGATCCTGCCCCCAGTAGGGTAAAATCCAAATGTGAAATAATTTGGTTCATGTATAGAAAATGTTGTATAGGGATTTCAAAGGAAAAATTTGTTTCAACAGTAAAATAATGTACCATTTCATCAAATTGCAGAATAATTAACACGGCGAAGGATAAACAGCTTGATTTCCATATTGATTGCTGATAATGAAGCAAGCTTCCACCCCCATTTTACAAAGTTCCCCATAAACATTATCAGCAACAATCGGGCGAGACGCCAAAATTAAACAAGGGAAAGCTGCAGTGCCCAAAAACACAAACACACAAAAAAAACATTCAAGGCAGATGTAAATGCCACAGTCAAGAATCCCTTACCCTTTGTTCGAAAAAACCTCACATGCCTTTATATCCCATAATTATTGCCCCAATTAGTCCGAACACTGATATCGTGAGCCAACATACATCCAGCACATCAAAACACACAACCCAAAATAATCCTTTCTTCCTCACCCAGTTCTCCCCTAGCCTGAATCCCTGAACCACATCCACTTCCCCATATCCAATCCTGAAATGGGTCGCATTCTCCCCATTATCATCCCACAACACCCTGCATCACCTTCAGTTGGCCACCTAACTCAAAAAATATTCTTGTGCACAAATATCAGCCCTCTAATGCACCTAACCCACCCGTCAGCTCCTTTCCACGTAGTAGGCCCAATTGCAAAACATAATATGCACTCTTCCACCACAGCCCATAGTAACCATACCATTAGTGAAACATGCATCACCTGTACCACATTTCGCCTTATATACCAACTCACCTGCCTTCATTTCCAAAGTTCTTACATACATTTCAGCACAAAAGCCAGTTATCAATCATAATCAATTATCACAGACAAAAAGCTTACTCCCAAAATTTAGACTACTCCATTACCATTTACACCAACAGCTCCCACAACTTACATCAATAACCATTTAACAGTCAGAGTAGTCCCAGAAACCATGTTCCCCTCCAAACTCCAGAGACGAAAATTGCTCTTCAAATACATTCCGGATACGAGACACTCCTCAGGCCTCAATCTCCAATAATACTCGCCTTCCTCCCCCTGATTAATCTATCCCTAGCAAGTTTATCTATACTATTATAAATCTGTAAGTAAGCTGTGTGTCTCTCTTTATTTGAATGGGTACCGTGCAAAAAAACTACCGCAGCAACTTGGAAGGGGTTATCAAATATATAGAGCTAACTGTCGCAAACATCTGTTGTGTAACCAAACAGATATCGATAAGGTCTGTGAAATCCTATGGATTAGACAGCGTAACTAGGACAAAAATTATAGGGTCTTTCTATTCCACCAGATGCAGATGTATTTATTGCCGAGGCCTTAAGGAATAATGTAAGTAATATAGCTCATCAATTTCCGGATCATGCAATAATACTAGGAGGTGACTTCAACATTGGACTCATTACGACCACGTTACTGGTGGCAGGGATAAAACATCCTGTGAGATTATTCTTGACCTTTTCTCAGATCTTAATCTTGAGCAGCTCGTCACTGAACCAACGCGGTGCCACAACGATAATGAAAACATTTGAGATATTCTTGTTACAAATAGGCCTGAATTATTCACAGACATCTCGACCACTGTGGGAATAAGTTATCATAAAGCTGTAATTGCTACAGTAAAATTAACAGCCAGGCGCAAAAAGAAAGGATCATTTATAGGTTCAAAGAGGCCCCAAAGGAGTGTTTAAGATAATTTTTGAGAGACAATTATCTTACCTTTATAGAAGCAAGAGGTTCGGTTGAAGAGATGTGGCTTCAAATCATGCGTATACTCAGGAAAGGTATGGACATACATATACCGAAAAGGACAATCAGGCATGGGAGCAATCCCCCTTGGAATACAAGTGAAGTTAAACGGTTACTTACAAAGCAAAGGTACATGCACGCTCAAGAAGGACGATGTATAGGAGTGATTTAGAAAAGTTAGGTGAGACGAGGACTTATTAAGAATGTGATGCGCGAGGCCTTTAATGACTTTTGTTGCAATTCACTTTCCAAGAGCCTCAACAAAAACCCAAAGAAATTTTGGTCGTATGTAAAAAAAAGTTTGTGGTAGTGACAATATGCCAGTTCTACTAAAAGACAGCCGGGAAGTTGATGACAGCCACAACAAGGCTACTGTATTTATCACCGATTTTAAAAATACTTTCACTGACGAAAACATGGAAAACATTACCACTTTTCCACAGCATGTAGACTTTGAGATGGATCCATTACAAATTGATAGAGTAGGTATTATAAAGCAATTAGAGCTTCTGAAGTGAGGGAAAGTGCCGGGTCCCGATGGTATACCAGTAAGAGTATTTTCGGAATACGAGGAAGAATTAGAACCGTTTCTGTCAGATATATTTCATAAATCTTTAGAAGAAAGAAAAGTACTTTCTGACTGGAAAATAGAGCAGGTGATTCTCGTTTTAAAGAAAGGAGATTGGAGAGATCCGAGGAATTATCAACCCATATCTCTAACATCTGTTTGAAGCAGAATTCTGGAGCATGTCATATCCTCTAAAATTATGAAGTTTCTAGATGAAAACGAGTTACTTACAGCAAATGAACACAGATTTCGGAATAACAGATCATGTGAAACGCAACTAGCCTTATTTTCGCATGATTTAGTGAAAGTTATCGATGCAGGATCACAAGTTGAAGCAATTTTCTTGGAACTTCAGAAAGCTTTTCACTCTGTACCACACAACCGGCATCTGGCGAAGAGTCGAGCGTACGGTATATCTGATCAGATTTGCGAATGGATACACGATTTTCTAACTGGTCGGTCACAGTATGTCGTTGTTGATGGGGAAGCCTCTTCAAAGCTAGATGTTACTTCGGGCGTTCCTCAAGGAAGCGTAAGAGGACAATTTCTTTTCTTAATTTTTATAAATGATCTCTGAGACAACGTTAATTGCAGGATGTGATTCTTTGCTGATGGTGGATTTATCTATAGGGAAGTCAGGTGCTTTGACGATTGCTTGGAAATTCAGGGCGATCTGGATGTTATCTCGGAATGATGTCATAAATGGCAGCTTACATTTAAATACAAAAAAGTACAAGGAAATTCAAATAAGTAATTAAAAGTTCCCATTTTCACACTAGTACAAAGTTAACAATTCAGTGTTGACATGGTGGACTCCCTGCAGTATCTAGGCATAAAGTACAAAGCGACATGAAATGGGACTTGCACATAACTTCCGTTGTAGGCAAAGCTAATTCTAAACTACGATTCATAGGTCATACTTTGAGAAGTTTTAATGCTCAGACAAAGGAAATAGCGTACAAAACACAAGTTCATCCACATTTGGATTATTGATGTGGAATCTGGGATCCGTATTGCAAGGGATTCATTGACACATTAGGAGGCGTCCATTATTACGTGTGGTGAAATGGAGGGGGGGACGGGGGGGGGGGAATCCGGCGAAATTTCACGAAACCACACCAAAGGAGAGGAGGGGGTCAACGGAAATTTCACGTGAGGTTTTGAAATTCTTGTTTAATGAATGGTAGAGCTAAAAAAGTGTCTAAAAAAGTTGCAATGTCCTTCATTGGGGGGGGGCTCACGAAGTTTCACCAGAAAAGGGGGCGGAGGGGTCCAGAATTCCGGAAAAACATCTTACGTAATGAATGGACGCCCCCTTAGATTAAGTACAGAAGAGACACACTCGATTCGTGACTGCTAGTTACAGTCCTTACGTGTCACAGAACTGATACTTGGGTTAGGCTGGAATTGTTTGGCGGACAGACGACATCGTTATCGTTTGAATTTGTTGGAGAATATGCGAAAATCTTTAATTTACGAGTGCAATGAAATAGTTATTCTGCTAACTTATTTAGCTCGCAATGACAGGAGGGATAAGATTCGAGAAATAAGATGCCATACTGATAGTTTTATGTATTCTTTCTTTCCTCGTTCTGTTCGGGATTGGTGGTTAGCACTCTCTGCCACTCACAATATTCGTGAATTGCAGAAATAGCTAATAACTTACATGTATGTACCAAAGTATGGTGGAAATAATTAAATACATTTCTAGACACAAAATTAAGAGATACTCATCACACTGTAATTGAGACATTCACTCCTTCCTTTAGAATTCTGATTAATATTTTGACTTTGAGTATTTAGATTTTCAGTTTTCTTTAATGCAGTAAATAAACGGAATACTTGAATCAGATGTAGTAAGCATTACAGATATTTCATTTACTGTAAAAATGATGCATTTGACCAAAGATGAATATACTAATGTCTGGATTGTTTATATTTTATTTGTCTTTGGTTATATATTCGCAGTTTCATGAATTTTGATAAGTATAATTAAAACAGAAATCGTTACTCCAACCACTACATAATATATTAACTCTTCAATAAGAGTAACAGAATTGTGATATTTATGGTAAGTAATTTTTGTGCTTAGTATCCATAGTACAGGGTTTTCACTACACCATTGACAGTGAGTATTGATAAACAATTATATCGCTTACCGGTAGTTCAAGATATCGCAAGTGAAAATCAGTTATATGTACAGCTCCTTGTGCCTTTGGCGACATTCTTAATCTACTCTAGGCTGCATTTCCACCTATCCATACGAATAAACTTTACATCGCGATACAGCAATGTATTACTGCACGGGTTTTAGTACTCTTGCAGTTCAAACTGAACTAGTATTATGAAATTAATTATTACATTTATGGTACGCGTACTCTGAATACTGAAACAGCCAATGTTGTCATTACCATAACTGTATTTAGCCATGCATTTCATGCGTTTAGGTGTATCTGCAACGTTTGATTTTAAAGCGGTAATCGGTATTTTTTTTTGTAACAGTTTAACGTCCCTTTTTAACAACGTGGTCTTTAGAGACGGGAAAGGATGGGGGCAAGGAATGGGAAGGAATTCGGCCATGGCCTTTTTGAAGGAAGCATCCCGGCATTCACCTGGAGTGATTTGGGGAAACCATGGAAAACCCAAATCTGGATGCCCGGACGGGGATTCGAACCGCCGTCCTCCCGAATGCGAGGCCAGAACGCTATCCGTTACACCACCACGCTCGGTGCGGTAATCGATATAGATTGTGGTTGGAACAACAAATGGCAGTCAATTATTGTTAGTAATTAATAAGCTGCTTTAATGGGTGCCATGTTAGTAATGACATGTAATACTCATTGTTGAGTCTATATTGCCATGTGGCAATGGCGACATTTTTTCTGGTCCAGGCAGTATTTCAATATAACTACTTCAATTTTGAGAAACGTTGAAGAAAGATGGATCGACATTCAGGTTGGTTAATAGAAGTTATAAGCAAGAAAGAAATTTTTATAAATGGCTGTTGAATGTACTGCAAAAACTATTGGAGATAGTAACTTTCGTGTTAAGGTACATCTGTTTTTCATTAATAGACACTTTCTATCCCCCAGAAAATGTGTCTAAAATTTCTGACCAAGAGGACAGCTGAATCTCGGTACATCCTTATTGGACCATTAGCGACACTGTTTCATGTAACTTTAATTTCTTATTTTTCATATATTATATTGTGTTATAAAATATGAGAATAACAAACAAACAAAATTCGAACTATAGTATGAAAACTGAATCTAAGGTAGTAACTAAAAGAAAGGGAAATCTTTAAATGAAATCTATATTTTTTGCTTCCCCAAATTAATATTTAATACTGAACTAAAAAAGCTCAGAATATTTCTATACATGCCAAGACCCACGTGTGCAAAGCAGTGGGTAATGCTACTATTATTCATATATTTACTATGTTAATTACTCATTACTGTTATGGTTTACTTATCTTTTATTTAATTTTTCACCATTTACACATGTTCCTTTTTGTTTTCTTATGATTAATTTATTTCCCCACAAGTAACATTTCCATTGATATTGTTTTGTCACCCCCATTACCTCTGTTTTAACCCTTTCCTCCCTGACGGTACTTATAAGTACCACTGTATTTACCACCATATAATTCAACAATACCAGTGTCCACTGTATTGTTAAGCCTGTTGATGTATTGTTGTATGATTAAGACAGACAATGACAACATTTATTTTTAAATTCTGCGTGAAATTGCCGAGAAATTAATTTTCTAAGTTGGGGCTTGACAGCATACTGACCAAAGTAGCAAGCGGTACATTACATTGAATTTTTAGATGATAATTTTTACTTGGTAAGTGTTAATTTCTGTTATTACTTTTTTAGTTTGAACATTTAACCATATATTTTTTTACCTATAAAATATGTTTTTCTAGTTTCTTTACTAAATAATCTAGAAAAACCAACGTGGACTTACAAGTACCGTCAGGGAGTTCTGGGTAGTTTTATACAGATTATTGGTCAATAGATTTAGCAAGTATACAATTGGTTTTATCATTGTTTTAGATATTTTCAAATGGATATTTTTATGAAATACGCTCTGATTGAAGCTCTTCTCTTAGAAGTTTATAATTTATCAAGGCAAAAATGAAGAAATGACTGGAATGTTCTCAGATTACTCATTAGGTCAAAGAGTGGTCTTAGAATTGACTGAAAAAATGGAGCAATGACGATGTTATCTAATATTATAATTATTTTTCATCAGTTCCATTATTAAAAAATCTGAAACAACTTTTGTTTGTGGGAGAATCAGACCCTACTGCAAGGGACTTTCTAACAATCTGCTGATGGAAAACTAAAAAGAGGAGATTGTGACAATGAATTTACAAACCTACTGGATGAAAGGATAAAAAGGTCATACATTTAGTATCAAATTTTCATGGCAGCGGTGAAACTCCACTACACTGGTTGGGTCAATGGCAACTTCAACAGATGGGCCCTCTCTCGGATTGGATTGGTGACCTGGTGGATCTTGAACCAGAGGGCCTCTCTGGCCGGTCATCGGGGGCCACCTGCGGCAGTAGGTCCCGTAGCATTTTGCCTATCCTGCCACCCTGTTGTTACACCACTAGTTATATGCAAAGAAAAAGATGGATTGAAGTCGACAATTTCATGCTCAGGAGTCGTCAAGGACTACAATACCTTCATGTGTGGGGTTGATACTGCTGATCAGCTGATGACTTTGTGCAATACTGACAGAAGATTACCGAAATCATGGTAAAGATTGTTTTTGGGAATTATGGATGTTGTATTTGTCAATGCCTATAACATAAATGGTCTGATATTTGAAAAAAAGTCTGTAAAAAAATTTTAGAAGATCCTTTGCACAAGGTATGATGACTATGAAGGATATCGGTAAGAAGAAAAGGTCATCTATATATATTTCACCAAGCCCTCATCCATTCAAACAACACAAGTCATACTATTCCACAATGAGAGATGTAAGATTGGAAAACAGAGGTATACGCTGTCCCTAAATTGTAAAAATCAGATGAAGATGTGAAGTATGTAGAATGAAGAAAATACAGTCAAAACATCATTCCAAATGTTGCACTACAATGTCTTTTGTGTCTGAATGAGCAAAAAGAATTGTTTTTTTTTTAATATCATGAGGCAAACATTTCATACCAATATGAACATAATTGATTTCAATTGCTATTGCTGTACATCCTGTGATACACGAAGTCCCTGACGGTACTTATAAGTACCGGCTTAGTAATTAGCACTTAGAGTTACCAAAAAAAATTGAAAAAAATGTGTGTGTTTAATTTCAAGTACCTTTATACAAATATATAATTGAAATTATAAATTTCCTTTTTTTCCCAATAGCCGGTAGGAAAGGGTTAACTAACAGTCTAAATCACAATTTATTTGAACATGAATGTCTGTGCATTCTCAGCCAAATGTTTTTATTTCCATGACTAAAAGAATAACTTAGAAATACTGTATTTTTTATGTTTCCGTAGTGCTTTCTGTCAATCCTTATTTTCCATATTAATACTGTCTTATGTCAAAAACTGAAATTCAAGGATACCTCCCCTCACAAATTAATTAATCACATTTGTACCAGATATATTTAGCATCCTCCATTTTCAACAATTCTGGGGTATGTGAAAGTAGATTTAAATCTATAACCCATTTTTTTTCTTA
Source organism: Vandiemenella viatica (assembly GCA_031002005.1). NCBI lineage: Eukaryota > Metazoa > Arthropoda > Insecta > Orthoptera > Morabidae > Vandiemenella > Vandiemenella viatica. The sequence goes on along the minus strand of JARYHS010009186.1, from coordinate 5,161,033 downwards.
TAATTTGTGGAAAAACATTTTACCACCAGAAATAAGGATGTCATCTGAAAATTTGATTCTTTTATACAGAGAATATTAATCAATTTCAATAAAATAATCTGTAAAATGCTTATTTTAAAATGGAACAAAAATCACAATTTCCCTAATCTGGTTACTTATTATTCAAGAGTTGAACATTGACATTTTCAATTACCCCTAAATTCCCACCTAAAAATTGTAAATACCAGCAAAACAAAAAGTTAAATAGGAAAAAAAAATATATCTCAAGTACCTACAGAAGTAAGTAAATTCTTAATGTTGATTGTTGAAATGATATAACGGTTCACCTTTTAAACACTAACTAATCTGGAAATTAAGATATTTATTCCTTCTGATTATAAAATCTTTCCAATTTATATCATGGAAACTGGGTAATTGTGTTTTTGTACTCCAATGTGAAAAACCTTCTGTAATCTGGTTACAATGACACAATGGGGTCTACGTAGCGAAATGGAATTACTAATTAGGATAAGGAAACAAACCAGCACTTCCCTTAGATCAAGGCTGCTCAACCCCAGGCCCGCGGGCCACAGTGTGGCCCACGGATGAATTTTAAATGGTCTGCGTGAGCAAGTTTGAAAATTCCTGCCTAGTTGAAAAACTGTTCCGAAGACCAAGTGATGCGCGCAGTCACGCGATTGACTCTGCTGCTCGCAAGGTCCAACACTGGCAGCGTCACGGTCCCTTTGGGCTTCGAGAACCAGTTTTAATTATTTTAGCCAAAGGAAGTATCGACCTTTTCCCCATGCTCAAAGATTTGAAAGAGAAGCTCAATATCGTCACCATCAATTGTTCCAAGTATGAATTTAAAATTTGGTGCTTATTACAGTCGTTTCAGAGCAGATTCCAGAGATTTCAAAGTAAAAAACAAAATATTTTTTTGTGAATCCTTTCAAATCAGTTTGACCGAAATAATCAGTTAGCATGCCAATATTTAGTTGGAACTCACTGAATTGCAAAATCACTCAGCACTAAAAAAAAAAAAAAACATTTTTTCAGAAAGAATATTTCCAAAGTTACAAAATTCTTCAGAAGATTTTGCAGATTATTGGAAACTGGTACCAAAAGAAGACTTTCCTGCAATAGTTCTTAAGCAGTTTCAGATCAACGTATGTTTGTGAAAAGATGTTTTCTGATGTTAACTATGTAAAAAATAAAAACCGCGAATCTCTAACTGAGCAACATATTTCTGACTTCTTGTTACTGTCAACATCAGATCTGGTGCCTAACATAGGAAAAATTAATAAACACAGAAACAATGTCAGAAATCACATTGATTGTACCAATTACCTTAGGTTTTTTTTTTTTTTTTTTAATTTACATTTTTGTTATATATAATTTTGTTTGACAAAAAAATTTATTTATTGTATTATGTAAATAAATGACAGTTAAATTTCAGAATACTGGATTTTTTTGTTGCACAAGACTTTCATTAAAAGAAACAAAAATGGGAACGGTGGCCCGCCAGAGATTTTTGGGTAGTCCATTTGGCCCGATTGTTATAAAGGTTGAGCAGCCTTGCCTTAGATGATGGCTTGGTGGCATGAACACACATAACAGAAGGAGAAAAAGATTAAATAAGAACAATGTCTCGTGTTTGTGTTATATGTTTCACAAATTGAATATTTTTTCTTTTTCTCTCTGTATCAAAATTTTCCCTCAACACCCCAATTGGGCGAGAAGATTTTACCGTAGATAAAATTCCAGATTTAGATGTCAATCTAACAAATTGCAGAAACACTCAAATCAGCATGAAAGGACATTCCTTTTATTCTGCCTCATGGGAAAAATTATACAATTCTATTTCTTTTTTCACAGGAAGTATTGAAATTTCAGTGTCCACCCCCAACATATGTTTTTTGCAAATTAAAAAAATTGAGAAACTTATATTTTAGTTTACAACAACATAATAATTAAATTCAGAGGTGGACATCTAGGGAACCTTCATAGTAAGATATCAAAAAGAATTCAACAATGATATGATGGATAGACTAGCAATTAATATTAAGCACAAACATTAATTTTTGGGCTGAGCCACTGCTCATTGAGATTAGTACCAAGAACAGGAATCGCTGAAAAAATGTTTAAACTGAGAAACTTATTAATTCATATATGCATAATTTTCTGTCAGCAGTTTATTTTTATAGAAAACTGGAAGGGGTACATGGAAGGTACATGCAATAATGGAGAGAAACAGAAGGAAAATGCAAAAGTACAATCATCAAATAAGCCAAAGATGGCTACAGGCTCAACTTCCATTTCAATTTAATTAAAATGAACATGCAGCATAAAATTACTGTGTGCTTTGAAATATGGTCTTTACAAATGATTGCTGCTTAGCTTAGCAGAGTGACTGACAGGAGTCGAGCATTTTTCCTCGAACTTGAACTAAGCTTGCTGTCAAAGGAGTGCTGGGGAGGATACTAGTTTAGACGGCCCCAGTAACATAGATGGAAGAGCTTTACTGGTATAATCTGGCCTGGGTCATATGTAGTCAAGCATTGTTTTTACCTCCTGTTGTCTTTGCTACATTAACTAAAAAAAAAAATTAAAAATCTAATAATAGTGGGAGGAGAGAACTGGTACCTACATACCTATTGTGAAACTCAATACGAAGCTCTGCAGCCAAAAAAGCTAACTCCACTGCCCTCTAATTGCCAAGAGGCAAACTGCCTTTATAAATTATTTGTATTGATATAAGAAGAGTAGAATCTTGGTTCCTATAAAACAAACGGTTCTAAACTACATGATGTTACTGAGAAGCAAGGCTATATCCATATCCACTTTTCCCATAACCTGTAATAATAGTGACAGCGGCAATTAGAACTAGGAAAAGTAAATTAAAACTATATCTCACTATAAATTAAGGAAGAAGGATTGAAACAAACAACTAAGCATGAACAAAATTTACAATATTTCAGCATAAACTTTTATAATATTTAGAGGTGATAAGATGTGTATACATTGATTCCTAATAATGTTTAGACACCTGCGTCTCAATTAGGGATTGCAATACGAGGGCGGTCTGGAAAATTCTAAGCCTAAAAATATAAAACCGATTTGATATTTACCAAATAATTTTTATTCCTCACTATAGTCTCCCTGAACACTGATACACTTAGTCCAACGATGTTCCAAGTTCATTATACCATCCCTGAAGTGGCTTTCTGGAAGGCCTGCAAAATATCCATCTACAACTGCAATCATCTCTTCATTTGAAGAAAAACACTGACCAGCAAGAAAGTTTTTGAGTTTTGGGAATAGATACAAGTCAGAGGGAGCCAAACCTGGGGAATAAGGTGGATGCTCCAACACGACTTAATTTTCCCAGTGCCAAAAGACTCTTGTGTGCAGGTGCATTGTCCTGATGAAAGATGATGGGCCTTTTCTCACGAATTTTTTCATCCAGAGTGTCTAAAAGATCGGAATAGTATTGTCCAGTTATTGTTTTACCCATCTCAAGGTAAGGGAGCGTGCATAAACCGTGTAGCTCCATTTTGGCCTCCTAAGAACCCTCCCTCCCCCCCTTGTAGCCCTACATGGCTTTTACCTTTCCCCTCCCCCCTCCCCTTTCCACGTAGCACATAGCTTTTTTCCCTTTTAACTCCAGAAGACATTTTGTACTGTTTTCTCTTGTCAAACTATTGTAAATTACATACAGAGATAATTAACTGAGGGAAATAAATATTCACATGCTGTTGTGAGTTCTGTTCCTCATTTTAACTGTGAAAAATTTTATGAAAGGAAAGCTATGTGGCCTGGCTCGGAAGTCCCCCCCCCCCTTTTCCTCCCACATAGCCCAGCATAGCCTACCAGCCAACCCCTCCCCCTCCTAGACCGAGCCACGTAGTTTGTACACGCTCCCTAATCAATGAACAAAACACCTTTAGCATCCCAAAAAACCGATGACATCACCTTCTCTGCCGATGGAACTGACTTGGCCATCTTTGAACCTGAACAACCAGCTTCTGTCCACTGCTTTGACTGCAGTTTTGATTCTGCCGTGTAGTGGTGAACCCATGTCTCATCCATAGTTATGAATTGACGCACAAAATCAGTTATATTTTAGTTGAAATGTTCCAAACACTGTTCAGAAAGTCTCATGCGGATGCGCTTTATATCAACAGTTAGCAAATGCGGCACCCATCTTGCACCAAGCTTCTTCATATGCAATACTTCATGCAAAATGTATCCCACACGTTCTTTTGATATCCCTACGGTCACAGCAATCTCACGTACTTTTATTCGTCGATCATACAAAACCATATCGCACACTTTCTGGATGATTTCTGGAGTTGTTGCACTTTTCGGACGTCCTACGCGTTCATCATCTTCGACACTGCTATGGCCACGTTTGAACTCAGCAGCCCATTTCTTAACTGTCGAATATGAGGGAGAAGAGTCCCCATCCACTTTTAAAAATCTTCCATGGATCTCGGATGGCGTTAAACCTTCTTTAACAAAGAATTTTATAATTGCACGATACTCGATTTTATCCATCTCTGGTACAACTCCACACCGTGCCTGCTTCAAACAACTGTACAGACCAAACTATAAGTAGAATTACTTGCAATTTCTTGCAGGCGTGTCTGGCACATGCACCAACTTTTGCGGAAAATAATCACATGGGTAGTGCTGCCATCTATGGTTGAGGTCGAGAACTTCTTAGACAGCCCTCGTACAGCAAAGCAGGATCCCGCAATCCCATGGGTTCCCACATCATTAGACAGTCTCGCGGATCCCGCACAAAATTATGATGATCCGCAATCCACAAAATCCGGCAGAAACGTATGTCAATCTGCATGATTCGCTGCCACACTCGGTCTCTATCGGATGTATTGCACTGTTTGCCTGTACCCTTGCAGTTGGAATTTGACTCGTGTTAATAAATGTTTCTTTTTGTCAACCTTCGGCATTCGTAAGTAAATATATCCAATTTTACGTATTCATTAAAACTTACGTTTGTTTTGAGTACACATTTCTATAATTTGAGTTATGTTGCAAATTTAGTACGATTTTCTAACTATATAATAAGAATTTTTTATGTGTCGCACACGTTATCTGAACTATACAAAGCTTTTTATTCATGGTTTCATTATTTCAATTTTCTGTATTTGCAGATACATGGCGTTGTGGCTGACTGTTAGGAAGAGGAAGATTACAAAGGCTCTTTCCCATGTAATAGACCCCGCTGCAAGATGTGCGACATACACCATGCTTCCACCACTTTCATCAACCCTGTCACAGGGGAAAGTTTCCCTATCATAGGACACACCACTTGTGAAACCACCCATTTAATTTACCAGCTAACATGCAACCACTGCCTGGCTTCATATATAAGTTTGACCACAAATCAACACTCCATAAGAATGAATGGCCACCGACAGACAGTGTTCACACAGAACCCAAAGCACCCAGTTGCTGCCCATGCCATAACCCATGACTTGAATAATTTCAACTCATGTTTCACAGTCCATGCTATCAGAGTTCTCCCTAATAGCACCAGTTTCTCTGAACTCAGAAGGTGGGAACTTGTCTACCAGTACAAACTTGGCACAAGGCAACCACCTGGTCCAAACTTGAGATAATACCCGGTCACTATTATTATTACAGATGTTTAACCTTTTTTAATCCTCTTTTCCATTACCTATATTGAACCACCACTAACCTAAAGTGATGTTTACTTTATAAAAAATATTTTTTTTAATTTGTACTTGTATAATATTTTATATAATTATGGTTTTTTTCATATTTAGTTTTAATTATATTTTGATCTTCCCACCAACCAGAGATTAGTTTGGATATATATCTATGATTGGGTATTAGCTCTGATTCACTGCCCCTCTACTTTTCCGATGTTTGAATTTACCCCCACCATTTTCCTGACCGGCGGTTGTAAGCTATCTGTTAAATTTTGTAACTGCGTGACAAAATTTTGTTCTCAGAACCACGAGTTAGATTGGATAGAATATTAGTGCATTTCATTTTCAAAGTAATTTTTCTATGTTTATTCCAGTTAGAAAGCAGTTTTACAGTTTTCAAGATAGTATTTTCAATATTTTTAATTTCAACATTCTTCGACAATCGCCTGGAGTGCGAAAGTTCATATCTAAAGTATTTATTTTTGGCTAAACGATTAAAGTTACAATATTTAGTATAATAACTAAAGTTAACATTTATTTAAAGATCTAGCAATTTGTAAAGTTTCAAGGAGATAGAATTATTTTTATAGTCGAGGTCAAATTAGATGATGAAACCTTCAGATGTGAGATGAGAAACTGATCAGTTATTGGAGAGATTCTCATGGGAAGTGCAGCCGCTAGGTTTTCCCACGCTCCGTGAGTACCAGAACTTTCCTGGTTAGTAGCCATGGCGAGCGAGTCAGTCGGCTAGGAACAATGCGAGGGGATAGTCTTCAAGTAGCAATCAGCGCAACACCACATTAGCTTCAGTAGTCGGTGAAAGTTTTATTTTGGAATAATGCCGCTTGTTTTATTCAAGTTAACCATAATGCCGTGTTAAAATAGTATTTCTCCAAGTGAGGCCTCGGGATTGTCTAAATTAACTAAACTTTTGAACAATGGGAGCGCGTGACGAACTTTTATTGGCTTTCTTAAACTAGAGATTTAATTCTTTGAACTATTGGGGTGTGGTCTGGCTTGACCGGTTAATTGAACTTGTAAAACATTACTTTGGAAAAGTCGTCTGATTGCCTGTACAGTTTTTGGTTTTGTGAAATTTGGAAGAATATAATTATTTAAATGGCATTGAACTATTTATTGAACTTTACCTTTTCATAGATTTTAGGTTAAAATCTGTGTGGCGACCTTATTATTCTATTTAAGCCAAAACTGTTACATCCAAGGCTACACAAGGTCAGAGTTAAGATTCAAGTTCATGTACCAACCCCAGTGCACATCTTGTTCTTACACCGTCTTTCTGTGAGGCAGTCTCCTGCTGCGCCTCCTCTCATAATGTTCTCCCGTTGACGAAGGGTTTTATCCCGAAAATTACTTTTATTATTTGTGTTTGTGTCTTTTCTGTGTGTTTTCGCCCCACATCCATCATCTGAAGGTAAGTGGTGGCTCATATATATATATATATATATATATATCCCGTGAGGCAGTCTCCGGGTGCACCCACCTCTCATAATGTTCTCTTGTTGAGAAGGGTTTTTTCCCGAAAATTACTTTATTATTTGTGTTTGTGTCTTTTCTGTGTGTTCGCGCCCCACATCCATCATCTGAAGGTAAGTGGTGGCTCATTTCCCTATCCTAATTTGATTCCTTTCCGCTACTTAGCGTCTTTTTTTCATTGTTATTATATATATATATATATATATATATATATATATATATATATATATATATGGTAACAATGAAATCAAGATGCTAAGTAGCGGAAAGGAATCAAATTAGGATAGGGAAATGAGCCACCACTTACCTTTAGATGATGGATGTGGGGCGCGAACACACAGAAAAGACACAAACACAAATAATAAAGTAATTTTCGGGAAAAAGCCCTTCTTCAACAAGAGAACATTATGAGAGGTGGGTGCACCCGGAGACTGCCTCACGGAAATATATATTGTTAGGAAACAAAGGCACTAAAAGCGGATATATTGAACATTAGGATAGGATAAAAAACCACCGCTTACCAAAGAAGGGGATTCCTGCGGCATTGGTACACGAAAAAACACAAACACACAAAGAATAGAATTTTCGAGCATGGCTCTTCCTCAGTAGAAGTGACATGGCTGCACGCAAGGGACCGGCAGCCAACTCCGTGAGCCACAAGGTCGGTGGCTCATGGTGGGGGAAAAACAACCTGGTAGGAAGTGAGGGTGGGGGTAGAAGAGCACAGGCTGGAAAACGATGATGAATAGCCAGTATAAAGCAAAACTGTACACAAGCACCCGTTGCGTAAGGGCAGTATACCTCAGTTAATGGTCCCAAAAGCCCACCAAGTAATGGACACATGTGTGAAAATATATATATATAGATTGTTAGGAAACAAAGGCGCTGAAAGCGGACATATTGAACATTGGATAGGATAAAAAAAACCACCGCTTACCAAAGAAGGGGATTCCAGCGGCGTTGGTACACGAAAAAAACACGAACACACAAAGAATAAAATCCTCGAGCACGGCTCCTCCTCAGTAGAAGTGAGATGGCTGCACGCAAGCAGCACTTCTACTGAGGAGGAGCCGTGCTCGAGGATTTTATTCTTTGTGTGTTCGTGTTTTTTTCGTGTACCAACGCCGCTGGAATCCCCTTCTTTGGTAAGCGGTGGTTTTTTATCCTATCCAATGTTCAATATATATATTCAGAAAATTTAAGTAAAAACTAGAACTAAAAATAAGCAAAATTCGAAGTCACAATCTATAAAGATAGGCTCTGGTGAGCGGTGGTTCTATGAGAGAAGGTGCAAGTGAGGGGAATGGGTGGGAGGAAAATTGGTGCTATCTTAAATTTAGACCTGGATATTGTGTGGTCCCCAGTTGGTACTGATAGCCCAGTTCCCACCTTCTAAGTTCTGAAATACTGCTTTTATCTGAGAGGACGCTGATGGCGCGGACCGAGAAGCAGGTGTTAAAATTGTTGGTGCCATGTATAGTGGCATGATGAGATACAGGGTGGTCAGGGTTCTTGGTGTGTACTGATTGTCGGCGTCCATTCATTCTGATGGCCAGTGGATTTGTTGCGAGTCCAATGTAGGAGACTGGGCAATGGTTACAAGTGAGTTGGTATATAAGGTGGGAGGATATACAAGTGACGAATCCTGGGATGGGAAAGCTTTACCCAGTTACGGGGTTGGTAAAGGTGGTGGAAGGCGGGTGCATACTGCATAATTTGCAACGCGATCTGTTGCAAGGAAATGAACCTTGAGGCTGTCTTGTAGGCTGGGGGACCCCGTGCTTATGGACCAAGAGTTGGTTGAGGTTTGGAGGTCTGCTGAAGCAGGTTCTGGGTGGGTGAGGGAGGATTTTAGGAAGGAGGTTTCTCATCTCAGGGCAGGCTCGAAGGAAGTCGTAACCTTGTCTAAAGACTCTGTTAACGGATTCCAAGGATGGGAAGTAATGGGTGATCAAAACAGGGCTATGGTGGGTTTTAGAGGGTTGTGGATTGTTGATAGGTTGAGTAGGTTGTGATGTGGCATGAGAAACCTGTTTTTGAACTAAATCTGGTGGGTAATTGCGGGAAATCAGGGCTTCAGAGATATTGCTGGCATATTGTTGAAGGGCCATGCTCGAAAATTCTATTCTTTGTGGGTTCATGTTTTTTTCGTGTACCAACGCTGCAGGAATCCCCTTCTTTGGTAAGCGGTGGTTTTCTATCCTATCCTAATGTTTAATATATATTTATTTGTTTGTGAAATATGCAGTTAATGAAACGGAGAACGGGGAACATTCCTGCACTAGTACAGATCACAGTTTCCCAACCTGGTATCCACAGACAAAATAACAATTAATAATTAGGAAAACAAACGAAGGTGTGGGCACACATGAACTTTGGCTACAATTGGTGAGACCCAAGTTGAGCTATCAAATGACAGTTCTAGACTAGCCAATTTCCAATTATTATTATTATTATTAAGGAGTCCATGGTGATCATAGTCCAATCTCTAGATAACTGTGGAAAACTACCTAAAAAAATGTAATTAGCATGGCCTGGCTCGTGGCTGGTCTCCGACCCTCTGTGTGGCGCCTCGGCACACTGAGCTGCACTGGTGGGTAAGCACCATTCATATTATGTATAATTAGGTTTAAAGTGAAACAATAAATACTTATTAGCAAATATAAATTAGGAAATAAATAAGTACAGTAACTTACATCAAGTGACAGTAAGATGGCAGGGGAAAAAAATAGAAAATACCAACTCAGATCATTAACAACTGTAGAACCTGAAGTGATGAGAGGAAGGTAGTATCTGAAAATTTTTTCGCTGATGGAGAATATAAGCCCGAAAATTGGACAACTGTTCATTTTTCCTTTTGTCTTTGTGTCTGAATGTTCTCTTGCCACCTGTGATAAGTGATAGTTTCTTTCTCCTTTGATAGATAAAAAAAATTAGAAAGATTGAGGACAACAAGTTACAGATGGCCTTAAGGCATCAACATACAACTAAGTTTTTAGCTGTAAATTCTCTTTAAGTAGAGCATGATATGCACAAGATGAGAGTGGTCTTATTTTTTGTCACTGCAATTCTCTTGCCTCCAGCTTTGAAAAGTGATGGCTTTAGTTCCTATTTATTTCTTCCTGTTCATGTGGCCTTGTAGAATTTTATTCAATTTTATAACTAATGCACGTATGTTTGGGGGATACATTTAATGTTACAAATGTAGTTAAATCTGTACTTCAGCAGTGGAAAATTTATTATCTGTTGACAATTATAAAGCTTCATGAAAAACGTAATCTATAAAGTATTTTAATAATACCTCCACGGAAAATTATTTTCCTGCTCACATGTAGATCAGAATTCTAACATTTTCCTTTAACTGGCTTCACACAGAAAATTTCATTACTTAAGCTATAATGCTTAGTCTTCTCTTGGCAAATGTACTTAATTTTATATAAACAAAAAAATTTACTCACTCACAAACTAATGTCTTTTATTAATCACAATAAAAACTATTAATCATTATTATAATAACAAAGATACAAGAATAATAAAGAGGATGATGCTTAACAATCTGTTAAACAGCCAAATAGACCAACTAATTAGAAATAAAACACCCTAACAATAGTGGAAATCTTATACATCTCAAGATGCTGAAAAAAAAAAACTATTTCCTCTCAGACAACAGATTTAGAATTGTCATACACAGTAATTGACATATGAAAACATATTCCATAATTTCACATTCACACAAGACACTTCAGAAAAATTTCACCATAAGATTTGATCATAGTGGTTACCTAAATTACAATATTAATTACAAATGTCCTGATGCTTCCCAGTTAATAATTTAATCAATGGTACTACCACATTACTACTATCTGTTTTTGTAAATTGCATCCAATTTGTTTTACCTGGAAGTTTATCTTCTGTACCTGAATGTAATGAAACCCATGACGTGTAATGAGCTACTGATGGAAAGTTAAACATAAAGAGTGGCAACATTCATTTCATCATTACATTCCAAACCGCAACATTTAACATTAACAAAAGCTAACAAACAAACATAAAAAAAATATTACAGGTGGATACAAGTTGTAATTATAGTGAAACATATACATCTTACATACAGAAATGGATGTTGGTATGTTTCCAAGATTCCACACTGTTTGACCGATCACCATAAAAGTTGCTACATTCCTGTTTTTTTTTCCTCTCCATGGAGTTGCTATCTCCAATAAAAAAAAATCCAACAAAAACCATGCAACCTCCCCCTTTACACCACTTATTTTTTATAAAAACCTACACTATTATTTTATTTCGATGGAACTTTGCACACATATACTTTAAAATGATGAAAAAAATAGTGTCAACATTTGGTTTGCAAAAATCCCATCCCCTTAATTTTTTAAATGTTCTTCATATATCCTCAAAGTTTTTTTTATCCAATATCGATGCAACTTCGCACATGTATTCGTTAAACGGAAAAACACTGTCTACAGTTGGTTTACAGAAACGCTACCCCTCGCCCCCTTCACACTCCATTAATTTTTGTCAATGTTAATTAAACAAAACTACGGTTTCTATCTGATTTTGAAGGAATATTTTGTACTTTAAAACAAACAGAAAAATAAAGCCTACATTTGGTTTACACAAACCTACCCCCTCTTCTCCATTGCATCCCATTAATTTTTGTCAATGTTCTTTATAAAAAGCTACAATTTCTATACGATTTTGAAGGAACATAGCAAAACATATACTCTAAAATAAAGAGAAAAATACTGTCTACATTTGGTTTTCAAAAGCCTATCCCCTCTTTCCATTCCAAGCAGTAACTTTAACAGATTTTGTAATTATGATGAAATGCAGCTTGGACTAAAATTTAAACTGATATTCCATATCACAGCATCCAATTCACCCCATTCTGGGAATTGTTCAGGTGTATCAGTTTACTTCTGGAAATGACTGGTGCCAAATCAATTAAACTTGGTACACACGATTCATATAAGAAATGCAATGCCGGGTACTCTGCTAGTGTTTGAAATAAGAATAAACTGATTAATAAACTGCACATATATTGGACAACCTAGTTTCCAGCATTCAGAAATAGCATTTAAATCTATGTAATTTATATTATGAAAACTAAAACTAAATCAAACATTTATTAATGTAGCAAAAACAAATAATACTGAAGTCTGATTCAAGCTGCTGCAGCTATCAGGGTGTTTTGTTTGTATTAGCCTTAAATCCAAAAACTTTCTGCTTATGCAATTCCAAGTGTCATACAACTTTTGCAATTAAGTACCTTTTATTAATAGTGATACAATTAATAAAATAGTCTCCTTAAATTTCAAGAATTGAAGTTACAGGCAAGGAAACATCACTAGGCACACATTATCAGAAATGTGGCTGTGGGATAAAGGATGGGGAGAGTGATGGAAAATTTAAAATAAAAAAGATGAATATATTCTCAATTTTCACATTTAAAGCAGATATCAATACACATTTCTTGAAAGTCAAGCCAATGCAGTAATGTTAAAAGCAGAAATCAAATTATGGTCTCTCTAAAACAGACAAGTTTCTTGCAGTAACTCTAAAGTCATCTAAAGTTGTTATATGCATGCAAATGGATCACAAGCTATGAATTAAACACATCTTCATTCAATGATAACTAACTAGTAATTATCATTGGTGTAAAGGCAGAAGAAAAATATACCAAGATTATGTGTGAGAAGCTCACTGACAAATAATGGGTACTGATAAGCAAATTGAATTAGGACAGAAAAAGGAACTATTGTTATCAACAGATGGTAGAGAAGTGTAGGTTTAAAAAGACTTCTAACAAGGAATGTGTTATCCAAAACATGGGGGAGAGAGGAAAATTTCTTTCATTGATAAGAAATATCTTCACACAATCATTAGCTATGGTTTGGTCCTTATTTGAAGCATTAATATTTCATAATCAGAAATGGTTAGCAGTTTCAAGGAGTCACAAAATGTTGCTAAAGTTCAACCTTTAAGTACTAAAAATGTTTTTTGAACTGTTCCAATTTTCACATTTATACAATACTTACTTAATAACAGTATAATAAGGAGAGCAAAACCAGCTTTTCTGTGACAGAGCCTGAATGAAGCCAGCAATGTTTATGCCAATTCTGTACTGATTATAGAGTAAATGTATTAGACAGTTGGAAACCAGTATGCTGATCAAAATCCTTCAACAGTAATACCGCAATATTACTAGACTTCATCTCCAATACAAATAAGGGAGCATAATAAAAATAAACCTAGCACTTACCACAGATAAAAGCAGGAGGTAATCAATATACAAAATGATGAACACACATCCTCTTATATAAAATGCTCTTATATAAATGCGGGACTGTGGACGTTGTCTATAGCTATTGGCTAGAGAACAACCACGTGAAACCGTCACTCGTGAATCAACAGCCACCATAAAGTTACAATCGTTCCTTCATGTTGCTTTTTGTTTAGTTACGACAACTAGATGCAGAAATTCATGTAAGGAGAAGGGTATAATCTGTATCAGTTATGAGAACTAGGTAAATAAAAGCATTACCTAAGAACTTTTTTTTGGCAGACGATAAGAAACAATGAAGTCTATTAAAAACTCATAGTAACACACGTAATTGCGAAATGCATCAGTCAATTAAATAACAGTTATCCATTTTTGAAATTATAGTCTCTGTCATGTAAAATTCATTTATTTAAATAAAATCCTAGTCAAATACTCTGATAATCTAACCACACTAAGGTACTCATATCACGAAAGATATAATTAAAAATGAATCTTATTCGTTTTTCCTTACAAGCTTTTCCATATAAATTCCTACTACCATCATAAATGATACCCTTTGTTTTTTATACACATTTTAGCTATTAAATGAGATTTAAGTTTAGCTTTTTATGTAGCTTTAAATCATTAAGGATAAAACTATGTATATGCAATCCAACAACGATATTCTTGCCGGAAAAATAACAGCCACAACAGATATTAGAAATTAGATATGTGCACAGTTACTGCAACTGTTACGCAACTGCTATGAAATTAATTGCCATAATACAGTTAATAAAATTTGCTCTTCAGCATTTTATTCTTTTAAAAAAATGTGGAAAAATATATCGGCTGAAAACACATGGGACGATTACTTTTCAGTAACATGTCATTAATGAAAGTAACATTAAAGAAACTTTAATTTCTCATGGTCTCTGCTATTACGTAACTGTGTTGCCAGACAAAACATAATAGTCTGTTGAGGAAGTAACTGCACAAACATATGAAGAGCAGGGATAAAAAAAAAAAAATTAATGCATTACAAAGTTACAATTGGTATGTTTGTTTAAATTTTTTTTTTTTTGTTTATTTACAACAACTAGATGCAGAAATTCATGTAAGGAGAAGGGTATTCATTTTTTACATTATATTATCTGTATCAGTTATAAGAACTAGGTTAAAACACAACCTAAGAAGTTTTTGGCAGAAGATAAGATACAATGAAGTTTATTAAAAACTCAGAGAAAGTTTACACGAAATGTACGAATCGCAAAATGTATCACTCAAATAAATGACAGTTATCCGTTGTTGATGTTATACTTTCCGTCATCTAAAGTAAAATGCATTTATTTAAATAAATCATAGTCAAATATTCGGATGTTCTAACTACAGTATGGTACTTATACCAAGAAAATGCAATTAAAAATTATTGTTATTCGTTTTTCCTTACAATCTTTTCCAAAATAAATTCCTTCTACCACCATAGGTGATGCCCATCATTATTCTTATGAGGGTAATAGAAGTTATGATTTTCAAATGCAATATTAGTGGAGGTTTGTGTTTAAGTTGGCCAGAATCGCAACCGACACATTTTGTTACAGCATAATTCACTCTGAAATCAGTTTTACAAACCATTTAAACTGCTTTCCTAAGTACCATGTTACTGAAGGTATTAATTTATGCGGGTGGAAGTAGTTCCATATTTATCATGCTGAACTGTGCCTGGACTAGGAATAAAACTGTTATTACATGGATAGCAAAAGTTTTTGGGATTCCTAATTTGTTTTTAATTTCATTGGTTCTATACTTCTGTCGTCATTAATTCCGTAGAAGTTACTACTGTATTGCTATGTGAAATGCAAATGAAATATGTAGAACATTACAAAATCAAGGCCATTAGCCTTATGTAATAACAATTCCGTATAATTAACCAACTGCAAAAAAAAAATGAACTGCCAGAATATTACGTTCAAACTGTCTTTTTTGACGGACTTGATGTAGTTACAATATATCTGTGGCAAACCTTGATCATGGGAAGGGAATCAGATGTGCACACACTGACACCCGATAGAGGATTACGCACTGAAATTTTGTAATGTGTGTTCATCTTTATGTCCACCATTGCCTTGCTGCCTCCACTTACTTAAATACTTCCTTTTTTTTCATATTTTCACCACCTAAGCATATTTTCTCTCTCATCACCATAATTCTGACCTCAAATATGAACTATTTTCCTAGATATTCCTGAACAGCATAGAAAAACTGTCTTCAATTCAGATCCTGCACTAATTAATATGAAGAAAATTTTTTAAAAAAAGTTTCCTAAATGTACACAACTAGAAGATACAATAACTATGGCAGGAAAATAAATTGTGTTCTTCCAAGTTGACTGAAACATGGTGAGAAAAAACATGAACAAATTCAATGTCACCCCACCACATACTATCCTGCAGGCAACAATGACTAGATATGAAGGGATTAAAACGTTTTCTCCTATAACCTGGTAGAGTAATAATTTACTACTGCTGTTTATACATAATACTGTGTTTCAATCCTATCCTCCAACTGATCAAGAAACAAGCATTTGTTTTCAAATCTCATTTCACTCCCCCCCCCTTTTTTTCTCTTAGTCTACTGCTAAAAGGAATTTACATGATTCGTGTTATAACAAACAACCGTTCTACTGGTAAGAACATCTGAAAGTATATGGTTACATAATTACCACAGTAAAAACAGGAATTTCCATATAGATTTAAGGCATCTCTAAACAATAGGTAACAAGAAAGTCATGATCAATTAATAATGCAAAAATAGTGGCAGTACTAGTAATCCAAAAGTTTTCAAACAACCATTAAAAAAGCAAGAAATGAAAACAAAATAATCATTTCAGTCACAACACACATAAAACTACTGCTTTTAAACATGCATATGAACTTCATGTTAAATGCATAACATTGTGTTATTCTTCATTCTAGTCACTCAATCTAATCTCACCCTTCTCTATCATTTTCAACGAATTAAAAACAAAAAGTTTGACCAACATAATTTTGATAGCAAAAACCAATAGCACCACCAGTTATTACAAGGAGGGAAGCAAACCGATCAAAATCTTGACGTCTTTGAGAACCAGAGCACAATTTAAAATACAGGGTGTCCAGTGACAGTAGCAGGGTTTTATTTTTAGGCGAAGTTTAGTGCAAAAGCATGAATGCACGGAAATGTCCATTGTTATGTGGAGTTTCAGTCACAGTGGAACCATATCCAGGAAAACATCACTTTTTACATGCATGCTTATTATTGTAACAATGATTCCATTGTTGCTGCTCAATGTTCATATCATTAAAAATATCAATTCCATTAGAAAGTGGATCAGAATATTCACCAGGTCGACAATAAAAATTCAAACTACAGCACCTACAAAATGTCAGATGAAGAAACAATTGAAAAAGCACAGGCGTCTAGTCAAAATCCATCTTGCTAATGAGATAAGCAACTCAATAAATCTTCTTTGCAGTTAATTTTGAAGAAAGATTTCAATCTCGAAGCTAGCAGTGTAGCTAGGTTAACTCTTTTTTTTTTAGCTCTACCAAGTCTTATGAGATTTACTTTTTGCTGGCAGGGACTCCCTTAGCTTTGAGCGCGTCCCTGAGCTGAGCTTGTGGTCCCCCTGAACTTGGGGGCCCCGGTGCATTGCACTGCCTAGCCCTCCGATAGCCACTGCTCGAAGTATACAAAATTCAGTTAGTTCAAGATATCAAAGAATGAAAAATCAATTCTACAACTCCAAGAACATTCTGTTTAGTGATGAAGCAATCTCCAACTTTGTCAATAAACAGAATTGCCACTACTGGACAAACGAAAATCCTAAATGAAAGCACCAGAAAACTTTCCACAGCCCAAGACTGTAGTTTCAGCTGCAATGTACAGTAAAGGCATTATTGCTCATTTTTTTTATGAAGGTCAAAGGAGTCACCAGCTTTACCTAGATTTCAAGGATTTAATTCAATGACATGGTTTCAGCAAAAAAAGGGGAGGGGGCACTTTCCATACATCTGACCAGACAATTAAAGCTGTCAACTTGTTATTTCATGGAGAGGCGACGTCAACTGGCCTGTGAGGAGCCCAGACCTCAGTCCACTTGATTATTATTTATGGGGATACCTTAAAAGTAAGGTATATGAAAATAGCCAACAAATCTGGAACAACTGAAGCATAACATGACATCTGAGATTCAAACAGTTTCAAGAGCAATGTGTCTACATGTCTCTGCCAACCTTTGTTCAAGACTAGAGGAATGTCAGCAGTGTAATGGTTAACATTTAAACAATATTATTTTTGCCAAATAATTTTCAAATTATTGTCTACAATTAAGAAGTAAATATACACTTTATTTCCTTCTTTGCATATTTTGTTTTGCTCAATTATCAAATACCCGCTACTCTGATTGGACACCCTATATTTGTATAAGCCAATTTAAAAAATGTGTAAATAATATAAAAAGATCTGCCAAGTTGGTTTATACCTGTAGTGATGAATTCCAACTTTTAACGTCTTACAAATCCTTTCATACCAGAAGATATGTTATATAAAATCAACACTACTACTCAGGCTAATGCAGATTACCCTTTCCTCTAGTATGTTGTTACAAACTAAGTAATAGTTAATTTGAAGATCTTATTCATGTCACAGACATCTTTTACATTTATTAGTACTGAAGAAATGGGTTCAAAAATGATTTTGTTGAAATTTAAGATTTTTTTCAGCATCACTATAAGGACTATATTAGTAATGTTGCAAGAGTATAAATGAATATTATATTCATGGATCTACAACTATTCACTGATATATCACCTCCATTCTTCCCCACTAACTATTTATTTAGCAATAAAGTCAAATTCTCAACCAAGGTAAATGTTGCACTGTAACAAGCATGAATACCAGTATTTTCTTCTGCTAAAGTCAAATAACTTCACTTATTCATATTACTGAAAAAGCAAGAATTCAAACATCCATACTCACACATCTCTCTCTCCCTCTAATGAGCTTGTATGAGCGCCCATGATTAACACAGCCACAAAAAATGGTGGTTTCAACCATGACAATCAGAGTAGAACAAAGACAATATTAGTGGAAATAGTAACCATGGGATAGAAATTAATCAAAATTGATAATTATATATATATATATAGATTGTTTGAAAACAAAGGCGCTGAGAGCGGATATATTAGACATTGGGATAGGAGAAAAACCACCGCTTACCAAAGATGAGGGCTCCAGCGGCGTCAAAACACGAAAAAACACACAAACACAAACTTAATACAAATTTTCGAGCTTAGCTCTTCATCAGGTTATAGGATGAGGTGGCTGCCCTGCGAAAGCTAACAACCAACAGAGGAGACCACACGGGGTGCACATGGTCGGCTGGTTGGGGTGGAGAGGGAGGGGGGAGAAACAACATGGCGGGAGGCAGGGGTGGGGGTGGAAGGACCTAAGCCCGAAAATGATAATTAGACTGCACAGTGGAAACGCGGTTGCGGTCATAAGGTCACTGGCATAAAACAAACCAAGGAAACCCGGGGGGGGGGGGGTGGAATCTACTGAAAACGATCTATAAGTGCCCCCATAAAAAATTATTCCACACGCAAAATTATTGAAAATATTACACATGAAAAAATACTACACACGGAAAAAATATATACTAATATAAAACACACGAGAGAAAAATAAATAAAAAATTATTGCAATAGATCTAAGTACAAAAAGAGAAAGCTCTGGTGAGCGATGGTTTTGTGGGAAATGATGGCAGGTAAGGGGCAAAGGTCGGAGGAGAGAGGAAAATTGGAGCTATCTTAAATTTAATCCAGGATGGTTGTCTGGTCCCCAGTTGGTGCTGAAAGGCCAGTTCCCACCTTCTCAGTTCTGAGATGCTGCTTTTGTCTGGGAGTACTTTGATGGCGCGGACTGTGAAGCAGGTGTTGAAATTGTTGGTGTTATGAGTGGTGGCATGAAAAGAAACAGGGTGGTCAGGGTTCTCAGTCCAGACCGATTGTCTGTGTCCATTCATCCGGATGGCCAGTGGATTTGTGGTCAGACCTATGTAGGAGGCTGGGCAGTGGTTGCAGGTAAGTTGATAGATCAGGTGAGAAGTTACGCAGGTAGCCGATCCAGTGATATAGAAGCTTTCCCCTGTTACGGGATTGGTGAAGGTGGTCGAAGGCGGGTGCATCATGCAAAGTTTGCAACGGGGCCTGTTACACGGAAAGGATCCTTGGGGCTGTCTTGTGGGCTGAGGGGTTCCATGTTTATGGACCAAGAGTTGGTTCAAGTTGGGGGGTCTACTGAAACAGGTTCTGGGGGGCTGGGGAAGGATTTGTGGTAGGAGTGTTTTCATTTCCGGGCAGGCTCGGAGGAGATCATATCCTTGTCTTAGGATCCTGTTGATGGATTCTAAGCCAGGGAAGTAGCGGGTGACCAAAACTGGGCTTTGGTTGGTTCTTGATGGTTGTGGGGTGTTGATGGATTGTGTCGGTACTGATGTGGCTCGTGTAACTTGTTTATGAACTAAATCGGGGGGGGGGGGTAATTGCGGGATATTAGGGCTTCAGAAATGTTATTAGTGTACTGCTTAAGGGACTGTTTTCCTGGATGTCGACCTGTCCCTCTCTGATGGGGGCATCAATTCTTCGGTACATATAAAACCCACCAATCTACAACAATACCTCCACTACGACAGTTGCCATCCTAATCACATCAAACGCTCCCTCCCATACAGCCTGGGAATCCGGGGCAGGCACATTTGCTCCAACGAACAGTCCCTTAAGCAGTACACTAATAACATTTCTGAAGCCCTAATATCCCCTATTACCCCCCAGATTTAGTTCATAAACAAGTTACACGAGCCACATCAGTACCGACACAATCCATCAACACCCCACAACCATCAAGAACCAACCAAAGCCCAGTTTTGGTCACCCGCTACTTCCCTGGCTTAGAATCCATCAACAGGATCCTAAGACAAGGATATGATCTCCTCCGAGCCTGCCCGGAAATGAAAACACTCCTACCACAAATCCTTCCCCAGCCCCCCACAACCTGTTTCAGTAGACCCCCCAACTTGAACCAACTCTTGGTCCATAAACATGGAACCCCTCAGCCCACAAGACAGCCCCAAGGATCCTTTCCGTGTAACAGGCCCCGTTGCAAACTTTGCATGATGCACCCGCCTTCGACCACCTTCACCAATCCCGTAACAGGGGAAAGCTTCTATATCACTGGATCGGCTACCTGTGTAACTTCTCACCTGATCTATCAACTTACCTGCAACCACTGCCCAGCCTCCTACATAGGTCTGACCACAAATCCACTAGCCATCCGGATGAATGGACACAGACAATCGGTCTGGACTGAGAACCTGACCACCCTGTTTCTTTTCATGCCACCACTCATAACACCAACAATTTCAACACCTGCTTCACAGTCCGCGCCATCAAAGTACTCCCAGACAAAAGCAGCATCTCAGAACTGAGAAGGTGGGAACTGGCCTTTCAGTACCAACTGGGGACCAGACAACCACCTGGACTAAATTTAAGATAGCTCCAATTTTCCTCTCTCCTCCGACCTTTGCCCCTTACCTGCCATAATTTCCCACAAAAACCATCGCTCACCAGAGCTTTCTCTTTTTGTACTTAGATCTATTGCAATAATTTTTTTTTTCCTCGTGTGTTTTATATTATTATATTTTTTTCATGTGTAGTATTTTTTCATGTGTAATATTTTCAATAATTTTGCGTGTGAAATAATTTTTTATGGGGGCACTTATAGATCGTTTTCAGTAGATTCCACCCCCCCCCCCCCCGGGTTTCCTTGGTTTGTTTTATGCCAGTGACCTTATGACCGCAACCGCGTTTCCACTGTGCAGTCTAATTATCATTTTCGGGCTTAGGTCCTTCCACCCCCACCCCCCTCCCGCCATGTTGTTTCTCCCCTCTCCCTCTCCACCCCGACCATGTGCACCCCGTGTGGTCTCCTCAGTTGGTTGCTAGCTTCCGCGGGGCAGCCACCTCATCCTATAACCTGATGAAGAGCTAAGCTCGAAAATTTGTATTATGTTTGTGTTTGTGTGTTTTTTCGTGTTTTGACGCCGCTGGAGCCCTCATCTTTGGTAAGCAGTGGTTTTTCTCCTATCCCAATGTCTAATATATATCAGATGATGGTGGCTGGCAATGACAAACACAAGAGATGCAATATTTCTGTGGTTAACCTCATTCTTGCACGAAACCAGACACTTGGCAGAGCCAGCCAGCCATGCACTTGCCTTTGCCTTTTCTCGTGTTCGCTATTCCCAGCAGCTGTCGTCTGTGGTAAGTGTTAGGTATTCATTTCCCTATAGTTCGTAAGTTTTATATGTATACACATAGCAAGTGATGGGTGTACCAGAGTGCAGAAGATGCATATTACCTGAAACTGAGGCCCAGGAGGTGATATCCAGAATTTTGGCAATTTCCATCTCTGAAATTTTGCATTAGGATTTGGTTTCAGACTAGTATGATGCCCCTTACTATGATATTGAGGTCACAAGATTTTTTAAAGATGACATGGCCAGTGACAGGGTGGTTTAGATTTTGTGAGAAAAACTGTTTATCTGTGACAATTTGTTCAACAGATAACTGGTTCATGTTGTGGCTGATACAAGAATTCCGGCAATGGAGACAGGTGAGCTGGTATATAATTTGGTATGCTGTCTGCAGTATCATAGTCCTCCAAATAGTAGCAGCCATCTAAACTCAGAAGGTGAGAACTAAACAACGATTGCAAACTAGGTACCAGGCAGCCACCAGAACTCAATTTAAGATCATACCCACAAAACTTCATTGTTTTCTACTCCTACACCCTAGCCCTACTAACTTTCCCAAGCACGAACCACTGCTCACCAGAAATGATGTTTAATTAGTGTGCGAAATCATTGAGTTTGTTAATTTATTTCTAGTTTTTTTCATATATTTTATATTGTTTATAAATAAAAGGTAAGGATGCGAGTACAACCATCGCTTACCAAAGCTGAAAGCAGGAGACTTCATTGAAACGGACAGACAAGTTCATACATTGAATGTGTACACCTGTCTCTCCGTGGTTCTCCTGGCTTCAACATCAGTAAGCAATGGTTACTCTCCTATTCTTAACTATAACTTGTCCGTCCCACTGTATCCCAACAATCTATAGGCCCATGCTGGCATTCCCTTTGTTAACTATCTTTATACTTCATCATTATTTTCCTCTTTCCTATTCTTGGATTTGTGTTTTCATTAAACCACAGTTTCTGATAACCTAACCATGTGCTGATTGGAAGATTTTCCGGGACTTCTTTTTTTTTTTTTTTTTTTTTTTTTTTTTACTATTATAAAAATTATAAATTCCAACGAGGAAATTTATTAAAACCAGACGACCTGTGCGAAAATTTCGCAAATATAGTGATTAGTAAGGTTTGTGATTTGTATAGGATGAAAGAAGAACTGCTTCATTTGCAGCAATTGTTTATTTGTTTAGTGTAATAGGTACATAACAAAATACTTTCAACATATTACAAAACAATTATGAAAAACTTGGAACACGTAATCATATGTATGATGAACTTGTAACAGCCCTAATACCTGAATTTTGAATAGCATTATACTGTATGAAGTATTTGTAATTAGCTAATGTTTGGTTGAAAGTGATGTGATATGTTTGTTTTGTAATTTCTTGTAAATCAGTGTATATAGACTGTTTAAGGTAAGAAAATTATTCAAAGGCCATTTAATATGTTTAAGAACCGAATGATGCAAGAGAATTTCTTAAATGTTTGTAATTCCATGTATTAATGTAAGTTACGATGTCTACAGGACAATTTTCTACCGTTTGAAAGGATTTCTGTAAATAATTTTGTATTTAAGTATCTATAATTACCATTTCTGATCATTTTGTAATGTTGTTAATTAATTCCGATTGTTTTTAATATGTTAGATTGTTTGAGTGATTGTTAATGATCGAGAAATATCCGGCGGATGCCTTTGAAGAATTCTCGTAATTTCGATAAAGACTATATAAACAGATCACCTGGACAGAGACATTCATTCATGCATTCAGTTAGTAAGTCAGTTTAGTTGACAGTATTCAGTGTTACAGAGAGTTTCAATCATTCAGTTGAGTTTGAGACTGTGCATCTCTGTATTGTACCTATACTAGTGAATATCGCTGACTTGTTGTTTGGATCACAATAAAACAGACATCTTCAAACATAAACTGTTTGGTGGATTTTTTAATTAATTAAGGCAGTTCTTAAACCACCATAAGAGAACCCTAAGGCCTCGTATCCACTTGAGCACGCTCAGGCGAATGAGCTGCTCAGTGAAGCGAGCGGCTCAAGTGTGGACGCCTGAGCACGCTCAGGGCGAGCCGATCGGTTGTCGGTATTTTGGAATGCTCAAAGGCGAGCCAGTGTTTGTTCGGCATTTGGCGGTTTCTACAATGAGCGCGAGCACATGGGACAATGAAACTTGTTTAACTCTAATTGATGCGTATGAATCAAGAGGGTGTTATGGGATAGCTCCAGTATTATAATTGAACTAAAAAATAAGGTGCATGTCGTGAAATCAGCGAGATATTAAACTTTAGTATTGATGATGTAAAGAAAAAAATAACAAGCCAGCTAGGGTCATTCAGGTGAAAACGATCAAAACAGAAGAGACCTTCTATAACGGGAAAGGTAAGTCTTTTTTAATAGTATTTCTCACAGCTGAACGGATTTTGATTGAATTTGGTGTTACGAAATTCAGATCCTAAGTGCCTAAAATCATACTGATTTTGTGCCAGGCAATATAATTGTTTTACCAATTTTATTAAAAACTTGAAATCAATGCCATAATTAAAAAAACATAAAAATAACCTTTAATTCTATATTTGTAAACACAAATTAAAAATATAATTTTGGAGTGACTCAATAGTGCCATCACAGACTATCCGTACTAAACGGATGATGCTTTGTTTATATACTTTGAACATATACTGCAGGCTTGTGTAGGGACTTCCTGAGACTAGCAATCTTAAAGTTATTATAAATTTTATCTTCTGGTGGGATCGCCTCACGCATAGGCGTATCGTGCATTTTAATATGAGGTCCAACTAATGACAGCAAATGTTCGAAATCGATCTCGTAAAGTTTTGATATAGCTCATTGTCATCTTCTAAAGTAAATTCGCGAATTAAATTATTAAGATAATTTCTTCGCAGACGATGACTTTCTCTAATCCATCAACTTGGTAATTTGCTTCTCTGTTTTGACATCGTATGGATAATAATAAAGGCCGCAGTTACGCGTGACGACATGCAGGGGCGTAGGTAGCTACTATGGGGCTACGCGGTGCAGTGCACCGGGGCCCTCACGCTCAGGGGGGCCCCCAAGCATACCTCAAGGGGCCCTCAAGCGCAGTTTAGAGGGCCCACGAGCCTTCACGGCAAACTGGCGACTTTTTTTTTTTTAGCTCTACCGTCGTCCAAGGGGCCCTTAGAACACAGCACAGGAGCCCCTCACTAAGGGCCCTCGTTGCACACGGAGCCCCCAACCACTGCTCAGGGGGCCCCTTAAGAACAATTCAAAGGCCCCCATCCTCAGTTCAGAGGGCCCCTACCAGCACACAAAGCAAAAAAAAAAGGTCGCCCGTCTGACCTGAGGGCCCAAAATAAATTTTTTGCACCGCGGCCCTTGTTGACCTAGCTACGCCACTGACGACACGTCAATAGCCGAGCGTTTTCTGAGCACTGGCACCAGGCTCGTTCGACCAAAATTTCTTTTTCCTTGAGCACGCTCGAACGAGCGCGCTCAAATGAATGAGCGGCTCATTCGCCTGAGTGTGCTCAAGTGGATACGAGGCCTAACATGGCGACTGTTGACAGGACGAGAAGTTCTTAAACATCTGTGGGATGTTTATCTTCTAAAAAGAATCTGCAGAAAATTGCGACGAATCATCGGCGATAAGCTAACATAACCTGTGAGGAAATTTCGACCGGCTACGACACGTAGAGGTTATACAGGCGACACGGATTTGACGGCAAGCGGATCTTCTTCAGCTTAAGGCGGAGATTTCCATCGGAAAATCGGCTGTAATCTTCCGACGACGAGTGGATTTTCTTCGGCCTCAAAATCGTCTTCCTACAGTGAATTGTGAAAAGTGTGGTTAAGTGTTTGAAGTCAGTGTGGTGTTTAATGGTTAAATAAGTGCTTCTAAGTGAAATTTCATGCGATACAAGATTGAGGAAGAACTGTAAGTACTGCATTGAATATTCAAGTGATTTCTTTTGCATGTTATTGTGTGGCAGATTGGAAAGATTTTAATTTTTCTTAATTTTGTTTTTTATGTCGATTTTGCTAATTAATAAAAATGGCTGATAATCAGAACCTGCAAGCTTTTCTAGAGTCTTTTGTAGCCAAATTTGATGCAAAGTTTTCCGAATTTGAAGATAAATTTTCTGAATTTAGAAATGAGTTAAAGAAAGATATAGACAGCAACTTTGCTAAACTTAATGATTTATTTGACAACAAATTTTCTGAACTGGGTAGAAAACTCTCTGAATTCAATGATTCATTGGACAGCAAATTTTCGGAAATTAATAATAAATTTGGTAACCAATTTTCTGAATTTGAAAATAAGATTGAAGGCCTAAATTTGGTAGGAGCTAATAGTGAAGTAGTAGTTGCTGAGGGATTATTTAATGAAATTGAAAGCACCCATCAAATTGAAGTGTTACCCGTTAGTAGTATGACTTATTACTGCTACTGGTTCTCGAAGTAAGAGAATTAGGCAGTAAATGTTGATGGAAGGGTGTATGGGGACTGTAAATGTAGAAATACCCATGTATGTAGTCCCTAAGTTGAATGGTAATTGCATTTTAGGCATGGATTGGCTTACAAAAGTAAAGGCTTTGGTAGACTGTGGAGAAGGTAACTTACGGATTAAATTAGACAGTGGGGAATACTGGGTTGATTTTGAGAAGACTGGTTGGAAAGGCATACAAAAAGTAGATCATGTGAGAGTTAAATATAAGGATGCTGGTGTAGCTAGAGTTTGTGACGAACTATTACAACAGATTTGTGTAAATAGAAATGTGGTGTTAGATGCGTATACAAAAGTTGAAGAAAACTGGAAGGTTAGGAAAAAGTAACTTACATGGTTCTGGATTTCCAGGGAAATCCTGGAACCCACTTATGAGAATTAATTGAAATGCATGGTTTGGGGAGGGGTGACCCAGGTTTTAGTTTTATTTGATGTTTTTTCCAAATTCGTTAAACTTTACCCTGTAAAGAAGTCTACGGCTAAAATTTTGGTTAGAAAAGTGATTGATGAATATTGTCAAAAGGTAGGTAAACCTAAGAGGGTGCTTTCGGACAATGCCCCGCAATTCACTAGTAAAGTGTGGACAGAAAAACTTGAACAAGAGGGGATAGAGGTTATACATACTTCTGCTTATCATCCAGCAGGAAATCCCGTAGAACGCCTAATGAGGGAAATAGGACGTTGGTTTAGGACATATTGTACAGACCAACACAGTAAGTGGGCATGTGAAGTAGAAAATTTTGAAAATGTAATTAACTCTATACCTAGTGATACAACTGAAATACCACCCATTGAGCTGATGTTTAAGAAACCGGCTAACAGATTAATTCGAGAATGTGTTATTTCCAAATAGACAGAGTTTCAACTATGAGGAAAATGTAGCTTTAGCTCTTAAAAATTTAAAGGAGAAGGCAACAAGGAGAAAGAAAAGGCATGATGAAGGTCAGAAGTGTATAGAATATAAAGTGGGGGATTTGGTGTTAGTTGAAGTTCATAGTAAGTCATCAGCTTTGCGACAAGAAACTCGTAAGTTTAACCGTTTGTTTGAAGGCCCTTTCAGGATAGAGTGTATACCAAGGAAACACTCTTATGAGCTAATAGACCCTGAGAGTGGTAAATGTAAGGGTGTGTATAATGTTGAAGCCCTAAAACCCTTTTATGAATAAGTGGTCACTTATGAAGTGTGCCACTATATGTGTAAATATCTAATTTTGTAAATAAGTTTGTCAATTGATGCATGTAAATAGTTTGTGTGAGTACTTAAGTCAGATGCAGATGGAATAATACTGAATGTTTAAGATGTAAACATTTCACTGTATAAAGCAATTTGTGACAGTTTTGTGTAGAAACTTTTGGGGGTTTTCATGATGTTGTGACTTTCTACATTGTGTTGACAAATTATCAGCTGTAAAATGTAAACAGACTGTTGTCATTAACAGGCAGATATCAAGTGTGTAATTTGGAGTGAAAATAATTGCAACTTAAGGTGATGACATTGAACGTTTGTTGTTCAAAACAGTAACTGAAAAAAATGATTGGATCTGAAAAAAGACAATTATTGTAAACAAAATCAGTGTCATGGACTATGTGCAGATGTTGTATGTAATGAAGAATTGTATTTGTTCATTGTAAAGTCATTATGGTTGATTGATTCTAACCTGTTTGTGTTGGCATTATGTGTACATTCAACCTGCTCAGATTCGTGATGGATTCAATCAATTTTAACTATGTAAAATTAAGTGAATCCTGGAGAGGGGTTGTAACAGCCCTAATACCTGAATTTTGAATAGCATTATACTGTATGAAGTATTTGTAATTAGCTAATGTTTGGTTGAAAGTGATGTGATATGTTTGTTTTGTAATTTCTTGTAAATCAGTGTATATAGACTGTTTTAGGTAAGAAAATTATTCAAAGGCCATTTAATATGTTTAAGAACCGAATGATGCAAGAGAATTTCTTAAATGTTTGTAATTCCATGTATTAATGTAAGTTACGATGTCTACAGGACAATTTTCTACCGTTTGAAAGGATTTCTGTAAATAATTTTGTATTTAAGTATCTATAATTACCATTTCTGATCCTTTTGTAATGTTGTTAATTAATTTTGTATTAATTCCGATTGTTTTTAATATGTTAGATTGTTTGAGTGATTGTTAATGATCGAGAAATATCCGGCGGATGCCTTTGAAGAATTCTCGTAATTTCGATAAAGACTATATAAACAGATCGCCTGGACAGAGACATTCATTCATGCATTCAGTTAGTAGGTCAGTTTAGTTGACAGTATTCAGTGTTACAGAGAGTTTCAATCATTCAGTTGAGTTTGCGACTGTGCATCTCTGTATTGTACCTACACTAGTGAATATCGCTGACTTGTTGTTTGGATCACAATAAAACAGACATCTTCAAACATAAACTGTTTGGTGGATTTTTTAATTAATTAAGGCAGTTCTTAAACCACCATAAAGAACCCTAACAAACTGTCTGTCACTGACCATAACAGATTACAACTAACCCACGCAAAATAGACAAAGAATATCCATATCACTGTGATACGTGTAGCTGTGATCGTAGCCTGTGAGAACATTTCACGAGTAAAATGTTTACATAGAAATTGTAGAGAAAAACAGAAATCTTTCTGCAACAGAAAAAATATTCGATAAGCTAGTTGTTGTACAAAAAACACACAGTCTATGGAAACCTGTGTGATGTGGTGCTGCTATCTATAGGTAACGGGCTCAATCCTTGTCGACACCAGTGAAACAGTTTATTAATGTCTGTGTGACATGTGCTGCTGCTATCTAGCTGCTTAGCTCTGAAGTGGCTCATATGCACAGCTTTCAAAGTTATTAATTTTGTCCTTCAAGGGTCAAATTACAAAAAATTTTGTTCTTCATCTATTATTTTGTGTAAGTGGAGACCTTAATCTTTAAACTGGTACCTCATTACATATGAGGTGAGCTAAGTGGATCGTTAAAAAAAAAAAATTGAATGGAATTAATGATACTTTTGCCATTTAAGGGTCGAATTCCAAAAAATTCCTATTTAAAAATATAATATGACTAAAGCGGAGACATTGAGCTCTAAAATAACACCCAATTCCTCAAGTTCGATTAGATATCAAGGGAATTAAATGATGCGCAACCCAATAATACGTAATGGAAATAAGGATACTTTTGCCCTTTAAAGGTCAAATTCCGAAAAAATGTTTTCTCAAAATGTGATGTGACCATAGTGGAGACTTCAATCTTTAAAATGATACCTCATTTATCTATTTTGGTTAGAGTATATGGCACATAAATGGCTCGTGAGACAAAAACGCCTTGTAGATCTATTGATACTTTTTCCCTTTAACCCTGCAGTGGTCGCGTGGATTACATATGAAGTCCACTCAAGCCATTTCTAATGGGACTTTTCAGAGCGCGACCACTGCAGGGTTAAGGATGTATTCCAAAAAATTTCTTCTTAACACATAATGTCACCAAAGTGGATACATTACTCTTCATTATGCTACTTCATTTATCGATTTTGGTTAGGTATCCATGTAAGTAAATGGCTCGAGACACAAAAAACGCATTTTAGAAATATTAGTATTTTTGTCCTTAAAGGGTTAAAATACAAAAAAATTGCTTTTTTTTAATATAATGTGACCACAGTAGAGACCTTAATCTTTAAAAAGATACCTAACTTATCTATTTTGATTACATATTAATGGAGAGAAATGGCTCGCGACACAAAATTGTGTTGTAGAACTATTGATACTTTTTCCCTATAAGGGTTGAATTCTAAAAAAATTCTTTCTTAATATATGGTGACACCAAAGCGGAGACATTACTCCTCATAATTCTACTAAGTTTATCAATTTCGGTTTGATATCCAGGAAGATAAATGGCTCGAGACATAAAAAACACATATTCGAAATATTGACATTTTTGCACTTTAAGGGCCAAATTTTGAAAAATTCCTTTCTTAAAATACAATGTGACCATGGAGGAGACCTTAATCTTTAAAATGATACCTCATTTAACTATATCAATTAGATATGAAGGGAGATAAATGGCTCGTGACTTAAAAATGTGTTGTAAAAATATTGATACTTTTGCCCTTTAAGGGTCGAATTCCAAAAAATTCCCGTCTTAATATATAATGTCAGCAAAGCGGAGATCTTAATATTTAAAATGATACTTCATTAAACGATTTCTGATAGGTATCCAGGGAGATAAATGACTCGTAACACAAATAACAGCATTTTTGAAATATTGACATTTTTCCCCTTTAAGGGTCGAATTCCGAAAAACTCCTTTCTCAAAATATGATGTGATCAAAGTGGAGACTATAAGCTTTAAAATGACGCCTCACTCATTGATTTCGGTTAAGTATGAAGGGAGATAAGGCTTGTGACAAAAAAAACCTTTATAGAAATAATATATATGATGAATGTAATTTTTCTCGGCGTTGTTTATTTATAAACGTTTCTCGGGAAACAAACCGAGTAATATTGTTATTAATGCACAATATTTCGGCGACTTTATTCTCCGTCGCAATCTTCAGGTGCAGTTGCAAGTCTTGAAGTCTAGGAAGCCAACGCATACAGACCTCTACCTAAACGCGCACAGTCAC
Source organism: Vandiemenella viatica (assembly GCA_031002005.1). NCBI lineage: Eukaryota > Metazoa > Arthropoda > Insecta > Orthoptera > Morabidae > Vandiemenella > Vandiemenella viatica. The sequence goes on along the minus strand of JARYHS010009186.1, from coordinate 5,130,094 downwards.
CATCACCCTGCACAGCGCAATACAGTACTAACTACTCTTGTCCACAGAGCGTGGGCAATATGTGATAAAGACAGCCTTCCTAGCGAGTTAAAACATCTCCGTGATACCTTCAGAAAGAATGGACACAATTAACATCAGATACAGTTGGCATTCCGGGAAATGAAACGTAGGCCTAATAAACACGATAATGTTTCACACGATAAATTAGCCTTCTTGCCGTACTCTGGCGCCACAACATCTAGGGTCGGAAGAGTCCTGGCAAGAAATGGCATTAAGACCAAAATTGAGAAACATTTTTCGCTCTCCAAAAGATGACCTTGCCCTGCGTACACCCGGAGTTTACTGCATTCCATGTGAATGTGGAAAGAAATACATCGGTCAGACCATACGGTGCGTACAACAACACGCCCGACATGTTCGCCTGGGGCAAAAAGACAAATCAGCAGTGGCGGAACATAGTTTGACAGAAGGACATGGTTTCGATTTCGAAGCGACTAAGGTGTTGACACATTCGAGAGGCTTCTGGGACAGCGTCATTAAAGAAGCATTTGAAATTTGCCTCACGTCTAATTTGGTAAACAGGGATTGTGGATTCCAGATAAGTGATGCATGGATTCCTGTTATTGAGGCTGCTCATCACCAACGCTCTGCTTTTTGTGTTCTGCGGGCGTCTAATGACATCTGAGATGCTTCTAGGCAACATAACAACATCTGTCGTTGCCATGCCAGTTTACAAACAACACGTTCAAGGCTGACTTCAAGGCAGACTTCAAGACTTGCAACTGCACCTGAAGATGGCGACGGAGAATAAAGTCACCAAAATATTGTGCATTAATAACAATATTGCTCAGTTTGTTTCCCGAGAAACATTTATAAATATATATAATGATATCAATACCTGTTGGTGGAAACAAAAGCTTATATTACATTTAATCAAAAAATTTAAAGTGAAATCAGACAAACTAAATCTTTCCACCTAAATTTGAGATTATAGGGTGGCTTCCCCCTCCCTCCTACCCACCCACAATTCCCAATTTTTTAATCGAAACTGATAATTTTTGTAACATACAACAAATTTTACCTAACACATCATTTCCCTTAAACAAATTGTAAAAATATGGAAATATATTTTCTTATGGAAGTTAACATTTGGAAATTTCAAAACAAAAAAAAATTAGAGGAGATGGCTTGTTCCTGGGAAACTGAGTAATTGGGTTGTGGAAATAGTGTTTTTACCCTCCAGCATGAGAAACACCCTGTTATTTATTTCCCAAAATTTTTTTTTTTTGTGTATGGATAGACTAAATATTCCCTGCATTTTACACACACCACCAAAGTTAGAGCCTGTGCCGGAGCAGAATCCGGTGCCGTCGAGAGGGGAGTTTCACACACACCAGCAAAACCGGAGCCGGTGCCGATCTTTCCGCACAGAGTGCAGCAGATTTTTAGCTTTGTTGGAAGAAAGATGCATGCATCATTCAACAAATAATACCTTAATAAATTATTATACCTTAGAAGCAAATACAGAAAATATTTAATTAACACATGGTGCTGAGCACAGCCTCTGTCGACTCAAATATAAAGAGAGATTTAGGGAAATAGTAAAACTAAGTAAACATATGAAGATATTCAGCTATTATTTTTTTTACTGAATAATTTTACTCAATCACTAAATCAACCACATATTTTTTTAAAAAATTACTATACAATAGATATGACTGCAACTGGAATCTGTAAATGCGAGGGTAAGTCAATTATTATCCGCAATTTAGTTATATATTTGTTTATGTTGGCAGTACTGTTGTGTTGCAGGGTTGATGCTGCTGGGTTAGTTCCCTTGTAGTTGCCATGCCGTTTACCATGGCTGTTCCACTTTCTGTTTGTACCAAAGAACAGCAATGCTCAGTGAACCGTTTTTTGTGGTCGGAAGATTTATCGAGGGCTGAAATTCGTCAAAGACTTTCGGTACAGTACGAGAACAGTGTCTGTCACTTCGTCAATAGTTACTTGTCTGTATAACAGAACTAAGTCAAGTGCAAGCTCAATGTTTTCCTCATTTGTGGTGGTAAATGATCATCCAGCTCCCTCATCATGCGTAACACTTGTGCGACCATTTTTTAATTTTTCAATCCATTCATAGACACTCCATTGCGGCAAAACAGTGTTCCCGTACTGTATCGAAAGTCTTCGATGAACTTCGGCTCCCGATACACCTTCTAACCACAAAAAAAGAATCACTGAATGTTGCTCTTCTTTGCTGCAAACAGAAAGCGGAGCAGCCATGGTTAACGGTACAGCAATGACAATGGAACTAACCCAACAGCATCAAACCTGCACAGATATAACAACAATTAAACCACGCATGAAATCAGCTACGCAACATGACAGTACTACCAACATAAAAAAAAATGTAACTAAATTGTGGATAATAATTGACTTATCCTCGTAGCATACAAAAAAACTTTATTTATTACTAGCTGACCCGGCAATGCTTCACTATTGCTGGACTTGAGTAGGCACATAGATTAAATGAAAAAAATATTTACATATAAATTTTAAACTGCTGTTTCATTCATTTTCAGTTGGAAAGGGTGAGAGGGGATGCGCTTTGGAAAACATATGCAGGCAGTATTTTTCTGTTTGTTTCAAAGTATAAGTGCGCAAATTCCCATTGAAATCTGATGAAATATGTGGTTTTGTCTAAATTATGGCGAGGAGAACGTAATGGGGGTGGAAAGGGGGAGAGGGTGTGAATATTCGGAAACCATATGTTGGCAGTATTTTTCAGTTTGTTTTAAAGTATAAGTGTACAAATTCCTATCTTAATCGGATAAAAAATGTGATTTGCCTAAATTATGGGGTAAAAACATAATGGGGTTGGAAAGGGGGAGAGGGGATGAATATTCGGAAACCATATGTTGGCAGTATTTTTCTGTTTGTTTTAAACAGTAAGTATACAAATTCTTATCTAAATCTGATAAAAAATGTGGTTTGCCTAAATTATGGGGTAAAAACGTAATGGGGTTGGTAATGGGAAGAGGGGATGAATATTCGGAAACCATACTAGGCAGTATTTTTCTGTTTGGTTTAAAGTATAAGTGTACAAATTCCTATCTAAATCGGATAAAAAATGTGGTTTTGCCTAAATTATGGGGTGTTATGGGGAATAGGGGGTGACTTTTTGGAAATTGTTTTTCACAGGAACCTTCGCAGATGCACACTCGAAAACTCTCCAAAGTTTCATTGCAATCTGATAAATGGTATAGGAATGCATAGAAAACAAACAAACCCACAAACAAACATTGATTTTTATATATAGTATATTTCTTCATTTGATTTTTAAGTACCTTTTTACAGGCGCAACCGTTACTGATTTACATGACACAGACAGACTGGGAATAAGCACAAGTAAAGTAAACTGTAGGTGTGGAAAGAGATGCATACTTTTCTGAAAGATTTCAAAGTGAAAGAAAAAAGAACTGAAAGTTGATTGTGTAAGCTATTCTGTATTGTTATTACTAATAATAAATATAATTAAACTAAGGAAAAAGGAAACTGCTTTAGGCAATATAATTACAAGGAAAGGGAAAATGACTCATTACTCACCGAAGTTGAAGGCAGCGACGAGAGTAGAACATATATAATGAACACACAAATAAACTCAATATTTCAGTTATTCAACCTCATTCATGATGAAGAAAATGAGTCATGAGGCTCGGGAGGTGTGCACACACCGAGGGTTGCTACATGACTAGGTGGATTATCAATATGGCGGTGGGACCGAGATATTGTATATAAATCGCAGATTGTGGTACAACTAATGAAAAAAAAAAATATTCCTTTCCTTGACGCATCACTCATTATTAGTAGGAGCATTACTGTCATTTAACTAATTACCTTATTTTATTCTTCAAAATTTATTCGTCCATATTTATTTACTTAATTCCCCCCCCCATTTTTTTTTCATTAGTTGTACCACCATCTGCAATTTATATACAATATGTCAGTCCCACCGCCATATTGATAATCCACCTAGTCATGTAGCAACCCTCGGTGTGTGCACACCTCCCGAGCCTCATGACTCATTTTCTTCATCATGAATGAGGTTGAATAACCGAAATATTGAGTTTATTTGTGTGTTCGTTATATATGTTCTACTCTCGTCGCTGCCTTCAACTTTGGTGAGTATTGAGTCATTTTCCCTTTCCTTGTAATAATAATAAATGTATAACTTCTCAACTTTTTCTTTATTGCCTTTAACTTCAAAATATTCTTTAAAAATGTATACATTTCCTTCCACGCCTTCAGTTTTTCTACTATATCTTTGAAATAGTCAGTAGCTTTAGTCCACAAATACGGCTTAATCTCCACCAATTTAATTATCACAGTATAGTGCAGGTAGTTACTTATTATTACAAAACTATGAGGAAATGTGGACAAGTGTACATGAAATCGAAGGGTCAGTGATTGGGCCGGTCCACCGCCAGCTGCATTCGTTGATGCCAGATGCCGGTCCAGTGAATTTGTCAGGTCAGACTACATGTGAAAGCTCTCATCTGATTACATTGCATCCGGCGCTGGTGCCAGCTCCGGTTTTGCTGCTGTGTGTGTGAAAACAACTTAACTTGGGGGTGCTATTACACCTCTTAAAAGGATTTACACAGTTAAAACAATTAAGGCTTACATTTTAGTCCATTACAAAACTAAACTTGCTTATCAAGCCAAATTTTTGTTTCCTATTATACTCAAATAACATTACCAATTAAAAATATGTTGGAAAAAATTACAAATGGCGTGAAGCTGTAACTAAAAAATATGGCAATTATGGGGGAGCAAAAAAATCTCTAGAGAGAGAGAGAGAGAGAGATTTCATTTTTTATTTCCTTCCAGAAATTAGCTAATTAACAGCAGTGCTGAGGTATCATTTAATAACAACTAAACTTGAAAAAAACAATTGCTTGGCACAATATGAAGCTAATCGCAAAGTATTTAGAATACATAAATAGCATCAAGGAAATAAAACTAGACCAATTTGTATTAAACCATGCTATTAGAACATAATCGGCAATAAACTTTTTACCCTACAACTGTAACCATTAGATCATGCACTTAATAAAAACCAGTGTTAAATATCCCGTTACAGAACAAGCTTCCTTAGAACTTTAGAGTTTACATTATAATTCAAAATGGCTACAAACATATACTGCATGCAGTGTTGTGTACAAAGTTGGATAAAACTTCAATCTGGATCGGCAGTGTTTCTTATTCAATGCACTGGCAAAAACAAGCAAAGACATACCGTTCAGGAGGCACAGGGTGGGAATGACGGACAGATGTTTGGCTGATTTATATATCTATTTATATATAGCTTTGAAGATTTTAGCTAAAACATTCAGCAATTGTTGAACGATTTCACTCCGACACAAGCTGAAAAGCTTATGTGCGTATTGCTGGTCCTGAAATGCCAACATTAATTAGTACCTGGATGTGTTTCCAGGATGAAAAAATTCCCAATGTACTACTGCAATCGGGGAACTAGTATCTAATTCATATTCATTCATGCAAACTCAGTGAATTCACTTCTTTACATGAACAGCAGCAGCACCTCACATTAACAAAACAATTTCTACATACCTTCCTGCAGATGATGTAGGTATGTAAGTAGTTGGAATGCTGCCGGCACTTGGGTCGTAGATATTCGAGCTAGCCTGGATAATTCTGTTATGATCTAATGACATCTGAAAATTAAAGGAAACTTAAATCAGAGATCATAAAAACTAAAGTAGCATCAACAGTTATCCTGTTATATATGCCAAACAAAGTGAAATCAACAAAACAATAACCCAGACACACTTGAACTTGTGAAAATATGTTCCCAAACCTCTGTAAAATGTACTTCACTTATTTAATGTATGTTAAATACAATTCCACCTTCATATTTTAGATATATGGTGACACGTTCTTCACTAACTTGACATTAATGTCACTTTGTTTCCCAACTTCTATCTCTATTTGTAGTAAACCAGATTTCCTTGTGGATGTCACTCAGCCAATTACTATAATTGAGCATTCATAATCATGTAGTTGCATGGGCATATACAGCGAGGGGGGGGGGGGAGGAGGCACTGACCTATTTAAGAACTACTATAAGGATGTAAATTTTATTTGATTTGCATCCAACAAGATCAATCCGCCCACAGACAATGACAAATACTCACGATGTGCACTAATTGTATTGGATTATATTTGGATTCTCTTATATAGTCGTTAAATATTAGATTTTCCCAAGTAAATACCCCAGCATTTGCATTATCAAGATTACACCCTTAATTCATGACCAAAATGAGTATAGCAGATTTACACAAGAACACAAAGCTGTACACAAATTTTTATGTGTTTGGATGATATCATATCACCGGAGAACTCGATGTTTGGTAAAATTTGTGGATAAAGAATAATTTACTGGAAGACAAATTAAGGGATATAGAAGTTGTGTACTTGTTTAACAAAACTAATATTTTTTCCCCCCGCCATCAAAAAAACATTCTTAATTCTGAGCACTATTCCATGCACTACAACAACTTCAGTATGCTTCGACACATGAAGAACTGGCTCCACAGCTCTATGGATTATGCCTGATGAGTGTGCATCGAAATTTCGTGAAACACCGTGAGTTATTAACAAAGATATTGGAAAATGTTCTGAGAATCCAAGACAATTAATATTTACATAAAAAACTATAACCGAGTTATTATCTTAATTAACTTCATAGTAGGCCCTTAGATTAAGTGGTTGGATTACTATTTTAATCAATAACAAAAACAGTTTCCTCAATAGGTTTGAGTTTCATTTAGTAAGAAATCGTCACATTTCAATCCACCAGCCCACTACCTTGAAACTAATACTGATCCCTGGATACACCCTTGTGTAGTTGTACCTCTTGGCTCTCCAGATGAAGCCATGCAGAGTTATTGTAATCTGAAAGTTTTATCATCAAAGTCATCTGATAAAAGTTGCAGCTACATGACTGAAACATTAGGTTCCAATGAAGAGACTGCTTCACCTGGAGAACCAAGGCAATACAGAACACGAAGTGTTCATACATACTTCATAGAAGTGTACACGAAACAGAAAAGAAACAATTTAAAAACTATGGGTTTCTCTGTATCATGAAATAAAATACGTATCACTACATCTCTATCAGTTTTATATGGTAAAAACGAATTCCAGCAACTAAATAAGTAAGCAGAGTTTATTTAATCATTTTAGTCCTCTAAAATAAAAGTTTAAATTTATATTTACTTTCACAAAAACAATTTGTGGCCAATTGTGAAACTACTACAGCTAACTGTATTACCTCTACCCAGCTCGATGACTTGTTCATGAGTGGTAGCTCAGTGGTTAAGGTCACAAACCACAAGTTTAAATCCTAATGAGACCAGGACATTTTAAAAATTCTGTTTGATCATATAAAATATGCCAGGATGTTCTGTTCTTTTATTCCATATTAAATTGATTGTCTGGTCATGACATAGCTTGTATGCTCAACAAATAGAAACTCTTGCCACAAGGTTGTAAGACCACAAATTTAATTTTATTGGTGTACACATTTACACACTCTTCGCTTCTAAATGTTGAATGTAACTTCAATATCATTCATTAATGGACCAAATTACAACACAAATACATTAGGTTACAGATTATATTTGCACATACCACCATAAAAACGTTTCTAGATGAAAGCTTCATACCAAAGTTGTTGATAAAGTTGTTACATATATAATTGTGAGCAGCAGACAGTTTAAGAGACAATTATTATTTATAAGCACCTATATCCCTATCTGCATGAAAATTAAATGAAGTCTCAGATTTGGATATTTTTGTTTTAAAAAAAAAGTTCACTGCTCTGCACCATTAGAAAGTGAGAAATTTTCGTAGTTAAATTAAGAGGTTAAGAATTAAATTAAAAAAGAGCTGCAGTTTTACAACACCAGTTTTTAGTTGCTTTTCTGATCTTTTACTTGAGTCAAATCTCTGAAGTTTCTATTCATAATATGCTGAGATACTTTCTGAGCACTTGCAGTATACTGTTTTATGAAGTAGTTTAGTCAGAATGTTAGTCATGTTGACGAAATTATTTTTGATTCAGCACATAAAGAAAAATTCTGTTAGTTGCTATTTTTTTTATTTTTTTTTATTTAAACTGCTTTACGTCTCTCAACAGCAAGGTCTTTAGAGACGGGAAAGGATAGGGGCAAGGAATTGGAAGGAATTCGGCCAAGGCCTTTTAAGGAAGCATCCCGGCATTTGCTTGGAGTGATTTGGGAAACCATGGAAAACCCAAATCTGGATGCCCGGACGGGGATTCGAACCGCAGTCCTCCCAAATGCGAGACCAGAACGCTATCCATTACACCACCACGCTCGGTTTTAGTTGCTGATCTCTGCCTCATCAACACCCATTTTTATGGAAGGTACAGACATCTTGAATCTAAGCAGTTGCAGCTGACAAGAGATCCAAGCCCTTTGTATCTTTAGTACACAAATTTTTTTTATTTTTCTGATGTTATCAAATTTGAAACACCACAGATGCCATTTATTCAGAAGGAGCAGATTCTCTACTGAAATCTTTTGAAGCACATATTGCTGTTTTCTGCATTTTTTTTCCAGTACCATACAAAAATATATGATAGATCCCTAGATATTTGATTTCATTAACTTCACAGACAAAGACTGCCTCACAAGAAACTCGAGAAATGTTTATCAGATTAATCGCAATTATTCTGGTACTGCCCCATAAACGTGGCTTCAAAAATATCTACAGAAGACAAGATTAACTGTTTGATAAATTCATGTAGTAACAAAACTCCAGCTTCCTGTGTTAAGAGCAACCAACAGGCTAAAAGACTTATTACATTTCAACTTTAAGAATATTCAGGAAAAACTAGTTGACACCGGTACAGCTCTCATGATGCAGACAAAAAGTTGTATAGGACCAATTAAAAACAATAAAAGACACCTACCACCCATTTCATCTCCTTTCCTTTGTTTGTCTATGGCATTATTTTAATGTGCTAGAATAAAAAACAAAATAAATAAACACACTAATTTTCTTATTATGTGGAAGAGTTTCATTCTTCATGTGACTTTGTTGACCGTGAGGCTTGTGTGAGTTCAGTTTCTTTCTACTCGACATTGTTTTTTTTTTGTGTGTGTGTGCGTGTGTTTGTATATTATTTCCTGTTGTTGCTGCCCTCCTACCTTTAACTTTGGTGAGTGTTGGGTTCCACATAAATATCACCTTGCAGCAGTTCTTTCACTCCATTGTTACTGATATTATTAAGTTAATAATTCATTATAAAAGTTTAAATTTTTATATTTATACATATCTAATTGTCATTCCACCAACACCCGTGAATATATATATTATTGTTAAGAAACAAATAAACTATAATGTGGACACAGTAAACATTTGGGCATGAGAATAACCTCTGCTTTCTACAGTTGAAGATTGCTGTGACATTGAAACACAGAAATACTTACACACAGAGTGTTGCAATTTCGATGTTTCGATGCTGCAGCAATCTTCAACTCTGGTAAGTGGCGATTATTCTCACTAAGCGTTTGGGTAGGAAAATAACTGCTTACCAAAGCTAAAGATTGCAGTCGCATTGGAACACGAATAAACAAATATGCAAAAAGTGTGTTATAATCTGCAGTCTCTATGTAACCTGGCACTGGAGTAGGAAATGAAAATTTGATCTCAATTTCCACCTTTTTTTGGCTATATTTAATTTTAGTAGCTTTGCAACAAGACAACTTCAATATGAAATCTCAGGCTCCTCACATTAATGTAATCCATCGTAGTGAGTCTCTGTTTAGGAGAAATTGAAGCTTGAAAACTGTAAAAATATAAACAGACAAAAAAGGATGTACATGACAGTTAAGTTTTTTAATTGCTTTGTGTTATATGCAGGACTGATAGAGTACCCTTGATGAATTCTTTGATTGTATAAATAAAGCATATCTCAAAATCGAATTTACTTTAGGAACTAAGGTATGAGGACAACTGCTTTTCCTAGACAAAAGAAAACACGGAGATAGGACCGTAGAATATTCAGTTTATCGGAAGTGTATGCACACGAACACATCTACATGCCGCATTGCACTACCATACAGCAACAAAAAGAGATGTCATCATGACCGTACACAAAGTTCGGAGAATATTTAATGCTGAAAGACTGCATACGGAGATAGAGGCATTACAATACATCTTCAGGACCAATGGATATCACAATCTTATCCACAGGGCCCCCGCATATTACTACCACACAAGCTATCAATGCTATAAACAACTTAGCCTCCAACCACTCCACTACTCAGAAACAAAGTAGCAGTACTGCCCTACTCAAATGACATAACTGATAGAATCGGAAAGCTTGTAAGAAAAATCCATATAAAACCTGTGTACAGAGCACATACCTAGATCAGTAACTTGTTATTCTAGGTTAAGGACACACTACCCCCTCCCCCACCCCCCAACACAGGTTGCCGAGGTCCATAACAGGCTTTCAGCCGTGTATAAATGTCACTTTCATAGGACAATCTGAGGGATTCCATCTCTGCACCTTATAGTAAACTACTGAAACTGGTGGGTGTGCAGTAACGATAATTTATTTTTGTGCAATGTGCTATCTTATTTTTTTATGATAGCCAACCATTTTACTTCTGCCAAAATAACAGACATTTATATTTATAATGGATACTGAGAAGCTGCCAGTTTTCTCTTGTGCTTGTCGACTGCATGAATGTTCAAAAACACCAGTCATCAATCTCTGGAAAGATCAGTTTAAGATCTACGAAGTAATTGCAGACACAAACTGAGTACAAAGCACTTATTTCTTTGAAACTTTTACCGTGACTTTGTCCACATATACAGGGCTAGTCAAAATAATTGCAGCTATTTTTCTTTTTGCTGTCCTATTACAGGTACGATGATGGGGTTTGCTGTTATAAGAGAAGTGGCTCTCCAAGTTTCGATTGCACTAAATGCAGGCTTCCCACGGTGGCCGCTAGAGTGCTAGAGAGCAAGATGGTTGAAAGTGAGGAAGCGTACGTTGTTCTCAAATTTCATTCGACTCAGCTTGTGGTAACTGTTCAGCGACACTTTAGAACAAAGTTCAGCAAGGATCCCACACATGCTAACACCATTCACCGTTGGTATCAACGGTTTAAAGCCGCGGGATGCCTTAGTAAAGGTAAAACAACGGGTCACCTTCCTGTGTCTGAAGAAACTGTTGGACGTGTGCGCGCCAGTTACGTACGTAGCCCACAGAAGTCTACTCCACAAGCGAGCAGGGAATTACATATTCCACAGAAGACCGTTTGGAGAATCCTACGGAAGCGACTGTGTGTGAAGCCTTACAGGTTACAATTGCTACAAGCACTGTCGCCCAACGATGAAGTGCATCGTTTTCAATTCTGTACCCAATATCTTGAACAAGAAGAAACATTTGCAAAAAAATTGTGTTTAGTGATGAGGCCACTTTTCATGTGAGTGGAAAAGTGAACAGGCACAACGTGCGTATTTGGGGGACCGAAAACCCCCATGCTTATGTGCAGCACGTTCGTGACTTTCCCAAAGTGAACGTGTTTTGCGGATCTCACGAAAGAAACTTTATGGGCTTTTTTTCTTTAATGAGGTGACGATCACAGGGAAAATCTATCTGCAAATGCTGCAGAATTGGCTCATGCCATTTCTGGAAGCTGAAAGTGAAGATTTCATTTTCCAGCAGGACGGTGCTCTAGTTGTCTGTAATTTCCTAAACACCAGGATTCCAAACAGATGAATTGGTTGTGTTAGGGATGCTGATCATCAGCTGATGTCATGGCCTCCTCATTCCCCTGACCCAACTCCCTGCGACTTCTTTGTCTGGGGTTTCATAAAAGACGCAGTGTTCATGCCACCAGTACCAGTTGATCTGCCAGACCTGTGGCTGCATCACCAATGCGTTTGCTCTCATTGACAGACATGCTGCATCGGGTATAGGAAGAACTCTATTATAGCCTCCTCGTGGTATACCCTGGGCAAAGTGCTTGGCACGGCTAAATAGTCTACACAGTCGGCTTGCCAGATAATCCTACAGGATCTCCTGGCAGCCAGAGTACAGTTATCCTCATGTCACATAACAGTTCATATCAGAACCAAAAGGCAAGAACCCTTGGACCTTCACTAAGGGCTGGCCTACTTAACATGGAAGGAATAAGCCGATCTAAAAGTGACAGAGACATGCTGCATCAGGTATGGGAGGAACTCGATTATAGACTTGATATGCGCAAAATCACTAAAGGTGCACATATTGAGCACCTGTAGACACTCAAAAAAACTTTCACAGTTTGTTTATACATCTGTGTAATCTTGTAGGTATATGTCAAATAATAAATCTGTAGTAATTTTCTGAAATCACTGCAATCATTTTGAGAAGCCCTGTAATTTGAGTTTTATGTTGTTAATACTTTCAAAAGCTCTTCAAAATGGAACTGAACCAGTAACAGGCAAACAAATCATAGAATACAAAGGTGGGTTCAGAAAAGGACGATCATGTGTAGAACAGATTCTAAATCTGAAAACTGTAATATGAGACAGGGTTACAAAGTACAAAAACTATGTTATAATATTATAGTTTATGTGGCCTTCAAGAAAGCCAACTACGACTCAGTAGATAGAGTCTCATAACTACTGAACATTTTACAGTAATTTTCTGTCAACTCAAAATCGGTTAACATAATCAGGCAGGCCCTCACTGGAACAAATTCAAGTGACATTTATGGGAGAGATCTCAGAGGAATTTAAAATTAAAACTGTTTTCAGGCAGAGAGATGAGTTTTCCCCAATTCTTTTCAATTGTGTTTTGGAGAAAGTAATAAGAGTATGGGAAGAGAAACTCAAGGAAAGGGGACTTCAATACGAGATAAGGTTAGGTTCGAAGCACAAAGGGGTTGGGGTAAACTGTTCGGCCTTTATTGATGACATTGCAGTTCTCTCTAAAAGTATAGAAACTGCACTCTAACAAATCAACCTTCTGAAAGAAATAGCAGGAAAAGTTGGACTTCAGATCTCTTTTGAGAAGACTAAATTCATGACCAATATTAGGGATTTCCCCATAGTACTATACATAAAGTATGGAAAAATTAACAAGGTCAATAAATTTAAATATCTAGGAGAAGTAATTCAGATTAATGGACTTGATAATGAAGAAAACATATCAAGAGCAAGAAAACTAGAAATAGCATACCAACTGACTAACGATACATACAATAAGAGGAATCTCTCAAGGAAATCTAAAATCAAACACTACAACACAGTAATCAAACCAGAAGGCCTGTACACCTCAAAATGTTTAATCTCTATGAATATTGGAGAAATAGAAGAGAGAGAAAAAAGGGAAAGGAAAATCTTGAGAAACATTTGGGTACAACTAAAAATTGAAAATGGTAATTTTAGACACCAGAGGAATAAAGATCTATACAAAGAAGAAGAAAATGAAAGGATGTCAGACACGATTAAAAGAGGAGGATCAGTTTTTTTGTCACATAATAAGAATGGTTAACAACAGACTTACAAAAAGAATTTTCAACCCTGTTTACAAGAGTAACAACGGCAACCAGTGGATCCAAGGAGTAAAGAAAGATATTGTTGAGATCAGAATAACAGAAGATTTGATACAAGATAGAGCAACTTTCAGGAAATTGATTTAAAATTTCAAGGGTTTCCAGGAGAAGGAGAAGATGAAATGTAATTAATTAATAAAACAATTGCACAATATCTTCTGATGGAAGCTTGGAACAGGGAAAGGTTAACTGCATTTTCCTCTAAAATACCGGTCTTAGTTTGCTTGAAGATGTGCTACTGGCAGACCGAATCAACATGCTAATGCTCTGCCATTTTTCCATAGCTGCGCGTGATGTTTTTTAAACATGTATAACCAGCGATGCATAGGCAGATATGGCAATTTTCAGTGACCACCAAGGTAATTCAAACTAACCTCCATGAATTCTTTTTATCAGGAGCACAATGCAAAACATTATATATGGACATGAAATTTGAGCATCAGATGAATTATAGCAAAAAAAATATTGGAGGATACAGAGGGACATAATATTTCATCCTGGTAAACTCAAAATCATTTTAGAGACAAATGACGCATTTTGAACGACTGCTTAAGTAATTTCGAGAATTTCGGAAATTTTTACACATTTTAATAAACCCTTTTTTTTAATAAAAAATTAAGACTTTAAAAATTTTTACTCTTAGACATCTATAAAATTAATACACCTATAGCTAGATTTTTAGTTTTTCTAGTTAGCCTCAGGATGGTGTTTCAGAAATTTTTATGAGGAAGATGATGAAACAAAATTAATAAAAACACATATTTTCTGTAAAATTGGCAAGAATATTAAAAGTGGACAAATTCAAAACATGAAATGCACAATTTTGTAGCAAAAAAAGGGGAACTCTACCAGAATTATCCCAATTATGCATAAAAGAGGTATTATTATTCTGATCTAAATTGACATTCATCTCAAAGACCTACTTTCTCCAAATACATATAAGACAGTTGATCAGTAATCAAATAATAATCATTAAAACAGAGTGTAGTGGGTGAACAATAACAGTCTGGACTAGCATTCGGGAGGATATGGGTTTGAATGCTCGTCCGGTCATCCGGAGTTCAGTTTTCCACGATTTCTCGAGATCACTCTAGGTGAAGGCCAGCATGGTTCCTTCAAAATACCATGCCTGAATTCCTTTCAGTTCCTTGCCTCTCATGTCCTCAACATCATCAAAGCATTAAGACATATACAAAAAAAATGATAAAAGTCACAAAATTCTCCACACATCTTTAACTTCCAGCTGCCCAATTTCTTCATGTAAAATATTTTGATACCCATATTAATACATATTCATAGGAGTCAGTGAAGAAAAGAGCAAACTATAAATGTTTTAAAATAAATAAACTTTCAGAAATCACAAATGATTATTTTTTTTTTTTTGGCGAGTAATATAGTAATCCGTCATTCTCAAATTAGTAAAGAATTTTAACCACAACTTCAATCAAATTTCAATATTCCCTTTCAACCAAACAATAAACAAAAAGTTACCATAAGAAACAATGGCAGCAGTTATTATCAAAGATTAATGTAAAACTTTTCTTTGGAAACTTTGCCTCTTCTCAATTAAAATTAAGCCCTGTTAACTCCAATTAAAAGAACAAACTTTCATTTCCCAGTAACCTACATTAATGAAAAAAATTACTGGTAGTCAGTGGAAGATGGCTTTGGGAAATTTTCAATATACTTCCTTGAGATTACTCACCAATTGGTATCACTTTAACACGTGGAGGGCTCTAAATAATTTAATGAAAAACGAATGTTGGAGTGTTATCTCTCTATATACCTTTATCTTTTTGTTTTGTATTTTTGTTTTTGCAGTAACTAACCTCTATCACTTGTGGGGTTCAACACAACTAGAGCCCATATCAAGAAGAAACTGTTAAATAAATAATGTTGAGCTTCCCAAGACTTCCGTGGCCATCTTTGTTCATGATTAATTGGCTTTCGGGTTATGCCGTGTTGTTTATTTCATTACCCGAGTTTTCGGCTGGTATCCTACAGCCTTCGTTGTTTCTTTCATTACCTGTGTTTTCGGCTGGTATCCTACAGCCTTCGTCAGAGATACAGGCTGTAGGATACCAGCCGAAAACTCAGGTAATGAAATAAACAACACGGCATAACCCGAAAGTCAAATAATCATGAACGTTGAGCTTGTAACATTTTCTCACACCTTAAGTTTAAAATATGTCAAGACAAGAATGTCATACTAGTCCATTCTAAAAGTGCCTTTCCCCCTGATAAACTTCTCAATACTGCCAATAAAATAAAATAAGATAACTATACCTTGTATCATCAGTCTTGTAGGATATGAGGTATCTTCTTGCCAAATAATGGAAGAAATGTCTTGTAATGCCAAGTTGGGCACAAACCTGAATACTAATCAATGAACTTGTAACAGTTTACATTCACCTCAATAATGCTGTTAAGGCTGTAAATTTTCTTTTACACACTGGCACCACTGTAGATATCATTTGTCCTGAAATGGTAGGAAGCAGTAGAAGTTAGGTTAGTTTGATTATCTGTTCCAAGTAAAATCTTACAGAAACTGGCTCCCAATCTTAAAAGTGAAAAAAGGTATATAGTGTGGAGCGTGAAAATTGTTTTTATTACGTTCTGTAAAACAGAATCACTATCAATGCATAGCTCAATTATTGTTTTATTAAATTTTCCACATAACATATATTTTTCATTTTTAATTCACTCTTTTGTTCACTTAAGACCTTGGAATTCAAAATGTTAAATTCATACTGAATTGAAAAAAGTTTAAATTCTAAAACTGTTTGTCTCAAATACACATATGAAACACAAATTCCAAGGTGGTTTATATCCGATTCTAAGGGTGATTACATTTACTGAGATCCCTTCCTTATGGAAAGCAGTATATAATTTAAAGACTGAATTTTACTACACAAATTGAAATTGCTCAATATGGGAAACAATATTTAAATAAGCCACACTGTAAAATCTAATGTCAATTATGTTTGCCATGATAGTCTGTCCTCATCCATAGAGTACTAACAAGATGTGCTCAGACCACACTGTAAACATCATGGTTGTCTGGATGATGCTGTGTCACTGCGTGAAAGGCGCAATGACGCGGCATCACCTAGTCAGTCAAATGTCTAAAGGTACATGTTGCTTAACTAGAACCAATATGAATCCAACCAAACAATATAACTGGAAGTAAAGAATTTGCTACATTTAATTTTTATAATGCTAATTCCTCAAGATCAATATAATTTATGAAGTGAAACAGAATGAATTGGAGTCAAAACATAAATAGTTGTCTCCATCACATAGCCTCCAAGAAAATTGTTTCATGTTCTAGTAAAAAATTACTATTTCAACATATTAAAAATAATATAAGATAGGAAAGGAAAAGATGACCCGTCACTTACCAAAGATGAAGGCAAGACAGTGAGATGAACACATAAAAAACACAAAAACAAACAAATTGCACAATATTTCGGTGAGAAACCTTATTCATGTAAGAGGTGATACATATGGCGGGGGGGAAGGATATGATCACAACCTGACCCGCCACATGAATGAAACAAAGGCGGAAACATGGGGCGGGGGTGGAAGTGCCGGAGGTGGGAGGATAAGGTTAGAAGAGGAAAAAGATAATCTCTGCGGCGCCTGTTTAAAAATTATTATTGAAAACATTATTTTTAAAAAAAATGTCAATATTATTTTGATTTGGATCAGTTAGAGGGGTAAATAAATGAAGGCAGAAATATATATACAATCAAAACAAACAAAAAATTGAGAAAAAAAATATATTATTAAGTTATATAGTATAAGTTTGTAAGCGACAGGTTTAACGTAGGTTTAGGCCAGGGGTGTCTGGTGTCAAGGATATGGTGGCAGGCTAGTTCCCATCTGCGGAGTTCTGAAGGGGTGGTAGTGTTGGGAAAAACTAACAGCTCTAACTGTGAAACAGGTGTTGAGGTTGTTCGAATGATTTGAGTTGGCATGAATTGCCACTAGATGGTCAGGGTTGGAAGTATAAACTTTTTGCCTATTGCCATTCATCCTGTAGGATAGTTGTTTTGAGTGGTGAGGCCGATGTAGGAAGCATTGCAGTGGAGACAGGTGAGTTGGTAAATAAGGTGAGTGGCAGAACACAAAGCATGTCCAATTATGGGAAAGGATTCTCCTGTGAGAGGATTAGAGTAAGTGGTGGTGGCAGGGTACATGCTACATGTTTTACAGTGGGGTCTGTTACAAGGGAAAGACCCCTGTGGAGGTCTAGGAGAGTCAAACGGTAAACACTTGTGGACCAGGATGTTATTCAGATTGGGTGGTCTGCTGAAGCCAGCACGGGGGGCAGTGGGTAGGATTTTGGGAAGAAGCGAGGACTTTCAGGGAAGGACCGTAGGAAGACATGCCCACGGCGGAGAATCTGGTTGATGGATTCCAAGCCAGGAAAGAACTGGGTGACGAGTGTTGGTCCTCAGACAGTTTTAGGAGGTGCAGAACAAGGGTTGTGGGGGATGGCTCGGGAGATTTGTTTTTCCACAAGGTAGTGGGGGTATTGGCGGGAAATGAGGCCTTGGGATAGTTTTTGGGAGTAACTGGAAATTGATTCTTGGTTGGAACAGATGTGTCTACCATGGATTGCAATGCTGTATGGGAGGGAACGTTTGGTGTGGAAAGGGTGACAACTGTCAAACTGTTGTAAGTTAGTAGGTTTGATGTGTACAGACGTACAGAGGGCACCCTGCCAGAGGGCGATATCCATGTTAAGGAAGGTGACACAGGTGTGGGAATATGACCAGGTGAAATTGATGGAGTGACTGTTATTGAGTGAGTTGAGGAGTTCCAGGTGGTGGTCTTCCCCATGGGTCCAGACCATAAATATATCATCTCTGTATCTGAACCATACGAGAGGACTGGGGTGACAGTTCTTCACAAAATTTTTCTCCAGACGTCCCAGGAAGAGGTTGGCAGTGCCACATATCTAGTGATAAATCTGGGAGTTGAAGGAGTAGTTTTTGGAGAGGATAATGTTGGCTAGCGATACGAGAAAGGATGTTCTGGGAAAACTGTCCATAGGGCGTTTAATCTTTGATTAATAAAGGACCAAACTGACAATGTCCAAAAAAAATAATAAATTCTCCTCGCTAATTTCTGGTCCTTTTAAGTTAAAGAATATACAGTTTGTTTAAATCAGGCAATTTAGTTTACTTCAAACATAAGTTCAAATATAAAACAAGTTATCAACTATACTATGTTCACTCTCAAGTGGCGCGCCAAGGTCATATACCCCTCGCCCCCCGCCTCACCTCACCGCCCCCTCCCGTTGCCTTCCCCTCTGAGCAGACCGCTGCCTACATGCAGGCAGGAGGCATTGTCTTATGGCGCAGTATTGTCGTATTTATACCACCAGTACATCGTTAAAAAACGCTGTACGTGAAATGGCGTCAGATAGTTAAATTAGGCGACAGCCAAAAACAAAAATTTCTGACGTGTATAATTTTTTCAAGACGCTAAAAAAAACTCTGAAAAGAAAATTAATATACTTTTTCGCAGCGCTGCCATTTCTACGGATTTATCCGTAGATCTACGAATTTTTATGAACATTTAGGATTTTCGGATTTTGTTAAAATATCTACGGATTTTTTTATACTTTTATCATTTGTCGATATTTTCTTATATTGGTGTGCTTTTAAACTTTGAGCGTATAGTGTTACTGCATTACAGAATTGTCAATAAGTGTGAATCGTTTCCTTGCAACCACTCGTGTGAACCAACTATTGAAATAAATCTCATATTTTGTTTTGTTACAGATTTTATAGATATTAAAAGACTGCAATACAATACTACCGACGCAATCTTTATACACGGTGACATGCTCGCTGTCACGGCTTACAAAGAAGTGGCTTCCGACAAGGCTTATCCAATATCCGAGAATTAAAGGGGTCGCAGTTTTTAACATTTCCTATTACTAAATTTAATTTCAAGTCGCAAAAAAAAAAAAAAAAAAGAGAGAGAGAGAGTAGGTCAGCAGCAGCGGTGATAAAAGTGACGATGTATAAAACATGTTCAGGGATGTTTCTTACTTTGAATGTAGAATATTATTTTTGTAATTTTTAAGACCTGGGAATAAAAAGTATTCTTAATTTTGACTCTTTCTTCGATAATTATTGTTTCACTCTTTCAGTTAGCGAGTCTCTGGATTTTTGCACCCAATCTGCGGATATTTTAGCGGCAATCTACGGATATTCAAAGCCAAGTGTCTGGCAGCACTGCTTTTTCGGGAACCGCAAAAAATTACAGAAGAGGCTTGTGGCGTATTTTTACGAAACGTGCAGCGTGTATGTAGCGAAGCGAAGCTGAATGTTCCAGGTCATCCTTTTCTTCTCCAAAGAAAAACATTCACCGAGAATAACCGGTCATGGAGATGGATGACTTCCGGAAATATATCATTCGACGTTCTGTAATAGAATTTTATGATCGAGGCGAATATCCTACCATAAGGAAACTGACGATCAGCAAATCATGGATTCGTTGAAGGGGCTGGTTTAGTGTTTCAGTATAAATTTTCTGGCGTCCATCACCAAGAAATCTGTAGTGAAGTGTTCAGAGAATGGTTTTCTAACTTGCTTAAGAGCCTGGAAGAAGGGTGTGTCCTCGTAATGAATAATGCAAGTTATCACTCAAAACTCAGAAAAAAATCCAGTTACTACCACTTTCATTTCAAAATTTACACGACGTGTCTAGAGAATTAACTTCCACTGGGAAACACATCTAAAACTTGGATTTAATTCTCGAAATGTCTTGCGCAACTTTTAAAACTAAAAATAATGACTAGAAACAGTAAATTATATTCATTGATGTCATGTAAATAACTTTTATCTTTATTAACATATGAAATTGAAGTTGGTAAATACGCAGCTTCTACGACACATGAGACACTAATTTCGCTCATGACAAATAATTAAAATGCTCAATTTTACTAAAGAAAACATCACATGAAATGTAATATATTGTTCCACATACGTTGTGATGATTGCGCATGCGCGGCAGCTGTTTCCCCTTCGCCTGTAGGGGTTGGGGCAGTGGAGTGGGGATAGAGCAAAGTGACCTTGGCCCGCCTTTCTCAAATGAAAACAGTATAGCAACATACAACTGTATTCTTCCATATGAAAAACAACAATATATAAAAAAAGTACCAGGAATCGGTCAATAAAACAAATTATTTATTAACCGATTTAAATTAAATTTTTTTAGTGGATAAGGTATACCTCCAAAGTGGTCCCATATGAATTTCATTGAGAAACCACCCCATCTACACCCCTCCGCCCCCTAATTTTTATACAAATCCACATTTTTTATTCAATCTCGATGAAACTTTGGACATATATGGCCAAAAATAAAGAGAAAAATACTGTCAAGTTTTGGTTTAAAAAAATTGAACCCCTCTCCCCCTATCCACCCCCTTAATTATTGCCAATTTTCTTTATTCAAAGCCACAGTCGACACCATTAAACTGGTATCCATTAAAGTTGGCAATTACATGTGAGGTATACCTCCAAAGTGGTCCCATATGAATATCATTGAGAAACCACCCCTTCTGCCCCCCTCCGCCCCCTAATTTTTATACAAATCCACATTTTTTATTCGATCTCAATAAAACTTTGGACATACATAGCCAAAAATAAAGTGAAAAATGCTGTCAACTTTTGGTTTAAAAAAATTGAACCCCTCTCCCACTATCCACCCCCTTAATATTTGCCAATTTTCTTTATTCAAAGCTACAGTCGACACCATTTAACTGATCTCCATTAAAGTTGGCAATTACATGTAGTTTTTCATGGAGAAGGATTCTGACCAAAAAATAAAAATAAAAAACCACCCCTCTCCCATTTACACCCCTTAATTTTATAGAAACCTACATTTCTTATCTGATTTTTACTGAACTTTGCCCATGTATACTTTAAAACAAAGAGAAAAATCCCGTCAATACTTGGTCTTCCAAAGATCAACCCCCCCCCCCTCCTTCCACCCCTTTAATTATTGTCAATGTTCTTCATAAAAAGCTACACTCAACACCGTTTGACCGATTATCATCAAAGTTGGCATATACATGTAATTTTTCACGGAGAATCTGACCAAAAAATAAATTTAAAAAACCACCTCTCTCCCCTTTACACCCCTTAATTTATATACAAACCCACATTTTTATCCGATTTCGATGAAACTTTGGACATGTATAGTAAAAAATAAAGAGGAAAATACTGTCAACTTTTGGTTTGAAAAAGCTGAAGCCCTCTCCCCCTATCCAGCGCCTAAATTTTTACCAATGTTCTTTATACAATGCTACAGTCGACACATTAAAGTTGTCATATACATGTAATTTTTCATGGGGAAGGTTTCTGACCAAAAAAATAAATAAATAAATAAACCACCCCATGTCTCCCTTTACACCCCTTAATTTAGGAATCTACATTTCTTATCTGATTTTTATTGAACTTTGCCCATGTATACTTTAAAACAAAGAGAAAAATCCTTTCAATATTTGGTTTGCCAATGCTCAACCCCTTTCCTCCTTCAACCCCATTAACTTTTGTCAATGTTCTTTATAAAAAGCTACAGTCGCAATCGTTTGGCCGATTACCATGAAAGTTGATGCTTATATGTATTTTTTCACGAAGAAAGTGTCTGACCAAAAGATCTAAAAACCACCCCCTCTCCCCATTAAAATGCTTAATTTTTATACACAACCTCAGTTTTTATCCGGTTTAGACAGAACTTAGCGAATTTTTACTATAAAACAAAGAGAAAAATGATGCCAACTCATGGTTTTCAAAAAATGTACCCCTTTTCCAGCCCCTTGATTTTTGTCAGTATCTTTTTAGAAAGCTACAGTCGACACCATTTGACCGATCTTTATTAAAGTTGGCACATATATATGTAATTTTTTTATGGATAAGATCTCTGACCAAAAAATTAAAAAAAACTACCCTAGCTCCCCTTCCCTTAATATTTGTACAAAACCCACATTTTGATTCGATTCGGTGGAACTTCGCATGCGTATACTTTAAAACAAATAGAAAAAGAAAAAATTGTCCACATAACTTTCACAAAAATGCAAACCCTATCCCCCTTTCTACTCCATTAATTACTGTCAATGTTCTTTATACAAAGCAACCGTTTCTTTCTGATTTTGAAGGAAGTAAGCACATGTATACTGCAAAACAAACAGAAATATACTGTCTACATTTGGTTTCGAGACTCCAGACACCGCTCCCTCCTTTCCATCATTTAATCTACAGTTTCTACCCAATTATGAAGGAAATTTGCACACGTATACTTTAAAACATACAGAACAATTTTGTTTAAATTAGGTTGCTGAAGCCCAACCCCTCTTCCCTTCTACCCCCACCATTCCTAATTTCCAATGTTCTTTATAGATCCCCACAGTTTTATCAGATTTCCATGGACCACTGCACATGTACTTAAAAAAACAGAAAAATAGTCTATATTCTGTTTACAAAACTCCACAACTCACTCCCTTACCCCATTTAATTTTGGCAAATGTTCTTTACACAAAGCTACAGTTTTTATCTGGTTTCGATGGAAATTTGCACGTGTATACTTTAAAATAAAGAGAAAAATACTGCCCACACTAGCTTTACAAAAACCAAACTGCTCTTCGTCTCCACGCCCCTTAATTGTTTTTTTTTTTTTTTTCTTCTATACATACCTACAGTTTTATCTGATATCAATAGAAATTTAAACACGTATACTTTAAATCAATCAGAAAATGCAGTCTACATTTGGTATACAAAAGCTCAATCCCTCTTCCCCTGTACCCTCACCCCTTTTAATTTCCAATGTTCTTTACAAAATATCCACAGTTTTAAATGCCGTCAAAATCAGTTAAGCTATTTTTAAGTCTTGGCATAATATTTATAAAATAAATGTGTCGCAATATCTCAACATGTACTTCAGATTTCAGCTTTGATCCCAAGCTTTCACCAACTAAAAATCTATATTTTTTGTGTGATGCCGGAGCAAACAGATATATTCCAGAGAGATTTCTGTATGTGCTATGTATTAATGCCCAGATGTTACATGTTTCGGTTATCGAGCAGCAGCTTTAACAGATGTTATGATAAGATCAAAACATAGCCTGACATTCCTTAACACAACGCCCAATTCACCCCGTTCTGGAAGTGGTTGTGGTATATAAAGACAGAATTCTTCCTTGAAAGCAAGAGCTTTAATCTCTGAGCTACCAGGAAGTTCACAAAATGGGAACTGCTGCGGCATATTTAAAACACCAAACGAAGTATAATACCACTAAAAATTTAAAAATAAAATAATTGTTAAAAAAAACCATAAAAACCGCCTTCAAAAAAACCACTAAAAATTTTAAAATAACTTTATACCTTGCTTAGAAAAAAGTAAATCTAAATAGACAACATTTTACATTACTTTCATTGAAATTTTGACATTAATGAGTTATTTTTGGAGTCGTTGCCAGCGAAAGCAAGAAAAACAAAAAGATAAAAACACAAAGGAATAACAACAATACATAATAAATCATGTTACTGCTTACCTACAATTAATACTAATGTTTCAACAAAACTGAAACATACAGATGATACGCCGATATACTCTGTAAAACGTTTACTTCATGATGCAACCTACCAACTGACACTGTAGTGCCAGAGATATGCCTGGATGACCAATAAGGCCAAGCCACAGATTAAAATACTGTTAATTTGTTTCCCTAAGATGTCTCCCACAATAACACTAGCTGCCTCTCGACATGCTGTAAAATATTGGGAATTTTTGTTCTTACTCCCCGTTTCGCCTCTGATGCCAAAAGAAGTTCAGTAATTCGATCTTCGCGATGTGACAGCTGGCACCGACTCCAAAAATAGCTAATTAATGTCAAAATTTCAATGAAAGTAATGTAAAATGTTGTCTATTTAGATTTACTTTTTCATAACCAAGGTATAAAGTTATTTTAAAATTTTTAGTGATTTTTTTTGAAGGCAGTTTTTATGTTTTTTTTAACAATTATTTTATTATTCATCCAAATTTATTGTATCACCTTCAAAGTAGGCCGCCTTTCAAAATAATACACGTATGCAAACGTATAATCCCAGTATCAAAAGATTTTTTAAACACTTTTTCTGGAATCGACTTCAGTTCTAAATGCAAATTCTCTTCTGTATCTGGTATTCAATGAAAACGGTTCCTCAAAGTTCTAATTTGAGTATTGAGAAAGAGAAAAAAAAATGGTAGGAGCCATAACAGGTGAATATCGTGGTTATTCAATGGCATTTGTTGAGTTTTTTTGCCAGAAATTCGTTCACAATGATAGCCTTGTGAGAGTGCGTTATCCTGGTGCAAAATCCACGAGTTATGTTTCCACAAATCTGGCCCTTTTCGACGAATCTGCTCTATCAAAACGCAACATAACACTCAGATAATATTCTTTATTTACCGTCTGACCTTCTGGCAAGAATTCCGAGTGCAGAAAACCACAATAATCAAAGAAAACAGTCAACATCACCTTGACTTTTGATCGACTTTGATGTGGTTTTTTCAGTTTTGGCCAAGTTTGAAGACGCCACTCCAAAGCTTGTTGACTGGTTTGCATATCAAACTCGTAAACCTATGTCCCATCACCAGTTACAATGAGTTTCATGAATGTGGGGTCAGAGCTGATTCATTCTAGCATGTTTTCAGTTACTTTTATGTGACGGAGTTTTTTTTAAGAAAATTCAGATCTTACGGAACTAATTGAGTGGTAATGCATTTCATGCATAAACAATTGTTTATAATGGTATGAATTGAATCATGAGACAGAGAAAGTGCAGTGGCTATATCTCTCAAACATAAATGACGATTTTCATTCACTATTTTCTTCATTTTAGCGATGTTAACTTGATGGCCGACCAGAGTGAGGCAAATCTTCCATCACAGCTCGACCGCTTTTGAATTCACTGTCCACTATGTATGTTTTTTTTTTGATAATGGTGATTCACCGTAAGCCTTCCGTAACATTTTCATCGATTCGGAACACAAAATTCCATTAACAATACTCGAACACTTGAGATTAAATGACAACAATGAACAATGTAAACAAACTAAATGACAGATAGCACTCAAACTCAGCGTCAGTATAGAGAACAGTTGTGCCAATTTTGTGACAAAAATAATTTTGAAAATCCTTCAATGCTCAATTCCTGGTACTTTCTTGACAGAATGTATTTACAGAAAGCCTCAAAACTTTCATAAACTTCAAACAATGTTGAAATGAAACATCTAACTAAGCCTCCAGTTTAAAGCTTTTAATGTGAGAGAGCTGTATTGTATTTAGCAGGCTTATTATTTTTCAGATTACTTGAGTGTCCTGTCAGCTCTTCTCACAGCCCGACTAACTTTAATAACCTTCATCTCATTCCACATTTGACGAATACATAAAATCATGCAAGTCTTCCAAAAAACCTAACTAGACTTACATGACATCCACAAAGAGAAAAATACCCATTCTTTTGTTCGGATTTGACTGATAGGCATTATAATCAGGGGTGGCCCTAGCAAGTTTTTCAGGTAGTGCAAAATCTCACTGTGGCGCAGCAAATGTGCAATCGCTCATTCGTGATTAACACTGACTGCCAGTCACGTCAATTGACAGGATGTGAAACTTTCAATAGACTGCCAATCACGTCATTTGACATGATGTCCTTTCTCCTGCTTTTAAATACAAAATCACGTATATTAACGGATGCAGCCTATCTTCATTGTCTTACTTGGTAGATTTAGTGTTCAAAACAGCCGGCAGATCGCATAAATTTAGTTCCTAAAACGTCCGATAGATCGCACTCGATGTATGATGTATGAAGGTGCATCTGCTCATTCAGTACGTAAGTAAATGGACATGACTTCGCGCTCTCTTACTGATGAAGAAATTTTGTGTGAATTAGTGAAAGATTATATTGATGACAGTGAGGATGATGACATTGACAATGCAGATGATGATCCTGACTTTGTGCAAGAAGAATTGTGTCAAATTTCAAGTGAGTATTTTTCATTTTGATTTTTATTACGATTGTTGAAGCAATTGTTTACATTATCATCTCGCGTTTCTTCATTTTCTGAACAATGAAATTTTTTTCTTGGTTTTAGGTTCAGAAAATGAAGATAGTGATTCTGTGGGGAATGTAGACTCACAAAATATGTGTCTTGACAATACTGAAAGGAGGCCAAGACAAAGGAGTGGCACAGCAAGAAATAGTACTGATTTCACATATGTTTGGACTGATATAGACTATCCACAGATGGTTGGACTGATATAGACTATGTGCCTATTATAGACACTTTTAGTGGGGGCCATGGTGCCACAGATTTATGTAAATTAGATGCAGACAGTTCAGTTCTGGATTTCTTTCCATATTTCGTGGACAGAGACCTTCCTGCTCATTTCAAAGAGCAGACAAATTTGTATGCCAGACAGAAAATCAGGAAACTGACAAGTACAGATCGGCTTACTCCTACATGCAGAATGTCTGATTGGACCAGTATAACGTTAGTGGAAATAAAAAAGTTCTTGGTTACAACTTTCCACATGAGCACCAGCCAAAAGCCCCTTACACAAAATCATCGGGGCCAAGATCCTTGTAGGTCTTGTAACTACTGCCCAACTCTATTGAGCAGAAATAGATTCCTATAAATAATGTCAAACTTCCATTTGAATGATAATTCTATGGAAATCAAAAGAGGTGAACCTGGGTATGACCCATTACACAAGGCCCACCCTATAGTTGAAACCATCCGTTTGCGGTTTCAGCAGGCGTATCTGCCTGACAAACACGTAACAGTTGATGAAGGCATGTGTAAATTTAGAGGCAGAATATAGTATTTCAAGCACAAATACCAAGCAAATATAGTATGAAATTATATATGCTATCAGAGTCTAACTCTAGATATATTTGGGATTTTCAAATTTTCATGTGGCCAAAGCAATGTTGTGGTTGACATTGTGAAAAATCTACTTGGTACCTAGTAGGTAATCAATCATAGTTCTTATACAAGCCCTATTCTTGCAAAAGAGTTAGAAAATGAGAAGACAGGCCTTGTTGGAACTGTAATGAAGACCAGGAGGGGAATGCCTCAGGCACTGAAATCACCTAACAAAGAGGTGAGCAGATTTTTCGTAGGAATGGGAATCTCTTAGCTGTATGCTGGAAAAGAAATGTATACCTGCTAAGTACCAGACATCAAGCAGAAATGATAAAATACGAAGACAGAAGGGTAAGGAAAAAATGAAACCTGCGTGTGTTGTGGAGTACAATAAAAATAAGGTTGGGGTTGATCTATCTGATCAAAGGATGCATATGGGGCTTCTGAACACAGAACTGTGAAATGGTGGAAGAAACTTGTATTTCACTGTTTCCTTATGTGTTTAGTGAATGAATGCATTCTGCACAATAAGGTAAAAATTAAGAAGATATCTTTTTCTAAATTTATAAAGCTATTATGTGCAGAACTATCAATGAGTGAAGACACTGCCAGACCTAGTTCAGTTGGAGGACACCTCAGTAGAAAATCTACAAGAAAGCATTTCCTGGAAAAAATACCATCTCCACCAGATAAACGAACAGCGAAAGGAAAAAAGCAAACAGGAAAATCTAAAAGGAGAGGTACCACATACAGGTGCAGCGAGTGGAAACTGCAATGTGTAAAGAACTGCGTTTCAGAATATATCAGACGAAAAAATAATTACATAATGTGACTTCTTTGTAAAAATTTATAATTATGGTTTTAGGATACCAGTTTTCAGTTACTAAATGTAAATAAGCAGATTATGTGGACTAAAATATCAATAAAACATGTTTGTCACTTCCGTAAACTTTTATATTTTTTCCAAAAACCGTAAAAATATAAGAAAAGAAAAAAACTAAATGACCATTGGATCTGTTTATGTATTTTTCAAAAGACCAAGATACTGGCTTTCATAAAAGGCTAGTATCGAAACAAAATATAGCCTAGTTTTCTGTAAAACAATTACAACATATTAGTAAAAAAGGCCGGCATTCTAAGAAATGGCATGGTTTACCTGACCGTACGGTGTCCACACAGATAGACTGAAGATAAATTACTTTTACATCCTACTAATATTATGAATGTAAAAGTTCTTTTACTTGGATGTTTTTCAGTTTCACATAGAAATGGTTGAACGAATTAGGATAAAATTTGGAATAACGTGTTGGCTATCAACTTTTAACCCAATCGAAACAGTAGTTCCCATGGGATTCAAATACGAATATGTGTACGAATGAGTTATGAATTCCACTCGAGCAAAGCTGCAGGCAGAAGATAGTATTTATAAATGAAAAATAAGTCAAACCTCAGAAAGATTAATGTAGGATAGCAGCAGTATGAATGAGAAACGACAAAGGAAATATATGTTTGAAATCGTTTATTTGAGCTACTATGGCGTACACAATTCTCACATCATGTATACGTCAAATTCACCAAGTTTTTAATAATTTTCTTTAAACAAACAAATTATGAAATAAGATTATAACTAAGAGGCCCAGATGCCCATCTTCCTTGTGCTTATATAATTTATATTTATATCATTTTCTATAGATAAAAATTGGAAGATCTGAAACTATTTAGAGTCTGCATTTACCGTATACAAAATTTGATAAGTCTAATTTACTGAAACATTATTCTCTTTTAGCGACAGTTACAGGTATATTTAGCAAAATTCGAAGTGCTGTCCACACACGGAAATATATACTGCCAACCATTTTGTTTTCATAAGTTGAACTTTTATTGGTTCCACTGATTCAAGCCCCATCAACAACAGTTTCAGTAAGATAGCTCCTCAGCAAATTCACAACCAGATATGTCACAATCCTCTCCATCAGTTAAACTTACTTCTAAATCTTCAAGGTATTATTCTAATTTGGAATTTTGAGAAACTGTTTTGATAAATGTAAGAACAATTCTGTATCATTAAATTTGGATAACTGTGTAAATTGAGTGACCAACGCATTCTCAATTGTATCAATCATATGGCCAAACACATTCATTATAACAATTTTTCTGGATCTATTACCAACTCATCTACGGCCTCGTGCTCAATAAATCTCTCCTTTCTTAGTGATCTGACTGGCATAATAATAGGATATGCCCCAGTCTGAGAAGCAATTTCTCGAGCTCTTATCAAATCAGACGAATAACCCTGGTACTCTTTCTCAAACTCTGTACAGCGTTTCAGCCTGCATAGCCTTGCTCACAATATTTACTTGAAACAATATATAGTCACCATTGAAACTATGAACTCGAATTGCTCCATGATCTGGCTCAGGGCAAGACATCTATTGTTGCAACCGAATAATTAGTTTCCAAAAGGGCGTCACAAACTGAAGATTGGTGATGATGTAGTGCAGCGAGGCTAGAAACTCTATTCTCTAAGCGAGTTTCGGCAATTTTTTGGTAATAGTTTTTAATTGCTTTGATATCACTTCCCATCGCTTTGTTGATTGAGAGAATAGAACAAATATTCTTTAAAGAAATCCGGACAAGGAAACCGATTTAACTGATGTTTTGTGCTATTACCAGAGTTAATGACGGCTACATGAATTAAATGATTCTCGAAGATATTGGTCCAGAATTCTGCTCTCGACATGTTTGTTGCAGTACTGGATTAGCCACATAGCAAGAGTTAGCAAAGTGCTACGGGCCCCACGGCTTCAGGAGTCTTGCGCCTATGCTTCTTAATGATCTGGTTTTAATTAGTATAGAAAATGATTTGCTGATAGTATTGATTTGGCTACTGCTATCTCTAAATTTGCCTGTGTTAAATCATGAAAGGTAGCCTTGTAAATGTGCTGTTTCGTTTTACATCCAAAACTTTAATACCTAAAGCAAACCAAGAGATTCTTGTTGGCATTTGCTAAATGTCTTAATCCAGCTCTGCTTTGTTTCCTCCATTGGATCCACTCTCATAACCTTGGTCTCAACAATCGTTCATATCCAAATCGAACTTTGCAAAGTATCATCAAAAACAAGCCAGTGAGTCCAGCTCCTAGGTACCGAAGAGTCATTTTCTGGCAAGTAAGCAATGAAACACTCACACACTTGGACTTAATCTTCATTAACATCAACAAAAGCAATGTAAAAGGCAATTGTTCAATTTGACTGACATCAGGAGCCCAATTTAGTGTGATGGAAAAGTATTTGGATGATTTATCCCATAGTCAAAATTTTATTACGAACTTCATTCGTTTTGAATATATTTGCCAAAATAATAAACATTAGTTTCTTTAGTAGGAATATGCCCTCATCACAGGTTCATATTTTCCAAGCAGTTGCAACATACTCAGGAAGTTACCAGTATCAGAAGTATTCACTGTTTCAGATCCAAGGCTTCCTCTGAATAAGAAATTATTGCATTTTAAAAAATAAATAAATAAAAGCTTTGGACATCATTTATTCGAGGATAGCAACCCACCATGGTTTTTCATCTTCAAACTGTTATTTACAAATGCTTGTCTATATCACTGAAGTTCTTTAAACGAATCAACGCTTCTGTCCAACTGAGCATGGTGTACTGGTGATTTGAAGTTTCGTGAGTTTTGGGGTGCTCTGATAACCAGCTCCAGTCATTAAATAAGAGTGAGACCTTCTTGAATAAACACAGCAGGTCTAGAGTAAACAAGCCATCTTCTTTGATAAGTTTCTCCTTGTGACATTACTCTTTGAAAATGAGTATGAGTCCATAATTTTTTTCTTTGATATTTTCGTTTCTGGAATAATTATTTGATCACTGGCTGCAGAGTCAATGAGTGACCACTTTGAAATATCATCATAATTTGTACTTTCAATAGGCAACGGTGGTGGTATGTCTGGTATACCACATTCTGTATTATTTTGAACCGCAGACGACTTCCAGTCATAGCTAAACATTCGCGCACATGCTGCTCTTTATCATCTTGAGTCTCGTCTGAAGAACTTATATTAAATAAGTTTTCTACCATCACGTGTAGAACTAGTTCTGGTGAAGACGATTAAGCCTTCTCAACTCTAAAAAATTTTGCAAGCAATTCTGAAGCTTACTCAGTTTCACCTTGGTTTTGTTTTGTTTTCTTTTTAAGTACTGTGCACCAGATTTTTAAGGTAGTGGAAGGTCTAACATGGTACAAATACACAAGTAGGTTGACTCTCGCCCCATGAACGTGCACCCACACGTGATCGAACCTGAAGACTATAGCCCAAATGGCAGGAAACAGGTGCATGAGCGCAGGGTGCTAATTATGGGACGAGTTGGATTTTCTTGATTTGAGTAACTCAAGCTTACTCGAGTCGCAATTAGAGTTGACTTGCTTGAAGATTTCTCGGGCGTGCAGCCGGGACAATTGATAGCAGATGTATAAATTTTTGATGGCGTAACATGCCACCGCGGTGTGTTAGTTCAGCAGACAGACTAACACACCTCAAGAACGGGTTCCAGAGTAATGGCTACGACAACCGCCAAATTAAGGCGGAAGACCACTCAAGAACCAATTTTAAGCCGGCAATGTATCAAGCAAGATTGGCAGAATTCTATGCCGACAAAACATCAAGTGCGTTAACCGCCCGCCGGCCAAGATTAAAGCCCTACTTGGCTCGGTTAAAGATGATTTGGGTATCAGTAAACCTGGCATATATCACATACCGTGCGAGTGCGGTAAAGCATACGTCGGGCAGACAATTCGCACGATCGAAGAACGGTGTAGAGAACAAACGCCACACCGAGCTACAGCAGCCGTCAAAAACCGCAGTTGCTGAACATTATCTCGAGACATGGCATACTATTAAATATGAGAACACCGGAGTTCTGAAAAACACATCTCACTTCTGGGTCTATGTGTATAAGGAAGCCATTGAGATCCGGCTATGGAGTAACCTCATAAACAAAGACAACGGGTTCCAACCAAGCCTGGCCTGGAACCCAGCATTGAAACGGCTCCGCAAATACCAGAGCCGAGGCACTGTGAGCGACAGAGGTGGCGTACAAACTGATGGTCACTGCTCGACGCCCTGCAACACGCCACTCCCACTACCACTATCGGAGCGCCGCGGCGGGATTGGGAGGGCGGGGTCAGAGGGTATAAATATCGACGCCCCCGGAGCAGACCAGCAGTCGCATCCTGAACTGCGCTCCTCACGCGACCAGTGGACACTACCTGAAGATGACGGCATGTTACACCATCGTAAACTTGTACATCTGCGATCAATTGACCCGGCAGAACGCCTGAGAAATCTTCAAGCAACAGATCCGCCGGAAAAACTTACGATTATACATAGAGTTGACTTGATTCTATGAGAACATATGACTATGCATTAAGCTGAAGCTATTACGTTTATATACTCTTCTGGATGTTTAGTGTGTTAAAATAATATGTGAACAGCAAGCTAGGTTATTATAGAATTTATTTTTCATTTTTCCACAGACGATCTATCGCTGCATTTTCGGCGGCCCCCCATATGACGGCAACCGGTGTCGTCGCACCGCTCACACCGCCCTATGACCGCCCCAAATTATAATTCGGCTTAGTAGTGGACAGTACAACTACAGAGCAGCAACAAGTCTCTCTTTTTTCTCCACACACCTCTCAGATGGTACATACCCAGTAGATCGGAGCTGATTCGGGCAATACAACACTCAAATGTTTAGTGTATGCTATGTCAAATGAAACACTTAGGTTACATAATTAATCATGGCACACACTGACATAATAATCACTGCCATTTTGGAGATTGTGTGTACATCTACAACAGTCTTGGGCACATGGGTTATGCCCTAATTTGGCATGATTGCCCTTCAATGTAGTGAACACAGTCCACTAGTGTGGTTCAGTGTGGTGAGGTACAACAGACCAGGCACCCACATACCAGTCATCCCGACTGCAGCCATCAAGGTGAGTGCCAGAACGGACACAACCTCTGCCTCATAAACCACACATTTCAGGAACAAAAAATACATTTATTACACGCTGAACATTTCACAGACAGATGGCAACAGTTCATTTCGCTCACTAGTAACTACTTAGTACGTCTGGCAACAGGTATAAAATATTTTGCATTGGAAAGGGCATGCAGCTATAAAACCATAGCTCCAAAAATGACCATGCCAATAAAACTCATTAAATAATATTTGGAAAAAGGTGATGAAAAAGTTTTGTGAACCTAAATTTAAATTATTCTTGTAAGTCAATGAATAAAGCTTTATGTTACCAGTGAAAATATTATACCATGGTGTGGTTCAAAAACTGTGTGACAGAGTGTCATGCGACTTGGCACATTGTTGTGATGCAGCAACCATCTCTCCACAATTGTTGATTTGAATCAACAGAACCTTCTCCTCAATACCTCGAGGAATTCCGGGTAGAACTGTCGATTGTACCAGAGGCATAAACTCCAATAACTCCTCGATTATCGAAAGAGCAAATCAACCTAGTTCTCACTTGGATTTGCTCATCCTTGCTTTCTTCAGAAGTGTAAGGTGGATGTATGCCACTGCTGACTGTTGCTTCGTTTCTGCATCACTCAAGAATTCAGAATAAATAAAAAAATAAAATCGCTGCCAGTTTCAGTGTGATCCACAGTTGCCTGAACTTGGGTTAAAACGTTGCGAACTGTAGCAATGTTCAATTTCAATTTAATGCTGATCAGCAGAACAGTCATCCACTGGTCAGATCTCCAGAGGGTTTGGACACTCTCTTGACAGTCTTGTGGATCAAGACGCATCTCAACATTATCATGGCCTCTGAAAATGGCGCGT
Source organism: Vandiemenella viatica (assembly GCA_031002005.1). Classification (NCBI taxonomy): domain Eukaryota; kingdom Metazoa; phylum Arthropoda; class Insecta; order Orthoptera; family Morabidae; genus Vandiemenella; species Vandiemenella viatica. The sequence goes on along the minus strand of JARYHS010009186.1, from coordinate 5,095,615 downwards.
GGCATAAGAAAACTTGTTTTGAACAAAACTCGCTCCCAATAAGCCCACGGCAACTTTTATAATGCCTGTGTCGCACAATCACCCAGTTCTAAATAAAATGTTGCTCCAAGTTTGTCTTCTCTGATTCCATTACATAACAAAAACAAACTTAGCAAGTACACGTCATAAGACTTGTTGATACTAGTATGGAATGACAAACAGCTGTTTTCCTAAGCAGAGAACATAGTCATACGTTAACAGTATAGTTAAATCATGCACTTTTTAAACAGACCTCGTATGATCTCAAAGAAATACAAAGCAGAACAGCCTAATCCATCTAGAAACTGCCATAGCATAAATCTAGCAATTAAAGAATTACTGATGTTTTCATTAAAAGCAGGAAAAGGGACTTAAGTAATACTTAAGAACAAGATATTGCTAAGAGGGGCATTCCATGTCAATTCAACCAAGCCATGACACCCATCGACTTGGATTTTGATAAAACTTCATAAGTTTAGTCTTTCTATACAGAGAAGTAAGCACATCAATTTTAGTTCTCAATCTGGTATAGTTTTCATTTTACAGCCAATCGAAATTTTAAATGTTTGATACATTCCTACTTCTGACGATTCTGCTCTTTGAAAATAATTTATATTTCATTTATTTTTCAGTCAATTTTTAGGAAAATTTACAGTAATATTAATGAAAGAATAAGGACTCCAGAAAAAATCCCAAGTAATATTTTAAATATATTTAAAAAAATCATGAATGTGTATTAATAAAATATTAAACATCATATTATATAAAAGAAATGGAAAAAATTAATGTTGAATCAATATTTCAGAGGGAAAAGTAAATAAAACAATCTTTTGTAGATAATAGAAAAGCAAATCTGATATGTTCAATGTTTAATAAAATAACAAAGTAAAATTGTGTTTGTAACTTTTTTCCAGCAAATAATTTATAGCTATGTAATTAAATTGGATAGTGAAAATGTTTCAAAAATTAAATATAATTTTAAAAGCATATATAAAGAAAGGAAAAAGCCTTTAATTTTTTAAACGACAAAAACACACATAATTAGGAAAAAAGAAGTTTTGGAGTTGTTATATTCGCTGTGGTTGATATTGACTTTAATGTATTACACATTCATGAATTTTTTTTATTTTTTTATAGGTACGATGATGGAGTTTGCTGTTATAAGAGAAGTGGCTCTCCAAGTTTCAACTGCACTAAATTCAGGCTTCCCACGGTGGCCGCTAGAGTGCTAGAGAGCAAGATGGTTGAAAGTGAGGAAGCGTACGTTGTTCTCAAATTTCATTCGACTCAGTTTGTGGTAACTGTTCAGCAACACTTTAGAACAAAGTTTGAAAAGGATCCCACACATGCTAACACCATTCACCGTTGGTGTCAACGGTTTAAAGCCGCGGGATGCCTTAGTAAAGGTAAAACAACGGGTCACCCTCTGTAAGGTATCCCTCATTCTATTGTCAATAATTAGTAGGATGTCGACCGAATTTAGGGTTTGTTTTAGTACCCGGTACCACACTTAAAAGCGAGTTGACAACACTTTTGTATACACCGAAGTTAATAAATCACACATAACTAATGTAAATAAACTCTAAACTGCATTAAATCAACGATATTTCAGTAGGAAATAGGTTATTTCACATAAGAATAAACTTTCGATAACAGACACTAGCATTAGTTGGAGAGATATTGGGAACCGATTTAAATGAAGTAAGTGTTAAATAATTGCAAGTAAAATGCATAAATAAACCTTTTATCATGGGTAATACACATTATTTCGGAGATAAATAAGTAATTTCAATAAAGGAAAAACCTAACCCATAAATTTTGGCATATTCCAGTTTTAGTATTTCTGAAGTGATTTCAGTACAGTAAAGACAATAAAGAACCTATAATACACAGGCCTAGACGCACCATAACCATAACTTCACATTTAAAGATAGTTTAGTAGAATTTTCAAAGAAATAAACTGGATGATAAAATAACAGTCTGAAGCAGAAATGAAAATAATTCATTGTAATGTAATGTGAACATGTTGAGGCCCCAAAAGCAGCAATAATAATTCCTGAGACAGCCTAGTAGATAAATTAACAGGTTTCTGATAATTTGAAAGCATCTAATAACTATAAGAAGCAATTATATGGGATTTTTAATACTCATTTTTCTTAAACAGTTCACATGCATAATTTTGGCCTTTTAAGTAGGTTCAGGACTTTAAAAGTAGAAAAACAAGCAGTAAATAAAATAATCTTTCAGTTTTTATAGGGTTTAAATAGTTTCAGTCCATAAAATATGAAATATCAGTGAGTAAATAGACGCCGGTCAATCGATTAATTTGTCCAACTTTCAGGAATATATTCCAGCACTTTAAAGCCATTTCAAGAGCACTAATGACATTTAAATACTAGCTAACACACATAATTAATTTTCTAGACACATTTAAAGACATTTCACTAACCTGTTTTATGTTAATCCAATCGTAAAGTAACTGGCTATAATCACTGCACATAGAAAATGCTACTACACCAATTGTAAACACTGCCACACAATATAAAGTTGAGAATAAATTAAAACAGACAGGAAGCGAAGTAAATTCACATAAATCTGATAGTTTCCAACACTTTAAGTAATTTTAAACTTGAAAAGAACACGTAAAAGTGATCACCCAGCTTAGACATTTTATTATTTAAAAGCCTACTTTGATTCCGGGATAAAAATTAGTTTATCATAAAAATCCATTCTTTCAGCTTCCTACATAATTATTTCAAGTCATTTAAGGCCATAGCACCGACGTTATAGGTTTCGTAAGTTCACGCTGCAGAAAAACACACGTGTAAATCACTAAATAATTTATTGTGTCTCGGATATGGCACTTACAAAGATAAAATAAGCACTAAAAGATGCAGTTTAAGGCAGGCTTCACTGTGATAATTTTTCCGGCGCAATAATCCATAAACTTTCGGAGTTATAAATAAAAACATGAATAATAGCCACATTTGACTGTTAGATTTTTTCGGTTTCCCATAACTCAATAAAATTAAACAAAGTTCACATTGAGAGACAGTCTAAAATCAGGAATAATATTTTAAACATAATTTCGAGAGAATTACTAAAGCCGATTTTAAATAAGAATATAATTGAACACTGACTTAAGTGGTAGGCAAACTAACACATCCATATTTTGGTAATTGTTGAAGACCAATGTACCACGTGATCTCAAGTTAATATAAGGCAACTAAGAGGCGGGAATTTGGTCGGCCGTCTCCAGTGTCATGTGTAACGCGGTGGTGAAAACACGCGTCGGGTGAGCTCCGCTCGGTCTGGCGGAACGGGCTGGTCCATGAACCAACCGGTGACGAAGGAACGCGAGAAACAGCAGCCGTGTTGTAGTTTTGTGGTGAACATTTACTAACCAAGCAACTAGTCAGTTACATTCAGTTTTGGGGGTTTTTCAAAGTCGCGTTGCTCTGGAATTTCAACTTGTAATTTTTGGAGACGATTTCAATCCGATTGCCTGTGCTAACAGTGTTTTATAACATTCATGTGAAAATTTTGAAGAATATATGACTTTTGATTTCGACTTGAGACTTTCATTTATTAGCATACTACCTTTCTTGCAGAAGGTTAGACCTGCAAGTGGCGACTGTGGTCATTTGAACTGTTAGCAATATTCATTCTACACGGTTTCATAACTTTAGAAAATCTTGGACAACATCTAGTTCAGGTGATATTAGCTGTTACCAACCCCCGGAGCAGCTTTGTCCCTGACATGGCGACCGTGACAGGACTTGGGTTTTCACCCATTTAGGGAGTTCTGTGATCAGTGTTTAAAGGGAAAGTGGTAATTAAGGCCATAACAAAATTCAAAACATTATTTAAAACAAAGACGTTTAGAAAACGAAAGACTTTCCTACATGGAATTTCATAATGCAATTGTTTGTAAAACACTATAAATTCTTATTTCTGGGTTTTAAAAATAATACACATTACTATCTACTTTTCTGAAAACAAATTTGATGTTTCTATGCGTTAATATTCTTTCAATGTAATTTTTGTAACCATTTATGTTTTGTATTCTTATAATTTGTCTGATATTTTGTGATTATTTGTGTTACACATGTTTATAAATTTTGTGATAATCTGATATTTCACATTCTTGCATTTTTGATCATAATAGTGAATGATAATATTGTATCTGACCTTGTTGATATTGAAGCAGATGTTTTGTCTGAAACTGAACCTACTGCCTAGTTCAGGCCCTAGCCCGTCACAGTTAATTAGTGACATTTTTGGGGACAATGAAGATTTCCTAGTAAATTTACTTGACAGTGAGAAATTTAATTGATTTTACTCCTGTCCAAGCTGAAACTCAGATTGATAATATACAATCAGCTGATCCAACACCTCAGGCTGTCTGCTCATATGAGCCTAATATTACCAAACCCAAAACAGCTGGCAAGGCGATATAAGCCTACATTTGTGGATAAGCTGAAACATCAATTATTTCAGAAAATGTTTCCTGACAACATCCTTACGGATTGGCCACTGATTACTATTCCTAATTGGGAACACTGTGGTCTTAATAAACAATTTTTTCAACTTTATTCTTTTTTCAGAATGTAAGAGATTTTTCAGGCAGTGGGTACTTCATTAATTTATCCTGATAATTTCAAGAAACCCTTTGCGTTCTGTATGGTAAAAGAAAACTGGGTTTCTTTTTCACAACTCACTTGCCTATGCTGTACCAGCACAAAAAGACTGTTAAAATGAAACTTATTTTCAATTCTAGTTATCAATGCTTTGGGAGGGGGATAAAGATGAAACGTCTGTTGAGCCCCTTACCCTCAAACTATAAGAGCAGTATTTTGAAGGCTGTTTGTTTTGGGAGGGGACCCAAGTTTAAATGCAACTTCAACCCATTTCCCACCAAAGGAGAATTCATTATTGATGACTGGAGGAATGTCCTTAAACTAAAATTATTTGCCCTTGATATACAGGGTCCCACACAAATATTCCAACATATTATGGTGTATATGTTAGTTGATGTTTTTTTAGATTTTGCCCAAATAGGCAACCACATTCATAATAATAGGACAGTTACTATTGCCAGTGATATTGTTTATTTTTTCCCTTCTGCTATATTTCATATGTGTTTTGCTGACTTCTTCATGAAGCAGATAGTAGTTTTTAAGGTTATATGGAAGCTTGAACTTTTGCCCAACCTTGTTTTTTCTTTGGGTTACATCCAAATGTTATTTAGTAACCACCTACCTAGGGAAGTTGTTTGCCAGGCTGGGTTTGATGAGAAATTTGATACATTGGAGATGAAGCTGAGAGATGCTGAGAGAGACTGTCAAGGAGGGAGAATTTATTTGTGATGATGAAGGAGTAGATGTGCTTGTTGAATAAGGGATGGAGATTATACTTGTGTTTCTATGTTTATAAAAAGAAGGAGGGGGGAGGCTGGAAGAGAAGAAGTACCAAAAAGGGGGGAATGCTACATTATTATTATTACCCCTGGGCCAGGAAGCGAAGACTTGCCTGCGACCCATCCCTATTATTATTATTATTATTATTATTATTATTGGCATTCCTACCCATCATTATTATTATTATTACCCTTGGGCCAGGAAGCGAAGACTTGCCTGCGAATCCCTTAATATTATTATTATCCCACAATATTATTATGTGCTAAGGCATTTTAGGCATCGACCCAGAGAGGAGATGACCTCATTTATATATATTATATTGCAATTGGAACACGCAGGGTGACCTCATTTTGTGCATGAACGTGAAGGAGGTGCAGTAGGATAGTCAGGACTCTGTTCCTGTGTTGATTCAGTTCCGCAGGCTTAGCAGAGATCTAGGTTTTCCTGTTAAATGACATTCTGTTACATCTCATATATGGGCATGACACATTTCCCCATTCCCCAAACATTGAGAGTGACTGTACAGGAACAGCACAAGCCCACCACATTTTCCCTATAGGCGCCACTGACGTTGTTCATACATACATTAGGATTAAGAAAAACATAGAACACACGGTACATCAACATACTCTAAGGAGATTTGCGCTGACACAACTAAGTTGTTTACAGAGTATTGTACTTTCTGAGATGAGATTTCGAGGTTGATTTTAGTTTTGTTTTTCATTGTGGAAGATTGACCTGAGAACTTGTTTGTGTAGATATTTACCCTTGTGTTTTTTTAATAAGATGTAACATTGAGAGACTTGGATAAGGCAAGATGATTGTTCCTTGCGCCTAGAGAATTATTTGACGTTTATGATGATAGGAGGCATACATATGCTCCATTACCCTTTGCAACCCAACATTAATTATAGATATATATATCCCTTCCACTATATATGATTTTGAATTTTATGCCCCCTTACATAGTAAATGAGGATTATAGGAGGTAAAAGTATACTCCATACACTGTATTACACTAATCCATTACATTCATTAAAATATACACCTACATGGGTTTACAAGTGGTACCCAGGTTTTTGAGATGATAACAATAATATTTCCCTACACTGAGAAGATGTTCCCTATGTATTTTCTCCTATATTTTTCCCCTTAGGTCATAGGACTTACAGCCATGGGCTGCCCATCCTTTAAGGACCCCCTACATGTAGAAGTATTTACCTAGATTTTGTCACTATGAACCAGTGTACTGGTTCCTCGCAACTTTGTTGCCACTAACTACCCCGATTTTGTCGCAGCAGTGTACTGCTGCTTGGAAACTACGTTTCCTTATAATTTTTCCCTGACATATTTTTAGCATTTTTAAGTGTTATTTTGGGAACTACTCTCACTTCACACAGCAATGTACTGCTGAATGGAAACTCAGTTTCCTTTATAATTTATCCTCCTATACATTCTTAGGATGTTTACTCTCATTATGGGGATCACTTTATAATTAATTACTATACTTAATATTATGATTGTAATAACTTTGGTAGATGTAGGTAATCCATCAACTTGGCATGAACCAAGTTCACCTTTCTATGTTTTTAATTTGATATGTATATGCTTGTAATTTTTTGTGTACCTTTTCTTATAATTTTTCTTTGTATTACTCTTGTAACAATGCTTAATTATTGGTACACTTATAACTATAGTATTTTTCTTGCATCTTTCTTACTGTTGGTAACTATTTTGAGTTCCTTTGCTAAGGAAGACCTTTATTTACTATTTCATTTCCCAACAACTAGTGGGAACATTATTGTATTTACTAACCTACTTGTACATTACTTTTATAGTTTTCTCTTATGTACATGTTAGAATTTAAGAACAGTTTGGCCACCACTAATTCCCATTGTTTTTTCTGATTTGTATGTTCACAGACCAGCTAGCTGACCGAGTTCCCCAGGCCACTCCTGCTGCGACAGGAACCGGGGAAAATTGACATTTCTCGGCAGATCTAGCAATAAGGCTATTGCTTTGTATAATTTGCGAGCCTTACTGTCAGCTCCCATAACAGGACTTGGGTTTTCACCCATTTATTAGGGAGTTCTGTGATCAGTGTTTTAAAGGGAAAGTGGTAATTAAGGCCATAACAAAATAAAACAATGTTAAAACAAAGACGTTTAGAAAACGAAAGACTTTCCTACATGGAATTTCATAATGCAATTGTTTGTAAAACACTATAAATTCTTATTTCTGGGTTTTAAAATAATACACATTACTATCTACTTTTCTGAAAACAAATTTGATGTTTCTATGCGTTAATATTCTTTCAATGTAATTTTTGTAACCATTATGTTTTGTATTCTTATAATTTGTCTGATATTTTGTGATTATTTGTGTTACACATGTTTATAATTTTGTGATAATCTGATATTTCACATTCTTGCATTTTGATCATAATTGGTACAACATTTAATAATTTTTGCATTAATATTGATATTTTGAGAATGAATGAGTTTTTAAACCTTTTGTAGTAATTGAGTGAAAAAGGTTCAAGTTTTTGGTATTAAAAGAATTTTTGGAGTATGAATGGTGGAGAGAAAGAACCGAACCGACATGCGATAGTTCATTTTTTATGGGAATAGTTCATTTCTTTTGGGATTTTAAATTTTTCTTTTCTTTTATTTTTCAAGATATTCAGTTAGTTTTCCTTGGAAAATAACTTCAATCTTCAGGGGGCATGTAAGGATCTTGGAATTTTGGCAAATTCTAGTTTTGCTTAGGCGGGACTTAGAAATTTCGAGAAGTACAGTTTTCAACTTTAAGTAATTTCCCTGTAATCTTGCTCACAGTGGCAATTCGTCATAAAAATCATTTTAAAGTGTAATTATCATATCGGGAAACGTTTGGTTTAAGAGTTATTCCCGTTTGTTCAAGTTTTGAAACACGCGATCAGAATAGTGAAATTCTAAGATTTGTAATAACTTTAAATCCAGTAAAGCTACAACCGATCTTTTATCACCAGCTGTAGTCAGCACTATCCCCGATATTTTGGCAATAAAATTAAGTAATTTGGTAAAGACTAATTAGCGATTTTAATTAAGAGAAAATAATAAGCTTTTTTATTAAAAGAGATATCAATTTAAATTTTATATCAGCAGATAGCCCTAATCAAGACGATTTCATACATATATGGGTTTTCATCAAAAGTTTAAGCATTTGTCCGGAAATTAAGTTTTTGTAAAACAGATTGTCGTAGATTGTTGGGCACGCGCGTAAAAAGTTCTAGAACACTTAGGGATTTTACCCAAATTTGAATGTATCACTACGCGGAGTCTTAATCAGCTAAAACATTAAAATTAATTACTCTAAATTTCTCAAGAGACTGCCGCTGGACTTCTAGTGGATAAGTCCAGATACTATCAAAGTTTAAACATTTTTATATAGTCGGGATCGTCAAATAAATTTCGTACTCTTTGAGCTACGCGGAGGAAAAAGATGTGATATAGTTGCTGACGTCACTGGTTCTCGTGGTTTCGATAAAAGAGCCGGTCTGTTCTGGCCGGGGGTCTTTTGTCGGTTGCTGTTTGTCTGTTCCTGTTGGTCTTTTGTCGGTTACTGTCTGTTTCGGTCTGGCTTTCGTCGCGCTGGTTGTAACTCGCCATGCGGGCTAGTTCAATCATGTTGTATCGTGTCGAGTTAAATCATAACTTCAATGACTGTTAAGGACTTATAAATTTACTAAAGGGGTTTCGGTCGGTTAGATTTCTCTCCACAATCTGTAACTTTGGAAAAGAGAGTTCGATATGCCTGCTCAACTGTAAATGCTATTTTGAACTTGTGACTTTGAAAATAAAACTTTGGGATTTCTAACAGTGAACTTGTGTGCTTCAGTAGTTTGCTGGAACCCTTTTCTCTATTTGTGGGTTAACAAATATAGTGGCGACCTATGCATTTAGTTGAGTCATCCTGGCTACATGGTCAAAATCATATCAAAAATTATTTAGCAAGAGTGTAAGTTAAGGCACTTAGGCGATACTATAGCCCCGGTATGCAGCCTTTGTCCTTACACCTCCTGTGTCTGAAGAAACTGTTGGACGTGTGCGCGCCAGGTACATACGTAGCCCACAGAAGTCTACTCCTCAAGCGAGCAGGGAATTACATATTCCACAGAAGACCGTTTGGAAAATCCTACGGAAGCGACTGTGTATGAAGCCTTACAGGTTACAGTTGCTACACCCACTGTCGCACAACGATGAAGTGCATCGTTTTCAATTTTGTGCCCAATGTCTGGAACAAGACGAAACATTCGCGAGAAAAACTTGTGTTTAGTGATGAGGCCACTTTTCATGTGAGTGGAAACGTGAACAGGCACAATGTGCACATTTGGGGGACCGAAAACCCCCATGCTTATGTGCAGCACGTTCATGACTCTCCCAAAATGAACATGTTTTGGCTCATCCCACTTCTGGAAGCTGGCAGTGAAGATTTCATTATCCAGCAGGATGGTGCTCCACCCCATTTTTTCTCTAGTTTTCCATAATATCCTAAACACCAGGATTCCAAACAGATGGATAGGTCATGCTGGGGATGCTGACCATCAGCTGATGTCATGGCCTCCTCGTTCCCTTGACCTAACCTCCTGCGACTTCTTTAGGGTTTCGTAAAAGACACAGTGTTCATGCCAACAGTACCAGTTAATCTGCCAGATCAGCAGGTTCGCAAGACCAATGCATTTGCTCTCATTGACAGAGACATGCTGCATCAGGTATGGGATGAACTCGATGTTAGACTTGATGTGTGCAGGGTAACTAAAAGTGCACATATTCGGCATCTGTAGACACTCAAAAAAACTTTCACAGTTTGTTTAAATATCTGTGTAATCTTGTAAGTATATGACAAATAATAAATCTGTAGTAATTTTCTTAAATCACTGCAATCATTTTGACTAGCCTTGTATTTAAAATACAGGGTGTCCCAAAATCATCCTTAGAACTTTAACATTGAATAATTTATGTTTGGTATGAGATATCACAATGCAGTTTTTTGCATGTTACAGAGTATCTCTCATTTTCTGTTTTATTTTAGGTGCGGTCTGGTGACAGGTAGTTACATCACATTCATTGAAAATGTACATCCCACAGGAAAAATCTCAGCGTGTATCCTGGTTTATAGAGACATGATCGGATACACAAGTTCAACGCAATCTCCGTACAACATACAGGAAAGAACCACCAATAAGACCATCAATTCATCAGAAAGGTGCTGGTCGACAGCACAAATGACGAGAATGTTGAATGGGTTCGTGAGGCGTTTACTCGTAGTCCCAAAAAATCTCTCCGCACCGCCGCCAGAAAGTTGCAGTTAACACGCTCAACTATACACAAAGTGTTACACAGACGATTGCACTTGTATGCATACAAAATGCAGCTGATGCAGGCCATCAAGCCAGGAGATAACAGAGATGTGCTGAGTTTGCTGCAAACATGTTGGTGAGAATGGACACTAAGGATGTTCTCTTCTTAGATGAGGCCACCTTTCAGGTGTCTGGGTTACCTAACAGGCACAACGTTCAAATTTGAAGTTCTGAACATCCGCACGCATTTAGAGATATAGAGCGCGACAGCCCAAATGTTAATGTGTGGTGCGGTGTTATGCACAACCAAATCATTGGCCCCTTCTTCTTTGCTGAGAATACAATCACAGGCCTAGTTTACGTGGATACGCTAACAGAATTTGTTGTTCCCCAATTGGAAGTCCTTCAACCGACAGTCATCTTCCAGCAGGATGGTGCACCTACGCATTGGGCTCATGATGTCCGTGATTTTCTAGACAAACAATTTGCTGGTCAGTGGATAGGAAGAGGGGAACCACTTGACTGGCCTCCGCGTTCACCTGACATTCACCTGGATTTCTTTCTTTGGGGATATGTAAAAGACATCGTGTATCAAACTCCCGGTTAGAAATTTGGCAGATCTCAGGCAGAGGATTTCTGCAACAATTACAACAATTGATCAAGGGATGCTCCAAAGAACTTGGCAAGAAATTGAATATCGCTTTGATATTGTACGGGCAACTAATGGTGCACACGTTGAAGTGTTCTAGAGACAGAAACAAAACTCAGATACTCTTCAAAATGCAAAAAACTGCATTGTGATATCTCCTTCCAAACATAATTTATTTAATGTCAGAGTTGTAAAGATAATTCTGGGACACCCTGTATTACTTGGAATTCTTTCATATTTTTTTTCTGGAACCCTCATGCTTTCGTTAATATTACTGTAAATTTTCATAAAAATTGACTGAAAAATAAATGAAATATAAATTTATTTCAGTCAATGGACAGAATCGTCAATTTGGAAAATATCAAAAATTCAAAATTTTGATTGGCTGTAAAATGAAAACTAGACCAAATTGAGAACCAAAAATTGAGGGGGACTTTTCTATACAAGAGGACTAAACTTACCAAGTTTCATCAAAATCCATGTCAGGGGGTGTCAAAATGTCCTTTTTTTTTGGTTGAATTCACATGGAAAGATCCCGGACTCATTCAGAAGCAGAAGTTATTTGTAATTCAATATGGCTACTAATCTCATGTATGAAATACTACAAAAACTATTACAAACAACATTCTAGTATAATTTTAATTTTTCTTCTCATCGATGCAGTATTTTAATCTTACCACAATCTACTCCAATTTTAGTTCTTAATGAGTACTGTGAGTCAACATGTTAATAGCATGTGAGACTGGAATTATAAATATCATATTAATCTTAGTTTTAGTGGCATCCCCTGTTTATTATGTAGGCTGATGGGGGATGAATTGATATGGTGGTGAGAATTAGAGATCTATAAATCAGCACTCAGTTTTAAGCATGAGGGTTAAGTGTATTTTTGTTTTGTAGGTTAAGGGAGTCAGAGGCTGGTGCAAGTTATCAAAACTGATTAAAGCAGTGATATAGATGCAAAAATGTGCAAGTAACATAAGTACATATACAACAATAATGGAAATGCTTTTAGGCAATGGAAATAAGGAAGGATAGCGACATTAAACTAATGACTTACCACAGATAAAATGCATGAAAATAGTGACAAACGCACAGACTATCATACTACATATTATTTTGTTATAAACCTTAATCATGCATAACAATGAGAAATATGGCAAGAGAATCAGATGGCATATATATACAATGACACTTCCATTTCTCTCTTCCATATACATAAATAACGATAATTCTGAAACGTTGTAAAGTGTGTTACTGTTCTTTGAGAGTGTGTGTGTGTGTGTGTGTGTGTGTTTGTCAGTCCCTCCTGCCTTCATCTGTGGTAACTGATAGGTTACTTTCCATGTCCTATTTTTACTAACATAGTACACAGTTAAATAAACTGTTGTCAGAGTGACTCATACTTGATTTACCGGGGAATGCTGTGTTTATTTCCATCACTGGCTTTTCAGCTAACATCCCACATCCTACATCAAAGGTACCACATTTGTTTACTTAGCAACGCAGTCTCTGTTGAAGATGTTTTTCTTTAAAATTTTATACTTTCTCCTTCACTCATCTAGGCAACCACTGGTCTTCTCTCCATAGCAGCCTTGTGTTCTCAACTCTAACTATTGCCCAGTGCTGACGATATGGTAAAATATGGTGGCTTTGTTGTTTTGCATGTACTGGCGGATATGTTCTTTAAAGTATATCAATGACTATGCAGCCCATCTCACTGACGTGAAAAATACAGTATCAGAATCATCCACTACTTGTACATCCATTTCTGCATTTTCTTTTAATTACTGTATATTGTAGATTCGTATTAACTTTCTATTTTTCCAATGTTTTTTCTACTTGTACCACCAATTTGAGTTCCTTATCTTTGTAAACTTCCCTGACTTATTTGGTTCTAAACCCGAATCAATCTCTAAAAGATTTGTCTCTTATGAACTTCTTTTTCAAATGCATAACTCTACAAGGTTCTTTCCCTACCTTTCCTCATTATTATTATAATTATTATTCACTACGCAGTGACGGCTCCCATTCTTTTTTCATTATCTTCAGTTCCATCCTTGGTACTTTCTTCTTAATTGATGCCCGGTATTCTACCCTGGGCACTTCTTGCTTCAGCTTCCACAGCCATATTCTTCTTTACTGCATAACCCGTTCCTTTCACTCTTTTTGCTCACTCACACTAATCACTAACAGTCAATCGTTAATGTCTAAGGTCTTGGTAGGTATGACTGATGTTTGTGACCACTTTCCTCCTCTTTCTAATACCACTTAATCAACCACAAAAGCCTTGTCCAATCTACACTACACGAAGTGTTGTAATGTATTTCTCTCTTATCATCAGGAATTTTCAATGTTCAAGCTATTTCTTTTACACAATTCCAGTAATTTCTTTCCCTCATTATTTGGAAATTCCCAGTCCTCTGGTCCCATTATATCTTCAAAAAATTCTTTTCTATTACTCCCAACATGGGCAGTGAGGTATCGACACAATCATATATTTGGGATGTACAGTCATATCAGGAAACAACAGCTATAAGTGACTTCACTTTATCAAACCAAATACAAAACTCATAAACAACCAAACTTTTAAAATTAAATATTACTAGAAGTCCTTTTTCACCAATTAGCACTTTTCATTTCATCGTTTGCCAAGAAAATTAGTTAGCTTGATTTTACTACAAATAACTTCTGAAAATTGATTTTTACCACATTTATCCCCATGCATTACAATTTAAAAATTCAAGTCTACAAGATATGATTCTGATACACTGGCATATTAGTTAATAATTATATTTTGTAAGTCATTATTTTCAGATTCGGCCAATTCTTCACTAGACTGTCCTTCCCACCTACAAGTGTCTTATCATAGGTGAAACTTGGCTTTATTTTAGTCAACTGATGATGCCAGAGTACTTTCATTATACCGATACCGCATGAGCACTGCACCTCTTGCACTTATTTTATATTGGAGTACCACTGTACGTCAGTATCGTGCCCATCTCGTTTGTGACAAGGTCCCTTATAATTTTTGTGAATAATTTTTGTTAAAAAATTAATTAGGTATTAGTCTTGCTTGTGTTGTGTATAAAATGTGTTAAATTTGTGTGAAAGAAAGTAAAAGATAAGCGTATAGTAAAGTGTCAGAATATCTATGGACAGTGGTCATCAATGATACTGTATATCTTTGGACAGAGGAAAAACAAGGAAAGATGGTGAGTTTTTTCTGGACGAGAATATAAGATATAGCTGGCATGTGGTTGAATAAAACTGAATGTAAAGAAATGTGTTTTGTACCAAGTGATTATAAATAAAAAGTGTTTTCGAGTGTTTCTTCAAAGAATCCATGTTGCGATATATATATTATTTATTTGTTTCTGAACTGTGAATTGAAATAATCTGCCGGCTTCTGCAGCTAATATTACGGCTTGAAGACTGGCTGATTACACATATTACGAGGAGCTATGGTAAATTACCTAATCCAAAGAAGGGGAACTTACAACCCACAGACAAGTTTGAACTGGTATGGCGCTATTGCAGGCAAAACCTCATCATAGTAATATTGTCTCAGTGTATATAAGTGATTGCATCCCATCTTTATTAACACATTCTTGTGTAAATGACTAGCTCTGTTTATGTTAAATAGTTCAGGTAAGCTGAAACATGGAAAGTCTTGTACGTTAGCATCAAACCATTAAGATCAAATCACTTTTCTTTTCAGACAGACATTTTCCATCAAAATTGCCTCCAATTTATGAAGATGGAAGGAATACATAGAGAAACTGTATGATGGGGACGAATTGAACAATAACGTAATGGAAAAGGAAGGCAATGTCGACATTGATGAATTGGGAGATCCTGTATTGAGGACAGAATTTAATAAAGCTCTGAATGACTTGAAAGCAAATAAGGCAGTTGGAATTTATGAGATCCCTACAGAACTTCTAAATCCCTAGGAGAAGTAGGAATCGAAAGATTATTCAAGCTGATATCAAAAGTTATGAAACAGGAGAAATTCCAACTGATTTTAATAAAAATATCATCTTCAGACTTCCAAAGAAAGCACAAGCCGACAAAAGTGAGAATTATCGCACCATTAATCTAACATCAAATGCTTCAAAATTACTGACCAGAATAATATACAGAAGGATGGAAAGGATAGTAGAAGAGATAGTAGGCGAAGATCAGTTTTGGTTTAGGAAAAATCGCGGTACAAGGGAAGCAATTCTGCTTTTAAGATTAATACTTGAAGGGCGGATCAAGAAAAACAAAGATACATCTATGGAAGATGTTGATGTATAAAAAGCTTTTTATAATGTTATGTGGAACAAGACGTTCAAAATTTTAAAGTAGTCGGGTCTAAAGTATTGAGATAGAAGAATACTTTATAAACCATATAAGAATCAAGTGGCTACAGTAAAAGTAGAGAATCACGAGACACGTGTCTCAGTTACAAAGGGTGTGAGACAAGGTTGTAGTCAATCCCTATTAATATTCAACTTGTATGTAGAAGAAGTAATAAAGAAAGTCGGTATGGGTAGGCTTCCAAAACACAGTGTGTTCCAGTGAACCATCTGCACGTTTAACAACAAGCACATCAAGAAACGGCAGGCAACTGTCCTCCTCCAATTCCATTGTGAACTGAATATTTTCATGGATTGAATTGAGATGCGCAAAGAATCGGTCAAGACCGTTTCTGCCATGTGGCCAAATCACAAAGGTATCATCGACTTATATTTAAATGCCAACAGCTGTCATCATCCGACACAATGCAACTCTGTATTAACTACCATAGTACACAGAGTACAAAGGATGTGAGACAAACATAGCCTGGCTGGTGAATTAGACTATCTCCTGAAAACGTGTTTAACTAATGGTTATAATCAGGGGCAGATTACTCGCGCGCTTAAACAGAAGGAAAATCAACAGAAAGATCAGATTGATACCAAGGGCCTTGCCTTTCTGCCATATGTGGGTGCCCTAACTTTCAAAATATGTAGACTGTTAACACAACATGGAGTCAAGACAATTTATAGACCAACCACTAAAATTAGAAACTTGGTTGGCAGTGTTCATGGGCGCCGGCAGGATTGCTTCTAGGGGGGTGCACCGGGCTGCATTGGGGCTGTAATTGGTGCTCCCCACCCCCTATCGGCCCAAATATCCGGGCGACCCGGGATGTCAGGGGGGTGCAAGTGCACCCCCTTGCACCCCCCTCCCGGCGCCCATGGCAGTGTTAAAGATGATATAGGTTTAAAAACCTCTGGTGTATATTATATACCATGTGAATGTGGCCGTGGTTACATCGGACAGACGCAGCGATGCATTGTGCAGCAATATGTTGAACATGCCAGAAATGTTCATCTTAGACAAGAAGAAAATCTGCGGTGACCGAACATAGCGTGCAAGAGGGTCATACATTTGATTTTGAAAAAATAATAATATTAGCCCAGGGTAAAAGATTTTTGGGTCAGCGTTATTACAGAAGCTGTAGAAATAAGATCAACTGATTTATTAGTCAACAGGGACACTGGTTATGAACTCAGTGTGGCCTGGAACCCGGCTATTAAAATTCTGAAACAGTTTCGGGTCGGTAACGAGCGGGAGAGTGGGTGATGTAATCGCGTTGTGTTGGTTTTTGTCTTCCACCTTTTCCGTGGCAGCGGCTAAATAAACAAACAGTTAATCATTGACATTTGGTTGAAAATTAAGGCCTTCGAAACGTCCCACAAATGTTACATCTTTACACGGCTGGAAGCCCGAGAGAAGTTTATTTATACTTCTAATACTGTCAAAAAGATCATTTCTTTTGCAGTTAAATATGTATTTACTGCAGGCTGTAAGAACATCGATGAAGATTTTACTATCCAGAAAGTCTTTGAATCATCATCTGCCAAATGAAATACTAAGTCCAATTCCAATAAATACCTGTGACCTGGTGGTCCTTGGTACTGTTACAAGTCCAGTATTAACATTATTATACACAACACACATCTGTGTTTAAATTATGACAGTAAAATATGGGCTTAAGGACTTTCGCTTCCTCTTTTTCAGCCATTATCCGAGTTTGTGAGCTTCCCAAAGTCGGAGGAGGTTAAGCGTCTTGAAACTGAGGAATATCTACAATAGATGTGACAGAAGTCTCATGTTATATTTTCATACACAAAAAATTCGCACCAGAATGAACATTTGCATCAAACTTTAAATCAATTCTTAGGATTCTGAAGAAAGAACAAGAATTATTTGATAAAGCACATAAAAAGACACTTTATTACACGAGTTATTTTGTTTTACACTTGCAACCATTGGTAAATGTTGAACAACTAATAACAATAGCACACTGAACTGTAGACCACCAACAAGTTGTTACAAACTGCCATATCTTGTACATTGTGTTTTCATTTACAATGTCTGAAAATATGTGAGCATTCTTTTTTCCATACAGAAGTGCATATTTAACTATTCAAAACTGAGGATAGTTAAAAGTATGAAATGCACAATAAACCATTAAAATTGAAATGGACCATAAAACGTTTCTTGCTGAAATGCTGACAGTTTGGTTGAAAAATAGCTAATAAAGCTTAGATTCTAGTAACAAGACCTAGCTTTAGTAAGCAATGAAAAACATTCACAGATACAATTTTGCAATATGTCATATTACCAACTACACTTTCTCAATTATATAAGGAGGTAATCAAAACTTAGGAGAGCAAAGAGCTAAAGGTATTGTGGAAGGAGAATAGGGTGGTGAGGTTAGGAGCGGCACATAGGAAACATGACCTCGAACTGTCGGTTGATAGTGAATAGTGTATAGAAAATGCAAAACACGAGATGAGTAGGAACAGATTGGATGCACTTAGCATGTGTGAAGTATGATGGGGGAGGAAACAGGGAGGTAGAAAGTGGGGATTATAAGCTTTTCTACTCACGAGAACACGAGAACAGTAAAAATGGAGTGGGAATAAAGATAGTAAATAAACTGAAAAAAAAAAAGATTATGAATGTACAACGTTTTGTGATGGAAGATTGATGATACAGGGAAGTCCAAAAGTAATGGTATTAATACAGGTATATAAGCCAACTTGCTCGCACAGAATTGAAGTGGAAGAATACTACATAAGATGAAAGAACTTATTGAGAAAGAGAATAGAAATGCCTAAATTAGACTTGAAAGCAGTGGTATGTGAAGGAAAAATAAGATAAAGTAGTAAAATTCAAATTAGGGATAAGAAATGAGGGGGATGAAAAATTAACTTCTGTTAAGAAAACTCAATAATGATTGAAAATCACGAAAGGAGATGATGTACACGAGTGTCTAGTTTGAATGGAGAAAGGTAGCAGCTGAATTACACAGAATGCCAACGCTTACCCAGGAGCGGACATGAATTTGGATCAAATTCTCATAGCAGGAAAAATACAAGTTGAAGAAAGTGGGGAGAGAAAGACTGAACTTGGAAACACAGAAGATAAGGCTTTGGAGCTGGAAGAAAGGTTTGTAGAAAAATATGAAAAAGGGAGAGTTGAAGAATGTTTAAACAAAAAATGGATGAAAATGAGGGAAGGGCTCATGACAGCTGCCAAATAAGTTCTAGGAATTAGAAAGTTTAAAAGTATCAGGAAAGAATGGAGGATAGAAAAAGATATAAGAACAGAGAAAGCGGGAAAATGTGGGAAAAGGAGATGGTAAAGGAAACAGAATAATTAATTAAGAAGATAAACTAAACAAGCAAGAGAAAGATGGATGAAAGAGAAACGGCATGAAATAGAGAAATTGGAAACAGAGGTAAAGTATGAAATGATGTATAGTGAGATAGCATGGAAAAAGAAAGAGTCGATAGCACATTAGCCAAAGAACCACATGAGGTGCTGATTAGATGTTTAGAATATACAGAACTAGCTGATACCCGTGACTTTGTAGGCGTGGATTAAGAATTTTGTTGCCAGAATTGAATATAGAAAGCTGTTTATAACGTAGGATTGGTCCCAAACACCCAGTCGGCATAATATGACAGGAAAGCCATCACTATAGCATTCTACTGTCGAACCTGTCTCATGAAGAGAATCAATTTCCAACATATTGAAAAACAGAAAAACAAACGAAGGTGTGGGGATGTGGGAGGAGGGGCGAGGGTTAAACAAGGGCAGCTTTATTTAAGCTTGGTCTTTTCTTCTTTCTTCAGGATGAGCATCCAATTCTTGGGTTATAATAACTTTAGCTGCTCATGCTCTGCTAGGCCAGTCCTATCCCAGATTGAAAGCAGCTTAACTTTTGGCCACAATCTGAAATATTGGCGACACGGGTTCGATACCTGAGGCAAGGAGCGGCTGTCGCCAAAGTATTTTTGATGGAAAGTAGGCAGGCAAACTCGCGTTAGAAATGACAAAGCCAATTCCAGTACATTGGAGTTTAATGAATTCAAACTAGTCTACCGACAGCTTGAAATAGAATGTTAGGATGTGCTAGGTACGGGAGAGAAAGTTACTGATTCCCCAAGTCAGATCTGCTGGTCAACTACGGCAGCAATAAGCAGTAATACGCAGCCGCACAGCGATGTAAACTGTACAGCACTACGTAGCAATTTGATGGTACTGGCACCTCCCTGTGGTCTCCTTGATCTTTTATACCAGTCAACAACAGATAACCTTGCGCCTCTTGGCTAAATCTTATTTGCCCATGAGCAGCAGCATGTCTGCTCGACCAGTGTGGTGTAAACAAAACCAATGGGTGACATCAACTTTTGCTTATACGATACTCATTTTCCATCTGCCCCTGACAGTAGTGTGCCTTCCTATACAGGCGATTTATCCCAACTGACCGTGCACTGCATCTGACCCTATCAGTAGCGCGCCTTCCTATACGCGCTATTTATCCCAACTGACCGTGCGCTCCAGCGCACCAACCAGCTCAGCTGTCCACCATGTGTGGCCAACACAGCTTTGGCAGTCCACCAGCTACGTCTTAATATCTTTTAACAAATACATTTTACTGTAAAATTCAATATATTACACAGTTTACACCCGCAAGGCTTGTCAAAAAAGAAGGCAACATAAACTGGTGCGAGAAACATTTAAGCAGACACAAATAGTACAGAGAAAATCGACATTTATACTAAATAATACGTTTTGTCTCTAACAAATCATTCACTAACAATGCACAAGCTTGAGCAACATTACAGACTAACACACATATCCATCTCTCTTTCACCATTCTCAAAATTCCATGACTACAACTGTTATTCATACTGCAAAAAATGTCCTTTGCCCTTCCTGCAGATACAAAGTATTTCTTTGTCAAATTCCATCAATATCAGTACAGCCATTTAGCCGTCAAAACATGACATAAAGACAGAGACTTAATCCTGCATTATTAGTTCAGATCTCACATACATTGACTGCGTGAGTAACAACCCCTGAGGGATCAATATAACGTAAAAAAGTGTACACCTACTGAATTGGTAGACTACCTACAATTTACCTCACATTACACCCCTAAATTTGCGGTACCTACAATCACAATCAATTTTTAAAAACCTTTGCTTCCACCAGGATTTGAACTCAAGACAATCCTCCAAACATCAGTAAGCAAGCACTTTAACAATTGAGCTACCAAGAACGCTATGTACACCGGTGGTACAGAGACTTACAGATCCTAAGTGTCTCTTGCCATTTAGTAATTTTTCGAAATTATATGACAACATGCACTATTTATACAGAAAAAAGTATGCTATGTCCATCACAATGCCAAATAGCATCTCCTTGTCAAATTTCATTATGATCGGATTATCTGTTTAGCACATAATGAAGAGACAGAGTTACTTTCACATTTATAACATTACTATAGATTAGTGCAGATTACACACACACTGACTGCGAGAGCAACAACCCCTGAGGGATCAATATAACATAAAAAAGTGTACATCTTTTGCATTGCTAGACTACCGGTAATGTTGCGCTTTGGCGTTCGCTAACTTTCATATAGCAATGACTGTACACTCAACGTAAACAACCACAGACATTGTATACATGGTTAAGTATCAAGCAGGCCGTGATTTATTCAATTATCAAGTAGGCCGTGATTTATGGTTAAGTATCAAGCAGGCCGTGATTTATTCAATTATCAAGTAGGCCGTGATTTTTTACGTAACGTAATCCATTAGTTGGAAGATAATTTTAAGGAAAATGTAAGAGAAGTAACTTTTAATTCTCTAACGAAAATAAATGTTTTAAATGATTTTTGTTAGTATCTCTGTTAAGGATCCCATTTAGTTATCAAGTAGGCCGTGATTTTGTACGTAATCACCTCACGTAATTTCTGGATGCCCCCTTATGAAACCGCTTTCGCCCCCCCACCTGTCCCATTTTTCAGTTAGGCAGATGCAGCGTTTGCTTCTATCTCCTCCGTGTGTGTAGAATGAGATTGACGTGTGGTCCAGGCTTCTTTAACATATAAATCGAAAAAGAGAAGAGTAATCAATGTTCAACTTCCACAGCTCAACATTTAGGTAAAAAAATCTATTTTCAGTTTTCTTAAAACTATTGTATTGACATGGGAGGGGTAAGAGGGGGAGCTTATGAGGCCTGGACCATCTCACTGTACATGTACATTACGCGGAACGACTTCTAGTAGTCTAATATGTACTCTCCCCTCTACAATGTCAAAATAAGTACGTTTTATGAGAATATCAATTCTCCTTTCATCAACGCAACGTTGAAGCCATTTCCAAACGCCATCCAACTGTTTCAATAAGATCGGGACGGCACAAACGGATGAAATTGAGGAATAAATCTTTAGGGCAACCGTTTCCAAAGAAAAACACTGTAATCGGAAGTCTATCCCTGTATTTTAGTTGGCTTCGCCAAATAATTTGTCTTATGTACGCCGGCCACTTCATTTTATCACCAATTAAATCCTGAATATCCATATAAGCTTCGTAAAACTGTCGTCTAGACGGTGTACCGCATGCCATGCTTATTTAGCTATGACGTAACATTCAAATTTCTTTGCAAATGATACACTATGTACCAGTATCATAATTGAATGCTTAACACATTTCTTTGCTGAATGTGGCGTATGGCGTAAATATAAATTACTCTTATAAACATCAAGATCACAACTAAATTTCTTTAGCTATCCACCTTCTATTAAAATAAAGAAATTACTATTAATTCCAAAATAAAGTATCTAAGATATCAGTCTTTCATATTTCAAAACGTCTCTGTATTTCAAAATGTTCAGTCTTTCATATTTCAAAACGTCTCTGTATTTCAAAATGTTCAGTCTTTCATATTTCAAAACGTCTCTGGTTCTTTGCATCAGTCTCTGGTTGTTTACGTTGAGTGTACAGTCATTGCTATATGAAAGTTAGCGAACGCCAAAGCGCAACATTACCAGACTACCTATGATTTGCCTAGCATTGCACTCCTAAATTTGTGGTATCTACAGTTTTACATGCAATCCGAACACGATTCATAATATCAAAAACTTTTTTAAAGTAATAGAAAAATACTGTAGACATTAGTTTTACAAAAACCCAATTCCTCCCCCTTTTCAACCGGAAAAAACCACCACCTCTTCCCCACTTACACCCCATGATTAAAAAAACCCACAGATTTTATCTGATTTGTATGGAAATTTACACATGTATACTGTAAAACAAACAGAAAAATACAGCCTACATATGGTTTCCAAAAACGTATCCCCTCTCCCCCTTCCCACCCCTTAATTTTTACACAAACTGACACTTTTTATCCAATTTCGATGGAACTTTGCACACACATACTTTTCAAAAAATACTGTAGATATTAGTTTTACAAAAACCCAATCCCCCTCCCCTTTTCCATCTTGTCATTATTGTCAATGTTCTTTATACAAAGCTACAGTTCCTATCCAATTTTGAAGGAATTTTTGAACACGTATACTTTAAAACAAAGAAGTACTGTTTACTTTCAGTTTGCCAAAGGCCAACCCCACCCCCTCCCCTATTAACTTCCAGTGAGCTTTATTGAAATGACAGTTTTTATCTGATTTCGATTGAACATTGCATTTGTATACTTCAAAACAAGGAGAAAAATGCTGTTTACATTTGGTTTTAAACAAACAACTGCTCACCCCTTTACCCCAACCCCCTAATTATTGTCAAAATTTCATATACATATCTACAGTTTTTATCCAATATCGATGGAAGTTCACACACGTATACTTTAAAACAAAGAGAAAAACACTGCCTTCATATGTTTCCTAAATCCCAAACCCTAATCCCCTTTATTCCCTCCTCTTTTAATTTCCAATGTTCCCTACACTAATTTTATTCAATGTGGATGGAACTTTGCACATGTATAAATTAAAGCAAAGACAAAAATACTGTCAATCTATGGTTTACAAAAGCCACCCACTTTCCCTATCATCCTAACTAAGCAAACTTTACACTTGAAACCATTC
Organism: Vandiemenella viatica; assembly: GCA_031002005.1. NCBI lineage: Eukaryota > Metazoa > Arthropoda > Insecta > Orthoptera > Morabidae > Vandiemenella > Vandiemenella viatica. Next base: position 5,071,748 of record JARYHS010009186.1, on the reverse strand, counting down.
AATTTTTTGGAAATATCTTAATTTACACATTATGTGTGATTAAAAAAATCAAATTATACTATTTTCTAACAGCATCAATAATGGGAACAACATGACCATCTATTTTCAGAAATTACCTTTTCTTTACAGTTAGTCAACAGATGTTTCAATACTCTAAACAACTCGAGTTGCAAATGGGGAATGGGAAATTCTCAAAGGTGAACAAAGATTTCCTTTCGTTTGTAGTTGGCTCACCAATTTAAATAAGTTAGAGAAAAATGCGGGAGTAGTTTACGTCGTGATACATAACGAAACAACGTGACATAGTGCTTAAGAAAATTAATTACATAATTGAATTCCTCGTGCCTTTTACTGTGACAAGATAGTTCAGCTGAATTTCAACCCAACCACAATTTCCATTAACACTGGCGCTACAAAATCAAATCCTAATTCACACGCGCATTGATACAACCATTTTATACAAGTTAGCGACGTCGTGTATCGCGACGTAAACTTGAACCAAAAATGCTGCTACTTCAAATTCACGAACGTAGTGACGTTATACAACACTCACTATCCAGAAGTGTTTACATCGCGAGGCGGTAAGTGGTTGTAGCGGTATCGCGATCTAGAGTTTACCCAAAAACTATTATTTTATGCTGAACGATACACTGTGTTGCAAACAAAGGAATTTGCTTTAATAATAGATTCAACAAAAATGTCTCTCCGAATATGAAATGCAGCCGACACATAAATGTCAAATTTAAGCACAGAGTTCTTGCATACTTAATTCAATCACAAGCATGCCAAACTACCCTTACCAACAAATTATTGCAATCGGCTACCAATATGAAACAAATGTTCAGCGAAAGGGCGTGATTGGCAATCTACCCTTAAACAGAAAAGGTTAAGTGACAGCCGCTAAATATTACAATACTATTGCAAGATACATTCAACTGGAAAAGGAAACTTTTTACATATGACAATAGGTACTCAAACATAAATTATTGTTTGACATTAACGTCAGTTGACACTGAATCTCTTCAACGCATGTAGTGCCATCCATCCCGAAAATCGTAATTACTGAAACATCATAGCTACGAAAACAGATGTCACACAAACCTAAAAATCAATAATAAAGAATCATACAAGGCATATCTTACCTGAAAATAAAATTACAACCAGATTTTCATCACAAACATGAAAATACTTCACTTTCCCGTTCACCACCTTCAACACAAATTCCAAAACGTACTAAAATGGCTGACGCAGTACCAACTTAACGTCTTTGATTCAGGGTAGCATATGCTTGAAAGATAAACCTCTTTCCTACAACAGTCTGCAAAACACAAAGTTCAGAAAACGAAAAAATATTAATGCATTGTATGGCAAATATTCAACAAATCAACAATCCCAATTTTTATTAAAATCATAGAAACTAAATTACATTTAACTGACAACATTTTGAGCTAAAACTTTCAGAATTTGACGAGCTTCCAATTAATAAAACACCATGGATTACAAATCAAATAAAGACATAAATAAGGTACCGGTAGAGCAAAATAAACACTCATTTTCGTGCTAAGTTCCCGATTTTGCCCATAATTACCTATAGGCTTAAACAAATTTTAACTATTAGTTTGGTGGGAAATAAGCTGCACAGTAATGGACTATCTGATCTTTCGATAAAATCTGATGCCTGCCAACATAAACATTCATTCCGATCTTAATAGTTCCGGGAAGTGTGTTAGATTTGATATACCATACAAGATATGTTTACGGATCAGGACCTGCTAGTGTATCGCAGTGCGCTGCGGCACCGCACCTTGCATCCAGGAGGTACATCGGACCGGGTACAAGCCTAGGCTCCCGCGTACCGGTCATGCTGACTGCGGCTTTTAGGCAGTTCTCTGCAGCCACAAAGGAGAATGCCGGGATGGTCTCCAAACTCTGCCTTGTAAACTATACATTTCACAAACAGAAAATACATTTATCACTTGCAGAGCATAGTTACAGTTTCGCAAAACCCAACCGACCCAGAGTGTTGGGAAAAGGTAAGATGATATGTTTACCAATCCGATCAGGAGTATAGCTTAGGCATAGCTGCAGCAATACTTTGGAATTGTTGGTTACACACAACCAGTGGAGTAGCTACGGGAGGGGGGGGGGGGGCGGTGGGGGCGGTCCACCCGTTAGAGGGTGACACCCGCAATTCATGAAATGAAATAATCGAAAATAGTGTGATACAAAAATGAATTTTTTTCGTATCTTTTGATGTCCAACCACTTCTACTTTTATGATTTTAAATTTTTTAAGTTGATCTAACACTTTTTCAGACCCAATTCAGTGTACTGTGCGCTTTCTTTTACAGTGGGGAACAGGCATTGACAACACTGCACGCTTAAACAACGGTAGCATCACCCTATGGCTCAAAAAATCGCAGGAAATCGTACTTGACGTCCGTCACTTGTTTGGTTTGATTGAAGCGGCGGTAAATATAATGGAATTTACCTTGTTTAATTATTTACTAAGCGATGGTAGTTTTGAAATTAAAGGAAAGATATCTAAAATAAGGGTAAGTACATAGTTAAATTGTACGTTCTCGTAATTATTTAAAGAAAAATGTATTTTCTTCTGAAATTAAATACAAAAAACAGCCAAGTGTATGTCGGAACACGCATAATCTAGGCTTCAATTTCCATTGTCCGGCCATGAATTAACATCAGACATTTTATGCGTGGCACTAAACTGAATTTTTTAAAATTGTTTTGCTTATTTATAATTCAGTTAGTTTACAAACTAAAATTCAGAATTACCTTGAATTATTTTCTACGATTCGTAATTTTTACTTTATCATCTGACAGATTCGTGTAATTATATTTTTTTTTAAATTGATAAATATGGTACATTTCGAGCTATATTAAATTTACAATCGTTTACTACTTACTGTGACACTGCCCCTATAGTTGAAATCAAATTGTATGAAGTTCGAATTCAAGCAAATATGATGACTCATGCTTAACACTAGCAACATTGTCAGGTTCCAAGCCAATCCGAAAGAGTCCTAAGTATTCATGTTGATATTGTCTAACGTTATTCAACAACAGTTTTGTAGCACGTGTGCTTACCACAGTCTGAAGCATGTATCTTGTTGGAAAAAACATGAAGTTGGTAAGTACATTAACTATCGGTTCATGTAAGTTTGCTTTGCTTTCTACAGAACGAGACTATGCAAATGTGATCACGATTAAAAAAATAATAATTCGTGGTTTAGACGAGAAAAATATTTCTATCATGGATACATCTCTGTTCGATATAGGTACCTAAATCCTTACGTGTTCCTTAAACCGACATGGATGTGTTCCTCAATAAAAAAAAAAAAAATTGAGCTTTAATCATAAGCTAAACGAATCTCCGGGCTGATTACATTTTTTATCTGATACGGCGTGGCGTTAGGGACCTAAAATTTACACGTGATGTCAGTCTTCGGTACATACGATATCATACATAGGAGCGTGTAGCTACTATATATATTATGCCCGAGGCAGGTAGTGAAATACTTCACTTGCTAAGTACTCCATGTAAAGCCGGCAGATATTGCAAAAGTATGTTTTTATACTATATGATAGAAGTAGATAGAAAAGGAGAGAGCTGGGAAAAGAAGCTCTTTGGATAACCGTAAAGAGATTCCACTAGTCCGCGTGACATCACAGTTTCAAGTTATTTGCATGGCGGGCGGCCAGGGTCGCATGACGTCACAAGATGGTGGACCGTTAGTTCTTTGGGTGCTCACGAGATGGCGCCCCGCTCGGGTTTGCGCAAAATGGCGGCCAAGGCCATATGACTAGATGGCAGCACAAACCTCAATCTCCGCAGACATTCCATGGCTCACGTGACGTCACAGCCTCTCTACAGGAACTCTAGGGCATAAATGCCTTTACACCAGCCAGCTCGCCCTCAGTTCCCAGACGACGCTCGTCAATTGCAGTTCACTATGGCTAGTGAGGTTCTCCTGTTTTCAACATGCTACAAGTTAAACAGCAGTGACACCAAGCGGATCACTGTTGGTTTGTCACCTAAATTGGAATTTAATCCACTAGTTGTACTCGAAAAAGTTGGGTACAATAAAGTCACTCTCACACATGAAGAGTGGGATGTACTGAGACAGCTGGTCTATACAATTGGTGGCTTTTTCAGCAACACTGAGCATCTTCAAACGAGTGTCCTCACTCGGCAACCACACCATCTCGTCCCGAGCCGTGGCTGGAGCGAAAACTTTATGGTTTTACAACAATGCTGTGCCTGCCTATGGTGTGTTTTTCGGCGAATCAACATGGGACAGCATGGTCGACGCCCTGCCAGCAGTGACCAGCGCCATCAACACCATGAAGCCCTGGAGTTATCATGTTAGCAAGTACTACAACGAGTTTGTGAATACGTGATTCGTGACTACCCCCGTTGTTCTGTGAATGGCCGGATAGATTTGCATTTTGATGATGTACATCTCAATGAAGTGTCATACAGCCCCTGTTCAACACTAGTCTATGAACGTTTAAAGTTAGAAATTATAGCATATAAAAAGCTGTTAGTGTATGATGATGTTAAGCGCAAAGTTGAACAAGATTTAAAAAGGAACTGATGTATTTAACAGAATTGTTAACAGATGTGGTGATGACGTATGCGGTAATAATTAGTGACACCGGCCATTCCCCAGTCCGCTACGATGTGGCTTACAGTTCTACAATTGACTTTGTGCAACTAAAAAATTTGACTTGTACTTGAATTGTGATTAAATAAAATCATTTTACCAGATTTTTCTTTTGTCATTTCACCTATCCTAATTAAATAATAAGATAGTACGTATTTTTTTTTTAAATATTTTATTTCGCCCACCAATTGTCGATTAAAAATACATTTTCAATTGCACACATATTATTACAAAATATATGTTAAGTTATAAAGTTTTCTCAAATTACTTTTCTTGAGTTCTCGCAGTGGTGGACATCCTAAATCTAAATCTATGTTGTAGCATACTTTCTTCCTGATAATTTTCTGTAGCCATCTAGACTTCTCCAGTCCTTTAACGTAAATGATTGAATCATCCTCATTGGTTATTGCATGTAGTATGAAGCACATCTTGCTGAAGGAAACTCCATCTGCGTTCCAAGGTATTCTATGGTAATTATGTGTTAGCCATCTAACTGATGGTTCATTACCTCCACGCGATGGTGATGATACAGAAATACAATGTGTAGAGATAATATTGTCAGATCGTATTACACACACAGCAACTTCTTTGAAAATAAACCCACCATCCTTCTTCGTGAATCCCTGTGCGTCCAGGAAGATGGTCGGCATGGTAATGGTTGACAGGACTGGCTGCTACTTGATTTTATGTCAGCTTACGCACAACACTTGTTAGAGGCACGTATTCTACTACACGATCGTGCAATATCAAGCAGTATGCAGCGGTGTAGGCAGGAAAATTCTCACTGCTATCAAACTCCATACGAATGTCAACAGGTCCTGTTTTAACAGACTCATTTTGATGTGAACAGTCTGTTACGGCGATAGGTGTAGTTTCTATAAAATCTTCACGTTTTAGTAACGGTAAAGGATGGTCTCTCTCGTAGTAAGACTGTTGGAATCTTGCATACATATCATACAACACTGCGGTTCGGTTTTTCTTAAAGTCCAAATTTATGTTCTCATATGGATACGCCACATCATTTAGGAACACTTTGACACTGGCGAGATTGCAGTCATCAAATATGGCTGCACTGAATTCCGCATTCCTTTTCCTGTTTGTTTGTAATCCCAGAACCACGAACCTAGGTTTCTCCAGTTGCGTTGATGTTTTCAAAGACCAAATTTGAGTCTTGCTGATTGGAAGCAACGGGTACTCCAACAGATCCCAACTTCTGAAATTAATGCGAAGCGGTTTCCCACTGTCTACAATCTTAAGCAGCGCTAGCTTTTCTCTTTCACCTATTTGCAAATGAGGCATCACCCATGCCAGTTTGCTGATGGTGAATTTACTTTCCTGATGATTTGCATTTACTTGTACATATGAATTTGTATCGTCCCTAGCTCGAATCAATATTAGTTCTTGTTTTACATATGCAAGTATCTTTTTAAAATCTTCCCAAAACCCAAAGAGCATACTCAAAGGTAATACATCAAGTAACCATTTCCAGGAGCGCGTTGACCCTATCCTGTATTGATCAACACGCCCTTTTGTGGGGGGCTTGCAGAAATAAGCGTTTTCAATGTGCTTGTGATACCAAGGTTTCTATTTCGGTCAATTTAATTTCCATTAAGTTCATATCGAATTTCCTCAAACAGAAAAGCGAATGCATTGCATGTGACAATTGAATTAGTTACTGCTCCATCCGATTTCATGAATCTTCCTTCAATATGCAAGTAGCTTTCGCATGGTAGTGTGTATGTATCTTGGTTTTGAATTGGTATACGAATTTCATCATTGTTATTAAATGTGGCTGGCGTATGCGGTTGGTGACTCAAATATTGTTTGCGCTTCACCGACTCGTCAAACTCCACACTGGAAGTTATTTCTAGCACCTCATCCATGATTTTTAACTGTATAGCCTAACGACTGTAGGAAGAGCACGTTCTCAGGTGTTAATCGTTTCACTGTTGGTTCACGACTGACAGCTTTGCGTGGTTGACGCTTCTTGTTATAACGAGCGCCCATTCTTTTTAATATGTAGTCTGAGAGTGATGGTTTCTCCTCTAAAATCCGCTAAATTCCCGTCTTGATCGACAACTCTAACGTTGATGTTACTGAGAGATTTCACTGTGATGGGCAGATATATGACATTAGCGGGTACTTCAACAATCTTGTACCCTGGCAGGACTGTTGGAAAAAACTCGTGTAGTGTATGCCCCATCTTATCGTTGACGTAGTTTCCTGTACATATGCTGCACTCTATTCTTATAGCGTTAATTTTGGAGATCTGCACAGTATAGTCTGCGGTATGAAATCCAGGCTTTAACACACGTTTCGAAAATCCGAGCAGAGATCCAATTGAGTTTGGTTTAGAGAAGTCAATTTCCACAGGTGTTTCTATCTCACACTTGAGTGAATTGTTGTTTGCTCTAATTACTAGCTTGTCGTTTTTAGTGTGTCGAACCAAATAATGCCACGAGATGCAGAGATGCAGAGTAGCCAGTAGTTGCTCCGCCATTATGGAGCAGCTATTTTGGAGGGTATTGTCGTTAGACATTTCCTCCTTCCTAAGTTGGTGGTTGTGTATGGCCTCGATGTTGGTCGGTCCTTGTGGTTGGCTGGTTTGTTAACCTTTAATGGCGCCGGCCGCGGAAAAGGCCTGCCATGATGGGTGGGTTTTCACGTGGTCGAGGACGCTTCTCTGGAGGAGAGTTGCCTGACCAGTTCTTCCAGGAGAGTGAGGAGAGCAGCAAATCTGTCCTCACTTTGACCTGTGTCATGAATGCGGCCACAGCATGTGCTGTTTCCGCGACAGGTCGCCCCTCCTGGAGGCGGTGGTTCTTCGTGGCTTGTCACTGGTGGTCGTGACGTCTTCTTCTTCTTTCCTCTCGGCGCGGCTGTCTGCTGCGGGATGGCCTCCGCTGCAGAAGCGCTGGTCTGCTGCCGGTTCTTGGCGGGCTGCGAGTGCGGCACTTGGCGCCGCTGGGGGAGCTTCTTGGCCTGCTCCTTCCAAGCTCTGCAGCCTCGGTAGGACGCGGCGTGCTTGGAGCCGCAGTTGCAGCAGACTGGGTCGTCGCGGTCGCGTTTGCAGCCACGAGAAGCAGACAGACAGACAGACGTCAATGACTGGGAAAGCGGTGGTCCCAGGTTGTGGGGAAGGTTGTGCGCAGGAGCGCATCTCCTTCCAGTTGGCTAGTTTGGTTGTCGTATTCGGTGTGTCATAATCAGGTTGTTCCTACCCGGTGTGTTATTTCTTTACTGGTGGTCAAGAATTTTCTTTGGCCACCTTAATCGGTCATTATAGGTGGGTTCAGCTCCCAATGCTGAGATCAGAGGATTGTTTGAATTCTGCGCATTTTCGTAAAACTGAGTAGCCAGTTGTTGGAATCTGACTCTAAGTTTCGGCAGTCCACTCAGACGATGAAGATCATCTGTCCTCGTGCCCCTGGGTAGATGATGAGCAAATCTGATGGCTCTGTTCAGTCTGCCAGTAAAGACCCCTGCCAGGCAGACCTCACACACAACGCGCCTGCACGCCGGGACACATATATGACTCCAAACAGGCGCAGAGGCATCAAAACAAACCAGGAAAATAAATAGAATCATCTAAAGGCTAAGTGGGACCTTTTCTTACAGAGGTCGCCGTACTACCACACAACTGTATTCCTGCGCCAGGCCGCCTATATAAGCGTAGCCGGCAGCTCCATCTGCCGACGGTCGAGAGTGCGACGACTAGATGCTCTTTAACGACGCATGCAGTTTTCGCTTTGAGCTTGTGTGCTTTGTTCGCTGCTTTTGTGTTTTCGCTCGCGGCGTGCGGCAGCCTGGATTTCTCGCTGTAGGGTCCCTCCCTGCCCGAGATAGTAGGGAATTACCGCCACACGGCCCTCTCCCGCTGGGAGAGGAACCCCCTGGCGCCAGTTTTAGGGTTGCTTCTGGCCTGGGCTAACCTTACGGTGACAACAAAGGGCCAGAGCAACACCCCCGCTAGGCTAAGATGAGCCACAACGCTGTAACGTCGTGCGGACCGTGTGATCTACAGTTCCCGCTTCTTAACTGAGTCAGCAACAATGACCAGCGGACCTCCTCGTCTAGTTACTGACATGGAAGGAGCAGATCAGCCTGAAAATACGACGTCCATGCAACAGCCAAAGGACGTAAACATGGATACAAACCCGACTACGGCAACTTCGCCAGCGATGAACGGGACTACACAAGAACATGACGCCCGTGCTACCAAGCGGTGCATATCGCCACCCACTATTGGAAATGTGAAGCACCCCAGAAATGAGCAACGGGGAAATTCTGTAAAATTTGGTGTTCCAGTGTCGCAGTTTAACCCTACTAACAGGGACAAGAAAGCTGTATACAAGAAAATTAAGGGAGCTTTCAGCTTTCCCTCACCGACGGTCACTGACCAACACAACTGCGCTATTGCAAAGAAAACCAACTCCAACCGCAAAGTAAACTCTCCTGGAGAACAGTCTGACGGAGATGGCTTTATGCTGGCCCACCGCACCAGCAAGCCCCACCTTCACTGGATCCGAACAATATTGAAACAAGTAACCCATATAACGTACTGACTCAAGAAGAGCCTGCTCAAGAGCCACAACAGCAGCCGCAGCTACAGCAGCAGCAACAGGAACAGGCACCACATCCAAGGCATCAGATACCACCCATAGTAGTACAGTTCCCCAGAAGCTACAAAGAAATGCATCAGATGGTCAAGGGGATCCTCCTAGACAGGCCATTCCAAGCGAAGACTGCTGGGGGTGATAAGGTTAAATTAACCTTCAACTCTACAAATGATTACTTGGAAGTGACTGCTGCACTGCAAAGGGCAAACATACCCTATTATACTTTTCCTTCCGCAGCAGAGAAGATACTAAAAGTGGTAATCCGCGGGATGCCTTCAAACATGCCTTCTGAAGACATAAAAGAAGAACTCGAAGACAGCAGATTCGACATTCGCACAGTGACACAGCTGAAAAGACCAGGCGGTTCAGACCTAATGCCTCTCTTTCTTGTGGTTCTACCAGATAGGCCACAGAATAGAAAAATCTTTTCCCTGGAATCACTGATGTCACTACGCATCTCCATCGAGAAATTAAAATCTTCCAATGGCCCTACTCAATGCTTTAACTGCCAAGCCCTAGGACATGTAGCACGCCATTGTAACATGCCCTCGGTATGCGTTAAATGTGCTGGGGCACATTTATCCAATGACTGCACCATGAAGAAGGGGGACAGCACACCAAAATGCGCTAACTGTCAAGGAAGTCATGTTGCCAGCTACAAAGGGTGTCCTGCGTACAAACGTGCCAGGGATCGGCAACGAGGAATCACCTGTGTCCACTCCTCTAGAGAAAACAAGAAGACTGATGACAAGACGACTAAGGACACAGCTGTCCAACAATCACCCGCCGCCGACTATCCTAGTCGACAGCGAGAGAACAAGAATAAGCCCCCTCCTGCACAGAACGATAAGAGACCCCCCCAAAAATCAGGCAAAGGAATGCAAAAAGGAAATAAGAAGACCATGGCTCAACAGTCTGAAAATAAGAAGAGCACGACTCAACAATCGGCTAATCATTCGGTGGCCACAACTTATGCCGAAAAGACATCTGGAAAAACACCACCAAAAGGGACTAAGCAAACGGCAGCGGAGAAGACAAACTCTCAAGAAACCTGCCAGAAATGCCAACACTCGCCCACTCCTCAATCAGCAAATAACAGCGGCACGATGGACCATCTATTAAACATAGTAGGTAGCCTACTCAATATGTTGACGTCTCTCCTCGCCAAGTTTGACCAGCTCGCCGCGGATATAAAGACCGCAGTTAAGACGGTTCCAGCAGCCGAACAATCAGAGAAATCCCTGACCAATAATGAATAGGACACATATACAAGGTTTATCTCTGTGTGTTTGGAATGCCAATGGCATCCGACAACAACTTGGAGAGTTTAGGCAATTTCTGCGTGATGAGGACGTAGATATTTGCCTTGTCTCAGAAACCCACCTCAAACAAGGCCTTAACGCCTCAGTAGCCAACTATTGCTGCTATCGGAATGACAGGCCAACTGCAGGAGGAGGTGTGGCAATATATATAAAGCGTGGTATCCCTCATCATGAAATACTGTCGCCACAAACCAACCAGATAGAAATCAGGGCTATAGAAGTGGAAACTACCACTGGGCCAGTCACAATAGTATCAGCATATAGACCACCAAGGAGACAGCCAATTGCAGAGGACTTTGATCGTCTTCTTTCAATCCGAGGCAAACTGATCATCGGGGGTGATCTTAATTCGAAACACCCCGATTGGCACTCGAGAACTACAAACCCAGCAGGACAGCTGCTCCACAGGATTGCAGTCAGACGCAACTTGCTAGTCTGGGGCCCGGTGGAACCAACACACCACCCCTGGAACGGCGGTCGTCCAGATGTCCTAGACATTGTGATCACACGGGGGATTGCGGGCTTCATCTCCGCGCACACAATGAACAGGCTTTCGTCAGATCACTCTCCAGTCCTGATAGATATAGACGTAGGCCCGTGGAGACCAACAACTACCAGCCTAAAGAACTACAGCAAGACCAACTGGGAGAATTTCCGTGAAGAGATCACGGTATCCCTTCACCGCCTGAGGCCCCTAGATGCGACACAAATAGAGACTGCTATCAAACAAGTCTCCAAAACCATCATTAGAGCGGCTAACACAGCAACGCCTCCTGTAACTGAAAGACCCAGGTCTCGCCAACTCCCGCCACACCTACTAGCACAGATAAGACATAAAAACAGGGTGGCTAAGGAATGGCGACTAACCAGGCGCCCTGAAACAAGGCGGTTACTAAATCGACTCCAACGCGAGCTGAAAGCGGCGCTCGAAGAGCATAGAAACCGAGAGTGGTCGTCACGTCTGGCCTCCCTAGACGTTAAAGACGGAAACCTTTGGGTAGAGACCCGACGTTTTACAAAGCGGCGTACCAGACTGCCCCCACTTCATGGCGAAAGGGGCCTTGTGTTTAGCGACTCAGACAAGGCCAATGCTCTGGCGGACCACTTTGAGAAGCAATTCAGACCTTCTCAAGATAATGATGAAGAAGAATCTGCAGACATCCGCCGAAGACTTGCCCGTTTTCTAGCAGCTGAGGACGACGACTACATAATAGAAGAGATCACACCTGATGAAGTTCGAAACATATTGAGTAAACTACACCCCAGGAAGGCTCCAGGAATTGACAATATAAGCAACCAACTACTGAAGAACCTTCCACTACAGGCGATTGAACACCTCACAGAAATCTTTAACATAGTTCTACGCCGCCAGCACTATCCAAGATGCTGGAAGCAGGCTACAGTTGTTGCTGTGCCAAAACCTGGGAAGAATACGACATTCCCCCAGAACTACCACCCTATCAGCCTGCTCCCCTCAATGAGTAAAATCTTCGAGAGATTATTGCTAAAGAGACTAGAGCCACACATCAGGAACGAAAACATCATCCCGGAGTTTCAATTTGGGTTCCAAAAAAGACACTCTGCAAGCCAGCAAATTATGAGAATAGTGGAACGTGCCACTACTACCTTCAATTTTCGTGGCTACTGCCCGCAAGTATTGTTAGACGTCGCACGGGCATTCGACTCCGTCTGGCATAGCGGTTTGCTCTACAAACTTTATAACCAGGGTTTCCCCGGCCCTCTTGTAAAGCTGATCAAGAGCTATATATCTGGGAGATCTTTCAAAGTGAGGGTTGGCAATAATCTGTCAAGTCGCCGCCCCATAAGAGCTGGAGTACCGCAAGGTTCGGTCCTAGGTCCGGTATTGTATAATCTATATACCGCGGATATACCAGCCCCAGCCACAGTACGTACTGCCCTATATGCAGACGACACTGCGTTCTTTACCGCGCACAGAAATAAAGCCACTGCAATCAGAAGATTACAAGAAGTCCTCCAGCAGACTGAAGCCTGGGCAAGACGTTGGAGAATAACTTTAAACTCGACAAAGACTCAAGCTATTATGCTGACCAGGCGCCTGGGGAAGCGTGACCGTCGGCAAAACCGCATACGTAACCTACACCTAAATGGCGAAGACATCGAATGGACAACCACAGCTAAATACCTCGGCGTGATTTTGGACACTCGTCTAACCTGGAAACATCACATTGAGGAGACACGACGAAAAGTTGCAGCTAGGCTACAAGAGTTATACCCAATACTCAACAGGGATAGCTCATTGTCAGCCTGCACCGGCGTCAGTGTATACTGTAGCCTAATACGACCGGTGATTGAATATGCGTGCCCTGTGTGGGGGTATGCATCCAAGGCCCAAATAAACCGTTTGCAAACGATGCAGAACAGATCACTTCGGCAAGCACTACATGTGCCAAACCGATTTCCCACAGCAGACCTGCACGAAGCAGCAGGTGTCCCAATGCTCCAAGAAAGAATTATGGAAATTACCAAATCATTCTATAGGACATCACGAAAGTCGACTAACCCACTAATAGCAAATCTTGGCCAGTATTTTACTACCTTTGACAAACACAAAAGACCACTGTCAATTCTAACTAATAATTGAAAAAAACAAAGAGCAACAAAAAGGCAAACCACCAGTAAAGTGACTAAATCTGTAAGATTGAAGGAAATGTCTAATGACAACAAACTTCACCACAACTGCTTAACAAAGGAAAAGCAGAAAATGCTCACGGCGCGCGCCACCGACAGTTCGAGGCGGACCTTGCTCGTATTCGGCCATCTGAGCCCGCTTCTTATTGGTCGACCCTGCAAACGCCTACAGCATAGGTAGGAGACAGCGGCGAGCAGCCTCGACCCATTCACCGCTACGCAGTGATGGTGAGAGGACTTCCACGAACCCGCACTCGATGATAGAAGACATGATGCGACAAGTGGAGACATTAACAAGACTAACTCAAAATCCAAACTGGCTTGCTAACGAAGTAAGAAGAGGCTTCTACGGCAATCAAGAAAAGAAGTCGCATGAAGAACTTACGCCGACTTCGCAGCCTTCGTTGCCAGCCACTACGGAATCTCCAGCTGGGGGGCACATCCACCTCGCCCCCACCAGAAGACATGACCATTGACCAACAAGACGACGTCAATGAACCACCAGAAGATGAAGACGAAGACGTCGAATCGCAAGAAGAAGAAGGACCAGTCCTTCCTATAACCGCCTTCTACGAAGGCAATTATACTATTCTGGCTGGTGAACTAATGCAAGAAGCAAACGACTACATCTTATGCTTTCCTGTGAAGGAGGGGTTGCGTCTCTTATCGCAGCATCCTTCACAGTTACGTCGCCTAACGGCCTATTTGGATGGGCGTGGCATCCGCCACACCCCACAGATCCCTAGACGAGCAATCAAGATGGTCGTACGGGGCATGCCTGCAGATGTACCGGAGGAAGTGGTAGCGGCCGAACTCTCCAGCGGCGGCATCGTCACCTCTGCAGTACATCAAATGCGACGCCCTGGCACCGAGGAGCGTCTACCGCTGTACACGTTCCAACCGGTGGATCGCGTACCGCGGCAGCAACGTACCAGAACTATGCTCGGACGGAAGGTCCATCTCGAACCCAAGAAGAGACCACCACTAGCCCTGGCGCAGTGTTTCCGCTGCCAGGGCCACGGGCACTTGGCCCGTGACTGCACCGCTGAAGAACGCTGTGTCAGGTGTGCCGGACATCACAGAGTTGCCGAATGCATCGTCCCACGAGATGGGGCGACCACCTGCTCCAACTGTTCCGGCCCTCACCCAGCGTGCTACAGCGGCTGCCCTACCAAGCAGAATCTACGCAGCAGCACGAAGGCAACAAGCACCAACGAGCAGGAGCCACCTTCTACTGCAGATCCGCCCAGCCGATATCCAGCTGTAACTGGAACTAAGCGACGCGTCGCGATGAAGAAGCAGTCCGCATCATACCATCCTCCTCATCACGCTGACTGCAACCGACATGGCAACACCAACGTCATCATCCAGCTGCTACAGCAGCAATCCTTGCTAATGGCGCAAGTCTTAGCAAATGCAGCCACCCCGGGAATGTTACACCCGAAGACGACACACGATCATGGAGCTGACTACTCCCATTATGCTACACCCATAATGAAACATCAATATAATTAAACTGGAAGGTGATACGATAAATCGTAAGAACTTCCCCACACTCCGGGATCTAGGCCACCCGGATAACTTCAGTCTGAGGCCACCGACAGTTCCGGCCTAACCGCGGAACCAGCGTCAACTACAGAAGACCACCGGAAGTTCGCGAGAAGTAGAAGCCGTCTCTCTCTACCCCGGATCAGGACCAGACTAAATTTCTCGACGGTCATCCGATAACTGTAACCACATTTGTTTATTATTTACCAGTTGTTTTGTGTACATTGTAATAAACCTCAAGAAACCATTAAGTGTAGTTCACTTCAGGCTCGATTTTGGATAGTTTGCAGTAGCTGAAGGTATGCTTGCGCCGTGTTGCCCCACACAACCGCAGCATACTCCAATATAGGTCTAACTAAGGCGGTGTATAGGCGGATCCCTAGGTTCGGCCTTAATTTGGATGTAGGATTCAATACTGGGTAGAGTGTACTTAGTCTCCCAGATGCTTTGGCACGAACGTTGGTGACGTGAGGTTTCCACGTCATTCCCCTGTCAAGTTTGACACCGAGGTAAGTTGCCGTCCTCGTCCAGGTTATGTTTTCGCCGAAGAGTACTAAAGGAGGTAACTGAGGAACTTTCTTCCTGGTAATGATGATTGCCTGGCTTTTGGAAGCGTTGTAGGCAAGCCTCCATTTAGTGCCCCATTGCTGGATGTTGTCGCAGGCCTGCTGTAGCCTTCTGCGTAAGAGGTGAACATTCAGGCTCTTTGCAAAATAGGCTGTGTCATCAGCATATAACGCTTTCTTTACGCGAACTATGGATGGAGTGTCCGCCGTGTATAAACTGTACAGGACTGGGCCAATAACTGACCCTTGTGGGACACCCGCAGAGATGTTCTTTATTGCGGAGATGCCACCGTCCATCACAACTCTGAAAGTTCTTCCCTCAAGGTAGTTTTTTAGGAGCTTAACATGAGAGAGTGGTACTCCTTGTGTGAGCAGTTTGTAAATGAGACCCTGATGCCAGAAGGAATCAAAGGCACGGCTGACATCAAGCAGTACTGCGCCGAAATATTCTCGACGTTCGAAGGCAGAGAAGGCCTCTTCTGTGAGACGGAGCAGTTGTTGGGGTGTTGAGTGATGTCTGCGAAAACCGAACTGTTCATCAGGCAACAGCCCCTCACTGTCGATGACGGCGCGAAGTCTCTTGAGGTAGATGCAGAGTAGCCAGTATTTGCTCCGCCATTATGGAGCAGCTATGTTGGAGGGTATTGTCGTTAGACATTTCCTCCTTCCTAAATTTGGTGGTTGTGTATGGCCTCGATGTTGGTCGGTCCTTGTGGTTGGCTGGTTGTTAACCTTTAATGGCGCCGGCCGCGGAAAAGGCCTGCCATGATGGGTGGGTTTTCATGTGGTCGAGGACGCTTCTCTGGAGGAGAGTTGCCTGACTAGTTCTTCCAGGAGAGTGAGGAGAGCAGCAAATCTGTCCTCCCTTTGACCTGTGTCATGAATGCGGCCACAGCATGTGCTGTTTCCGCGACAGGTCGCCCCTCCTGGAGGCGGTGGTTCTTCGTGGCTTGTCACTGGTGGTCGTGACGTCTTCTTCTTCTTTCCTCTCGGCGCAGCTGTCTGCTGCGGGATGGCCTCCGCTGCAGAAGCGCTGGTCTGCTGCCGGTTCTTAGTGGGCTGCGAGTGCGGCACTTGGCGCCGCTGGGGGAGCTTCTTGGCCTGCTCCTTCCAAACTCTGCAGCCTCGGTAGGACGCGGCGTGCTTGGAGCCGCAGTTGCAGCAGACTGGGTCGTCGCGGTCGCGTTCGCAGTTCGCAAATCGATGGCCGCCCCCGCAACGAACGCACCTAGCTTGGTCGGTGCATTCGCTGGCACAGTTCCAGAAGTTTTGACACTTGAAGCACTGAGCCAGTTTGCGGGAGGGCGACTTGGTTTTAGGATTCCGCACTGTCTGCACAGAGGCATCCGTCTGCACAGGGGCAGGCGTCTGCACAGGGGCATCCAGTGCGGTCTCCTTCCTGTCCGGGAAGTAGCACTTGAAGTCAGTGATCCCCACCGGGCGGAGCCTCAATACTGAGCAGAAGTCCCGAATGCTGGAGGTGTGGATCATCAAGCCTTCTTCCACGGGCCAGAAGAATATTGGCAGCTCCGTGACCTTTTGCAGCTCCGTTACCAGGCTGCAAAAGTTGCCGCTGTAACCAAACATGATTGGGACTACAGGTCCCTCAGGATTAGGCGGCGGCGGTCTCGGCGCTGGCTCCTCCATCACCTCGACAGGAGCTGCTTTAGAGAGGGTCTCTGGCGGCGGTTTCCCGCCTACTTTCCTCTTCTTGGCAGAAGCAGTCTTGTTGTTGGCTGCGTCCGACATGCTTGATGGGCCTGAACTTGACCAGGTCTGCTGCGTCGGGCGTTCGCTAGTGGCTCAATATGACGTCCGCACCGGCACGATGTTACTCGGCCGGAGTCTCGGCAGCGAATGATGCAGAGATGCAAACAAACCGGTTTGACCCCGTCTATGGCCGTGTGCACCGCCGACCAATCAAAGAGCAGCGTGAAGCTTCCCTTGACAACAGGTTATAAATAGGAGCCAGGACTGGCTCGCGAGTGTCCCCCCAGTCCTGGCTCCTATTTATAACCTGTTGTCAAGGGAAGCTTCACGCTGCTCTTTGATTGGTCGGCGGTGCACACGGCCATAGACGGGGTCAAACCGGTTTGGTTGAAGCCACAGGGCTACCAACTTTAAAACAACGTTTCAAGGATCTAGCCACCAAATTTTATAATACAGCCCATAAATCCAACAACCCACTAATCAAGAATCTTGGAAATTATCCGGTAGGAATAGGTCCACACATAGGACCTATCTCACTTGTACAGTTGTCGATGTGTTTTAGAGACTATCTCAATCTTTCGAGGCAATGCATACTGGAATCCCTACGACGCTTTCCCGCTAGAGAGGTGGAAATGTCGCCTCGAGCCCGGCAAAGAACCGTGGAAGGTCTTTGTTGCCGCCACATTTGGCAAAAACATCTTTAAATGGGAAATACCTACCACGAACTTTGAGATCTTTAAGCAAACTTTGTCGGACGCCAAGTCTGCGGCACAGCATGCCGTACCGAGTAATGACGCAGACAAAGATGCCCGCATGCCATTTCCGCTAATCTTCAGCCAAGATTTCTCTGAGAAAGATTATTGGGATAAAGTCAAGCAGCGCATGCCCCGTCCGCCACCAGAAGAATCGCCCACAGCTGTAAACCAATCAGTTAGCAACACGGAGCCATCGGTCAACGAGACTGGCGACGAACCCGTCGACTGCAGCGACGACGAGCCACCTATCGCCGAGGGCCCTGTGCAGCAGCTGATAGTCACTTCGTCAGTGGACTATGCAGCCCTTTCCCTCAAGATGTGGGAAATCACCGAACTGGCCGTACTTCACCTGGCCGGTGGCTGAGGGCCTACTGGTCAACTGTTGCTGCCCGACCGACCATGAGACCGTTGCTGCCCATCTGGAGGAGCAAGGTCTCAGCTACGCTGTCAGGCAAGCCGGCAGGCCACGCCGAATGGTAGTCCGCGGGCTGCCAGAAACTACATCGACAGAGGATGTCGTCAAGGGCTTCAAGGAGCACGGGGTAACTGTGAGGGACGTCGTCCCCATGGTGAAACCGGGCACCGAGGAGCGGCTCCCTCTCGTCGCCTTCACCGCAGACCCTCCTGCCTCAGCAGCCCTCCAAGTGAAGAAGCTACTCGGCCAGGAGGTCCGGGTAGAGCCCAAGAAACGCCCGCCAGCTGCACTGCAACAGTGCTACCGATGTCAAGGGTTCTCGCACCAAGCAAAGAACTGCAGCGCAGTTGAGCGTTGCGTTCGCTGTGGGCAACAACACAGCGTCAAACAATGTAGCCACCCACGCGAAGCGACGCCAACATGTGCTAACTGCGGCCTATCTCACTCAGCCGCCTACGCGGGTTGTGTCGCTAGACGCAATCACCGATGGCTACTCACTTACTCACTCTCCTCCGCAGCAGCCACGTGAACACTCTCGAATGGCTTCTCTCGCAACCCGACTGAGCCCATTCGCCATGGCAGACACCGCCTCACCGACCTGTATGGCCAAGAAGGCCATGTCGGCAGCAGCAAAGAAGCGAGTCTCCGCTGCACCTACTGACGCTACCGCGACGCCAGCTCAGTCCATGGCAGACACCGCTGCATCTACCAATGCCGTTGCGACGCAGAATACCAAGTCGAAGAAGAAGAGGAACAACAAGTTTGCGTTCCCAGGAGAAATCGGCTTCTACGCCGAAGCCTCCTTTCTACCGGCAGGAGCTTCGGAACGCGTTGTTGAAAGCATCAGGCCTGACGAGTGGTCGATGAAGCTGTGGAGACGACGTCTAGACCGCGGAAACCCCAAGAAATGGAAGTTTTTCATCGCAATCCTACTGGATGATCTGCATTTCTGCTGGGAGGTTCCAACCAGCGACTTCGCCACCTTCAAGATGGTTCTCTCAAGTCGAGAACATAGTCATCTTACAGAGAAGATTCTCCCAGCGGGAGTCGCAGAGTGGCCGGAAGCGCTAGTGTTTCCGACCCCTCTAGCTAGCGACTTTGACTGGGAGAAGTATGCCGACCTCATAAGGGGACGTTTCAAAACGTTCTGTTTTGATTCGACGACCGGCCGTAACTTCTTGACCACTCCGATCAGGAGGTCACCGCAGAAATCAACAGCCTACGCAGAGATGGGTCCAGTGCCACTCATCTCTGTCTGTTATAGAAGACATCACACCGGCATCCTGCCCTATCTGCATCGCCGCACGAAGCTGCCCCTATTTTGTTGGCCTGACCAACAAGGGGTAAAGATACTGCCGGCCTGCCCTCACGACTTCGAGACAGTTATAGACATCTTACAGAGTCGCTCCACCAACCATCACATCATTTTCCACGACGAAGAAGATGTCAGCACCACTGCAGTGGGAAAGGAAGCTCCTGAGCAGCAGAATCCAGAGGGCCACAACATCATGCTCCCTGAGGGAGTGAGTACCAGTGATACAACGCCGACCACCGTGGAGAAACCGCCCCCACGCAACGCCACAACGCAGACTATCTCAGCGAAGCCACCCTCACGCAGCCCGGTCCAGTGCTTCAGGTGCCAAAAATTTCGGCACTATGCCAGGGACTGCACTGAACCGGTCAAGTGTGTCCGCTGCGGAGGAGGACATATGCTTGCAGACTGCAAAAAACCACGGGATGAGCCAGTCTGCTGTAACTGTGGATCCAGGCACGCAGCTTCTTTCCGAGGTTGTGACAAGTGGAAGCAGCAAATTCGCAAGACTCGTCCAAGGCTCCATACGCAGCCCGCACCAAGTCGGGAAGTGTGCAAGACACGCCCACGGCGTCAGGATCGAATTCGCCGAGACGGAGATCGCCGTCGGCTCAAGAAGAGGACAGTGAAGATTACCCGAGATCACCTTCGGCCTCCGAAATGGAGTGCTCGGAGCAGGCCGACTCTTCAGATTCAGAAGATGAGAAACAGACTCAGTCAGTCATTAGCCATCAGAGTGACAGAAGAAAAGAGTTCTTAAAGAAAAAAGAAGATTTCCCCAGTCTGCCGGAGCCAACAAATGACTTCCAGACTGTTAAAGGGAAGAGGAAGCGCAAAGGAAATCCGCATAAGCATGCAAAGTTCATCAAGACCAGTTCTCAAATTGAAACCAGCAATAGATTCGCCTCCTTGGAGGACAATGAACAGCCAGAGCAGATAACAGCCAGCTCTCAACCTACATCGGAACAGTTGGAGCAAACAAGACCCACTGAAAATGAGTCCAATACAGCAGCTGATCAAGCCCCAAAAAGGGAACGAATTCCTCCGGTAGTGATCAAGGAAGTTCAGAAGTATCTGGAGATGAATCAAGCCCTAAGAAGCCACCTAACAGGGGGTCTAAAAGTTGTGTACAGCGACGGTCACCTAAAATACTTTGTAGACAACAAAGAGGATCACCAAACCCTTCTAAAATTCTTCAAACACCATAGAATAGACTATTTCAGCCACCAAATGCCAGATGAGAGACCACTGAAGGTGGTCATCAAAGGCCTGCCACCATCAATCACAACAGACAGCATTCAAGAAGATTTGGCATCCAAGGGATTTGCCGTTCTATCTGTTCATCAATTTAAAAAGCGGAACCAAGAAACCAGAGAGCTTATCCCACTCGCTACTTTTGCAGTGACCTTGAGACCTGGTGCAGAATCAGACGCGATCTATAATGTTTCGCGCAATTCTCTACACAAGAGTCAAAATAGAACGCTACAGAAACCTAAACGGCCCTCCTCAATGCATTAAATGTCAACGGCATGGACACACCGCAAACTACTGCAACTTTCCTGCCAGGTGTGTAAAATGTGCAGGGCTGCATTCAACCAAGAACTGCACTATCCCTAACAGCCAAAAAGCTAAATGCATCAACTGCAACGGGGATCATGCAGCCTCGTGGAGAGGTTGTCCCATCTATCAGAAGATAGTAAAGCCTCCAAATCCAAAACAGAAAACCGACGAAACCCAAAACATCCTACACAAACGGCACAGCATAAAAACAAGTGAGCATGATTCTAAGAGCCAAAGTAGGAAGCAAAACAGCACAGACCAGAAAAGTGAACCAAAAAAGAAGACAACAGAAGGCTACCACTCCTTCGCTGAAACACTGAAAGGCTCTAGGAGAAACAAGAGTAGACATATAGAATCAGAAGATGAAGAGGAGTCTGATAGTCAAGTCGATTTCCTAGATATGAAGAAATTCCTTACTACAATGAGAAGAACAATGAAAAAAGTCAACAGTGCCAAAGACAAGTTTACCAAACTCTTTGCGTTCATGGAAGGTGTTATGGCCATGCTGAAATAATGGCCAGAACTCCGTCTTCACAGTGTGACATAAATATTGTAATATGGAACGCAAATGGAATAAAAAATAAAAAGCTAGAATTACTAGATTTCTCGAACCGGCACAATATTAACGTCATTCTGCTGGCAGAAACACACCTTAAACCCAAGGACACCTTTAGACTAGCAGGCTTTCAAATCTACAGATCGGACAGAATAGGCCAGCGTGGCGGTGGTACAGCAATTGCAATCAGGAACTCTCTAACTCATGCGTTAATCCCAACTGTCAACTTGGTGGAAATGGAAGCAACGGCTGTAAAAATTCACACCAAAGAAGGACACATAATCCTTTCATCAGTTTATTTGCCACCAAACAGAGCCCTGACTGAACATGACTTGGACGAAATCCTATCAAAAGGAAACAAAATTATAATAGGTGGTGATTTAAATAGCAAGCACACAGCATGGAACTCACGCACCTCCAATGCTAAAGGAGAGCTACTGTATCAACTATCCGAAAGGAGGAACATACAAGTCTACGGACCCACTGAGGCTACATATATTCCAAACCGCCGCAACGTCCACCCGGACGTCCTCGACATTGTCGTGGCAAAAAACATCATTCAAGACATCCACCTTCAAACATGGAGAGATCTTTCGTCAGACCACAATCCAGTCGTGCTTCAGCTCAAGAATTTTACCTTTACCACAAAACAGCCATAAAAAAGTAACAGAAATAAACTGGAACTACTTCGCCAGACAGATTCACAATAAAATAAACACCACCTTCAATGTATCATCGCCTGATTGCATCGAGAAGGCTATAAACCACTTCAACACTACTATCAAAGAAGCCGAACGGAATGCATCCGTTACCACCACCATCATTCACAACAACGCTTATCATGAACTACCAGCCATACTTGAAGATCTCAGATACCTAAGGAACCGTTACAGGACTCTCTGGCAACGTTTCCGTGACCCTGCCGACCGCCGTAGATACCGCCATTTCTCCCGCCAACTCACGGCGCGCCTAAAGGAGAGAAGATCAGAAAGATGGGAAGATAAAATGTCCCATCTCTTATTAGAAAACAAGGAAGCCTGGGACCTAATTCGATCCTTAAAAGAACCAAAGGAAGCGAATTCACCAATATCAGGCCCGGCAGGTCCATGCTTTCTGCCGTTAGGAAAAGCCGAAATTCTGGCAGAGCACTTCGCCGCCCAACATTCAGAAGTGGTCTACCCCTTAACTCCAGAGGAAGAACAGGCGGAGGCCGCAACAATTCAGCGAGTAGAGGACAGGCTAAGCAGACCTCCTTCTGACCAGCCAGAATTAACAACACCCGGTGAAGTGAGAACAGTCATCAAGAAATTAGCCAGAAAGAAGTCACCGGGAATCGATGGCGTAGGCAATAGTCACCTTAAGAACCTGCCAAAGAAAGGTCTGGTACTTCTCACCAGAATTTTCAACGCTTGCCTCCTACAACATTACTTTCCTTCAGCATGGAAAACGGCTAAGGTCATAGCTCTGCCCAAAAGGGGTAAAGACAAAACAATTCCGAATAATTATAGACCTATTAGCTTACTCTCGGCTACCTCCAAGCTGCTGGAACGTATTCTTCTGAAGAGAATTAAAGCAAGCCTAGATTTTGGACAAACTATAAGGAAAGAACAGTTCGGTTTCCAAAGCCGAGTAGGAGCCACCTGTCAGCTAGTAAGAATTACCGAGCAAATCAGCAAAGGTTTTAATTGGAATAAGTCGACAGCCGCCATCTTTGTCGACATTGAAAAAGCTTATGATAAAGTGTGGCACACCAAACTAATAGACAAGCTATTCCATCACACCGACATACCCGACTGCTACATTGCCCTCATAGCAAGCTACCTCAAGGACAGGAGGTTCTTCGTCCAAATAGAAGGCCAAAAGTCATCCATCTTCACTATCAACGTGGGCTTACCGCAGGGATCCGCCTTATCGCCACATCTGTTCACCATTGATGTCAATGACATACGAACCCCGCCCAACGTTCATGTTGCACAATTTGCTGATGACACGTTCATCTACGCAACCGGAGGAAACCACGAAAGGAATATCTCCAACGCCCAAGCAGGCCTAGACGCCTTTAGTCTCTGGTGTCGTGAAAATAAGGTGAAAGTGAATCCAACTAAATGTGCCGCAGTGTACTTCTCCACTAAACAACCGAACCTACAAAGACAACTGGAACTAATGGGGGTAAGGTTACCCTGGGTTACCGAGCACCAGTACCTGGGAATAACGCTAGACCGCAAACTACTCTTTCGCCAACATGTCCTCGACAGAAGAAAAAAAGCCCTAGCCGTGGTTAAAAATCTGACACCAATCTTCTTGAGCAATGACTTGAAACTTGAAACAAAAATAAGAATATATAAATCCGTTGTCTTACCTTTCATTATGTACGGTTGCCAGGTCTGGGGAACTGCATGCAAATCTACCCTGCTGCACTTACAAAGAGTGCAGAATAGATGCTTAAGGATGATAAGTCATGCGAGCACCTACACGCCAATAGACCTTCTTCATGTGATCACCAATATGCCTACCATCCAAGCAGAAATCTTTCGACAAGCAGAGAAATTTTTCACCAGGCTTGACACTATACGCCCAGAAGTAGACAGATTAGAAGTCAGTGGGTATAGTACTCCCAATGGAATGGCACAAATTTAAAGTACCACGTAGTATCATTATGACACCGATTTAAAGGATCACTACCACAAGCGATCCTTAGTAAGAATAAGGAAGGGTTTCCCATAAAGACCGTTTAACGGTCAAAGCCGGGTTTTTCCCCAACGTGCATCACAGCGAACCCAAATAATTAGTTGAAACTGTAGATTAAGCTACACACAGTAGCGGGGCTACAAAAAGCCGTTGAGGCAGTGAAAAAAAACAAAAAAAAACAGCAGCGGCAGTCGAGCAATGGACCGCCTGAGCAGCGTCCAGTTCCTCTCCACCATCCAGCAAGAAGACAGAAGAAGAAGTCGGAGCCTCATAAGTTCGATAGAGCCCACACCAGCCACTCCTGCAACTGCCAAGACTCAGACCAGCGAGAAGACCGACTGGGTGCCCTCATTGACTTACTCAAGAACCTCGTCAACCACCTGGCTTCAAAGGAAGGCTTACGAAACACGCCGCGGCAGCCCTAAGGGCACCACAGCAAAAACAGATGACCATTTCTGAGATGGCAGATGCGCCGGCACTCCATCTTGTGAGAAACACCATTCGAAGAAGACATCTACAGCCAAAATGAAGACGCACCGACAGCGAAGATCTGTTCCGTCCAAATACTTGGAGTCAATGCCTTAGGGCAATATACTCCACCTTACACCAGCTCAAGGTGAGCTGTAACTAGGCTGACATGGCTAGACGCAATCTGCGAAAGTCGGCAGCCAAGCTGAAGCAGCTCCATACGCAGCCCGCACCCGCGCCGACAGCAGAAGCGCCCGTCCGTCACTCATCCTCCTCGACGGGCTACAGCGGTTCGCATACGAGTGCATTGAGGTTAGACAGCTCTTGCTCGCGTGTGCGGGCACTGTTTGCTCCAGTGAAGAATACAGTGAGCTGCTTCTTCTTCTTCTTTGGGGATATCCTTTGCCCACTCTTTCCGAGCTTACTAGGGATTTACCGCCACACGGCTCCAGTAATCTACCCTGCTGCACAAGTAGGCCCAGTACCACCGATCACTGTCAGCTATGCAGGGAACTACTGCTTCTTACTGGCTCAGATGCAGAGTACCATGAAGCTTCCTGTATTTAGCTGGCCAGACCATCTGGGACTGAAGATCTTGCTGTCCTGCCCTGAAGACTTCGAAACCGCCATCCAGATGTTGCAGCAGGACTCCATATCTTATGAAGTCACACTCTCCTGCCCCAGGACGAAGAAGGCCGGCACCTCTTCGCAGAAATCTACAGCAAAACTGCAGCCACGCAAGCTGGTTCAGTGCTACAGGTGCCAAGAATTCCGGCATCTAGCCAGCGAATGTACAAAGCCAGCAAGATGCGTTCGTTGTGGAGGTGGTCATTATGTCACAGAATGCAACCAGCGTCGCGAGGACGCTGTTTGTTGCAATTGCGGCTCTTCACACGCTGCTTCTTATCGCGGCTGCCGAGCATGGAAGCAGCAACGCAGCAGGAAGAATCCTCAACCAAGTAGCAGGTCACATACGCAGCCCGCAACAAGCCGGCAAGTGAGCGATGTCTGCACACAAAAAAAAAAAAAAAAAAAAAAAAAAAAAAAACCAGAATAAATCAATACAAGAAAATTAGAGGGGTTTTTTCACCATTAAGGTCATCCTAGATGACCATAGCCCTGGTTTTTCCCCTAAAAGTGCAAAATAAAATGTGTCCCCAAAACATCCCAAACCTTACAACACATAGCAGAGCCACCGAAGGTAGCGGGGCTATACACACACAGCCGCTGAGGCTACGACACACAAAAAAAAAAAAAAAAAAAAAACCTACTGCTACCACACGGTCCGAGGAGCGCCGGAAGTTCAGCAGCTCCAGACAACAGAACAGGGCCGTCCCAGCGGAGACGACTGTACAAAACGCTGATTACAGCAGACGGCGTCCACCAAAGAATCAACCCAGGCAGAAGATCACCGGCAGAAAATCATGCGAGCACACCACCCGTCAATCTTCAGTCCAGAAAGAAGAAAGGTTGGATTCGCTCATCGCCCTTCTCACAAGGCTTGTAAATGACCTCACATCAAAAGAAGACACCTCTGCCCCCCTGAGGCAGCATTAATGAAACGACACCAAATGCGGCCTACCACTTCTGAGGAAGAAGGTCGCGGCGGCACCCATCAGTACAAGAAAACATCGACAGCCAAAAGCAACGACAAACCATCAGTGAAGAAATGTCCCATCAAAATGAAGCTGGAGTAAATGTCTAGCGACAACACACTCCACCCTACTCTGCTCAACGGAGCAGCAACTGGCTGTGGTCGTCGCGCTCCGCTGCTGGCCGGAGAGGACGACCCCCTCCACGGCTCGGCGCACGCCAAGACGCAGGCAGCCAGACAGCTGTTCTGCAACAACTTGTAAGAGCTGTGTCCGCCCTGACACAGCTGGTGGCCACACTTCAGCCGTTGTAAACACCTCAACGCCCCCCATACTGGATCTAAGCCTGCCCGGCCGGATGCAACAATAAATCACGCCGCATTTGCGTACCGAAATATTTAAAATAATACGGGTAGAGGGGCGGCAAAAGCTGCCCAAAGTGCCCTGTGACGCCGTGGGTTACCCATGGCGCCACGAACCTCAGTTGTTTGTTTGTTTGTTTGCTCGCGAGTGTCGTCACACTTGAGTTGGGAGAGCCGTAGCGGAAGGGTCGCTACCGTGCTTGCAACTCCCGATAAAGATTGGAAGGAGCTACCTGCGATTGCCGCAACCTGCAGACCGTCCCTGCCTTTTGTTGGCTGGGCAACGTCCGTGGCGATCTACGCGACGCACCTACCCTCCCCCCCCTCCCATCCTTGACGCTGCGCGGCACTCTAAAAAAGCAAGTCGTCAACCGCGCAGTGTTTCCTGTTGCCGCCTTTTCTATATTTTTTAGTTTTCTCTTCCTTCTGGTTGGGGACTAGCCCCACCTAGTGTTAGCGTTAGGGATTTTGGACGCCAGAGCCCCGTTCACGTCGGACCAGCTCGCGTGTCCAGAGGCAGGCCCGCTCTTCTCTTGCTTTTCTTTTCTTTCACCTTTGACTACTTAGGGACTGACTGACCAGCCGACATGAGCAAAAAACCAAAGAAAAAGAAGCAGAACGTGAGCACGCAGTCCGCCCCCGCCAGCAACCGCCCACACACCTCGTCAGAACGTTCTAACGAGGGCAACACAAGCAGCGATCAGGGTCCCCCCGAGTCAAGCAACGAAAAAAATAGGAGCAATCGTTCCTCACCGACAGAATCAAGTGTAGGCAGCACGCCTACGCCGACACATGAACCGCATTCCGCGGAGTCAGAGAGCGCATCCGGCAACAGCGCGGACCAGTCGTGCCCCCTCTCCCCGCCGGAGCCACTAGCCAGTAGCACGCCCAAGTCAGACA
Organism: Vandiemenella viatica; assembly: GCA_031002005.1. Classification (NCBI taxonomy): domain Eukaryota; kingdom Metazoa; phylum Arthropoda; class Insecta; order Orthoptera; family Morabidae; genus Vandiemenella; species Vandiemenella viatica. The sequence goes on along the minus strand of JARYHS010009186.1, from coordinate 5,044,018 downwards.
CTTCCTCAGCACAGGCTAGGACGCCCGCCACAAAAGCAGAAAATGTTTTGCTTATCCAAAAAAGCCTCCCCGCTCTCACAAACCACATCAAAGTTTCGTTGCTTATCAAAGAAGCAGGACTTACGATCCCGCCCCCCTAAATGCACGTACTTGAAAGCAGACGAGGCCCTCTGCCTCAGATTCGCTACAGACAAGGAACTGTACATTTTTCAAAAACATATTAAGCCTTCAGCTTTCGGTGAATCAGCCATTTTCAAAATATTTAAATCATCTGCCGCTGTAGCTCCCAAAAACCCGGGAATTAAGCAACCGAAAACCCTCAGTTGTGTAGTTAGAAGAATACACCACACGATTGAAACTAAAGATATAGCGCTCGCGCTAACAGAAATAGGTGTTACCCAAGTCTACCAGATACTGGGTGCAGACAAAAAAAAACGGGATATGGTCCGCCTTATATGGCGAGACGAAACAAACTTCTCCGCCGCAATGGAGTCTAAATTCATTACCATTGCCGGTCGCAGGTACAACATTGAGCCCACAATGCAGAGAGAGCGCCGAATACCCTGTAAAAAATGCCAACAATATGGCCATGAAATCAGCCAGTGTAAAGGCCGTTTCAAATGCTTCAGGTGCGGCAAATATAATAATTCCAAAGGATGTCCGCACGAGGGATTTGACACAAATAAAAATAAATACTGTGCCACATGTAATGGCAATGACCATTACACAGGCCAAATGTGCTGTCCAGCCTATCCCAAGGAAGAGGCAGCCCGCAAAAATCACCTTCCGCCGCAAACAACAACAGCGCCACCAGCTCCAACTACATTGGCATACCAACAACAATACCCTGCACTGCACACGCAGATCCCGCCTGCACCCGCAGCAATAGCACCACAGCAACAGAAACAACCAGCCAATCACAGCACGAGCTACTCTCAAGCCTGCACAGCAACGGAAGCAAATGAAACACCCCGCCCACAAGCTCAAACAGCAAAACCAACAGAGAGCAAAACTGAAATCCACCACCTCCATCAACGGATAGGAAAATTAGAGGACACAGTTGCTGAGTTATGTAAAAAACTTGGCGAAATCCTATCGTTCCTACACCTATATGACAGCCATTGAGCTGTCAATACAAGCAGTAGACTGCCAGCAGACTGTCAGCTATGCACAGCCTCCACTCACAAAGCAGCAGACAGCGTGAGCGGAACAGAAGCGCACAGCCATGGCTAATCCCGGTAGGGCAGCACCTCTCACAATAATACACCTAAATATTCGGACGGTCCGTGACAGGCGCATCGAGCTAGAAAAATTAGCAGCTGATGAAGCAGCCGAAATAATATGTCTCAACGAAACCCGGCTAACACCGGACCGAAGATTCTCCGCCGCCGGCTACACCGTGATTCGGCGAGACGGTCCCCGCGGGGTGGGGGGAGTGGCAATCCTGTACAAGTCCCACCTCCCCGCCGTTGCAGTGACCGACCCGGCGTTTGACCTTTTTTTTTTTTTTTTTTTTTTTTTTTTTTTTTTTTTTTTTTTTTTTTTGTGTCTCTGCCTCAACGGCGTGTTTGTGAAGTCCCGCTACCAAGGTAGCTCTACTTTACGTGTCTCTCTGTATAGGATGGGTTTGTTTTGGGGACTCTTTTTATTGCTCTTTGAGGGGAAAACATGGCTATGGTTCGTCAAAGACGACCTTATGTGAAAAACCCCTACAGTTTTCTTATAGTCATATCAGTTTCATTCTGCCTGATATATAATGCTTAGTGGCACTTTATATTTGTGCCAGTGCCTTGGCATAGTTGTGCCAAGGGTATGGAGCCTTTCGTCTGTTTCTCTGGATTGCTCTATTCGATTATAGAACTTGTCTGTTTGGTTAAATATTTCTACGTAAATGGGGCTTACGTCTGCTTGCTCGTGAAGGGCGTCGGTTGGCGTGTATCTTGAGGCCCTTAGTATAACTCTCAGACATCTGTTTTGCAATATCTGGAGTTGGTTTAGGTTAGTTTGGGATGCAGTTCCCCATACTTGGCATCCGTAGAGCAGGTATGGGAGGATGATTGATTTATAAATCCTGAGTTTGGTTTGAATGGCTAGGTCCGAGCTGTGGAGTATTGGGAACAGGCTTGCTAATATTGCGGTGCCCTGTTTCCGTCTGTCTAATATGTGTTTGCGGAACAGAAGCTTTTTATCTAATATCACCCCTAGATACTTTGTTTCTTCTGACCATTCGATGTCTTGTCCCATGATTTTAAGCTTGCGGTCAATTATTGGTCGTTTCCGTGTGAAATAGATGGCTGCACATTTGTTCGGATTAATTTTGACCTTGTTGATACGGCACCATCTTTCTAATTGGTCGAGGCCGTGCTGCAGGTGGCTGATGTTGAGGTCATGCCTCCTGCTGGTTGTGTAAATGGTGGTATCATCGGCAAATTGTGCCAGTTCTACGTAGGGTGGTGTTGGAATGTCGTTGACGTTGACCTTGAATAGTATTGGTGCTAAAGGTGATCCTTGGGGTATGCCGGCTGGTATGGGGTGTGTTGATGATTTTTGGCCGTCAATTGAAACATAGAACCGTCTGTTCTCCAGGTAGCTTCCGATCAACTGAACGTAGCTGTGTCGTACGGTCGTCTGTGTTCTTAGTTTGGTGATAAGATTGGCGTGCCAAACCTTGTCGTAAGCTTTTTCAATATCCAAGAACACAGCCGCTGTCGACTTACTTAGATTGAATCCCCGGGAGACGTCTTCAGTCAATCGGAGGAGTTGGCTTGTGCTACCTACTCTGCTTTGGAAGCCAAACTGTTCCTTGCGGATGGTTTTTTTCGGCTTCTAGGGTGCTGTTTATTCGTTTGAGCACTACTCGCTCCAGCACTTTTGAAGCGGAGGGGAGTAGACTAATTGGCCTATAATGTGATGGCTCTCGCTGGGTTTTCCCGCGCTTCGGGATGGCCGTGGCCTTCGCGACTTTCCACGCTTCCGGGAAGTATCTCTGTAGGAGGCAGGCGTTACAGATTCTGGTTAGGAGTACTATCCCTTTTGTTGGTAGGTTCTTGAGGTGCATCAGGTCGCTGCAGTCCAGCTGTAGGTCGGCCGCCGGCGCGTCACAATATGCAGCCTCTACGCCCCTCCCTCCTCCCCCCTCCCCGATGAGCTGATCAAGCACATCGACTCCACTTACGACTCGCCGATAATCCTTGCAGACCTCAATGCGCATAACCTCGCCCTCGGGGACCGCTACACAACTGTTCGAGGCAGACAACTCGCTGCCACGCTTACAGCGACTAAGTTCTGCAACGTGCCCGTGCAGGGGTTCACGCGCATTGCGCCCCGCAGAGGGGCGGTGCAGGCGACGAACCCAGACAAGATCCTCACCACCAGAGTCCTAGCGCGGTGCGCACTGTGCAGCCGGCCCCGATATTGGGTCGGACCACCTGCCCGTCATCACTCGCTGGGCGTTGTCGCCGGCCGTTGCGAGTCCACAAGTGGTCAGCACTGGGAGCTGTACCAGCAAACCATTATCAACGAGCTTCCAGAGCTGAATGCGCTCCAGCTTGTTACGGCCGCCGATATTGACGTGTATAGTGATGTGCTGGAAAGCGCTATCCACGCGGCGATCGACGCGGCGGTGCCGCAGACGCCGCTGCCCAGGCGCGGCCCGGACCCGCTACCACCGGACATTGTTGCGGAAATACAACGAAAGCGCTCTGCGCACCGGACCTGGGCGCGAACCCACAACCCAGCAGACAGGAATCTCTACAACCAAATAGCCCGACAAGTTAAACAAAATTCAACTACACCGAGACCGGTAATGGACAGACTACTGCAACCGACTAGACCAACAGCGCCAGGGCGAACCCAAGCAGTTTTGGAGAGCCGTGGCCAGGCTGACCGGCAAAACCGCCCACTCCTCCTATCCGCTCATCGACAACGATACAATCGTGTCGGACCCTGCCGCCAAATGCGAGCTGTTTCGACAGCATCTGGCAGCCACCCATCAGCCACCGCAATCACCCTCTTTTGACAACAACTTTAAGCTACAAACCGAAAATATGCTGCTGTATAACTATCACCTCACCCACCCACTCCCAGTTACAATCCCAACCGATAATAGTAATCCTCTAACCGCCGATATATCCCCTCCGGAAATCTCCCGGTTCATTAAACAATTAAAAAATACCGCTCCAGGACCCAACAATATTCCTAACTTCGCCCTAAAACACGTACCACCAGCATATCACAACCATCTAGCCCGCCTTTTTAACGCCAGCTACAGTCTGGGCTATCTTCCCAGATCCTGGAAGATGGCGCATGTCCTGCTCTTCCCAAAGCCAGGGAAACAGCAAGGCAACCCCGACAACTACCGGCCGATCAGCCTGACCTCGTGCTTCTCCAAATTGATGGAGAGAATCATAGTCAGCCGCCTGCATCCTTTCCTCAACGCGAACGGACTGTTACCACCAGAACAAGCTGGCTTCCGCCCAGGTCACAACATCACCGACCAGATCCTACGAGTGCTGACAGTCGCTCAGACAGCCATGGCTACCAACCGCACCACAGCCGTCGCCTTCATGGACGTCAGGAAGGCTTTTGACACGGTTTGGCTCGAAGGATTGAAACGGAAAATAATCGAGCTAGGCCTACCACCCCAAGCCTGCCGATGGCTGAATAATTTCATCACAGACAGAGTGGCGAGAGTGCGCGTCAGTGGAACACTGTCTGACACCTATCAGCTGCAAGCAGGGGTGCCGCAGGGCTCGGCGCTCTCTCCGCTGCTGTATATCTTATATGTCAGGGATACCCCACGGCCTGCCGCCCCCACCGCCGGACTCGGCCTGTTCGCTGATGACACAGCATACTGGGCGACACACACACGCTATAACCGCGCCATTGCAGCACTGCAACGTTTGATCGCTGAGTTCGAACAGTGGTGCTGTAAATGGCGAATAACTCTAAACGCAGACAAAACGCAAACTATAGTCTTTAAAAAGCAGCGCCTGCCAGAGCGGAAACTGCGTGAGAATCGTTTGACCGTCTGTGGCAGGCGTGTTGACTTCAAGCGCACAGCCAACTATCTCGGCATCACACTAGATTGCAAACTTTCATACATAGCCCATTATGACAAAATTATTAATGAGACAAAACGCAGACTATCTACACTGCACCATCTCCGCGGGTTCCGGACAGGCTGCAACCATAAGACCCTCACTCTACTATACAAAACACTAATACGCACATACATAACATATGGCCATCCCCTCCTCCTCCATCCCCCTAAGACGAGACAGAAACTACTGGACAGACTCGAAAGACGTGCAATTCGGACGGCACACCGTGCGACACCGATGCAAATGACCAACGCTGCGACATACCGAGCGGGAGGCTTCGCGCCGCTGTTCGAGCATGCAGAGGACCTCGGCCGCCGATACATGCTTCGGGCAGCGGCGCGACCCGCCGCCCGCTCCCTCCTCCAACAAATCCCCAACATAGAATCCCTCCGCGACCCCTCCTCCATCACCCTGTACCGGCTACACCAAACAACAACATAAACACTAGCGCGACAACTGGCAGCGGGCGGGCCGAGCGCCCCGCTAGCGGGGTGGGGGGACCGGCCGCTGCCAGCACTACGACACACACACCAGCTCACTCGGGCGCCTGCTGCCGGGGCAACGGGTTTCTGCGCGGTGGGCCGACACCTACAGACCGTTCGCGGTTAAGCACCATCCGCACTCCGCGAAAAAAAAAAAAAAATTACTAATTACTAGCTCCACTCTATACTTAAGTAAAACCATAGCGCAATGCAAAAAAAACCTGCCCAGCTGGCTGCTTGATGAACACGCAGTCAGCTTGGCAGGCAATAACAAAGCAAACCCCGATTAATAGCCGATCAATCACCTGCTTCTTGGGGAATAGACTGCAACAATTGATTGACTAAGAAATAGACCAACCCAAGACTGACCAACTAACTAACTAACCGACTAACGACACGAAACGACTATACTGAATAGGTGGCAACAATCCCACTTCCTCACTCCTTCACCTCCCGGAAGATGCGCCTGCGCCTGCCGGCGGGATGGGCGGCGTGGTCGGCCTGGCGGCCCTGGGTGCGACACGTGACTGCCCACACCTGCGCCGAATTTGCAGCGACCGGTCAATACTAACATATAGCGAGTAATTGCAAGCACCGCAATAATTAAAATAATAGGGTAGAGGGGCGGCAAAAGCTGCCCAAAGTACCCAGTGACGCCATGGGTGACCATGGCGCCACGAACCCCAATTGTTTGTTTGTTTTTTGCTCGCGAGTGTCGACCCACACATTCGAGTTGGGAGAGCCGCAGCGGAAAGGTCGCTACTGCGCTTCCAAGTCGAGATAAAGATTGGAAGGAGCTACCTGCGATTGCCGGCGCCTGTAGACCGTCCCTGCCTTTTGTTGGCTGGGCTACGTCCACGGCGATCTACGCGACGCACCTTACCCTCCACCCCTCCCATCCTTTGCGCTGCGAGGCATTCTGAAAAAGCAAAGTCGTCAACCGCGCAGTGTTTCCTGTTGCCACCATAATATTACTTCTTTAGTTTTCTCTTCTTTCCGGTTGGGGAGTAGCCCCACCTAGTGCTAGTGTTAGGGTACTTGGACGTCAGAGCCCCGTTCGCGTCGCATCAGCTCGCGCGTCCAGAGGCAGGCCCGATATTTCTTCCTATTCTTTACTGCTTTTATCTTTGACTGACTGACCTGACATAAACTAAGAAATGGGGAATAAAGGGAATAGACCAAGCGGGAAACTGAAAACAGTGCAGTCCGCCCCCGCCAGTAGCTCCCCAGACAAACCGCTAGCCCGCTCTAGCGGCGAAAATACATCCTCCGACGGACAGAGTCCATCTGAGCCAGACGAGGTCAGCGACCAATCGTCGCCCACTTCACCGGGCATGCCACAGGCGCATAGCACGCCCAAACAAAGTAATGTCGCCAAACCTAAATATGACACTGAAGTCAATGAGGCCTTATTAATAAGCAAGGGAGACCCTAGCCTATCAAACCACGTTAGGATAAAAGTCCTATTAAAGAAAAACAATGTTAACATCCCCATGCCTAGATGTAACTATTTAGCCGAGTAAAACGCCCTGTGCCTATGATTTAAAAAGGCAGAGCACAGAGCACAGTTCATGGAGGGTATACACCCCACAAATTTTGGCGCCGCCACCACTTTCACCCCTCTCACAGCAACCGACTATAAACTAAATAGGAAAAACCCTGAAACCAACCAACAGCCAACAATGATCTGCGTGGTAAAGCGCATCCACCCTCTCATTACTGAAAATGATATACTAGAGGCCCTCACTGATGCAGGGGTTAAACAAGTATACAGAATAAAACAAGGCGATCATGCCCGCAATATGGTTAGGTTAGTTTGGGAAGATGAGATAGCATACAACTCCACCATTAAAAATGGCAAAATAGAAATAGCAGACAGTATGTACGACGTAGAGCCGTCAACTGAAAGAAAAAGACAAATACCCTGTAGGAAATGTCAGACATATGGCCATTCTGAAAGCACATGTAAAAACAAGCCCAAATGCTTCAGGTGCGGCAAGGGAAACCTTTCTCGAGGCTGCCCACATGCAAACCACAACTTAGCAATCCCCTACTGTGCCACATGCGGAAACCGCGACCATTATACAGGGCAAATCTGTTGCCCCCAATACCCTAGAGCAGAGGCAGCAATGCCACCCCATCAGCTAGCACCAGCACCCCGCCAAGAAGCCCACCAACCGCCGCAAGCATTAATGCTGGAAGAAGAAAATTTTCCACCCCTACAGCGTGCAGCATCACTGCAAAGTCCACCACCCCAAGCCCCACAGCTAATGCAGAAAACCTTCCTCGCTGCGGCCAAGCCAGCAACAAGACCATCCCCTCCAGGGCAACAAAGAACGGACAGACCATCCCCAGATACGCCAACAGCCAAACTCGAGCAGCGCATAGTGCGACTCGAGCAACAAGTAACCAACCTCGCAGAAACAATAGTAAGACTAACCAAGATATTGGACGCAAAAACAACACCAGAAAATACCAAGGCCTCCCCTGCCGCCGAGCAGCAGCGCCAAAAACCAGAACCGGAAAACAAAAGAGCTCATGACGCAAATGCCGGACACCCCCTCTTCACCCTGCGCAGCTTCTTTGTGAGCGAAATTAATAACACCAATAACGCAACAGATGAGAGCAGCAGGACAGAGGAAAGTAGCGGGTCCTCAGAAAGCAGCGAAGAAGACAGCAGCGGGACAACAGAGGTCAACAATGGCTAATCCCCTAGGGGCAGCACCGCTCGCTATAATGCACATCAACATTCGGTCGGTTCGGGACAGGCGGGCAGAGCTCGAGAGGCTGGCGGCAGAAGAAAACATAGACATCATCAGCCTCAACGAGACTCGCCTGACCCCCGGAAGTAGGCTGAGTGCCTACGGGTACCGGGTCCTGCGACGGGACGGCGATCGGGGGCTGGGGGGTGTAGCTATCCTATATAAAACCACTCTCCCTGCTGTAGAAGTGACCGACCCGGTGTTCGGCCGGTACCAGGTCGCTGCAGTCCAGGTGCAGGCCGGCCGCCGGAGGCTCACCGTCTGCAGCATTTACGCCTCCCCCACCGCTCCCTTTCCTGAAGAACTTCTACTCCATATCAGTCGTACATATGACCACCCCATAATACTATCCGACCTAAACGCTCATCACCTCGCCCTCGGCGATCGCTATACGACGCGCAGTGGCGGACAGCTGGTGGCGGTGCTAACACCTACGAAACTGCGCAATGTACCAGTCGAAGGCCACACTCGTATCGCTCCGAGAGGAGCCGCCGTGCATGCCACAAGCCCGGACAAGGTCATCACGACCGCGCCACTATCGCGCTGTGTTATACAGTGCGCGACCGGTCCGGACCTTGGATCAGACCACCTCCCAGTTATTTCTCGCTGGGCGCTGATGCCTGCAGTGGCGCAGGCTGCGGCCGCCGCGTGCCCTACTACACGCAGATGGCGCGACACTAACTGGGAAGAATACCACCGCGTCGTGCAAGCGGAGCTGCCAGCATTGAGAGCGATACCGCTTGAAACGACCGCCGATGTTGACGTCTATAGCGATGTGCTGGAGAGCGCCATACATGCTGCCATTGATGCAGCAGTACCATCTGTGCCTATACCGCGCCGAGCCCCTGACCAATTACCGGCAAACATCCTCGAGCTGATCCGCGAGAAGAGAGCAGCACATCGCAGGTGGGCGAGGACCGGCGACCCAGAAGAGCGCAATGTTTACAATAGACTAGCCAGGAGGGTCAAACAACAAATAGCAGAACACCGAGAGAGTAAATGGACCGACTACTGCGAAACATTAAATGAACAGAGGTAGCAAGACCCCAAGAGTTTCTGGAGGGCTGTAGGCAGGCTGACAGGCAAATCTTCCCAAACATCCTATCCTCTGCACCAGAATGGTGCCATCATAACAAATTCAAAAACCAAAAGTGAACTGTTTCGCCAGCATCTGGCCAACATACATCAACCTCCCAACGCACCGCATTTCGATGCAGATTTCAAAGCAGATACGGAAGAGCTAATCAGAAATAACACCCATCTAACCCACCCACTTCCAAGAATCACAGAACCTGACAACAATGAACCACTCACCGCTGAAATAACACCTCAGGAAATAGCCCGCCACACCAAGCATTTAAAAAATACCGCACCAGGACCTAACCAAATCCCGAACTATGCTCTGAAAAACGTACCGCCAATATTCCACGAGCACCTGGCCCGCCTATTTAATGCCAGCTTCGCAATTGGGTACCTTCCAAAGTCCTGGAAACTTGCGCATATTCTGCTCTTTCCCAAACCAGGCAAAGACCAAACCGACCCCAACAACTACCGGCCAATCAGTCTGACCTCCAGCTTCTCTAAACTTATGGAACGAATCATTGTACGCCGACTACACGCCCACCTGAACTCAAGAGACCAACTGCCGAAGGAGCAATTCGGCTTCCGGCCGGGCCACCTCCATCATCGACCAACTTCTGCGAGTAATAAAACACTGCCGAAACAGCACTAGCAGCAGGACGGCTCGGTCGCTATGGCATTTATGGATGTCCAAAAAGCTTTTGACACGGTCTGGCTGGATGGTCTGCGCCAATGCGTAATAATTTTGAGTTTAATATACAATTTTGTGAAATCATTGAGAAGTTTCCCGAACTGTACGATTTTAATCGTTCAGATTATTGCAATCGTAATGTACAGGACAGTGCTGGCAAAAGATCGCTAAGGAATTAAATGAAACAGGTTAGTTTTAAATTTATTACTGTTAGGTACATACTAGGGTGGTCAATAGCTTCTAAAAAGCAGATTAAAGCAACTGTTATTAATATACACAATATCCATCCTGATACGGAATGGGTGCACGATTTACGAAGTACTTGCACAAATACTCTCTTGTATTTTGCATTTTGTCTTCTTTGATTTCCTTCGGTCATTGGATTTCCTATTACAATATTTTCAATGTGAGGTATTGAAAATTTACCATCGTATTTCCGTATTGCGTTGTGCAAAACGCACATGGCTTGAATCAGTAAATCAGTTTTAGGAGAGCAACATATTAATGTATTCAAGACCCTGAATTTTGAAGTTATACGCCAAAAGCACATTCCACACATTTCCTACCTCTACATAACCTGGTGTTGAATATTCTGCTATCGTTTGATAATTAATTGCGAGAAAAAGGTTTCATAATATTGGTTGCAGTGGGAATGAAACATGAACCAAAAGCTCTAGAACTTGATCCAGATTTTTTTTTTTTTTTTTTTTCAAAAAATTTGGCAGATATGAAATCTACGACAGCACAACAAAAACGTAAAATCAAAATAGGAATTTTGAACAGAATGCTTCGGACTTATCGTCTGTTACCAGTGATGACTATCCTGATAACGCCAACAACTGATGCTGGTATCGCATCTCCACTCTATATTACATTATCATCAAATCGAGGAGACATACTACGCATCAAGCACAGAGACTGATGTGAAAACAGATAGTTATACATTGAATTACTTCTTTCGTTTAAGTAATTTTTTTCAAATAAAGGTTTGTGTTTTGATTACTTTCCTTAATGTAATTAATATCATCTCTTCTGGAAAAACTGGCGATCTTCAGTTGGTAGATTTTTTTCTGTATGCCATCCTTAATTGAGACATTCTGTAAAAATTTTGAAAACGTTCAGGATACATTTCCAACTCTTTCATCACGTCAAAAATTCCATACTTCCTCCCCTTCTTCAGCCATAAAGGATGAACCCAGAAACTACTCTTCTATTGAATATGATTTAAATGTAGTAAGGTTAAAATATCTTCATCGTCAGACGAAGACATGGTAGAAACCATGTCGCGCGCGAGTCCCTTCTGCGTCTCTTCTGTTTGGACTGAACAGGCCACGTCCGCGCCGCGTCCGCGCCCCGTCTCCGCCCGACGTCCGCGCCACGTCCCTTCTGTGTGAATTGGGCCTAAAATAATAGAGCTTAATATGCCACCCCAAGCGTGCCGATGGATTATTAATTTCTTCAGCGACCGCAGGGCCAAAAGTAACACTCGAGGGAACACTATCGGCACCATTCGAGATCAGAGGGGCGTTCCGCAGGGGTCACCGAACGAACGAACAATTGAGGTTTGTGGCACCATGGGTAACCCATGGCGTCACTGGGCACTTTGGGCAGCTTTGCCGCCCCTCTACCCTATTATTTTAAGTATTGCGGTTCGTGCAATTATTCTCTATATGATAGTATTGACCAGTCGCAGCAAATTCGGCGCAGGTGCTGGCAGTCACGTGCCACACCCAGGGCCGCCAGGCCGACCACGCCGCCCATCCCGCCGGCAGGCGCAGGCGCACCTTCCGGGAGGTGAAGGAGTGAGGAAGTGAACTTGTTGCCACCTATTCAGTTAAGTCTTGTCACTTGTCGTTAGTCGGTCAGTTAGTTAGTTGGTAAGTCGTGGGTTAGTCTATTTCTTAGTCAGTTGTTGTCAGTCTATTCCCTAAGAAGCAGGTGATTGAATCGGCTATTAATCGGGTTTATTTTGTTATTGTATGCCCAGCTGACTGCGTGTTCATCACGCAGTCAGCTAGGCAGGTTTTTAACAATTCACTGTGGTTTTACTTAAGTATAAAAGGAACTAGTAATTTTTTTCGCGGAGTGCGGATGGTGCTTAACCGCGAACGGTCTGTAGGTGTCGGCCCACCGCGCAGAAAACCCGTTGCCCCGGCAGCAGGCGCCCGAGTGAGCTGGTGTGTGTGTCGTAGTGCTGGCAGCGGCCGGACCCCCCACCCCGCTAGCGGGGCGCTCAGCCCGCCCGCTGCCAGTTGTCGCGCTAGTGTTTATGTTGTTGTTTGGTGTAGCCGGTACAGGGTGATGGAGGAGGGGTCGCGGAGGGATTCTATGTTGGGATTTGTTCTAGGAGGGAGCGGGCGGCGGGTCGCGTCGCTGCGCGAAGCATGTATTGGCGGCCGAGCTCCTCTGCATGCTCGAACAGCGGCGCGAAGCCTCCCGCTCGGTATGTCGCAGCGTTGTTCATCTGCATCGTTGTCGCACGGTGTGCCGTCCGAATTGCTCGTCTTTCAAGAATGTCCAGTCGTTTCTGTCTCGTCTTAGGGGGATGGAGGAGGAGGGGATGGCCGTATGTTATGTATGTGCGTATTAGTGTTTTGTATAGTAGAGTGAGGGTCTTGTGGTTGCAACCTGTCCGGAACCCGCGGAGCAGGTGCAATGTGGATAGTCTGCGCTTGGTTTCATTGATAATTTTGTCATAATGGGCTATGTATGAAAGTTTGCGATCTAGTGTGATGCCGAGATAGTTGGCTGTGCGCTTGAAGTCAACACGCCTGCCACAGACGGTCAAACGATTCTCACGCAGTTTCCGCTCTGGCAGGCGCTGCTTTTTAAAGACTATAGTTTGCGTTTTGTCTGCGTTTAGTGTTATTCGCCATTTACAGCACCACTGTTCGAACTCAGCGATCAAATTTTGCAGGTGCTGTCAATGGCGAGGTTATAGCGTATGTGTGTCGCCCAGTATGCTGTGTCATCAGCGAACAGGCCGAGTCCGGCGGTGGGGGCGGCTGGCCGCGGGGTATCCCTAACATACAAGATATATAACAATGGAGAGAGCGCCGACCCTGCGGCCCCCTGCGGCACCCCTGCTTGCAGCTGGTAAATGGCAGACAGTGCTCCACTGACGCGCACTCTCGCCACTCTGTCAGTGATGAAATTATTCAGCCAACGGCAGGCTTGGGGTGGTAGGCCTAGCTCGATTATTTTCCGTTTCAGTCCTTCGAGCCAAACCGTATCAAAAGCCTTCCTGACGTCCATGAAGGCGACGGCTGTGGTGCGGTTGGTGGCCATGGCTGTCTGTGCGACTGTCAACACTCTCAGAATCTGGTCGGTGATGTTGTGACCTGGGCGGAAGCCAGGCTTGCTCTCGTGGTAACAATCCGTGCGCGTTGAGGTACGGATGCAGGCGGCTGACTATGATTCTCTCCATCAGTTTGGAGAAGCACGAGGTCAGGCTGATCGGCCGGTAGTTGTCGGGGTTTCCTTGCTGTTTCCCTGGCTTGGGGAAGAGCAGAACATGCGCCAGCTTCCAGGATCTGGGAAGATAGCCCAGACTGTAGCTGGCGTTGAAAAGGCGGGCTAGATGGTTGTGGTATGCTGGTGGTACATTGTTTTTAGGGCGAAGTTTGGAATATTGTTGGGCCCTGGAGCGGTATTTTTTAATTTTTTAATGAAACGGGAAATTTCCTGAGGTGATATATCGGCGGTTAGAGGATTACTATTGTCAATTGGGATTGTGACTGGGAGTGGGTGGGTGAGGTGATAGTTATATAAGGAGCATATTTTCATGTTTGTAACTTAAAGTTGTTAGTCAAAAGAGGGTGATTCCGGTGGCTGATGAGTGGCTGCCAGGTGCTGTCGAAACAGCTCGCACTTGGCGGCAGGGTCCGACACGATTGTATCGTTGTCGATGAGCGGATAGGAGGAGTGGGAGGTTTTGCCGGTCAGCCTGGCCACGGCTCTCCAGAACTGCTTGGGGTCGCCCTGGCGCTGTTGGTCGAGTTGGTTGCAGTAGTCAGTCCACTTCCGTTCCCGATGTTGCTGAATCTTCTGTTTGACTTGACGTGCTAGCTGATTGTAAATATTCCTGTCTGCTGGGTTGTGGGTTCGCGCCCAGGTCCGGTGCGCCTGCGCGCTTGCGTTGTATGTCCACAACAATGTCCGGCGGTAGCGGGTCCGGGCCGCGCCTGGGCAGCGGCGTTTCCGGCACCGCCGCGTCGATCGCCGCGTGGATTGCGCTTTCCAGCACATCACTATACACGTCAATATCGGCGGCCGTAACAAGCGGGAGCGCATTCAGCTCTGGAAGCTCGTTGATAATGGTTTGCTGGTACAGCTCCCAGTCGGTCGCTGACCACTTGTGGACTCGCGGGCGCGCCGCCACAGCCGCAACGGCCGGCGACAACGCCCAGCGAGTGATGACGGGCAGGTGGTCCGACCCAATATCGGGGCCGGCTGCACACTGCAGTGCGCACCGCGCTAGAACTCTGGTGGTGATGATTTTGTCGGGGTTCGTCGCCTGCACCGCCCCTCTACGGGGCGCAATGCGCGTGAACCCCTGCACGGGCACGTTGCAGAGCTTTGTCGCTGTGAGCGTGGCAGCGAGTTGTCTGCCTCGAACAGTTGTGTTGCGGTCCCCGAGGCGAGGTTATGCGCATTGAGGTCTGCAAGGATTATCGGCGAGTCGTAAGTGGAGTCGATGTGCTTGATCAGCTCATCGGGGAGGGGGGAGGAGGGAGGGGCGTAGAGGCTGCATATTGTGACGCGCCGGCGGCCGACCTACAGCTGGACTGCAGCGACCTGATGCCGGTCAAACGCCGGGTCGGTCACTGCAGTGGCGGGGAGGTGGGACTTGTAAAGGATTGCAACACCCAGGGGTCACCGCTCTCTCCTCTTCTTTATATAATATATGCTAGAGATACCCCGCTACCAATAGGACCAGGTTCTGGGCTCGGATTGTTCGCGGATGACACCTCATATTGGGCAACACATACACGGTATAATACCGCCATTGCAGCGCTGCAAAGGTCAATCGCAAGGTTTGAACAGTGGTGCTGTAAATGGCGGATTGTACTCAACGCTGACAAAACACAAACCATAATATTTATAAAGCAGCGTCTGCCGGAGCGTAAATTGCGTGAGCAACGCATTTACGTCTGCGGCAGACCAGTAGAGTTCAAACGCACGGCCAAATACCTCGGCATTACATTAGATACTAAACTGAAATACATAGCCCAATATGACAAGATTATCAACGAAACAAATAGACGCCTCTCTACAATACGCCTGCTCCGTGGACTCCGGACCGGCTGCAACTATAATACTCTCATGACACTATATAAAGCATTGATACGCCCATACATTACATATGGCCACCCCATCCTACTCCAACCCCCCAAAACGAGACAAAAACAGCTAGACATCCTAGAAAGACGAGCGATTAGGACTGCGTACAGACACACTCCCTTGTCCCTCAATAACAATGCAACCTACGAGCTGGGCGGGGTCGCTCCGCTGTTCGAGCATGCCGCGGAGCTTGGCCGCCGCTACATGCTTCGGGCAGTGGGTCGGCCGGCTTTCAGACCCCTACTGGACGAACTGCAGAGACAGCTGACAGCCCCCCACCCCTTCCCAACTACCTTAGTCCGGCCACGGCAACAATCTCCTAGGATACATTGTCCCTAGAGTGCAGGGAAGTTTTTGCGCTTAGCGCATCTCCTTCCAAGTCATGAAATTGTCATCAGTGTAGGGCTAGCATTGTTCGACTTGCCAGGTCTTGTTTTTTGCATAAGTTAATTTGGAGTGCATCATTTACCAGTTTTACTGGCCATCTAGTATTTATATTGTATTGGACGTGGGTGCCCAGTTGTTTTATTAATGGGTTATCGTGATTGGGGCACTGCATGTATAACTTCTTTGCAGTGGTTCGAAAGCGTTCGAGCAAAGTTGGAAGTCCGCTGATTCTATGTAGTTCAGTTGTCGGGGTGTCCCTAGGCAGATTATATGCAAACCGTATGGCACGGTTTTGAACTCGTTGAAGTAGTTTTATGTTTGAGGGAGCGGCGTTGCCCCAAACTGGTGATGCGTATTCAAGAATTGGTCTAATTGTTGCAGTGTATAGGGTAACTGCGTGTTTGGGTGTAGAGGTGATTTTGGATTTAACACCGGATAAAGCTGCCTCATCCTGTTCATGGCTTTGGTCCGAATGTTTTTTATGTGGGTTTTCCATGTTAGCCGTTTGTCAATCGTGACGCCTTCACACCGAAGAGTTTCACTGTTGGAGAGGAGGTACGGATCTTCTGGTCACCATGACTGCTTGGCTTTTTGCCGCATTAAAAGCCAAGCGCCATTTCTTGCCCACTTCTCTATATTGTTGCAGCCCCTTTGCAGTTTTGTGACTACATGGGTTGCCCTGATGCTCTTCGTGAAGAGGGAGGTGTCGTCAGCATATAAACCAGTTTCAATTTGGTCAGTTCTTGGTATATCGGCCGTGTATAAGTTATATAACACAGGTCCAATGACGGAGCCTTGTGGTACCCCGGCTTTTATGTTCTTGACTTGAGGAGATGGCGTCTTCAGTGGTGACGCGAAAGGTTCGGTCAGCTAGGTAGTTGCGAATGAGGCGTACGTGTGGTAGGGAACCCCTTGTACGAGCAGTTTGTAAAGGAGGCCCTCGTGCCAAACAGAATCAAAGGCGCGGGATACATCAAGAAATACTGCACCGAAAAACTCCCGTTTCTCAAAGGCGCTCATAGCATGCTCTACAAGGCGAAGAAGTTGTTGTGGGGTAGAATGTTTTTGTCGGAAACCGAACTGTTCGTTGGGTAACAATCGTTCTTCATCAATGTGTCGCTGGAGCCTCTTGAGGTAGATCCTCTCGAAGACTTTTGATGTGGTAGGTAGGAGGCTAATAGGCCTGTAGGATTTTGGGGAGCGTTTATCTTTGCCGGGTTTTGGGACTGGAACTATTTCAGCATGTTTCCAAATTTTTGGGTATTCGCTGGTTGCTAAAATTTTGTTGAAGACTGTTGTGAGGTATTGTATTGCGGCTGGTGGTAGATGTCTGAGTAGAGGACCTCCAATGTTATCGTGACCGCAGGCTTTGTGCAGGGCGACATGACTTAGCATATCGGCGACTTCCTCAACACTAGTTTCTTCAATGGCTCCCTCATCTGGAGTGATTGTGTTTAGGAATGCGTCGAGTCTTTGCCTCACAAGGTTGATATGTGTGCATCATCACAATGTTCGTCTACTGGCTGGAAGTTGGCCTCGAAGGTGTCAGCGATGGCGTCTGCCTTGG
Organism: Vandiemenella viatica; assembly: GCA_031002005.1. Lineage (NCBI taxonomy): Eukaryota > Metazoa > Arthropoda > Insecta > Orthoptera > Morabidae > Vandiemenella > Vandiemenella viatica. Next base: position 5,026,604 of record JARYHS010009186.1, on the reverse strand, counting down.
CTGCCGGTTCGATAACAGTTTTGTTACCAACGATCAGTGGTGGCATTTTGTGTCTTTGTCTGAGGATGCGTTTAGCAGTGTGCCAGATAGACCCGTCCTCTGCAGTGAGTGTTGCTACTAGGCCTTCCCATTCGCGTGTTCGGTGTTTTTGAATATCAGCTTTAATTTCTCTCTGAAGTCTGTTGATGGTGCGTTTGGTGGTCGGATCTCTCGTTATATGCCATTCCCTTGTCAGCTGATTTTTGAGGGTGATGGTCTGTCGGATGTCTGGAGGTAGTTGTCTTGATTTATCCGGCTGATGTTTTACCGACTGTGTTGCTTGGTCTGCAGCAGCATTGACTAACTCAGTGAACATAGTCATAGCGGCACAGGCTCCGATTTCGTCAGGGGACTGTGCATTGTTGAGCTGTTCAGCAACGAGGGTCTGGAAGAGGTTCCAATTGATGTTCTTCGTGTTTCTGGTGGGTTTACTCTTCGTGGGGGAAGCTTCGGTAGCCATATAGAAGAGACAGGTAAGTGGTCCGACGATAAGGCTGTTTTAGTGGTGACGGCGATATAGTGTTGCAGGCCTTTCGTGATTGCTATGTCTAACACATCTGGGGGAGATCTACCTTTATAGAAGGTGGGCTCAGTTGGTCCCCAAGTCACAGCGTCGTGTTGTTCGATGACTCGAAGTAGCTGTCGGCCGCACGTGTTGGTCAATCTTGAGTTCCAGACTGTGTTTTTGGCATTGAAGTCGCCAGCAATCAAGATGTTTCCGGGTAGGCGAAGGAGTTGTGCTATCTCTCCTTCGTCCACTGGACCATGAGGAGGTCGGTAAGCGGAGACAAGTAGTATTTTACCCTTTGAGGTTGCGATGGAAACGCCAGTTGCTTCAACTGTGGCAAGCTGAGGTAGGATGACTTGATGGTGTTTGATAGTGCGTCTGATGAAGATGGCAGTGCCACCACCGGCAGTCAGTCTGTCATTGCGATAAGTGACGTAATTTGGTACTGAGGCTTTTATCCCTGGTTTGAGATGTGTCTCGTTGACGAGGCAGATGTCAATCTGCTCGTCTCTCATGAATTCCCTGAACTCACCAATCTGCCTCCAAAGGCCGTTGGCATTCCAGGAGCAGATTGTTAAATCATTAATTCTGGTCCCCATGTTGGTTTGTGAGTGCTATTGCAAGTGGTTTGCACCACTGTCTGGACTGCGGCAGCAATCTGTCGCGGGAGGTCTACGATCATGGCTTGCATAGTGTTCATAGTTTGGAGCATTGATTGCATCATATTAAGTAGCAGTAACGGATCAATCTGCTGGTGTTGAGGTTGTGCCTGCAGTGGTGATAGTTGCTTCAGCTGCTGCGATGTCCCGACTTCGTTGACATGGCTGTTGGGTTGTGCTGATATAATTGAAGCCTCAGTTACATCGGTGTGACTGTTTTCGGTTGTTTCACAGTCATAAGTCTTTTGTCCAGAGGTAACTAAAGCATAGGCTGTGTTGACTGCCTGGTGACCTGTTGGTTGTGGGGCAGTTAGAGGCGGAGGCAGCGAGTTAGTGTGCTTGCCGATTGGAGGAAAGTTGTCATTCGTGGCGCTTGGTGGAGCCGGTATTCCTTTTCCTTCTTCTTTCTTCTTCTTTCTTAGTGCAGCTTGGGCGGCGTTTTGTTGCTTCTGACGCTCAGTGAATTTGCTGAAAGCCGGGCACTTCCTATAGCTAGCTACGTGCGGTCCGCAGCAATTTGCACATTTGGGTGAGTGCTCCCCTTTTTTAGTGGTGCAGTCGTTAGAGGAGTGATCTCCAGCACATTTGACACACTTTGGGGCATGTTGCAGTGCCGTGAAACATGGCCCACAGCTTGGCATTTAAAGCACTGAGGTGGGCCCCTAGTGCTTTTGAGTTTTTCAACTGAAATTTTGAGGGCACACAGGGATGAGAGCTTATATATGGCTCTATTATCTAGTGTGTCTCTGAGTACTACCAGGTATAATGGAATCTCCTGTTGAGTTTTGGGGGAGCGGAGGCGAACGACTGTTCTGGCGTCGAAACCGCACTCTTCAAGTTCCTCCTTCACATTGTCAGGGTGCATGTTGAAGGGGATACCTCTCAGCACCACTTTCAGGGTTTTGTCCGGCTCAGTGGGGAAAGAGTAGTAGCCGATGCCTTTCTTAGAGATGTGGTTAGCCACCTCGATGTAGTCTTCATTTGTCTTTAGGAGGACTTTATACGAGTCTCTTCCAGTTGGTTTAGCTTCAAAAGCGGCTTTGCAGACTTGCTTCAGTAGACGGTAGAGGGTACTGTAGTCCTCTTTATATTGGATGATTAGGGGTGCTGGGTTAGTTTTCTTGGGCAAGTTTTCAGTCATTTCCTCGTCAGCAGGCAGCAAGTCAAACTGATTTGTTGTCGCCGTTGGAGGGGTGACGGTGGTTAGTTGCGCAGCCGGAGCTGTGCGGTTTGGCTTAATGAAACCATCTTCATCTGCGGTTGTGTTTCTGCGAGCACGGGTTCCTCGTAGCACGGAATTCATGTCTTGGTGGGTTAGTCTTGTAGGATGTGGAGGTAGCGCGCTTCTTCTGCTGATCTGCTTTCTCGGCAGATGATGCAGCACCTCTTTTCCTTGAAGTAGGAGTGTTGCATGTGGCAGTAGTCATAACATTAGCCGCGGGAGGGGCAGCCGCGATGGTCGCAGGAGAGTTGCATGTGGCAGTAGTCATGACGTTAGCCTCGGGAGACGCAGCCGCGAGGGTCGCAGGATGCTCAATCGGCGAGGGAGATCTCGGAGAGTCGTGATAAATGTCAGGGGCCGACATCCTTCTTCTCATTGAGTCACTCATGATGTCTAAGACAGGAGTGTTGCTCTGACCCTTCGTTGTCACCGTAAGGTATCCGGGCCAGAGACAACCCTACGCTGACGCTCGGGGGTTCCACTCCCTCAGGAGTGGGCCGTGGAGCGGTAATACCCTAGAGCCTAAGGAAGGGAGGGCAGGAGGGATCCCCAAAGAAGAAGAAGCAGGCTAAAGCCTTTCTAACTTCGCTAAGAATGCGAGACAGTGCCCGCATACGCGAGCACAATAAACAGCTTAGCAGTCGATAGCACACGCGTATGCGAATACAGCTAGCTAGTAGTGTAGTGTAGTAGTGTACCTTAGTCCGGCTGCATCACACCACAACATAAAGCAGCACAGCACCAATTACTGCCTTTTCTTAGAGGGCAGGTGGAGGTGGAGGATATTGTCCGAAGACATTGCCTCCAAAAGTATATGGATGGTGCAAATCTTCACTGTTGGAGTGGCTTCACGGTGGTGTATATTATTTGATTAAATTTAATGGTCTCTTATGACGATCAATTGTTGTATCATAGCGACCGATATTGTGGACTTCAGGGTTTTTGCTTCTATGTGTACTTTTGTAGAAAACTTCGGCTAGTTGTTTGAACCTGTCGTGAAGATATGGAACTCCAGTGGCTTCATGGAGTGCATAGGTTGGAAAACTGGTTGGAAGATGTAGAGCTCTCTTCAGTGCCCTGTTTTGTATTGTTTGTAATCTGAGTATATGGCTGTCAGCAGCGTATGCCCACACTGGACAGGCGTACTCAATAATTGGTCTTACAAGGGTGGTGTATATCTTAATGCCAGTACTTGGGGCTAGATTATTGTTTTTGTTAAGCAGCGAGTATAGGCTGTGAAGCCTCATGCTTGCTTTCCTGCGGATGTCATTAATATGGGCTTGCCAGGTGAGTCTCCTGTCTAGCAACACTCCTAGATAGCGTGCAGTAGCTGACCAGGGTATGTCGTTACCATGAAGGTGAAGAACGGGGTTCGGTTGACGTTGCCGACGGGGCCCAAGTCTTTTGCTGATGATTATTGCCTGTGTCTTGGCTGGGTTAATATCAATTCTCCATCTCCGGGCCCAGCTCTCTGTTACCTGGAGGACTTCCTGAAGACGGCGAATGGCTAAAATTTTGCTGCGGCTGGCTGCGAGGTAAGCGGTATCGTCTGCGTATGTTGCGACCAAAACACCATTGGATGTGGGGACATCAGCAGTATATAATGAGTATAAAGTCGGGCCCAAAACTGAGCCTTGGGGAACACCGGCTTTCACTATTCTTACACTTGAGAAGGCTCTGTCGACTCGAACACTGAAAGTGCGATCTGTCAGATATGATCTTATTAATTTCACGTATGGTCCCGGGATACCCTGCTCATATAGCTTAAGTAGGAGGCCCGAGTGCCATACGGAATCAAATGCTCGTGAGATGTCAAGCATCACCATGGCACAGTATTGTTTGTGGTTGAATGCTTTTGTGACAGCTTCTGTTACTCTCATCAGCTGCTGAGTAGTTGAGTGGTCGCGCCGAAATCCTAGCTGGTGATATGGTAAGGCATTTGTGTCCTCAATATGAGTGGACAGTCGTTTTAGCAGTAGCCTTTCGAATACCTTGCTGATGGCTGGTAGAAGGCTAATAGGTCTGTAGTTTTGCGGTTGATGTGCGTCCTTCCCACTCTTGTGTATTCCCACAACCACTGCATGTTTCCATCTGTTAGGGAAATGTTGTCGGCGGAGAATGGTGTTGAAAATTTCTGCGAGGTAAACTGAGGCCTCAGGAGGCAGGTGCCTCAAAGTTCTGTTACAGATCTCGTCACGACCAGGAGCTTTGCGAGGGTGGAGATTCTGCAGGCTGTTGATAACCTCTTCAGGGGTAATATCGTCCATTTGAAATTCATCTTCTGCTTGCAGGTATACCCTCAGCCGACGGTTGACTTCGGCGAGGTGTATGGGGTCTGCGTTTGTTTGCGACGGCCGAAAATTTGTTTCAAAGACATCGGCGAGGGCATTCGCCTTGTCTTCAGGAGTGACAGCTAACCCATGGTTACCATTGAGAGGAGGAAGGCGCTGTCTTCGTCTGGTAAGCTTTCTTGTTTGTAGCCAGAGTGACCCGTCCTCTGGACTGAGCATGGATACTCTTGCATCCCACTCTCTATTTCGGTGCTGCAGCAGGGAAGCTTTTATTTCCCTCTGTAGTCTGTTGAGCAGCCTTCTCGTTGCTTGGTTTCTCGTCAGCTTCCATTCTTTTGCAACCCTGTTTTTGTGTCGTATTTCAGCCATCAGTTGAGGGGGAAGCTGTGGAGTGGGAGCTGACCGAGGTGTCCTAATGGGTGTTGAAGCGTCAGTGGCCTCTTTGACTGCTGTCTCAAAGATTTCGAGTGCATTGTCGATGTTCGTGATTTCAGGTTGGTTCGAAAGTTTGTTTTGGAGGATTTCTTGGAAAAGCCTCCAATTTGTATTTTTGTAATCCAAAGTAGAGTGCTTCAGGGTCTGCCATGGTCCGATCTCAATTTCTGCTGTAACCGGGCAGTGATCGAAGGATAGCCGGTTTAAGGCTGCAGTGGCGACATAGCCCTGTATGTCCTTACTAATGAAGATGTCTAAAACATCTGGCCGTTGGCCGTTGCTTGGATAATGAGTGGGTACAACTGGTGCCCACACCCCCATATTAAGTCTGTTGGTCAGTCTTCTCAGGGTTACTCCCGCGGCGTTAGAGTATCTGCTGTTCCAGTCGGTGTGTTTGGCATTTATATCTCCACCAATCAGGAGCTTACCACCGATGGAGGCTAAGGCCGTGAAATCATCCTCGTTGAGCTGACGCCGTGGAGGACGGTAGCAGGAGATGATCGTTAATTTTCCGTTGGAGGTCGTCACTTCGACACCGACGGCTTCCATCTGTTGGAGTCTGGGTATGACGATCTCGTGATGTGGGATGTTTCGTTTGATGTATAGGGCTACTCCTCCGGCGGCGGTAGGCCTATCCCACCGATAGCAGTTGTAGTTCGGCACAGATGCTCGCAGACCGGGCTTGAGATAGGTCTCGGAGACAAGGCATACATCCACATCATGATCTCGTAAAAACTGTCGAAATTCAGGTAATTGACTATAAATGCTGTTGGCATTCCAGGCGCAGAAAGATAAAGAGTGTAGCAGGGGTCTAGCCATGATGGTTGCAGTGGGAGCACTTTGGGGAAGCCAGGGCTTTCGTCACGGCGCTGGTCATCTTCTCCAGCTGTTCTGTAAGGTTGGAGACCATTTTTAGTGCAGACTCTAGCATCCTGGTTAGCCTGTCGATACTTTCCTGTGCTTCGCTGGTTGCGCCCTGATTCTGTCTCTGTTGGAAGGCGCCTTGTAGGTTTGCATGAGAGTCCTTTCTCTGCTGTAGCGAGGCATTCTCTGGTGAGCCCATTTCAGGAGAACCACCTGGTAGGGCAGATTGATCCTCATGGGGCCTCTCCTCCACTCCCCTTGGAGGATGATTGTTCCCTGGTTCGCGCAGTGTCCCAGGCTTATTTTTGGGTCTTTTGCGCGGTTTGGACTTCTTCTTCCCATGGTTAGTGAGGGTCTGTTCCTTTTCTGTGACTGTGGTGCTATTTTTCTCCTTGGCAGTAGTGCCATTTTGTGGTGGCACTGCTGTATTTTTCTCTTTGGCAGTAGTGCCATTTTGTGGTGGCAATCCAAACAGCCGTGAGCAATGACCTCCGGAGCGAAACGGGCCTCATATTGAGCCGTTAAACGCGATGGAGGCCATCACTTTAACATACATTACAACAGAAACGGAGAGCTACTGCCGGGGTAACGGGTTTCTGCGAGGTGGGCCAGCACCATCAGCAGTCAATTTTGTATGTGCCAACGTGCACAATCACCAACAATAGAACCTAAAATGGTATCCCGCCTGATCTGAAATGTGACAAACTGACACTGACACTCAACATGGACTTTTGACAAAAACAAAAATTTTCTTAGACAAATCTATTATGGTGGCAGTCTTCCTCCTCTCTATCCCCCCCCATCCGTCACATATAATCGCTAATCCCATCCCATCCTATCCTATAAACCAGAGATGCGTGAGATGCCTCCTTCTTGGGGGGGGGGGGGGGCTGGTTGGTGATGCCATGGATGAATGCCGGCAAACCCTGGATCCCGGATTCATGCCTCCTGAGCCTGCTGGTTAAATTAAATATTGGTCTTAAATAAAATTAAAACAATGTAAGCAAAAGGACGGAGGGGCAGGGAATGCCCAAAGCGTCCAGTGTCGCCACGGCTTGCCGTGGTGGCACAAACCTCCAGTCGACGACGACGCTCGCGAGTGTCAGTCGTATCTTGTCCTTGCAAGTGTTATTTAACCTGATGAAGGCAACGATGGCAGTTGCCGAAACGTCGTTAAAAGATCCAAATAAATATATTAACCGGCAGAAAACCCGAGAGTCATTTATTACAGCAAATGATGTTATAAAGAAAATTAACAGGTGGTATAATGCCAACAAACTAATACTTGATGTTGAAAATACACAGTTACTTCAGTTTGTTACAAAAAATAAAACAAAGGACAGCTATAATGTGATATCAGAAGGAAAAGCAATCAATGAAAGCAGTTTCTCAAAATTCCTGGGTGTATATATAGATGACAAATTGAACTGGAAACAGCATATTCAACAACTTCTTAAAAAACTGAATTCTGCAACATTTTCACTTAGGGTAATATCTAGAATAGCTAATATAGAAACCAGAAAGTTAGTATATTTTGCATATTTTCATTCCCTGCTCACTTATGGCATCTCATTTTGGGGAAACTCGTCACAAGCACAGAGGGTATTTAAATTGCAAATGCGTGCAATAAGAACTATTTGTGGAGCAAGCCCACAGACGTCGTGCAGAAATCTCTTAAAAACCTGGGTGTACTAACAATGTCAGCACAGTATGTATACTCCGTACTATCATTTGTAGTGGAAAATCCTGAACACTTCAATCTTAATGCTGACATACATACCCATAATACTAGGAATAAATATAATATTCACAACGATTACAAATCACTGTCAATTGTACAGAAAGGGTTAACATTTACTGAAGCTTCCTTATTCAATGTATTACTAACAGAAATTAAATGTTATCTACAAAAACCCAACTACTTTAAGTCCAAACTGAAAGAGTTTCTGCTTCAGCACCCATTTTACTCTGTGAAATAATTTTCTTCTTGGAATTTGGTAACTAAGAATGACTGATAAAATAGTATATATGGTGTATGGAAGGGGAAGGTGACAAAATTATTCACAATTACTAAAATGATATATGGTTTTTCTTTGTGTTGAAACTTTTGACAAATAAACTAATTACACTGTTTACAAAATTTCACTCATATATAGTAACTAACATGGGATAGCATGCACTCAAAAACTGCTGTGAAAAATTATTATACTAACAGGTTTTTAAGTAATTGACTGCTTATGAGTTGTTGGTAATATAATTGATATTGCTAATAGGTGTGTGTACTGTTCCACATAAATAGCAACTAACATAATATAAAATGTAGTCACAAATTACAGTGAAACTTATCATGGTAACTGGTTGGTAAGAAAATAACTGGTTATTAGATGCTGGTAACAAGTGTATACACTGTTCCACATAATAAGTATTAATTAACTTGGGATTGTATTTGTAGATTACAGGAGATATTGGTTATACTAAAGGGTTATTACTAACTTGTTGTCAATATAATATTATCAATTATATAGTAATATTGACATTACTAATAAGTGTATGTACTGTTCCACATCCCCGAGATTATTCTCACATGGGATAAAAGTGAACATATCTATCTATCTATCTATCAATCTATCTAACTTCTCAATATCCCCAGCCCTCTCCGCTAATAAGACAATGTCATCAGCAAATCGTAGCATACTGATTTTTTCTCCCTGAAAACTTATGCGACATGGAAATTTTTCTTTGACTTTCTTCATTGCTTCTTCTACATACAAGTTGAATATTAACGGGGATAGACTACAACCTTGTCTCACACCCTTTTCAACTGATGCATGTCTCTCGTTTTTCTCTACTTTTACTATAGCCACTTGATTCTTATATAGTTTGTAAAGTATTCTTCAATTTCGATAATTTAGACCTGTCTTCTTTAAAATTTTGAACATCTTGTCCCACCTAATATTATCAAAAGGTTTTTCTAAATCAACAAATGCCATAATAGTATCTTTTTTTTTGTTTTGATCCACCCTTTATGTATTAATCTTAAAGACAGAATTGCTTCCCTTGTACCGCAATTTTTCCTAAATCCAAACTGATCATCACCTACTATCTCTTCTACTACCCTTTCTATCCTCCTGTATATTATTCTGGTCAGTAATGCATGTGTGTTGTTAGACTAATGGTATGATAATTCTCACATTTGTCGGCTTGTGCTTTCTTTGGAAGTGTGAATATGATATTTTTATTAAAATCAGTTGGATTTTCTCCTGTTTCATAACTTTTTGACATCAGCTTGAATAATCTTTCGATTCCTTCCTCTCCTAGGGATTTAAGAAGTTCTGCAGGGATCTCATCTATTCCAACTGCCTTATTTACTTTGAAGTTATTCAGAGCTTTATTAAATTCTGTCCTCAAAACAGGATCTCCTAAGTCATCAATGTCGACATCACCTTCCTTTTCCATTACGCAATATTTCAAGTCGTCCCCATCATATAGTTTCTCAATGTATTCTTTCCATCGGTTAGCTCTATCGTCTGAGCTTAAAAGAGATTTCTCATCGGCAGCTTTAATGTTGACACCTATTTTCTTCATTTCTCAAAAATTCTGTTTGATCTTTCTATATGCAACATCTACTTTACCTACGACCATTTCCTTTTCTACTTCTTCACGCTTTTCTTGTAACCATTTTTCTTTTGCTATTTTGCATTCCCTATTTATTTGATTTCTAAATTGCCTGTAGTGCTCTTTCCTGCTTCATCCTGAGCATTTTTGTACCTTCTCCTCTGATCCATCAGCTCCAAAATTTCTTCATTGAACCAAGGTTTTCGGGCAGCTTGTTCCCTAAAGCCTAATGTTTCTTTATCCGCTTTCATTATTTCGGTCTTTAATGATATCCATTCGTCTTCGGTTGTGGTCCTTTCAGAGTTACTTCTTAGACCTATGACTACCATTTCTGCAAATTTTTCTCTGGTGCTAGATAGTTTGAGTTTATTCACTTCCAGTCTGTTCCGCTTATACTGCTTCCATATTAGCTTAAATTTCAGCCTGCACTTCATTATTATCAAATTATGGTCAGAGTCTATGTCTGCTCCTGGGTACACTTTATAGTCTACAACTTGATTCCTGAATCTCCGTTTGACCATAATATAATCTAGCTGATATCTGCCTATATCCCCAGGACGTTTCCAGGTGTATATTCTTCATGCATGGATCTTAAATAGTGTGTTTGCCACTAGTAGCTTATGACTTTCACAAAATTCTAGCAACCTGCTTCCTCGCTCATTACTTTCTCCTAGACCAATACTCTCTTCTCCCACTATCGCATTCCAATCACCCATGATTATTAGATTTTCCTCCCCCTTCACATATTGGATTAATTCTTCAATTTCAGCGTATATTTTTTCTATTTCTTCGTCATCTTGCTGTGACGTTGGCATATACACTTGCACTAATGTAGTTGGGACGGGCTTAGTTTCTATCCTCATCAAAATAATCCTGTCTCTAAACTGTTCATAATAACTCACCTGTTTCCCTACTTTCTTGTTCATTATAAATCCAATACCAGTGGCTCCATTGACAGCTTGTGTGCTAATTATCCTGTGTTCCCCAGACCAGAAATCCTGTGCGTCCTTCCATTTAATCTCACTAATCCCAACAACATCTAACTTAAGTTGTTCCATCTCTCCTTTTTAAGTCTTCTCACCTACCTGCCCTATTCAGACTTCTAACATTCCACGCTCCGACTCGTAGAGTGTTTCTATCCATTCTGATGACTCCTCCCTGAGCAGTCCCCACCCGGAGATCCGATTGGGGGACTGTTTTACCTCCGGAATCTTTTACCCAGGAAGAAGCCATCATGATATGTGTAATTTGAGAATATTACATGTCCTCGGGATACCCTTTGGGTCTTTATTGCAGTGGTTTCCCATTGCCTTCTGTATCCTCATGCCGTTGATTATTTCTGATTCATCCGCCTTTAGGGGCCGGTCCAACCCCAAGGGCAAGAGGGTGCCCTGAACCACTCCCCGCTCTTCCGCCCTCATTTCGGAGGCCGTTGGCATTGTGACTATGTTGATATAAACGAGAAAAAACTGTGTTGGGATACTATTTTTGTGCATGAGAAATCAAACAGTGGGGTGATAACAGGAAACAGGAAAAAAGTATTTTAACTAACTTTATTACTTTCGCAGATTATAAAGTACGCCACATAAAATAAAGTACAGTACTCAGTAATAAAGTACGTGTATGTTAACCATAGTTGCGATCCCCAAATCTCTTTTTAGGTAATTTTTTAACATTAACTCCGTGAACAACGAAGTGTATACGTTAAAGGAGACTGAAGACAGAGTAGGAACTCGTCCGTCACTCGGACGAGCTAGGGACCACTGTGGATGCGAGGGGGGCGAGCTGTTATTCGGCCAAGTGCCGGTGCGGTGACGGTGCGGGCGCGGTGCGGTCTAGTGTGCTTCGACCTTAAAGTGGTCCAACTTATAGGACATCTGTGTATAACTACCTTAGGGTGCGTTCAACCATTCACGCTACTCTAGATGTTCCAAGAAATCCATTCCACTCGTACTTTTTCGCGGCACACCGTGTGTCCTTATATTTACTCCAATAGCTTCCTCCAATATCTATGGCTTGTTGGACAGCAAACGCCCTTTTTGGTTGCCAGGGAGTCCAACAACATCCAACACCTCCCACATCTCTTCCTGTAACCACTTTTACGGACCATCAAGAGTTCTTTTATCGAAAATCGGATCTTGTATGTTCTACAAGTTGTACTGTGAATTCGCCACCAGAGTGATGGGAAGGTGGGTGGCGAGCACAGAACTGAGCGTGGCGGGTAGGCGGTAACGGCCTGGCCTCGCATTCGGGAGGACGCCGGTTCGAATACCCGTCCGGGAATACAGATTTTGGTTTTCCCTGGGTTCCCCAAATCACTCCAGGCGAATGCTTCCTTTAAAAGACCATGGCTGAATTCTTTTCAGTTCCTAGCCCTGATCTTTTCACGCCTCTAATTACCACGAATACGACGAGGCATATAGTTATAAGGGGGGGGGGGGAACAGATAAAAGCGAGCTCCGTGGCCTTGTGCTTCACGCTTGTATTAGTCTAGCCACGAACTCTGCAAAGTTCATATGACAAAGACAGGTTTTTAAACGCGCGGGTGGTTATGTAAATAATTTAATTCACATGTAAAATCATCCCACATTTTTTGTTGTTGAAAGATGAGGCAAAAATAGATCACTGTGGTAGTATTATATGGAAATAAAATTTACTTATGAAAAAAAAGATTGATTTTAAATTTATTTTTGATAAAATATTAAAATCTAAATAATTATAAATTTATTTTTCCATATCCGCGGATGTCAAGCACTGAATATCCGCAACAACCCTAGTGTCAACTATAGGAGCTAAACGTGCCGACCTTGGGAGTCTGTATAATTCAATGTCGACTATAAGGGTAGACATAAAGGTGAATTAAAAAAAAAAAACAGTACGTGTTATCATTCACAATTTGCCACTTTTATACGGCTGCATGATGAAATAGAAATATTGAGAAAGCAGAAAATCAGAAAATGTTTAGTCGTTAAATAGTAGGGTCTATGGTGAGAGACTTCGAAAAGTGACAAAAATTCTTAATGTGTCGACGAGTGGTGCACCAACCTTATCTATCAAATATTTACTAAAAACAATAGAAAATAGTTCTAGGCACTAATGAATATGATTTTGAATGCTAATTCTTGAGTATTTAAACAATAATACTCAAAACCTACAAAAAATGAATTTCGCGGAACTCATAAAAGAACAGTACCATTTTTCATTAAAATTACGTCATTGCTAACAAAACATATGTTTTCAGTATTTATTACAAACACCATACGTACAAGTAAATATATTGTTACTGTCGTGATAATGATGGATTACATTTCATTTAGCGGTTTGCATCAAAAAATGAAAAACTCCTGGAGGAATTCATACACCGAAGAGGAAACGTGGATTTCAACAGAGGAATCCAAAACAAGCTAAAATCGATGCGGTTCAGAATATATCTGGATCCACCTGGAAATATGTTACAAAATTGATGGATAGCCAAAGTTCATCAAAACAAACTATTCTCACGGTGATACAAGAAATAAATTAGATGGAGTCAGCTGATTTTCACGAAGCAAGCAAGATGGTAAAGAAACAACATACAATACTTGAGATTGTCACATTGGAGTATTCGTTCTTGGTTCTCTTTGTATAGAGATCATTAAAAAAGGAAGCAATTATTTCCAAAATAGAGAAGAACAATTTAGCGCTTTATTTACGCAAGGGTTTAAAACAAAAGGTGATTGTCGACATTTTTCAACAGAATAGTTCTATAAGGAGACGATTAAAGATGAAGTAATTCTGCGGTCGTGGATGGCTTACTCACCAATCACTATAATCACTGTTTTGCTTTTGTTGTCGTTTATTTGCTGGTTATAATACCAATGCCAGATCTGGATTTATGATTCGATTTCAGAAGTGGTGGAAACTAAATACTAAACCGACAGACCACAAAACTTCAAATGAACATCTGGAATCGTAAAAAGTTGAAAACTTTAGATATAAATCCAAAATTCCACAAAACAATAGAAGATGCAGCCTTGCAATCAACTGATTCTGAAAAGCAGAAGAGGAACTGTCTTTTATTTAAATTATTGGATATAACCTTGTATCTGGCTAAACAAATCTAAGCATGTCGTGAACCCAGTGAAGGACATGGCTCTACAAATAACGACAGTTTCCTAGAACTGGTCCAACCTCTTTCAAAATATCTTGTAGTGCTGAAAGATCACATCTTGGATTTGGAACATAATAAATATCTGCCACCAGATACCCAAATGAATTCATAAGCGTTCTATCAAACCACATAAAATCTAAGCTCCTTAACGAAATAAAATCAGTAAAATATTTCAGAATTATGTTTGATAGCCTAACAGACCTTTGATACATTAATCAAACGTCTGAACGGAATCGTTTAGTGAAAACTGATAATAGAAAAGTCGAAGTAAAATAAATATTCCTTGGATTTTTTCCCTTATAAGAAGCTTTATAGTGACGGGTTAGATTATGCAATGTGTCTTAATGACGGTTATGAAAATATAGCTAATATTAGCGGCGTACGTGGAGGAGAAAAAACAACCATTATTAAAACAAAAAATATATAGCCGTTTTCGTTAGATGTACTGGTCCTTTAATTAAGTTATGCCAGCCAACATTAATTTTCACATAATGCACCTTGTATAACATTTTTCGGAACCGAAAAAATATTTTTACATCTTTCTGTGTGTCCATCAGCCGCTGGTAAGTGCTTACCAAACACTGCAAATCATCTATTAAAAAATTCTTGCAGTATTCATTATACTACAGTAAAAGTGATAAAAGAACATTTTTGTTAGTATGTGGTTGTAATTAATGATTTATCGACAAGAAAATGTACACACTAGAGGTGCTGGCCCTTACCCCTGTAGCATGTAACTATATTTTTGTTTGTAGCTTTTCTTTTTTTGAATGATTTATTAAGGAAAGTAAATAGTCAGATTGGATTGCAAAGTAAAACCTTGAGCCTAGAATAATCAATGATAAAAATAAAAGTACTTCGCCTTTATATTCAAGAAAAGCGGTGTCATATTGTACAAGGGGCAATAGGTCTTGTTACGAAAAAAAAAAAAAACAGGACTAAGACATTCCGACAGAACCCAAGAGTTCTGTTGTAAAAACGAACGGTCAGATACAGGACTCGCGATGAGAGTTCAAAATCAAAAGGATATGTTGGACTTTCTTGGCCGATTTAACACCGAACTCCGAGCTAGATCAAATCGGTTAAGATATTGTTTCATTGTTAGAGGCTGTGTGGACCGAGCGTGGTGGGTAAAAGGTTAACGTTCTGGCCTCGCATTCGGGAGGACGCGGGTTCGAATCACCGTCCGGGCATCCAGATTTGGGTTTGCCATGGTTTCCACAAATCACTACAGGCGAATGCCGGGATGCTTCCTTCAAAAAGGACGTGGTCGAATTCCTTCCCGTTCCTTGTCCCCCCCCCATCCCGTCCCATTAGCCGTCGACGAGACATAAAGCTGTATATAAATAAATTTTAAAAAAGTTAGAGGTTGTGTGGAAAAATAATTTGCTTTCGGCGAACATGGAAGAATTAAAAATAGCTGTATCCAAATTTAGTGATTTTCATGATGAATTATCAGAATCAGAACCTCTTCTGCAAATATCAGGATTGAGAAGGCATTTAAAAGAAGCCTATTTACCGTTTCAGTAACAAATGATTGAATAGCTCTGGAATTATTAAAATTCATCGTGCAATCTTATGACCACCATAAAGTTAGAACGGAGATTTTCCCGGCGTATGTTTGAAATGAAGTCTTCACGGGTTTACCGCCGGATAGTGTTTTGAAAACACCACATTTCGACGACTAGCTCCGTCGTCTTCATCAGGTGTCGAGACGTCTGCACAGGTCGACTGCCGTAGGATACGTCCGTTGTCCTATATAAGGAGGTGCGGCACCTGGACTGTCTCATAAAGAAGGAAGTGATAGGAGTGTTATCGAGTGTTATGGTGCTGTACAAGGAAGATATTCTGGTGACGACGAAGCGTGGTTATATTGGACACTGTTTGGTTTATTGTTTATGACTAGTGCATAGTGACTTGTTGACGACCTGGCATTACTTTGTAACCCCGGAATACCTAACGGTGGCAACAAGGGTTCCACTCGTAAGCCTCACTGACCGACCTCAACGGCAACGACCCGGCATAGCTTAAATGATGCAGAGTGGAAAAGCACATAGTGGTACGAACGCGGAAGAATCCTGCTCAGCGTGGTGGTGTAACGGATAGCGTTCTGGCCTCGCATTCGAGAGGACGGCGGTTCGAATCCCCGTCCGGGCATCCAGATTTAGGTTTTCCATGGTTTCCCAAATCACTCCAGGCAAATGCCGGGATGCTTCCTTAAAAATGCCATGGCCAAATTCTTTCCCATTCCTTGACCCCATCCTTTCCCGTCTCTAAAGATTTCGCTGTTGAGAGACGTAAAACAGTTTAAAAAAAATCCTGCTCAGACCGCGAAATGGATGACAACCGTATGGAGTAGAAGAGGAGTCGCCGTTCCTGACAGTTAAAAGTATCAGAAAAGACAGCACCGAGAAAAGAAAACTATAAAAGACTGAAACTCTACAAAAACCGTTGCAACTAAGCAACAGATTTGAGCCACTGAGTACGGAACAATATGAAAGCCAGCCTGATGTTCAAATGGACGAAGTACATTCTCAACCAACAGGAACAGCTAAGTCTGCTGAAAACATTCTACCACTAGTTGTGATCATGCACACAGAAAACTTTCGAGCAATCAATGTCACAATTAAAAAGCATCTCCAAGGAAACTTGAAAGTCATCTAGCGAGGAGATTCGCTGAAATATCTCGTGGAAAACCTACGTGATTACCATATCCTTGTGAAATTTTTCAAAGAAAACAAAATAGAGTACTTCACGTACCAGATGCCTGAAAACAAACTAGGGCGCTAATGACCCCGCTGTCGACGCGCTCTAAAACAACAACAACAATAACAACATGAAAACAAACTACTACAGGTTGTGATAAAAGGTTTACCGTTCTACAGTTAAGGCAGAAGAATTCAAGGAAGAACTAATCGGACTAGGATACAATGTTATTTCAGTGCATAAGTTCAAGAAGAGAGATACTAGCAGCATGGAGCTAATCCCCTTGCCAACCTTCCTCTTATCGCTGAAACCTGGAATTTCGTCTGAAAAAATGTATAACCAAAAATCACTAATTTATACCAAGATACAAGTAGCACGATATCGCAACAGACTGGGACCTCCACAGTGCCAAAGGTGTCAGTTTATCGGACACACTGCATGATACTGTCAATTGGCTTATCGTTGTGTGAAATGCGCCAACCTGCACCCAACAAACCAGTACACGCTTCCAGATAACCAAAGGGATTCCTGTGAAAACTGTGGTGGCAACCATACTGCATCATGGAAAGGGTGCAGCATCTACCAAAATGCCCTACGACCTCCAAAACCAAGAAGTCAAAGAAACAATGAACAAGAAAAATACAACAGACAGAATCCTCCAGCTAGTACAAGCAACCAGTGGCAAGCGCAACCACCGGTGGGTAACAGATATCGGCACCAAGAAGCAGAAGGACGCAACGACGCTTTGACCAGAAATCATACGCTGATGCAGCTGCAGGACGGAACATGCATCAAATGCACAACGAAAACTCAAACAGACAAGGAAACAACCCGGATAACGGAGAAGGACTAACAGACTGCTTTCACAAGTTCATATACAAGTTCAAACGGATGGCACAAAAAATGAAGACAGCAAGAGGAACCATGGAGAAACTACTTATGCGTTCTGTTCTTTCTGGAATAAAAATTGATCGACTCAGCAATATAGAACATCAGACACAAATAGTCATATGGAACGCAAACGGGCTAAAAAGTAAAATAAACGAGTTAATCGACTTCCAAAAGCGTCACAACATAACCATTTTTCTGATTACCGAAAAGCATCTACGACAAAGTGACAAGACCAAAATGCCTGGAATGCACATCTACAGAAATGACAGAGTAGGTCCTCGAGGTGGAGAAACAGCCATCTTTATTAAAAAAAATAACATCACGCATCAACCAATCCAAAACTTTCAATATAGAGGCACAGGAGTATCCATATTTGCAAAATGGGGCAAAATCAACGTATTCGCAGCATACCTTGCTCCAAACAGAATGCTCATAGAACAAGATCTTGACACACTGCTTTCTACAGGCTCCAGAATCCTCATAGGAGGAGATATAAATGTTAAACATCATGTTTGGAACTCTATAAGATGCAACAGGCGTGGAGAACAACTACTTGAATTAGCTGACCTACGTAACATATCAATCTTGGCGCCGTCGTAACCTACGCATATTCCTGCCAATCCAAGATATCAACCGATATTCTGGATATAACAATTACAAAAAACACCAGGCATCGCCTTACGCTCGAAACAATTCAAGATTTAACGTCAGACCATAATCCTGTTGTGCTGAAGCTCGGAAACTGGCTGGGCGTTGGTGAAAAACCGAAACAGGAACAACAAAACAATTGGGCTCAACTACACAAGATTAGTCCACAAACTTATCAGAACAGCTCATAACGTCGCGTCCCCGGAACGAATTGATATGGCAGTGAAACATCTCAAGGAAGTAATCTCGCAATCCGCGAAGAAAGCGACAACACAAACTTACACCTACAACTCAAATTATGACGGACTGACACCTACCGTCGAAGACATTCGCCAACTAAAGACTCATCACAGAAAACAGTCGCAACGCTACAGGGATCCAAGGGACTGGATGGAATATCAACGACTCTCACGACAGCTGAAGAAAAGACTAAAAGAGTGGAGGACTGAACACTGGAGGATCACATGGCAACCCTTATGTTAAAGAATACAGACGCCTGGAAATTAATCCGAGAAATTAGACAACCCAGACAACCAAAACATTCTATAACTGGACCAGATGGACCACACGTCTCCCCTTACTTACCCACAAAAGCAATATTACTCCTGACCAGGATTTTTAATGCATACCTGTTAAACAGTTACTTTCCTGAACGGTGGAAACTGGCCGAAGTGACAGCAATTTCGAAAACGGGGAAAAATCCAACACTACCAGTTAGCTACAGACCCATGAGCCTCCTATCTTCCGTATCGAAAATATTTGAAAAACTCATATTCACGAGGATGAACAAAACCCTTCAAAGATACTTTTTTGTATTTTTTTTATCTGCTTAATGTCTCTTAACAGCGAGGTCTTTAGAGACGGGAAAGGATGGGGGGCAAGGAATGGGAAGGAATTCGGCCACGGCCTTTTGAAGGAAGCATCCCGGCATTTGCCTGGAGTGATTTGGGAAACCATTGAAAGAGACAAAATTACCGACCAGAACAATTTGGATTTCAACCCAAAGCGTCCACAACATTTAAGCTGCTAAGGATCGTAGAAAATATCACGCACGGATTCAACATGAGCAAATTAACAGCTGCTGTCTTTCTTGACGTTGAAAAAGCGTTCGATAAAGTATGGATTCCGAACCTAATCGTCAAACTACGAACTCAAACGTTACAGCATAGATTGGTAAAGCTGATTGGTAACTACTTAACAGGATTCAGATTTTGTGTCTCCGTAGACGGACAACGCTCTGCAATATATAACATAAAAACAGGAGTCCCTCAAGGAGCTGTTTTGTCACCTACTTTATTTAATATATACGTCAACGACATGCCTTCTGGTGAACATGTTCAACTCGGTCAGTATGCCGACGACACCATGCTGTACACCAATTGCAATAAGCACGACCTAAATATAAGAAGGCTACAGAAGGCATTAGACGACATCGCCACATGGAGACGCAATTAAAAAAAAAATAAACGCTGAGAAGTGCGCAGCCATGTACTTTAAAAGAATGAGGTCGATATTACAACAAAACCTTACCTTCATGGACAAACCCATCAAATGGAACGCTACATATAAGTATCTTGGGTTAATACTTGACAATAACCTTTCATTCTGATAACATATCTTAGAACAAAAGAGAAAAGGACTCGCAATCTTCTTAAACCTGTACCCAATCATGAAAAGCGCTGAAGTGACGCAAGCAGCAAAACTGAGAATTTACAAATCCATTGTCTTTCCAGCTCTACAATATGGTTGCGAAGTCTGGGGCATGGCATCTAACACCAATGTTTCAGATATATAACGACTGCAAAACAAATTTCTATGAGCAATACTTAACGCTCCCTATAGCACTAGAATCACAGAATTACATGAAGCCACATCCATTTTGTCCATAACAAATGCAATGGTCAACAAAACAAAACAACTAATTAAGAGAATTGGAACAATTAGAAACTTAAACGATCGATACAAAAATGTAGGAACATACGCACCTAAACGATGGCATAAATACAGAGTACCACTTAGTATAATAATGGAGGCAATGTAACCAAATATTTAAAGAACAGAAGGGGTTCCAATAAGAACTTCAACATAGTTCAAAGCCTGATTTTCCCATTAAACGAAACAACGAAACTGAGCACCACAAAACCCTCCCACCTTAAAAAGGAAGTTATGCTATTCAATAAATAGCGGGACTTTAGAACAAGCCAAAAGGCAGCGAAAAATAAAAATGAATAGGTTGTCTCAGTATCCGACGGTCAGCCGACCTGTGCAGACGACGGAGCTAGTCGTCGAAATATCGTGTTTTCAAAACACTATCCGGCGGTACAACCGTGAAGACTTCATTTCACCCTAAAGTTACTTACAACAATTTGCGTATGAGGTGCTATGTGTGAGTGCAGCTTTAGAAAATTAAAACTAATCAAATGGTAAACAATGAGCAACACTCAAACTTGGCAGGTTGAGTACTGAATATAAAGCAACTCAAAATGTTAGTATTAAAGATGTGTTTTTCGAGGATGCAACTGTTAAAGCTAGAACAAACAAATTGTGAAAGCAATTGACTTTCGTTTACTTATCTTTTAAATTTTATTAATGTTACAATTTAATTAATGAACAATTATTTGTAAATAACAATAAATGTCTATTTAACCACGTTTTATTAAAGTAATACTTTACACTTATAGGATACTAGCTGGTACCCACGACTTTGTTGGTGTTTGTAAAGAATTTTGATTGAAAAATACAGGTCGACGACTTTCAACCCCCATAGCTACCGACATCTAACAACCGTAGTGTACGATGGGAGACTCGATGCTATTACCACACACAAATACCAGTCATCAGCACTATGTAATTCAGGCAGCAAAGTAAAATTTACGGACACACATGACTTTGAAGAAAATTGAAAATATTCCTGATCGACCACTTTCAACCACCATATCTCCCACACTCCCAAAGTTACAGAAATTTGGCCAACATTGTGATCGATGGGTGACTCTGTGTTACAACCACACACTAAGACCAGTGATCTGCGCTTCATAGTTTTGGCTGAAAAGTGATACATAGGGACTCATACTTTTTGGTAAAAATTTGAAAGTGTCGCAGGTCGATCAGTTTCAACCACCATTTCTCCGATATCCCAACAGCTACCGACATCTAACAACCATAGTGCATGACAGGAGACACGATACTACTACCACACACAAACACCAATGTAGTTGGGGCAGAAAAATGACATATGCGGAGACACATGTCTTTCGTCGAAATACGAAAACATCCTTGATTCACCACTTTCAACCACCATATATACCACAATACCACAGTTACTGAAATTCGGCCAAAGTTGTAATCGAAAGGTGACTCTGTGTTACTACCACACACAAACGCCAGTATTCTGCGATAGATAGTTTTCGCTGAAAAGTGGTACACCAAGACACACCCCTCTTTGGAAGAAATATAAAATTGCTGCAGGTCGACCACTTTCAACCGCCATATCTCCCACACCCCCATATCTACCGACATCTAACAACCATAGTGCACTACAGGAGACACGATTCTACTAACACACACAAACACCAATGGTCTATGCTATGTAGTTGTGGCAGATAAGTGACATACGCGGAGACATATATCTTTCGTCGAAATACGAAAATATCCTAGATCGGCTACTTTAAACCACCATATCTCCCTCAATACCACAGTTACTGAAATTCGACCAACGTTGTTATCGAAAGGTGACTCTGTGGTACTACCACAGACAAACGCCAGTACTCTACGGTAGATAGTTTTCGCTGAAAAGTGATACACCATGACACATGCGTCTTTGGCAGAAATATGAAATTGCTGCAGATCGACCACTTTCAACCATCATATCTCCCACACCCCCATATCTACCGACATCTAACAACCATAGTGCACGACACGAGACACGATTCTATTACCACACACAAACACCAATGGTCTATGTTATGTAATTGTGGCAAGAAAGTGAAGTATAATGAGACACAAATTTTTGGTTGAAATATGAAAACGCTCTCCATTGACCATCTTTAATCATCATATCTCCACATCCCCACAGTTATCGGCACTCGGCAAACGTTGTTCATGACAAGAAACTCCATGCTACTTCCACACACAAATACCGGTGATCTGTGCTAGGTAGTGGTGGCTGAAAAGTGAAATGTAGGAAAACATACGTCTATTTATATATATATATAAATCTAAACATAATCTTTTATATATATATATATATATAAAAGATTATGTTTTACTTAATACTGAATTTAAGTTTTCATGGGGTGACACCAACGATATCCGCCTACGGTGTCACCCATGCTAGCTACGCTACTGGGTTTATAGAGAGTATTATCAGTGCAGGGGGACGATTTACTGATGCATCGAGAAATTTCTATGGCTATGTTAGAAAACTGATGATAAGGGAGGGAGTTGAGATGCTTTTAGATAAGGTTGGAGAAGAAGTGGCAGTGAAAAAGGCAGAGATTTTAAGTAACTGGTTTAGTGAGAGCATTAGGAACAATCAATCAGAAACGGGAGGGTCTAACTCGGAGAACGATCTTAACAACACAATTAGAAATGAACAGACCAAAAAATTTGAAATTCATCCTGAGGAAATCATGAAGAAAATAAGAAAGCTGAAAAAACATAAAGGGGCTGGTGTACACATTATTACTACAGATACGTGATTATTGTAGGCCATTTCTTCCACAGTTGCTTGTTAAACTAATAATTATTATTTAGTAAATACGCCAATACAATTGTTGTTAGAAATTATTTATTTTTTGGACGCGTTTCGCCTCTCGTCGAGGTATCTTCAGCGTTATTCTGTAATATATGATTAGTTATAATTTGAAGATAATTTTTTTTTTTTACATATAACGAAATTATTCTCTATATAGGAACATATATCTGAATGTAAGATTTAGTGTCAATTCCTCTGAACTTTTGAACTCAGCAACTGATGAAGTTTATCGAATTGTTGAGGACTGGTATACTGCTAATCTGCTGTGTATAAATAGGGATAAAATACAGAATATGTAAGTAGGTTACAGCAAGAATAATATCAACCACATAAATGGTGTTAAGTATGTTGAGTTTCTTGGATTCTCACTAGAATGCTGTGTAAGTTGGAATAAGCATATACAAGTAACAGCTTCTAAAATGGGCCAAAGGAAATATGTGTTAAGAAGACTTAGGTCTAGGGTAAGCAAAGATGTATTGAGAATGGTTTATTATGATCAAATCTATAGTCATTAATATATGGGGCATTACTGTGGGGGCATCAGTCCCCTGCTCTAAGGTTATTCACACTTCAGAAAAAAGCAGTGAGAATTACAGGCAACCTTCCTTCTCATAATCACTGTAAAAATATTTTTCTTCGTCTTGGAATAACGACTCTACTAGCTATGTTTACCTTTCAGTGCTTAACATATAAGAAGAAAAACTATGATAAATCTGAAGTGGTGGGTGTGAGTCATAGTACTAGGAATAGAGATGAAATAGGTTTCTTCAGGTGTGTATACAGATGAACTCAAAAAATCTTTTTACTATGTATCGGTCAAGCTTTATAATGCCATACCTATGAGAATATGATCACTTCCAAGTAAAATGTTCAGGAATGTAACAAAAACTTGCTTTTTAATAACTGTTTAAACAAAATTGAAGACTTTGTGAAATAGCAGCCAATATGAAGTAAAATTGGAATGTTTAAAATTCATTGATGTACTAATGTTGAATGTCTTTGTGATGCTACAGATGTTCTCTGTAGTTTATGCAATAAAACAACAACAATAACAACCTTCAGTTCTCGCGTGCGCGCTGCTGCTGATCAGATGTTTTCTCGGCGATGCTCTGTCGGAAGTGTAGTGATCAGAGAGATCGAATTGTGTAATTGCATTCGTGTGTGTGCGTGTGTTTTGCGTTGTTTTAGCCAAAATGTATATGTATGATGGATGGGGGAGACGCAAAGAGGTGTTAAATTCTGTTGCGGTTAAGTTTTGTGTACGTATCTAATGTTGTTTTGTGTCAGTTTCGATGTTTATTAACTTGAATAAGGATTGGTTTGTTACCTTTATATGGTCATTAAATACGTGTTTTCCTGAGAGCTCATTGAAAACATAAAAGACATACACATCCCTGACACTGCAACTCTGGTATCTTTTGACATTCACAACATGTATACAAACATTCCCATAGCACAAACAATTCAAATAACACACAAGAACCTACAAATATAAAACACAATACTAAGCACACACAATAATGAATTCATAAGTATACTAGAACTGATAATAGCACAGAATTACTTCAACTTCAACAGCAATCATTACTTACAACAAGAAGGACTCCCTATGGGATGTCCAATATCAGGAACACTAGCCAATATTTTTATCAACTTCATTGAAGGATAAATATTCAATACAATAATCCCCCAAGAAGGTTTTCAGATAATCTGTTATTCGTTATGTTAATGACATATTGTGTCTCTTAAACGAACTGTTAGAACGAATAAAGGAATTACGCCAAGATATAAATACACTACACAGTAACATCACCTTCCCACTAGAAATAGAACACAATGACCACCTAAATTTTCTGGAGATAACAATAGCAAAAAAACAAAACAAACACACAAACCAGATATACTGAAAACCCATAGCAACAAAACAAATAAATCACTCCTCATAAAACCATCCACACAACCACAAACTGGCTGCAATAAGACACATGCTGAACATAGTAAAAAGAATCCCTGTAACAAAACAAAATTACCAAAAAGAACCCAGCACCATAAAAGAAATAGCCAAGAATAATAGGTACAAATTACACATGGTTGATGCATTAAATAGGAAGATAATGCTACGTTGAAAACAGCTAAAACAAAAAACAACATCACTACGGCAATTCGACAACCAAAGCACAAACACTTCACCAACAATAACACCTCATATCACACAAACATCAAACAACTTAGAACACAATGGAAAGAAGTGGTATACTATGACATACTCAAACAAGCATAGTCACAAGGTAAAAAATATATTTAAAAAACAAGGGATAAACATTTCTCTCAAAACAGACAACTCGATACAAAAACAAGTCAGAATTCAATCACAAACAAACATATTAGATAACTCTGGCATATAACAACTGACATGTCAGAATTGTGATGCAGTTTACATTGGCAAAATAAGGAGACAATTCCAGACAAGGTATAAGGAACACTTGCGATCATCAAAATACAGTAATCATTCAACTTTTGCTGAACATCTTGTGATGTACACAACATCACATTTTATGATTTTGACATTGATAAAGCTATTTTTTATTTAATAATTGTAATTGTATATACTAACTCTGTATTTTTAAGTTCCAAGGTCAAAGAATTCGACGAAAAAAATTTAACACCAGGAAAAACCGTCCGCCATTATGGTGGAATCCATTATGCTCCAAAGCAGTGGCCCAAAGACGTCTCACACTATCTGCATACAAAAAGAATTCTTATCTGCACCACTACATAGCATTCCTACAGACCAATACCAGGACCAAAAAGATAGATAGATAGATATGTTCACTTTGATCCCATGTGAGAATAATCTCGGGGATGTGGAACAGTACATACACTTATTAGTAATGTCAATATTACTATATAATTGATAATGTTATTATATATTGACAACAAGTTAGCAACAACCCATTAGTATAACCAATATCTCCTGTAATCTACAAATACAATCCCGAGTTAATTAATACTTATTATGTGGAACAGTGTATACACTTGTTACCAGCATCTAATAACCAGTTATTTTCTTACCAACCAGTTACCATGTAAGGTTTCACTGTAATTTGTGACTACATATTATATTATGTTAGTTGCTATTTATGTGGAACAGTACACACACCTATTAGCAATACCAAAAACGCCTAAATTGGATGAGATACTGCGAAACTATGGGGAAGAACTCAAACGTTTCCTCTATCTGGGCCACAGTGAGAAGCCTCAAGGATAACAAATTCAACAAGGGCGCCCCTACTATCAACACATCGATTTTGGAAGAGATTATGGACAGAATCGACTCTGCTACAGTACCAAGGAGGAACCAAACTTCAAATTAACCCCTCACGAGCCTTCCGACCACTTTCTGTGCAGGCCGTTCGACATTAAAGAATTACACCAAGTCCTCAAGCGATGATCTGACACCTCCCCTGGGATAGATGATATTCACTACTCGATGATATCAAACATGCCCCAAACTGGCCTGCAGCTACTTCTAAATACTTTCAACCGGATTTGGATGAAGGAACCAATTCCATTAGAATGGAGAACGCAAGTCATAATTCCCGTGCTAAAACAAAACAAAGACCCCTTGACAGCGACTTCCTATAGACCTATATCACTAATGTCCTGCGTAGGAAAAACGCTAGAGCGACTAGTAAAAAATAGATTAGAATGGTGGGTGGAAGCGAAGAACTTGATACCTAACTCCCAAACCGGATTCAGAAAAGGGAAAACACAACAGACAACCTCGCTATATTGACCTCAGATATCAACCTCACCTTTCTTAATAAACAATTCCTAGGAGCGATCTTCCTAGACATACAATCCGCATACGATAAAGTTAACATATCCATCCTCATGCATAAATTGCAAATGCTAGGAATTCCGAAGAAATTTGTGGCAGGACTTTTCTCCCTCCTATCGAAGAGAATAATATTCGTCAGTTCGAAGAAGAACAAGATAGTCTTCCTAGGGCTGCCTCAGGGAGCTATATTAAGCCCGCTGCTATACTTGATATACTCAATGGACATTAATTCTCATCTTCCGACTAGAATTATCTCTTTACAATTCGCAGACGATGTGGTGATCTACGCCATCGGCGATACTCAGGATGAAGTTCTCACTCTTTTGAGCGAAGCTATGACAGCCCTTTCCATTTGGCTACATAACAACGGACTAGACCTATCCAACGCAAAGTCATCAGTGGTTTACTTCTCCAAAAGGAAAATCCTCTACAACTCCAGCAACCTACAGTTAGGGCCATATAGTCTAGCTCTGAAAAGACAAGGCCGATTCCTCGGGATGATACTGGACCATCGCCTCAACTGGGCCCAACATAAAGATCAACTAATAACAAAAGCCATCTCCCGCCTCAACATAATAAAAATGGTATCTGGCGTCTGGTGGGGCGCTCACCCTCAAAGCCTACTCCTGATATATCGATCTCTGATCAGACCACTAATCGACTACGGCAGCATGTTTTATCAAAACGCTAGGAAAGATGCCCTTAACAAACTAGATAGACTACAATCACGCTGCCTTACGGCCTGCTTAGGAGCCGTTCGGTCCACTACCACAAACGCATTACTAGTAGAATCAGGGGAACCTCCGCTCCACATTCGACGAGCATACCTAACTGAAAAATTTTTAATGGAAGGATTATCACTCAATAACCACCCCATTCATGAACGTCTCGAGAGGTTATCAACCATAGCAAATAGAGCGAAAAGTCGAGCTCGTCTTCCCCTGTTAAACGCCTATAAATTCTGGCTAAAATACAAAGACAAACTATCCTCGTATAATATGCTCCCAATCTTTCAAGAACCTTTCGAGCTTCGTCTAGAAAGAACCCACACAATCCTCTGGGAGGAAGCCAAATCCGGAAATTTGATCCACAAGATATCCAGATTCCTATCAAAACCAGACAACAGCTCTCTTAAAATATTCACAGACGGATCGTAAACCACTGGAAATAATAGAGTAGGAGCGGCATATTTCTGTCCCAACACAGGTAAATCGACTCAATTTTCGCTACCCGAAGAGGCATCCATCTATACAGCTGAAGCAAAAGCCCTGCTGGAAGCCATCAGATATAGCCAAAGTACCAACATAGACAAAGTCGTCATCCTGACGGACTCCCTCAGCGCACTAAAGAGCTTACAAAATACTACGTGGAATAGCCATACTCAAACTATTGTACTGGAAATTCTACAACAACTGAAACGGAACCGGGAACTTGGCATTACGACTACTCTGATGTGGATCCCATCTCACAGCGGCATCGAGCATAATGAATGGGTGGACGCCCTGGCAAAACAAGCTATCCATGAGGGAGAGGTAATCAACATGCAACTCCCGATCTCGGATATAACACATAATATCAAAGTAAGAGCCAAGGAAAAATGGCAAGAGGATTGGACGATCTCCTCAAAAATCAAAGCCTCATATTACGCAACCATTCAATCGAGCATATCTCCAAAACCTTGGTTTTACAATTGGAACAATAGCAGACGATTAATCACTACGATATCGAGAGTCCGATTTAACCACGGTAACTTCCCCAGCCACCTACACCGAATAGGGTTGAGAGATTCCCCATACTGCGACTGCTCAGACCAGGCAATAGGAGACATCAATCACATAATTTTTTCATGCAATAAATACCAACAACTCCAGGACCAAATGATGAAAGATCTTGCCAAGAACGGCTTCCCCTTTCCGACAAACGTAACCCTCCTACTTTCCAGCAACAACAAAGTAATACTTAGCATCCTCGCCAGATACTTAAAAGATGGAGGGATAGAATTCTAACCAATCTTGGAAGTTAAAACAGGAAATGACTATACTTCAAACCTAAAGCCCAAACCACAGCACAACCCCACTTCCGCGCAAGCACAACATTTTTTTTTTTTTTTTTTTTTTTTTTTTTTTAACAGTTTAACGTCCCTTTTTAACAACGTGGTCTTTAGAGACGGTAAAGGATGGGGGCAAGGAATGGGAAGGAATTCGGCCATGGCCTTTTGAAGGAAGCATCCCGGCATTCACCTGGAGTGATTTGGGGAAACCATGGAAAACCCAAATCTGGATGCCCGGACGGGGATTCGAACCGCCGTCCTCCCGAATGCGAGGCCAGAACGCTATCCGTTACACCACCACGCTCGGTGCAAGCACAACAACTAGTTTGGCAAAATTAACAGTATCCTCACCAGTCTACCGATTGAGGCCAACACCAGATAGATCAACCCTCTACAGATTATTTGTCAAAGAAATACGGCGATTTAGACTAATCAATAGAAAATAATGGATATACAGAACCACCGATTACTAAGTCTAGTTGATGTATTGTCTAGCAACGCTTTTTAGATTATGGTACTTAAGAAGGCACTTGAAATTTGAATATTGTAAATAGCATATACATTCCACAAGATTGTAATAAGTTTTACCTAATATAGATAAGGAAATGTGTAAATAGATAGGTTACACAAATGGATGTAAGAAGCTTTGTAAAAATGTAGATTGGCTGTATGGTCTCTAACCAAATGCCATTAAAATAAAGATAAAATGTCAAGATGAATATAATAAGATCTCTGGAAAATAAAGAACAGTCGATATAGAGTTGAATAAAAGATTTGAAAGGAAGAGGACGAGTTGGTTTTGGAAAGCACATGTTTTAAGGGAAGAGATGAAACAGAATGGCTAGATGGAAGCCACGAAGAATCCTGGCGGGATTAAGAAGAGAAAAATATTAGCCTGAGGTCAGAAGGTTTAGGGTTTTGATAAAGATAATGGAATATGAGTTTGGAAATGATAATTGTTTGTTTAATACAAAATATAGGAATTATGAGATAAGTAGAAAGTGTTTTATTTGATATTGATATGGGGTTACGTTGCCCATATAAACAATATCGTAGTTTACGATATGGAAGACGAAACTCTTATCCCTGCATTTAATATAACCAATAACACATATACATATGTACATTACATTACATTGAAATATCATAACAATGCAACTGTTAATATTACTTTCGGCTTCTATATTGGCGGCAATGTCGTCTCTGTGTTTTGTACGCCTCGCCAACGGTGTACTCACTGGTTATTTTATCGTTTCCATGGTTACTCGTCAGCGAGCATCGTTGCTACTGCGCTAGGAGCCGCCGCGACAACGACGGAACTGCGCTGACAACTGCTAAGGCCACTGGGGAACTTTACCCGGCGAACGGATCTTGTGGTTCTCGGGTTGTCTGGCGTATCGTGATCTGTAGTTGTCTTTGCTTTGTTGATTGATATACTAGGTAGTTCTGTCACAGCACTACGTTCGATGTTAGGATAATCGTTATTGAGCATAAAGGCAGGTTTTACTCTTTCTATGCTGACACGTACCGGTTTATCTTTGTTCAAAACAGTCAAAGTTCTATCCCGGCGATCTAACACGCGGTGTGGGCCAGTATATGGTGGCTGCAGGGCACCACGTACTGAATCATCCCGAAGATACATGTGAGTGCACGTTTCAAGGTCCTTGAAAACAAAGGTCGAACTGTGACCATGTCTGGTCGCTGGTGTTGGACGTAGTCTGCGCATTTGTTGACATAGTTTGTCCACGAAGTCGGATGAATCTTCCAGGCGTTCTTCCGTCGCGGTGCACAGTAATTCACCCGGGAGGCGTAGTGGTTCACCATACACAAGTTCGGTAGAAGAGGTGCCGAGGTCTTCTTTGTAGGCACTACGAATACCGAGAAGAACGATGGGAAGGGCTTGCAGCCAAGACATACCTGGATGCCACATAATAGCTGCTTTGAGTTGACGATGGAATCTCTCCACCATGCCATTTGAGCAGGGGTGCCAGCAAGTGGTGCGGGTTCTTAGCGCTCGAGTCAAGAGCCCCAGGTTCCGGAGCAGTACAGATTCAAACTGCCTGCCTTGGTAGGTGGTAGTATGTAGAGGGGATCCAAATCGTGAAATCCAGCAAGCTACGAATGCGTTGGCAACGTCCTCTGCGGTGGTGCGTTCTTAAGGCCAGATCTCTGGCCAGCGAGTAAATCTATTGATGGCTGTTAGGCAATAACG
This sequence comes from Vandiemenella viatica, assembly GCA_031002005.1. Taxonomy (NCBI): domain Eukaryota; kingdom Metazoa; phylum Arthropoda; class Insecta; order Orthoptera; family Morabidae; genus Vandiemenella; species Vandiemenella viatica. The sequence goes on along the minus strand of JARYHS010009186.1, from coordinate 4,995,717 downwards.
ATAGTTTCCTGACGCTGGAAGTGGTTCGATTATGTTCAAATAAACATGTTGAAACCGGGCAGATGGCATTGTAATGTTTCCGACTGGTGCGTTTGTGTAACACGTAACTGGCGCGCTGACAATCTTGGCAGACTCGGACCCATGCGCGGCAATCTTTCGCCATGTCAGGCCAGACGAAACGTTCTGATACCAAACGAGTAGTAGCTCTGGCCCCGGGATGAATCAGGCCGTGAACGGACGTAAAAGCTGCTTTTCGGAATGATATGGTGATAAAGGGCCTGGGTTTTCCGGTTGAGGTGTCGCAGAAGAGGATAGTGGTACTGCCAGGTACTGGGACTTGCTCCAAGCGAAGTGATGTTTCGCCATTGATGAAAGAACGGATTTCCGGATCGTCGTTCTGAGAGTCTGCCAGAGCAGAAAAGTTCAAGTTTCTGTCTGCGATTCCGTCGACCCGGGACAGTGCGTCTGCGACTACATTGGAAGAACCTTCAATGTGTTCAATATTGGTGGTGAACTGCGCAATGAACGATAATTAATTCAGTTGCACAGGCGGGAGCTTGTCGCGGCGTTGTTGAAACGCGTACGTAAGTGGCTTGTGATCGGTGTTAATTGTAACCTGATGGGTTTCCAAGATGTGCCGAAAGTGTTGGGTGGCTTCGTAGATAGCGAGTAACTCGCGATAGTACGCTGGCCATTCTGATTGCTTTGGTGAAAGCTTCTTAGAAAAGAAGGCTAAAGGCTGCCACGTAGCATTTACGTGCTGTTGTAGACAAGCCCCTACTGCTATGTTGGAAGCATCAGTAAACAATCCTAGAGGTGCATTGAGATCAGGATTAAGTAGTAGCGTCGATTTGGCAAGGCTGGCTTTGCAGGCATTAAACGTGCTTTCCAGTTTCGGATTCCAAGGTATAGGTTGAGAGCCTCGTAGGTTGGATACTGCCGAGTGCAGAGAAGCCTGATATTCTGCTCCTGAAGGTAGGAAACGGCGGTAAAAGTTCACCATTCCCAAAAAGCGTCTGAGTTCACGGACTGTCTGTGGATGAGGGAAGTTTTGCAGGGCGCTGATCCGATCTGGTAGTGGTCGAGTGCCAGCGGCAGAGACTTCGTATCCCAAGAAGGTAACACCTGGAGAGGATAAAACACTCTTACAAGCGTTAACGAGAATCCCATAAGATGACAGCCTTTTGAAGAGTAATCGCAGATGGCGCTCGTGTTCTTCAGGGCCCTTAGAGAATACCGATATGTCGTCTACATAGGCGAAGGTGAAGTCTAAGCCAGATAGGACTTCATAAATGAAAGGTTTGACTGGCATTCCGTTACCCGAAAGACATAAACGGAAACTTAAAAAGTCCAAACGGAATAATAATTGCTGTCTTTGGAATGTCGTCCGGGTTCACAGGAACCTGAGTGTAGGATTTGACTAGGTCGACGACTGAGAAGATAGTGCATCCACGCAACTGGTGTTCGAAATCATAGAGATGGTGAGGTGGATACCTATCTGGAATTGTCTGTGCACTGAGAACTCGATAGTCTCCACAGGGACGCCAACCCTTGTCTTTCTTTGGGACCAGATGGAGAGGAGAGAACCATGGTCCCTCTGAGCGGCGCGCTGTGCCCTCCATTAACATTGCTTCGAACTCTTTCTTAGCAATCTGAAGACAGTCTGGAGCGAGGCGACGAGCACGACAGGAGACAGGTAGTCCAGGTGTTGTGCGAATGAAATGTACGGTAGAGTGCTTTATTTCTCTCGGCATTCCAGGTGGGCGCGTGAGATCTGTGAAATCTCGCAATATTTCATGAAAAACAGTAGTGGCCTTTAGTGATTTCACACTAGGTTGCTTCCAGTTAGCCGGCTGTACAGGTACTGACAATCCTGTCAAGCTGTCGATGATACACTTGTTGTGACAATCCGGGAGCAAGTGATAATGTGCAAGGAAATCGGAACCTATGATAGGAACGGCTACATCAGCTATTATAAATCTCCAAGATAAACCGCGCCGCAAGCCGAGGTTCAGCTTGAGAAACAAAGTGCCATAGGTATGAACAGTAGTCATTTACCGCTACAAGTTCATATTTGTTGCGTTGATGACGCCCTTTTACAAAATCTTTCGGGAAACAGCATAATTCAGAACCAGTATCGATTAAAATTTTTTGTCTGCTATTTCTGTAAAAGACAAAAAGGCGGTTACCACCTGTTGGGCAGCCGTCTACCGCCATCACTGGCTGCCATTGGGGTTTAACTGAAAGTTACATGGTTGTTGCCATTTGCGAGCTTGGCCGTGAAAACAGAGGTGGTACGAGGAAACCTGAGAGGTGTCAGTACGCGGCGAAGAATCGCGGCTGTTGTGAGCGTGCCGCGGCTTCGGGGGCTGGCTTCGAAAACGAGAACCTGTGTGAAATGAGGCTTGCAACTGCTGCGAAAGTTCTTCTATGCGCTTTGCAAGCTGACTTACCTCGGTATTAGCAGGTAACATCGGCGTGCAGAGCAGTGTAGAAACTGCCATAATTTTGTCGGCTAGTATTGCAACTTTGCCTAGTGGTGTGTCGGCTTAAGTTAGCAAGATAGCTTGCACCTGTGACGGTAGGCGCTGAATCCAAAATATCCGGAGGAGATTGTCTTGCACTTGAGTGGCACCAGCTAGTGGTCTTAAGTGTCTTAAAAACTGGGATGGTTTCCGGTCACCAAGCTCTTCCTCAATTAACAGCTGGCGAACTCGCTGCTCTTCTGTTGCAGAGAGGCGACGAATTAACTCGTTACGCAAGTGTTCATATACATTTTCAGGAGGTGGATATATTATAATACCTTCCACTTCGGCCGCATAGCGGCTGTCCAGCTGTGAAATTATATGAGCGTACTTTGTCGAATCTTGCGTAATGCCCGCGATGCCAAATTGTGCTTCTGCCTGTGCAAACCACAGTGCCGGTTTGTCCGGCCAGAAAACAGGCAATTTCACGGCAAGATGTGCCAACCTACAAGACTGTAGATTGCAGGGATTGCTGTTGAAGCATTTGCTGTCGCAGAATGTGATTTTGCTCCTGTAGCTGGCGTAGTTGATCTTGGAGTTCGTCCATTGATCAAAAGAGTTCGGATTTTTCGTCGTCGGGGTCACCAATTATGGGGTTACGTTGCCCATATAAACAATATCATAGTTTACGATATGGAAGATGAAACTCTTATCCATGCATTTAATATAACCAATAACACATATACATATTTACATTACATTACATTGAATGTCATAATAATGCTACTGTTAATATTACTTTCGGCTTCTATATTGGCAGCAACGTCGTCTCTGTGTTTTGTACGCCTCGCCAATGGTGTACTCTCTGGTTGTTTTATCGTTGCCACGGTTACTCGTCAGCGAGCATCGTTGCTACTGCGCTAGGAGCCGCCGCGACAACGACGGAACTGCGCTGACAACTGCTAAGGCCACGATGTGTTTCCGCCACATTGAGATTGAAATATAGATGTAGGCAAAGGAGTTGATTTAAAGTTTGTATTTTATTTTTTTTATTTTTTTATTTATCAATCTTATGGATCCCTGCTTAGGAAAGACCTCTGGGATGTGAAACATGTCATACAAGAATTGATTAATAATAATTTGATTTACAGCGTGAGTATCGAAATAAAACCAGCAACGGACAAAGAGGGATTAAGGAAATCCTTATGTACTGTTCTAGTGCAGGAAATATAAGCAAAAGTATTAATTTAAAAGTATGATAAAGTAACACTCACATGTGTTCTCTACAAAATAAGGGAACGATACAGGGTACATTACAAATTGGGGACCGTGACAGGACGATTTATTACAATATAATTGTTACCCAAAAATACTAGTGCCTTCGATGGATACCACGCTGACAAGGCAAGTAGAAAACTTGATATTATTTATAAAAGAAAGTTTAGAGAAGAGATAAATTTGAAAAATATTGTGTATTAAAAAGTAATTGATTAAATAAAAATAGTAATTGTTGAGACTAAAACGCAGTGAAAAGGAAAATTATAATTTGGACTTTATTAGTAGTAATCTGATAGATTTATGTATCAATACGCCAGCGCAGAGATTATTACAATATATTAGTGAAGCGCATACATTATCTGTGAATAACGACTGTGTGAATGATTTGTGTAATTGTGGAAATAAGTACGGGTTTGTAGTGATTATTAATATTTCTGAAGTGCTACATTGAAGTAAAAAGTAAATATATTCTTAATTAGCAAGAATGTAACTAGATATTGAAAGAAGAAAAAAAGTAATTGTTACGATTTAACTATGCAAAGATACGAGTAAGTAACTTGTAACGGGTACTCGCGATATTCGTGTTTGTATAGTTAAAAGTTCGTTGAAGCAATTGAGAAGCTACACTTCCTAACACGAATTTTCTTAAGCTTTCTTCCACCACTAATTACTCTTTTAATTAAAGGTTCGTTTTGCCGTGCGGTCGCCAGTCTTTCGGCTATGCTAATTGGTTAATTAAAGTCACAGAAGAAGAACACATATGCGTACTAGTTTTCGTAGATTTATTCCTCTGAGACTACACAGTCAACAAGCATGCCACCAGACAATAATACTAATGTTTCTTCGTCACCGAAGATAGCAGATTCAAGTACAGTCAAAACAACTAAATAAGCAGTGAGCACAATTCTCGAAACTAATTAACAAACAATCGCCATAGTCCGATTCTGCAGTAGTTTACTAAACACAGTCTATATTGAATCAGGTCACTCGGAAGAACCTTCATAGTCCAACATATACTTTAGCACACATCCCACAGTGTTCTTTAGTACGGAACACACGCCAAGCGGCCGTACGATGTATTCACGGGATAAACACACTGCCGTAAACCTTCCGCTCCCGCCGGCTGTTCCGTACGTTACCCCTGACAATCACTGACTCCTCGACTCCCCGCGCTCGGCGCTCGCCCACCGCCAAAGACCTTACATACCTCTCAGATTACACTATCCACTCCAAATATAACCGTAACGTTCATGGTTACGTTACAAACTGTTACCGGATTGATTAAAACATGATGGAAAGTAATAGGAAAAGAAATCTTAATAGATGACGAAAATAATTTGATTAATAGTAATGTGTCAATAAATAACTGTAGTGTGATATTTTGGGAAGAAAGAAAGTTATTAGCGTCGCCGGATAGAGTAACGGTTACACGGAAAGAAACAAAGGAACCGATAGCAGATAGCAGTAACGTTTTGTATATGCTCGTCAACCAAATGGAGCGAAATTTACAACAAAGTAGAGAAATTCAAGAAGTATTGATGGATAAATTTAAGACAAAAATTTCTGGATTGGGAAGAGATCTCGGGGAAAAGATTAATAAATTAACTAAGGACTATGTGAGCAAAGAATATGATATCAAAGACGCTGCGTCACAAAGAGTAGGTAGAAATTTGAGCTACCTGGACCAAAACATTTCTGACCCGGTCGAAAAGCTTGATGTATGTTATCGTGATTTGCGAACTGAAATTGAACAGGATAATTTCGGAATCGATCAAACTAATGATTTAAGGAAGTAACAAGCATTAAAAATACAGGGAGAAACACATAGAACTAGAAAAGAAATTTTACAAATAAATAAAAAATCACGTGAACGAAAGGACAGGATGAATAATTATGAAAACATTGTAAGGAGAACCGTTAGTGACGATTCGAGAATTTTTGGACTGATAGAGCAAAATAATATTGTCTACGGAGTACAGGATTGTAGACTGAAATTACCAGAAATTAAGTTTGTACCAGGTGGTGAAGTACATTTCAGCTTTATTTATGAAGGTGTATAGTGCTGATTTACATTCTTTTTGGACTGATAAGGAGTAAATTAGGTACGTTAGAAACATGTTGCAAGGAGATGCCTATAATTGGGGGCATCGAAGTTGGTTTAAAATGTGAAATATTTAAAACATCTTTTCTAAACAAGTACTGGTCGAAACAGATACGCGAAGTGTAAAGAGTAATTTCAGAAATTGCAGACCTTATAGTAGGTAAGGAATCTGCGTAAGTTTTGTGAAGATAAGATAAAAGAATTGAAGTACCTAGACGATCCCATGAGTGTTAAGGATGTATTAGACACGCTACAGCAAAAACTACCTATAGCTGTACAAGGGAAATTGATTTTGCAACAATGGAATAGTATAGAAGAATTTCTTGGACCGATGGACCGAATAGATAAATGGAAGGGCATGTTTGAAGCAGATAATGACTTTACAAAAGGATATAATCGCAACAACTGTGGAAGATATGAGGCCAAAGATTAATATAGGAAAGAAAAAGAAAATTTGAGAAGTGGTTTCGGCAATTTTAATAGAAATCAATAAAGGTTCCACGACACACATAGAAACAATGATCTGGAGGATTATCGTCGTGAAACAGTCGATACGAAGAGGAGAGATGTTATAAGAAATCAAACGTTGGAAAACCTGTAACCGAGGCTGATGTGGTCCGTTCAGTCTCGGGGGGCAAGAGGTTAGGACCGCAAATACATGAAGAAGTAAAGAAGAATTATAATGTTTGCAGATTAGTATTAAAGTGTAAATCTATGCAAGAAGTGAAGAATAAAGTTGAGAAGAACAAAGACATGAATGATGATAAAAAAGAAGAATTACATCATGCAGCTGAATACAATGTGATGAAACAATATGTAAATATGCCAGAACCGGTAAATGATGACGGGCCTTTACAGTGGTGGAAATGTTTCAAGATGGGTGAAAAGAAAAAAGAAAGATAAGACACAAAAGGGCATGATTTAGAATAGAGAGATAAGGCCATAACAGAAATATTGGGAGCAGTTGATCCAGATGATATAAATAAAGAAGTGGTTGTTAATAACAAAGAAGAGAGCGATAAAGAACCAGATAATGAAGAAAAGGAAGAGGAAGTTGAGATTAAAGAAGAAGTGGAAAATAATGATTTTAATATCAAAGAAGAAAACAACAATAAGAAGTCAGATAATGATGATGATGATGGAGAGGAAGAAGAAGAAGGGGAGAAGATGATGATGATGAGGATGAAGAAGAAGGAGAAGAATATGATGGTGAAGAGATTAATTCCGAAGAAGAGGACAGCAAGAAGAAGTCACTCACTGATGAAGAAGAAAATAATGAAATTATAGAAGAGGAGAATATTGAAGAATCTAATATTGGAGTAACCGAAGTTGACATTAAGACTACAATGATTTTCAAAGTAAACCCGAGAAGATAAAAGGAATTATTTGATGTATTCTAAAAGGCAGAACAAGATACGGCAAATGAAGTAGATGACCAATGGAAGAAAAGAGAAGGGATATGATGAAGGGAAGAACTTAAGCAAAAAGGTAAGAAAAGTAATAAATTGGAAAACAGGGAAGAAACAAGGATTGGATTTAGAATATGAAGGCCGAAATGTAAAAAGGCGTATGTTTAAAGAATTGGATGCAAGGAATATGGACTGAAATTTCAATCCTGATGGTGTCAACAAGGAAGATGAGCAATTTTTTTTTATTTTGTTTTATTTTTTTGATGTTTTGTTTGTTTTCTGTTATATAGTAATAAGTGGTGACATTCCGTATTGGTCGAATTGTAAATTCTTTGTTGACCAATATGTAATGTGGGGGGCATGTGTGAGGTACACAACCTCACATTTTGTGATTTTGACATTAATAAATGTAATTTTCTTTTTTTCTGTATCTTTGGAATACCGTGGAAACACGATCCGCACGAACACGTTATAAATAAATATAGTTAATAGTTATTTTTTATTGTAATAGTACTTCGAAACTCTAAATTCTAATACATTTTACTACTGTGAGCGTTAGTGTTTTTATTCGTGCAAAAAAAAAAAAAAAATTATTTGTGATTTAGTGCTTTGGTCTGTTCCGTGTTTGTTTAATTTTTTGAACGCTCGGATTAGCGTACGTTTCCACTGCAACCGAGTTCGGCCGAATTTTCACTCTGCCGATTCAGTCTGCCGACTGAAAGTGGTCACACTGGCGCGGATTCAGTTGTAAACATATCGCGTTGCATACATTGTTCACCAAATTATTGGAACAGCCAATTAAATTTCGTCAATACTTCAGAATGAACCCGGACACATTTTTTTTATATTTTGGAAGGAATCCGACCTGCTATAGAAAAATATTCGAACTTCAGGAAATGTATTTCTCCGGAAGAAAGACTTGCTGTGACACTGAGGTACTTACCTAAGCCGATTTTATTTAATGCAGGTGCACTTGACTTGTTCGATACCAAATTCTCTGTTCTGAAACCTAACAAATATACAAAACAATACATTCATTATCCAAAGATCCCAATAAGAGACTGGCTCTGTGGGATGTGGAAAGTTGTCAATTTATAGTTAAACATATTCATTACAAAATACACATACGGGTACACCAGATGATGGACAGTCATAGCACACATTAATTATGACAACTACAAAAACTACTCGCAATTATTTTTTATAGATACCTTAGAAATAAAATCTTTGAGAGAGTAGAAGGAGTTGTCAGTAAAAATTCTTTCAATTTTTTCCTGAATTTAATTTTGTTATCTGCTTGACATTTAATATCTACTGGGAGCTTATTGAAGATATGTATGCTTGAATATCGGTGACACTTTGTTTTCTATTCAGAAGATAAGAACTAAGCCATTTATTAAAAATGCCATCTCTACAATAATGCTTTAATTTCTGTATCAGAATTTCATGATCTACACAGTCACAAAAAATTCCCAAAGGTATTAATTGTCATATATGACTTCTAAAATATTGTCTGTTGAATGACTCTTCTGAAAACCAAATTGTGATTTAGTTAGAATATTATTATTTTGAAGGTGAACCAATTTTCGGTTGTTTTCGACTTGGCGATTCCGGCCGCCTGGCGACTGTGAACGTGACGTCATGGACACGTGACGTTCACGTACAGTCAATCGCGTATAAAAATATGTCACTAACGGGACTGCGCGGGAAGTGTGTTACCGGACATCTGCGGCCGCTTACCAGCGGCCGCCTGCATCTGATGCACCTTCGGGATATCAGTTTATGTTGATATTGTACAGCTTTAAATTATTGTGACCGAGCGTAGCGAGGGCACAATAGCCACAAAAATTGACTGTACGTGAACGTGACGTCACGATGACGACACGTTAACAGTCGCGAGGCAGCGGTATCGCCAACTCGAAAATAACCGAATTTTCTTTGACATGAATATCATTACTTGTTTGATTGTTTTCCCCTACTTCCTTTTTTAAGATTCCCCATATTGGCTTAATTTTATTTTCAGAGGCATGAATTTTACTTTTATAATACATATTTTTAAATTCTATAATAACCTTTTTCAGTATTTTGGAGTACTACTCCTAATGTGTTAACAACATGCTGACTATTCCAGAGGCAATATATTATTTCCTTTTACAAATACATGATATTCTAAAGCCCACAGTTATCCATGGTTTTTGTTCTTTGTGAGAAACACATCTTTCAAGGGAAAGCAACTTTCGGAGTAATTTAATATGATGTTACTAAAAATGCTGTATTTTCATCCATACCTTGTGCACAGTAAATGTTTTCCCAGTTTGTAGTGTTCAGGCACTGTCTTGGAGATAGTTCCTACTGAAGTGTCGATAGTTTTACTGGGTGTCACAGTCTGAGTCCACTGACAGATGGCTTGATTGTATAACTGAATGATTATCATCATAATTCTAGTGGCAAAATTTCATACCTGAGTTGAAGTGACTATAGAGTCCTGCATGACTTCACAGGCTATTTAAAAATCTACAATAAAATCACTACAGAAGACTATGTTAGCTACTTTTCTGCTTAATAATGTTAATAACAGTTCAAGTTAGTTCAGAAAAATACAGATGTATTTCTTCAAAGGTTCCCGCTGGGATACACTTCATTTGATCAAAAAAAAAAAAAAGGAAAAGTCTCTACTTTATTACCAGAACAAAAGTTGAATTTTGTATGGAGCAATGGTTATCTTTATTTTAAATTAAATAACAATATATTATTAAAATTTTTACTGTGGTTATAAATGATCAATGCAGCATAATCTATTGCCAACTGAAATCGAAAATTCATTAGGTGTGAGCAGAAATAAAAACAATCATTTCTTATGACATAATTTATATGCTTTATTTAAAATAGTTAAATTTAAAATTTACAAATCAGTCTCCTTCATTTGGGTTTGACCAAGAGGCTAAAAATGAACGTAAATCCAATGGGACCACATTGTCTGGGAAAGATGATGAAGAAGGCAATGTCTTTTCCTCTTCCATCAGAACTTGCTGGATTTTTGTCCTGACTGCCAGCTTTCTTTGTAGTGGGACCGCACGAAAATGTGGCAACAGGCTCATGAGAAAATGGTAGTCTTCATCTTTACTTTCGACTGATGACGCTGATGCCTGTCTGATCTGCTGTAGCTGTTGAAGCTTTCTTTCCTCCAATGCGAGAAACTGTGCCATCCTGTCAGTTTTTGCTTTTTTCGCTTTCACCTTCGGAGAATGTATTTCTTTGCCCAAACTGCTACTATTGTCATTGGGTACGTCAATATCAACAGTAACCACATCGGCTTCTTCATAACATTTGGGTGAAGTATCGTCCAATACTTCCTCTTCTGTGTATTCAGTATTTTGGGCCAAATAAGATGAGGGTTGAATGCTGCTTTTCATCTTTCTTGGTTGGAATACATCACGAAGAAATGAAAGAGGCTCGTAAAACTTCCACGTGGTGTTACATCTGGCTTCGCTGCCAGTTGGCTGGTTCGTTTTTTTAATGTGTTCCTTGCGAAATACATCTCGCAAGCTGGACCACTTCGCTTTAACAGCACTACCTGTAAATCAAGAACAAGAATTGTAACTTACTACCTCATTGACACAAGCATAATTATTTACATCAGTTATATTTTTTCATTTATTAGGCTAGTAAATGAAGGATTATTTATTTGGTAGTTATATTAATTTATTTTATTTACTTTTTTTCAGATTTCTGTCAACTGGTATAGCATACAGATCTTTGGCATTTTCATATAGGATAGCTCACTGCACTATTTGCAAGATAGTGTATGATACGTGTGACGCAATTTGGAGTGTTTTGTTGGAAGACACATGCCTTTTCCGACAAAAGATATACTAAAAAAGAATGCCGAGAAATATCAAGAACTATGGAATTTCCCAAATTGTGTTGCTGCCATTGATGGAAAACATGTGCACATCAGATGTCCTACGTTAACTGGTTCCAAATACTACAATTACAAAAATTTCTTCTCCGTGATTCTTCAGGGACTGGTTGATGCAAACTATAGATTTGTAAGTGTAGATGTTGGTGCTTATGGAAGGCAAAGTGATAGTGGTGTTTTTCAGGAATCTAATTTGTTTCGACATATCGAAAATGGAACTTTTCCTTTCCCTGGACCAAGAAAACCCACAGGTTCCAATACTATGCTTCCATATGTCATTCTTGGAGATCAAGGTTACCCTCTCAAGGAATATTTAATGCGTCCTTATCCAACAGCCAACACGAATGAACCACACGATGTTGAAACCTATAACAAGAGGCATAGTCGAGCCAGAAAAACCGTGGAGTGTGCATTTGGATTACTTGTTGTAAAATGGAGATGCTTGAAGACTGAGCTGCAAATCAACCCTGATCACGTGGACAAAGTAGTTAGTGCTGTATGCTTGTTGCACAATATCATCATTGACAAAGAGGGGGTAGATGAGAATTGGTTGGAACAACATGAGCCTACAGCTGCACCATCTGCAGGATCTAGGCGCTATAACAGAGCAAGGCGTGAAGCTTACAATATTCGTGATGAGTTTAAACAGTATTTCAGTGGACCAGGAGTGGCTGAATTTTGAAATGTAAAATGTACAGTTTGAATTTTGTTGGCATATTCTTAAATAAAATTATGTCTGGTTTACTGTTGTTGATTTTTTTCCAACCCAAGTTGCACATGATTAGATATTTAAGTCACATTTCCTTTTGATAGAAAATTGGTTGATTGTTTTTGTTCATGTGGAATGGGGATTCAGCACTAAGCCACAGTGCTTCTCTTAATTTATAAAGAATTTCATATTGCTTGGTGACCATGAAGTACATCGGATATATGTAAGCAAGATCAAGGTATATTTTTAATAGTTTTAATCTTAGGAGGATGGCTTTGTTTAGAGGTAAGGTAGGGTTACCATTTACTGCATCTCAAATATACTCAAACAAATAAGTGAATAGGTGTTCAATTTTTGGGATTTTTGAATGAAATAAAAGTTCTTAAGCGTAAGCTCACTTCGTCGTAGAATTTAATCCTCCTAATTATGTAAAATCTATTGAGTAAACAAAATGTTGACTGTAACCAAGAAGTGAACAGCAATAAAGGTCAGTGGAACTTCCCTGGTAAACAAACTACCAGTGAATGAACATACATTTGTTTCTGTGTATCAGAATGATTTTCTTTCTTTTTTTTCCAGCATACATATATATATATATATATATATATATATATATATATATATATATATGTTATACAAACAACTGTATGACCTAAATACACCTTTTATGCATATAGTAAAAGGGCAGACTGACATAATTATGCTACTACAAATAGTCAAGCTCTGGCAGATTGCAAATAAGCAAGAACAGTTGGATTAGTAAGGGTGGGCACATTTTCAGTACAGTATGCTTCCTGTTAGTGCTAGCTAAGTTCCTTTTAATATTTTGGTTGACAAAGAACCCTTTATACTCTCTCGATGAGTGCCTAAAAAGTGATAAAAATTCAGTTTTAATGATTTTGTTACATATTCTTTCTCTAATTTTGTGTGACTTAAATTTTAATATAAAATGTTAGAGTCTCATTTCATCATGACAGCTGTTATAATTTAATAAGATAATCCGTAATAATTCTCAAAATTCAGAAAGCACTTAAGAAAAGTGACATTTCTCCATCTGATGTTAAGAAAATTAACTTTAATAAGTGCATACAAAATAGGCATAAAAAATTAAGGAAAACTGCACCAAAATCTTCACAAGAGAAAGCTATTTATTTTATTGTAAATACAGAGAGGAACATGGCAATATATCGAATGAAATGGAAATGAATAACACTGAAAAAATCCTGCTAAAGGTCCCAAAATTTTTGAAATTGATCTTTATCCAGCCTACAGTTAATGATGACTAAATTCATTCTGTTCAGCCTGATTTTTGTGATCAAACTATAAACTTCCATCATGATTGTGAACTCCAGCCTAGCAATGAACCTACTTTGTTATCAACAACACATACTAAGCCTACTACTCTGAGTTCAAGAAGTTCCACACTACTTCCACACATTTCCTCACTTCCACAGGCCTAAAATCTCCCAACATTTCATACAAAGCTCAAAGTCAAGAGGATATTTGGAATGAAAAGTTTTCTTGGGCTGATATTTCTGGAGAATGGGGAAGCCATCCAGTCAAAAGAAAAATGTTTACAACTAAATAAAGCATTTTGAATATAGTTGAATTAAAAAGGTTTGCCAATTTTTGTAAACTATTTTAATTTTAAACTCTTAAGTGTTCATTCATTGGTCTGATTACCCTACATTCCCAGGAATGAGAGGTAGGTTTTTGGAAGTATAGTATATTTTTCGATTCAGCGTACCAGAAAACATATGCCACGTATAAAAAAATAAAAATATTCACATTATGCAAAATATCGTATCGGTATCTAATGATAATTTTGTTGCAGACAGGTTAGGTTCTTACTTTCAAGATCCATTAGATCCGCAATTTCCTGCCACAGTTTTCTGCTAGTATCCCTGTCGTGATACGACTTCGAAGACGTATCCCACAATGGTTTTCTTTCTTGTACCAACATAATAAGCAACTCTAAATCCATGACGAAATTTATTGCTGCAGCAGAAACAAGTAGAGAAAACAACCAAATCTAGCCAAAGCACTTCGACCTTCGAGCACGCGGAGAGAACAACAAAACACGATTGCGTTCGGCCGAATGAAACAAAATTATTTGGTCGGGGACGGAAGTCTGTAGAGTTTGGCGGAGTTCCGCCGAGTAGGTCGGTCATAGTGTATCCATGGAGGAAGGAAATTCTGTTTTCCGGTGGTGAATTCTATATTAAGGACGGCCACGCGCAGGCAGTGCTGTAAATTCAACCGCCTGTCGCGTGATCTGCGCGACACCCGGACACCCGAAGACAGACGAACCGTGATTAACCTATCGGGGAAAGAAATTGACGAAGGTGCTATCTCAGCCCTGAAGAAAGGATTGAACTTCGCACCGGCTCCACGTTCCTTGCCTATCATGAACATCATCAGCGGAGTGGAACAAGCTGTGCGTAATATTCCAACGGACGCAGCGGAAGAGGTACGCCGGGAGACAACGCGCATCCTGACGAGGGCCAGACCACCTAAGCCCAATATGACCGCAGCTGAACGAGCCGGCTTACGTGTTTTACGGGAAGACTCCGAAATCTTGGTTTTACCAGCTGACAAGGGAAATTCGACTGTAATTCTGACCAACGCTGACTACCACCAGAAGATGTGTGAAGTTTTAGATGATGAGGCATATCGTGTGCTTCCGCGCGACCCCACGGCACGGACAGTCAGAAAAACCAATATAAAAGAAGCTGGATTGGCGGAAGAAACAGTGAAGAATTTGACAGTCCGAGCCCCAAGACCACCAAGATTGTATGGCCTACCAAAAATACACAAAGAGCATGTTCCGATGCGGCCGATAGTTAGTGCCATAGATTCGCCGACGTACAGGTTGGCCAAATACCTCACACGTCAGTTAAGTCCGTTTGTGGGTCAATGTGCACACCACGTTAAGAACTCTGCTGCGTTTGTGGAAGTGGTTAAAACAATGAGACTAGAGCGTGACGATATTATGGTCAGTTTGGATGTCACATCGTTATTTACGCGGGTGCCGTTAAGGGAAACAATCGAACTACTTAGTGAACATTTTGACCAAAAACTCGTGGAATTATTCAGACACACGCTCACGTCGACGTATTTCGTGTACCAAGAAAAATATTACGAACAAACGGATGGCGTGGCCATGGGGTCCCCGTTATCTCCAGCGATTGCCGATTTTTACATGGAACATTTTGAGCATGTAGCTCTTGACGCGGCCCCTTTAAAGCCCAAATGTTTTTATAGATTTGTTGACGACACATTCCTCGTGTGGCCTCATGGGATACCAGCCCTAGATGAATTTGTGAACTATCTCAACGGCGTTCACCCCAATATCAAGTTCACGATGGAAATCGAAAAAAGATGGCGCACTTCCTTTTCTGGATGTATTGGTACATCGAAAGCCGAACGGAAGGTTGGGGCACAGTGTTTATAGAAAACCCACACACACTGATCGTTATCTAAACGCCTTAGTTTTCATCACCCATCTCAGAAGCGCGGCGTACTGAATACGTTGGTCCACAGGGCAAAGGCGGTATCCGACAATCAGCATCTACAAGAAGAGCTGCGACACTTAGAACGCGTGTTTAGGGCCAATGGTTATAGTTCCAAAGAAATTCGACATGCGATTATCGGAAGAAGAAACAAAAACAAAACGGATGACAGGGAACGAGAAACCCCACGTGCCTTTTTGCCCTTCTGCGGAGCGGTGACATCAAAAATAGCCAGGCTGCTCAACAAGCAAGGCATCCGCTCCATCTTTCGGCCCCCACCTAAGATCCGTCAGTTATTACGAACCCCGAAAGATTGTATAAATCTCCGGGCCCCTGGAGTGTATAAAATTCCTTGTGAGTGTGGCTCTTCCTATATAAGACAGACTTTGAGAACGATCGATGAAAGGCGCAAAGAGCATATAAGATACTTTAAGTTGGGGCAGAAAGAAAAATCGGCTATAGTAGAGCACGCCCTTGAAAACTGTCATGAGCCGTGCTTTGACAAGACGACACGCCTCTGCCATGCTAATAATTTTTGGGATATTGTCGTGAAAGAGGCGATTGAAATCAGAGTTAATAACAATGTGATAAATCGGGATCAAGGACTTAACATAAGTCAAACATGGAGGCCAGTTATTAGACAATTACGAAACACACGGGAACGGACCATATTTGGGCATAACAACAACCGGAACATGACGTCACCAAGCAGACCCGCCCTCCGCGCGAGTCCCCCTCCTCTCCCGTCCGGTAGCCCTATATAAGAGACTACCGCTAGGCAGTTTTAGTTAGTTCGGCACCACCGGAAGCAACGTTCGTTCGGAAGACGTCGAGGCGAGAAGGAAGCAAAGTTGTCGTCAGACTATAGGGTCCCACCCGTCCCCCCTTCCGAGGCTTTAGGGATTTACCGCCCCACGGCCCTCTCCCGAGTGGAGAGGAACCCCCGGGCGCGCTGAATAGGATTGTTACTGGTTCTGGAAACCCAGCGGTGTTAACGAAGGACCAGAACAACACTCCCAGTAGGCAACACGAGTGTCCGAAACGCCACTGGCGTTTCGTGCACAGCATGGCGTCAGGATCGAAGTCGCCGAGACGGAGATCACCATCGGTCCAAGAGGAGGACAGTGAAGATTACCCGAGATCACCTTCGGGCTCCGAAATGGATTGCTCGGAGCACTCCGACTCCTCAGAGTCAGAACCTGAGAAACCGACTCATCCAGTCACAATTCATCAGAGTGACAGAAGAAAAGAGTTCCTAAAGAAAAAATAAGATTTCCCAAGCCTGCCGCAGCCCACAAATGGGTTCCAGACTGTTAAAGGGAAGAGGAAGCGCAAAGTAAATCCGCATAAGCATGCTAAGTTCATCAAGACCAGTTCCCAAATTGAAACCAGCAATAGATTCGCCTCCCTGGAGGATAATGAACAGCCAGATCAGATAACAGCCAGCTACCAACCTCCATCAGAGCACTTGGAACAAACAAGACCCACTGAAAATGATTCAAATACTGCAGCTGATCAAGCCCCAAAAAGGGAACGAATTCCTCCAGTAGTGATCAAGGAAGTTCAGAAGTATCTGGAGATGAATCAAGCCCTAAGAAGCCACCTAACAGGGGGCCTAAAGGTGGTGTACAGCGACGGTCACCTAAAATACTTTGTAGACAACAAAGAGGACCACCAAACCCTACTAAGATTCTTCAAACAGCATAGAATAGACCATTTCAGCCACCAAATGCCAGATGAGAAACCACTGAAGGTGGTCATCAAAGGCCTGCCACCATCAATCACAACAGACAGCATCCAGGAAGACTTGAATTCCAAGGGATTTGTCGTTCTATCTGTTCATCAATTTAAAAAGCGGAACCAAGAAACCAGAGAGCTTATCCCACTCGCTACTTTTGCAGTGACCTTGAAACCTGGTGCAGAATCAGACGCGATCTATAATGTTCGCGCAATTCTCTATACAAGAGTCAAAATAGAACGCTACAGAAACCTAAACGGCCCTCCTCAATGTATAAAATGTCAACGGCATGGACACACTGCAAACTACTGCAACTTTCCTGCCAGGTGTGTAAAATGTGCAGGGCTGCACTCAAGCAAGAACTGCACTATCCCTAACAGCCAAAAAGCGAAATGCATCAACTGTAACGGGGATCATGCAGCCTCCTGGAGAGGTTGTCCCATTTATCAGAAGATAGTGAAGCCTCCGAATACAAAACAGAAAACCGACGAAACCCAAATCTTCCTAAACAAACGTTACAGCATAAAAACAAGTGAGCACGATTCTAAGAGCCAAAGTAAGAAGCTAAACAGAACAGACCAGAAACGTGATCCAAAAAAGAAGACAACAGAAGACTACCACTCCTTCGCTGATACACTGAAAGGCTCTAGGAGAAACAAGAACAGACATATAGAATCAGAAGAAGAGGAGTCTGATAGTCAAGTCGATTTCCTAGACATGAAGAAATTCCTTAATACAATGAGAAGAACAATGAAAAAAGTTAACAGCGCCAAAGACAAGTTTACCAAACTCTTTGCGTTCATGGAAGGTGTTATGGCCATGCTGAAATAATGGCCAGAACTCCGTCTTCACAGAGCGACATAAATATTGTAATATGGAACGCAAATGGAATAAAAAATAAAAAGCTAGAATTACTAGATTTTTCGAACCGGCACAATATTAATATAATTCTGCTTGCAGAAACACACCTTAAACCCAAGGACACCTTTAGACTATCAGGCTTTCAAATCTACAGATCCGACAGAATAGGCCAGCGAGGCGGTGGTACTGCAATTGCAATCAGGAATTCACTATCACATGCAGTCATCCAAACTATCAACCTGCTGGAGATGGAAGCAACGGCTGTAAAAATCCACACCAAAGAAGGACATATAATCCTTTCATCAGTTTATTTGCCACCGAACAGAGCCCTAACTGAACATGATTTGGACGAAATCCTATCAAAAGGGAACAAAATTATAATAGGTGGTGATTTAAATAGTAAGCACACAGCATGGAACTCCCGCACCTCCAATGCTAAAGGAGAGCTACTATACCAACTGTCTGAAAGGAGGAACATACAAGTCTATGGACCCACTGAGGCTACATACATTCCAAACCGCAGCAACGTCCAGCCGGACGTCCTCGACATTGTCGTAGCTAAAAACATCACTCATGACATACACCTTCAAACATGGAGAGATCTTTCGTCAGACCACAATCCAGTCGTGCTTAAGTTCAAGAATTTTACTCTACCACATAACAGCCATAAAAAAATGAACAGAAACAAACTGGAACTACTTCTCCAGACAGATCCACAACAAAATAAACACCACCTTCAATGTATCGTCGCCTGATCGCATCGAGAAGGCTATCAACCACTTCAATACTACAATCAAAGAAGCCGAAAGAAAAGCGTCCGTTACCACCACCATCATACACAACAACGTCTATCAAGAACTGCCAGCCATACTCGAAGACCTCAGATACCTAAGGAATCGTTACAGGACACTCTGGCAACGTTTCCGCGACCCTGCCGACCGCCGTAGATTCCGTCACTTCTCCCGCCAACTCACCGCGCGCCTAAAGGAGAGAAGATCAGAAAGATGGGAAGATAAAATGTCCCATCTCTTATTAGAAAATAAGGAAGCCTGGGACCTAATTCGATCCTTAAAAGAGCCGAAGGAAGCGAAATCCCCAATATCAGGCCCGGCAGGTCCGTGCTTTCTGCCGTTAGAAAAAGCCGAAATCCTGGCAGAGCACTTCGCCGCCCAACACACAGAAGTGGTCTACCCCCTAACTCCAGAGGAAGAACAGGCGGAGGCCGCAACAGTTCAGCGAGTAGAGGACAGACTAAGCAGACCCCCTTCTGACCAGCCAGAACTAACAACACCCAGTGAAGTGAGAACAATCATCAAGAAATTAGCCGCAAAGAAATCACCTGGAATCGATGGAATTGGCAATATTCACCTAAAGAACCTACCTAAGGAAAGGTCTGGTACTTCTCACCAGAATTTTCAATGCATTGTCTCCTACAACATTACTTCCCTTCAGCATGGAAGACGGCTAAGGTTATAGCTCTGCCAAAAAGGGGTAAAGACAAAACAATTCCCAATAACTTACAGACCAATTAGCTTACTCTCTGCTACCTCCAAGCTGCTGGAACGTATTCTGCTGAAGAGAATTAAAGCAAGCTTAGATTTTGGACAAATCATCAGGAAAGAACAGTTCGGTTTCCAAAACCGAGTAGGAGCCACCTGTCAGTTAGTAAGGCTCACAGAGCAAATCAGCAAGGGTTTCAACTGGAATAAATCTACAGCCGCCATATTTGTCGACATTGAAAAAGCCTATGACAAGGTGTGGCACACCAAACTAATAGACAAGCTATTCCATCACACCGACATACCCGACTGCTATATTGCCCTCATAGCCAGCTACCTCAAGGACAGGAGGTTCTTCGTCCAAATCGAAGGCCAGAAATCATCTACCTTCACAATTAATGTGGGCTTACCGCAGGGATCTGCCTTATCGCCTCATCTGTTCACCATTGATGTTAATGACATACGAACCCCGCCCAACGTTTATATTGCACAATTTTCGGATGACACGGTCATCTACGCAACCGGAGGTGACCACGAAAGAAATATTTCCAACGCCCAAGCAGGCCTTGACGCCTTTAGTCTCTGGTGTCGAGAAAACAAGGTGAAGGTGAACCATACTAAATGTGCCGCAGTATATTTCTCAACTAAACGACCAAACCTGCAAAGACAGTTGGAGCTAATGGGGCAAAGGTTACCCTGGGTTACCGAGCACCGGTACTTGGGGATAACGTTAGACCGTAAACTACTCTTCCTTCAACACGTCCTCGACAGAAGGAAAAAAGCCCTAGCCGTGGTTATGAATCTGACACCAATCTTCATGAGCAACGACTTGAAACTCGAAACAAAAATAAGAATATATAAATCAGTTGTCCTACCCTTCATTATGTACGGTTGCCAGGTCTGGGGAACTGCATGCAAATCTTCCCTGCTAGATTTACAAAGAGTGCAGAACAGATGCTTAAGAATGATTAGCCATGCTAGCATCTACACGCCAATAGACCTTCTTCACGAGATCACCAACATGCCTACCATCAATGCAGAAATTTTTCGACAAGCAGAGAAATTTTTCACCAAGCTTGATACTATCCGCCCAGAAGTTGACAGATTGGAGTCAGTAGGTACAGTACTCCCAATGGAATGGCACAAATTCAAAGTGCCACTCAGCACAATTATGACACCAATATAAAGGATCAACTACCACAAGTGATCCTTAATAAGAACATTCAAGGGTTTCCCATAAAGGCTGTTTATAATGGTCAAAGCTGGGTTTTTCCCTAACGCGAATCATAGCGATTCCAATACAATCTATTCGAAACTGTAGATAAAGCTACATACAGTAGCGGGGCTACAAAACGCCGTTGAGGCAGTAAAAAAAAAAAAAAAAAAGTTAGTTAAGCAGGGCTTGACAATGGGAGCAGTGCCGGCTCTCGAAACGTCGCCAGTCGACTTTTATTTGACGCGGCTAGAATCCCGAGAGTGTTATCTACAGTGCTGCCGCCGCGAAAACGATCACAGTTATTTAATGTTGTCAATGTCTGTTTCAACACAATAATTGAGATTTCTGGACAGATATTTCTAGGACCCCCAACTATAATTATATGATCCTCTTTAGTAAGATCTTCCCAGGCTTGAAATTTCATCCACAACATTTCCAAGTTCTGCATTAGGCTTAAATATACTACACACCTCAACATCAGAGCCCAGGCTTGACTGTAACATTGCACTTAACCCCCTACCGTGACTACTTCCAAGCAATAACACCTTCTTGGATTTCTTTTTACAAACTTTGCACAATGTGTGATTATTTACAGCTTTGTTGCAATTAGACAGCCCTGCTGTGGTATCTGATACATCCTCAGTTAGATTCTCCAACACCTCAAAAGTATTGGAAACTTCCAACTGAAAATTTGTAGAATGCAGGCCCTGTTGTTTCCCTCCAGTTTTGGCTGCAATCCACTGGAATTCCTTAACATTTAATGCTGCTTTTTCAGCCTTCTAAACATTGAGTTATTTTGTTAATTCAGCCACTGTGGATTCGAGACAAGAGATCCTACTTTCTAGTTCCCTCTTTTCCTTGCTACTTTTGCAAGTCAAACAACTCCAATGAGAGTGAAGTGCATTTTCCGCTTCGATGTAGCCACATTTCAGATGAAAACAAGCAATAGATCTTCCTGTAGAGAGCTGTTCAAGATGTTAGGGATTTTAACATTAGCGTCTGAGTATATACACACATTAATGTCCTTTGTAGTCACAAATTATACTTTGTTTGAAACAGATAGTAAAATACTCAATTATGGCACTAGAAGTAAACATGATCTTCACAAGGATTAAAAGTCACTGTCATTTGTTCAAAAAGGGGTCCGATATTCAGGGATACATATCTTCAATAAGCTCGCAACACATATTAAATGTCTATCAGATGATAAGAATAAATTCAGGAAAAAAATGAAAGAATTATTAATTGACAACTCCTTCTACTCTGTCAAAGAATTTATTTCTAAGGTATCTAAAAAATAACTGCCAGTAGCTTGTGTAAATGTAGTTAACATAATTAATTTACCATGTATGCTATGACAGTACATCTCCTGGTGTATGTATTTATGTTGTTACGCAATTGTTTACGGTACCATGTATGCTATGACTGAACATCTTGTGGTGTATGTATTATTTTGTTATGGAATTTTTTTAATGTACCATGTATGCTATGACTGTACATCTACTGGTGTACTAATTATTTTGTTATGCAACTGTTTATCTGTAAATTGGCAACTTTCCACATCCCACAGAGCCAGTCTCTTATATAGGGATCAATGGAAAATTAATTTATTGTATTGTAAAATTGTATACACTAACTCTGTATTTTTAAGTTACAAGGTCAAATTATGTCAAGATGAATATAACGAGATATCTGGAAAATAAAGAACAATCGATATACTGTTGAAAAAAAGATTTGAAAGATGAGGACGAGTTGGTTTTGGAAAGAACATGTTTTAAGAGAAGATATGAAATAGAATGGCTAGATGGAAGCCACGAAGAATCCTGGCGGGATTAAGAAGAGGAAAATATTAGTCTGAGGGCAGAAGGTTTAGAGTTTTGATAAAGATAATGGAATATGAGTTTGGAAATGATAATTGTTTGTTTAATACAAAATATAGGAATTATGAGATAAGTAGAAAGTATTTTATTTGATATTGAAATATAGATATAGTCAAAGGAGTTGATTTAAAGTTTGTATGGTAAGAATTTGATTAATAATAATTTGATTTACAGCGTGAGTATCGAAATAAAACCAGCAACGGACAAAGAGGGGTTAAGGAAATCCTTATGTACTGGTCTGGTGCAGGAAATATAAGCAAAAGTATTAATTTAAAAGTATGATAAAGTAACACTCACATGTGTTCTTTACAAAATAAGGGAACGATACAGGGTACGTTACAATCTCTTAGACAATAACCATTTTCACACAAATATAAACACAGACTCGAAAATCCTAACAACAAACAACACAATATTCTAACTCTGCAAGAGAACTATCAAATTCAAGAAGCAATAGTCTCAGGGAAACACGTACTTAATGACCATGTAAACTTAACAAACTAAACCTTATTCAAATTTAAAAATATCAAAGCTGGCACAAAACAGCATTAGATACCCAAAACTTCACCACAACAGTAATTTAAAACCACTTTGCATCTCTCCCATTCACCACACATCCACATTTTGGCTGAAACAAAGCAAAAACTACATACACACGCACGAATGCAATTACACAATCCAAACTCAAGGCTCACGACACTTCCGACAGAGCACCACCAAAAAAAAAGCTGAGCAGCAGCAGCGCACACGCGAGAACTGAAGGTTGATAATGACGTTCATAAAACTGTGCTTCAAAGTCGACTACCAGTGGAATCATAAGAACCAAAACATATCAGACTTTAAAATTAAATGCAATAGTCGAAACAGCATGCTGGTTGAGGTCACAGATGACCAACAACCACACCTCAGAACGAAAATGTAAATGTAAGTTACAATACGAATCCTACCTTATTATAACTATGTAAGCGAACCAATGCTAGAGTTTACAAGAAGAGACAGGAAAAGGGCCGTGCACATTCGTTCAATAACTAAAGTGACAGACATCTTAAAATGAGTCATGACCCAAAAATGGCAAAGGAGCTGGTCATATTTCTCGCAAAGGGGTGAAACATGGAATACGGCAGTACTGGATTGGATACCAAGGAACCTGAAAAGAGCAAAAGGAAGACCCCCCGATCGCTGGGATAAGGATATACGTAGAGTTACAGGCGTGAACTGGAAGAGGGTGGCTCAAGATCAGCCTGGAAAGAACTACAGCAAAACTATGTAGAATTAAAATCTAATATATAGCTCAGTACCTGGGTGCCCGATCTTCGCTCGGCATCTTTCGATTTTTGTTCAATATCCAAGATTTCGAGTAAAGTTTGATTAAATTAAAATGCTTGAAGGCTTCCTAGGCGTTTTGAGGTGCACAGTTAACCAAAGAGAAGCTTGACTAACATCAGTATGCTTACTGGTACCTGAACCTTCTAGGTAATGAGGTTAGAGCTGTTTCGAGAAACCAAATAAAAAAATTGTTCCTTTTTTTTTTAATCGTGTTAAAAACTTGAAAAGGACAACTTATGAAATTTCTACGATAAACCTTGATGATGGATAATATTTTGTATATATATATATATATATATATCTTTAAATGAGCAATTCTTGTATATATATTTCGGATCTCGGAAACGGCTATGACGATTTGGATGAAATTTGATATTTAGATAACGTTTTGACTTTTAAGATTACCTATATAGTTATCTTCCCTACAAAAAAGCGAATTTACAAAATACGAACAGTTTTTTAACTTGGTATCTCGAAAACGGCACTAGCGCCATCTCGTATATAATTCAGGTACCAGAAAGCCTACAAACAGATTCTCATTGATTTCAAAGAATATTTAAACAAACAGTTCTTGTATACTGGCTGAGCCGTGGAAATATTAACACTGCAAGTTTATTTGTAAAACATTTAAAAAGGAAGGTAATTAAAAATTTATAATTGGTTTTGTCAGAAGTGATACTTTACAGAAACTTCTTTGAAAATAATATTACCGGTACCAGTTAAAAAATAATCATCGTTAAAAGTGGTTGTTAGTTTTCATTAAATACTACCACGCGAGTAGGGTTACCAGATGTCCTCTTTTACCCGGACATGTCCTCTTTTTTGGACCGTAAAAATGGTCCGGGCGGGTTTTGAGAAAAATCAAGGAATGTCCTATTTTTTTTTAGTTCCGTTTTACTACTGCCTGAACTTGAAAGTGTGGGAATAAAACTCTCCCATCTGTCAAAACGGTAAACCCTAAAGAATTTAACCTTTATGCCAACAATGTGATATTTTATCTACACTTTTCCTTTTTCTGTCTCGGCACTGAGTCAAGATATAGTTACGATTTCTGAGCAATAGGTGGCGAGGCAATTATCGTGAAATACGAGCTGCGGGGCGGCCGGTGAAGAACATTATGTACGCAACAATGAAAAGTACTTCGGTAGTCAGCTCGGCTTCTAGAATCATTGTTTTCAACTCCTTTACTGTTTAAGTTGCGTTTTGGTTGTTGTGAAGTCAAGCAGTTTTACTGTTCAAGTGAAATCATGCCAAAACGCAAATGTGTCTTCAGTGACGAATTACAAAAACGATTTCCTGACTTCAGACCGGGAAGAATTAGCTCAGAGGAAGAATGTCTTATCTGCCCATCAGGAACATTTGTTTCAGTTGCTAATAAAGGTAAGATTTATAACCATGGGACCGATTTTACGTAAATATCGTATGACACTGGAAATTTGCGTGTAATAGCTCAGATTTTCTTACACTGAATAACGTATAACATGCACAATTATTAATTTGCAGGGGGGCTAGACCTAGAAGCTCACAAAAACACTGAAAAAAACAAAACGCGGATACGTACTGCAGCATCTTCATCCAAAGTTGACGATTTTTTTTTGCAAAAAAGGATTCCAAAATTAATGATCTGGTCCATGCAGCTGAAGGCACCCTATCTTTTCACACAGTCAAGCATCATCAAAGTTTTAAATCAATGGAGTGTACTGGAAAACTGCAGAAAGTGTTATTTACAGACTCAAATATAGCGAAACAAATGTCATGTGCTCGCACTAAAACAGAAGCCATTATTAATTCTGTATTGTCACCTCTTTCTGTTAATGCTTCTATTGACGCTTTGGAGTGTATTTCATGTTTTGGTGTTGCAACAGACGGCAGTAACCATGGTTCTGTGAAACTGTTCCAATTCTAATTCAATACTATGACTTTAAATATGGGGGAATTCAAACAAAAGTGATAGAACTTAAAAGTAGTCCAAATGAAAAATCTGAAATGATTGCATCTTACATATGTGATACTCTTAGAAGTAGAGGTATTAATAATAAATGTGTTGCTTTTTCTGGGGACAATACAAATACAAATTTTGGTGGGGATTAGTGGTCTTGGTAAGAGGTCGGGAAATAATGTTTTCGCCCATCTGAAAAACAATTTTAATGACAGATTAGTAGGATTAGGCTCCCTGCTCATGTTTTACATAACTGCATTCAACATGGTATTGATGCAGGACTCACATTAGATGTTGATTCCATAGTATTAAAAATATTTAATTATTTTTCTGTGTACACAGTACGTACTGAAAGTCTTAAGAACTTTTGTGATTTTGTAGATGTACAATATAGGGAAATAATGTGTCATTCTAAGAGTAGGTGGCTGTCCCTTTTTCCTTGCGTTAAGAGACTAATTGAGATGTATCCAGCACTGAAATCATATTTCAGTTCTCAGGGTGAAATTCCAATTCTGATTAAAATGTTTTTCCAAAATGAGCTTAGTGAAGCACGATAATGGTTTGTTCATTCTCTTATGTCATTATTTCAACATAATATTTTGGCCCTAGAAAAAGAGACAAATTCACTGGTAGAAATGATACATATTCTTGAGGGTGTGTTGAATGCTCTTCAGGAAAGAAAAATCCAGAATTTCAAATCTTTAAAACTAAAAGAAATTTTGAGAAAAAAACGGGATGAAGGTTATGGTTCTAAATGTGATATGCTAGAAGGAGAAATAGCACATGTTTATGATGCAACAATTACGTATCTTAAGAAATGGTTGGTTCAGTATCAAGAGTTTTTGGTACGGTATTTAAATGGATGGGTCTGAAGAATTCTCCAAATTGGGGAGATGTGGAACAAACAATTCTGTACCTAAATGAAAAACTCAATATTAAAATAGATGATGTAAAGTGCTTTTATCAGTTTTGCAACTTTCAGAAATTTTTGACAAACCAGGCTAACGTTAATACAGATTAGTTGTCAAATGATATCTGGTGTAAATATTTCCGAGAGTCAAAGAATGGTGCTTGTTTCTCAGAACTACTAAAAATTGCGGAGTTTTTCTTTGTTATTTCCAGCCACAATGCTAGTGTAGAAAGGATTTTTTCATTAGCAAACAGTCAGTGGACCAAAGATAGAAATAGACTAAGTGTTGATTCTGTTGAGGGAATTATAAGTGTGCAATATAATTATAAGGATTTATCTTGTGTATAGTTTTATAATTATTTGTTGGAAAATAAGAAATTACTCTCAGAAATTGGTTCATCAAAGAAATATTTGAGTACTTCAGGGAATAATGATGAAGATGAGAAATTTACTAATGATGATTTTTTGTAGTTTATATTAAAATGTGCCACAAATTGTTGTAACGTTGCATGATTTAATAAAATGAAGTAATATACTACCTATTGTAGATGTTTCATTTGCAAAAAGTATAGTGAATTATGCATATCTTAAATATTTTTATTTATTAAGTGTGTAGTTATAATTTATCTTAATGCAACATCCGTAAATGTTGAGAAACCCACAACACTTTTGCAGAATTTAGTATTAATCTAGAAATGTCCTCTTTTTTGAAGACCATCATCTGGTAACCCTACACGCGAGGTATGAGCATAGTTTTATCGGAGTGAATGAATTTACCACTGATGATGTTCTATCATTACCGTGACGTCCAATCTGATGATGAAATCTTATAGAACTCGATGAAACATATCGAAAATAAAGAATAAATGTTCTTGATATCTCGCTTGGTATTCCAGGTATACCATGTAGAAAATCAGTTATAGGTATAGTTCCTTGTGCTTTTGGCGATGTGTCTTCTGATCCAGGCCGTAGTATTTCAACCTAACATCCATTAGGAACAAAATAAAACATTGAAAGTACATGACCACCATATAGACATAGTAGTTTTGGTGAATTTTTTTTCTGGTCCAGGCCGGATCTAATCCTAACCTCTTCATTCGAGATATCAGAAAAATAAATTCTTTATTTTCGATTTACTACGAGTTTCATACGAATTCATCATCGAACTTGGCTATGGCGAAATTTATCTTCTGGTCCAGGTCGCATTTCAACCAACCACGTCAATTTTGAGTTACGATATCTCGAGAACTAAGCGAGATATATAAAAAAAATATTTTTTACTTTCAGTTTTTCTCGTCGCGTTACATCATCAAGGGTTATCGTAGAATCCCCTGAATTACCACAAATCTCGCACAATTAATTAATCCCTGACTGGCATTAAGATTTCTATTTAACATAACAATATCATTTTTCTTTGAAAGCAATTTATGAGGCGGTGTCGCAAATGGATCTAGCGATTTGGATGAAATTTAATATGTAAATAACGTTTTTCTTATCAAGTTTTTAACACGATTTAAAAAAAAGCAGCATTTTATTAATTTGGTTTCTTTAAAACGGCTCTAACATCATTACGTAGAAGGTTCAGGTACCAGTAAGCCCACTGATGTTAGTAAAGCTTCTCTTTGGTTAACTGTGCACCTCAAAACGCCTAGGAAGCCTTCAAACGTTTTACTTTAATCAAACTATACTCGAAATCTTGGATATTGAACAGAAATCGAAAGATGCCGAGCGAAGATCGGACACCCAGGTACTATATATATATATATCGGTTAGTTCTCGAGATATCGTATCTCATATTTGACGTGGTTGTTTGAAATGTGACCTGGGCCAGAAGATAAATTTCGCCAAGCCAAGTTTGATGATGAATTCGTATGAAACTCGTAGAGACAAATCGAAAATAAAGTTTATTTTTCTGATATCTCAAGTGAAGAGGTTAGGATTATATCCGACCTAGACCAGAAAAAATCCCCCCTAACCACTATGTCTATACGGTAGAAATATACTTTCAGTGTTTTATTTTGTTCCTAGTGGTTGTTGTTAGGTTGAAATATGGCCAGGACCATAAGAAACGTCGCCAAAAGCACAAGGAACTGATTTTTGACATGCTATATCTCGAAAACAAAGAGAGACATTAAGAACATTTATTCTTTATTTTCGATATGTTTCGTCGAGTTTTATGAGAATTCATCATCAGATTGTGATGTCATGGTAATGATAGAACATCATCAGTGCTAAATTCATTCACTCTGATAAAACTATGCTCATACCTCGCGTGGTAGTATTTAATGACAAACAAACAACCACTTTTTACGGTAAAAAAGTAAACGATGATTACTTTAATAACTAATACCGGTAACATTATTTTCAAAGAAGTTTCTGTAAAGTATGATAAATTTTTAATTATCTTCCTTTTTAAATCGTTTTACAATTAAACTTGCAGGGCTTATTTTTTCACGGGTCAGCCAGTATACAAGAACTGTTAGTTTAAATATTCATTGAAATCAAGGAGAAACGATATGTAGGCTTTCTGGTACCTGAATTGTCTACGAGATGGCGTTAATGCCGTTTTCGAGATACCGAGTGAAAACATTGTTCATATTTTGTAAAATCGCTTTTTTGTAGAGAAGACAATATTTAGGTGATCTTAAAAGTCAAAACGTTATCTATATTTCAATTTTCATCCAAATTGTCAGAGCCGTTTCCGAGATCTGATATATATATATATATATATATATATATATACAAAAATTGCTCGCTTAAAGATGTAAGATTAAACTTAAAGAGGCTACATCTTGAAATAAGGATTGATATAGCTGCAATAATAATTATAATAAAACAAACATTCTACATGATAATTCGTAACTGGTATATAAATATAGGTCATATTAGGCTTCTTATTTATAGAATAATTCCGTTATATATATAAAAACCCCATTATGCTCAAATTATAACTAACACATACAACAGAAAAACATTGTACACGAAGATACCACGACGAAAGGCGAAACGCGTCCGAAAAATAAATACTATCTAACAGAAGTTGTATTGGCGTATTTACTAAATAATAATTATTAGTTTTACTAAAGATATCTTAAAGATAGCCGGATGTGACATTGAACCTTATCTTGAAATATAATTTACATTGAGCTTGGATACTTGCTGCTTACCACAGGGCTGGAAAAGTGCGATATTTGTGCCGGTACACGAAGTAGGGTGAGAAATAGAGTCGAAAATTACAGGTCGATCAGTTTGACATCATCGGTAGGTAAATTAATAGAGAGATTCATATGCAACCTCATCAGAAATATATGTGAAGAACGTAAGTGGTTTTCAAGCAGGCAACATGGTTTCAGGCAAGGATGCTCATGCGAATCTCAGTTCGTGGGATATTTGCAAGCTATTTCAGATAAAATAGACAAGGGAGGCCAAATTGATAGTGTAGCACTAGATCATTCAAAGGCTTTTGTCAGAGTGAGCCATAAAATGGTAGTAAATAAGGTAAAAACTATTGGAGTGAATGAGAAAGTGATTTACTGGGTAGAAGAATTTTTAAAAGGTAGAAAACAGAAAGTTAGGGTGGGAAATGCAGTATCAAAAGAAGTGGTAGTAAAAATGAGAGTGCCACAGGGTAGCATATTGGGACCACTGTTATTCATTATTCTAATGAATAATTGTGTTGATTGTTTACTACCTGAAATTAGATTGTTTGCAGATCACATAATGCTATATAAAGGGAACAGATTGGTCGAGGACTGTATACAGCTGCAGGGTGATCTGGACAGGATATCTAGTTGGGTTGGTAAACATGGGATGAAGATAAATGCAAAGAAGAGTCAGCTTATTAGATATGCAAATAAAAAACTAAAGGTTGATTACGATTATAAGGTGGGGAAAGAATTCTTCGTTGAAGACTTGAAATGCAAATACCTTGGCATTAAATTTTATAACAAGCATAACTGAGCAGGACACATTGGTCAGGTAGTAGAAAAAGGTTTCAAAATTCTGCACTTGTTGGAGAGAGTGAGGAGGGGATGTACGAGAGAAGTAAAGGAGTTTGGTTACAAAACTTTGGTCACACCATTGCTTGAGTATGGTTGTGTTGAATGGGACCCTCATTTTTCGTATCAAATACAGGAGTTAGAGGGGGTTACAAAAAAGGGCTGCTACATTTGTTTCTGAAAATTACCGCAGAATGCAATCAGTAACAGATATGATAAAAGACCTTGAATGGTGTTTATTGGAAGACAGGAGGAGGATGAAGAGGGTCATGGGAGTGGAAAGATATTGTTGCAAGAATTAAAAGTAATGTATGGTTGGGAATAGATGACCATGACCACAAGGGTGAAGGAAGATTCTCCTTTTTTGGATAAGGGTGTCACAGATTGGAATAAATTACTGAGAGGAATGATTAATAATTTACCAAGAACAATGAAAGAATTTAATGCTAAAATTTGCAGAGGGCAAATGTAGGTGGGTGTAGGAAAGGGAGAAGATTGGTGTATAGGGAAATTGCCACCGGGACATGCGCTCTATCGCAATTTAATTAAATATTACAAGTGCTGAAATGTTATGCATAAAATAAATCTCAGAAAATTATCAAGAGCACACAAATAATTTATTGAAGTAATTTATTCATGCAAAAACGCATCCATATTTTACAAAAGCTTAAATTAAAGAGAGGACTACGACTGGAGCTGTGATATGGTGCGGTAACTCTCGCAGACTACAATCTGGTTTTTCTTGTCAAACACTGACAGGTAAAAGTGCTCTTTAAGGCCCGGTCAAACAGAACGCGGGCAGCCCGCGCGGACTCTGTGGTACATAGTATTGCATCAGCCTAGTCAAACAGAGCGCGGCCTACCGCGCGGCGGAAGCCCAGTCCGCAGCGGGCAGGTTGTGAATTCCACAGAGTCCGCGGCGGGCAATGGGGACGAGTCAGAAACATTCAGTGCGTTCGAGAGTGTTCATTTTTATAAGAATCTCGGCATTCCCGAGCACAAAAACATGCTAAGAAAGCAAAAACGTGGAATGAAATAGCTGAAAAGCTCAATCAGACAAGAAAGTATACATTTATTTATTTTATACAGCATCTTTTATTTTCCATAACCCATAAATGCAATAATTATCATAAAATTAAAATGAATTTTCGTTGTTGAAGTAATTTAGAAAATGGTTTCGTACCGCATAGGCAGCATCAGTTGATCTTTCTATCAATCGACTTGCGGTTGAGAAAGAATTGGCATGTTGATTTGTTATTATTGTGTCACCTTGTAGTTCAATTTCAGTGAACTGTTTTGTATAACTTCTTACGAAATTGTGAAGGCAACATGTAGCTTTGACAGCTTCGTCTACGCTATCTACATCCAACTCTTTAGGCCAAAAAAAAAAAATATATATATATTTATATATACGCCACGTCTGAGCTAAACTTCCAAAGATATTTTCTACTACACGTCGTACCCTACAAAGATGTTGAATATTTTCCCCCTTCATCATTTACAACTGTAGTTTTTGCAAAAGGGCGCATTAAATAAGTTTGCAGTTTGAATCTTCCATCGCCTAAAAATACGTGAGGAATGGGCGTGTCTGTATCAGGTAATGGTTTAGGCGGCAGGATAGTTTCGTGAAGTAGAAACTTACTTTATTGCCGTGAACTATTTAAAGCGAGCAGAAGAAGCAATTCTTCTTCGTCGGATGAACTGCTGGACACGTTAATAAGGAGATGGTAGACTCAAATAAAAAAAAAAATCGTCCACGATTGCTTCAACACTGGTCCGCCTTTCAGCTGCCCGCGCTCTGTTCGTCCACTACAACTTCGGCGGACTGCCGTCAGACCGCCGCGTTCCGACCACGCGGGCAGTCCGCGCTCTGTTTGACTGGGCCTAAGGTAGCCATACACGTGAAGGCCGGGCCTCAAGGGAACCGCCTGCAGGCCAACTTCAAGGTTATCATCGAAGTCGCCCTGCTTACCGGCCTCGGTAGCGTAGGGGCATGGATGTCAAGTGTTGTGTGTCTGTGTGTGTGTGTCCTGTCCGTCCTGTGGTGTCCGCACTTTGAAGACTATATAAACACTGGATTTAACTGATTCACTGGAAGCTTTAATTTAACACATTGAGCTGGCTGTATGGCCTCAGCTGCCAAAAGCCATTTAAAAAAAAAAAAGTCGCCCTGCACACACCCGGGGCATGAAATCCTCAAGGCCTTTTCAAATCCAGAGTTGGCTTCACAATGGCAAAATCCGGTGATGATCATGCACTGGCTGCAATTAGTTTGTTAATCGCGGCAAGTGGCTTTAAAACTCGCGCTAAAAAGTGCGTCGCAAGTAGTGTAGGGTGCCAAGATTGGCTACTCAAAAAATAAAATATTCTCACACAATTCTTTTTTCGGAATTGAAGTGTTTTCTCAAAGGCTTTCAAAATGATTTGACAATGGACAAAGAAACATATTTACATCTATTATCGTTAGTCACTCCATATAATACGAAGAAAAATACGGCTATGTGGGAAACAATTTCCCCTCACAAAACACTCACCAGTACAGTACGGTTTCTTGCTATAAAGACCCTAAATTTTTAATAATAATTTTTCCCTCAAGTCCTTTGCTGCATCATACCAGAAACGTGCGATGCCATTTATAAATTCCTTCTCAAAGATTATATAAAGGTAAGAAATTATCTCACTTTTGATGCACTGATATTATTTAATATAATTGATTTATACCCATTCGCAAATCCATGAGCGCAATAAAATTAAGCTGAAATTACATAAAATCTAAATGAAAATCACGTTTATCATATTTTGTTGTAAACCCAAAATCAATCATATAACATCATTTGTATTATAATTTGATAGAAAAAATGATGCTGTGTTGGTGAGTTCTGGCCTCGCATCTGGGAGGACGGCGGTTCGAATCCCCATCCAGGCATCAGATTTGGGTTTTCCATGGTTTCCTCAAATCACTCCAGGCGAATGGCGGGACGCTTCCTTCAAAAGGCCATGGCTGAATTCCTTCCCGTTCCTTGTCCTCAATCCCACAATCCCATCCTGATATTAATGACCTCGACGTCAATGAGGTGTAAGGCCATAGGTAATTTACCAAAATGTGCTTGTGGTTTATAATGATCTGGCGTGTGCTGCTCAGAATACTGAGATAGTTCAACCATAATGGTTGTGGACTGGGATTATTGGATGAGGTTCCTGGGGTCCTTAATTTTTTTCTTTTCATTTATGTAGGCACTTCTTATATTTCCTTTTTTTTGGCATTTGCTAATTCTGCTTCAATATTTCTGCCAGCTTGACGTAAGTAGCTACTCGTTTGTTTCCGTCGTGGTATTCCTCGCACTTCCCATAGACAGGGCTCACTTTCCTACATTTTAATAAACTCTTTCCGTACACGGATCTTCACGAAACCAAATAGTACAAACAAATACGCAACACACACAGGCACACAATCCACGAAGGCCGACTGACCGCAGGACACATACGCTAAGGTCCTTAAACTTCCGTCTCGGCTTTGGATCTGTTCTTTGGTGAGGAATTGGTCTCATGAGCAGTAGCCCGGGGTGCGTCCACATCCTCAAGGAAATGCCCACACACATGCGGGAATCGCTCAATACCGGCACCATTCCGTCCAATCCTGAGAGTTTCCCGTACGTGTGTGGCGTCCTATAGCCATCACGATTGGAGATAAGTGGAGTAATGACTCTATGCACGCAACAGACAACACAATCTCGAGACGACAATTGCTAGTGCCAAGTATCGTGATTCCAAATGGAGTACGTTCCTGGAGACATCGCAATTCTGTGGTAATATATACTACGACAGCAAAATTGGGATTACGTGTCCAATAAAACTGTTCAACCCGTACACAACGTCACAAATTCAGAATTTTTATATTTATAATAACAATGAGCATGAAAATGTTTTAAGGCAATAAAACTAAAGTAGGGAAATATGACCCAACGCTTACCACAGATGAAGGCGAATGGGACGACGAACACAAAAAAACAAAAAGAAGAGAAGCACAATATTTCAGTCTACAGCATTATAGGTGCAGAAGTAAGTCACCAGACGGAATCAGATGTGCACACACAGACCGCCATCTGATGAATGGCATCGCCGGCGCGGTTGGTAGAGTAGGGGGGGGGAAGGGAAGCTAAAATAATAGATCGATAATCGATACTGTTGACGGTATATTATCATTGAAAGTGGTAGATCAACATAATAACTGAGTAAGGATACAAATATTTTTAAAAAAAAACTTTAAGTGAAAAATAAAATATCAGAGAAATAAGAAATTTAAATAGTACAGATTATAAGTGATGGGTCTGCTGGGAGGAATTTATTGGAGATTGAGATATGGAAGATGTCTGGTGTCAAGGATATTCTGACAGGCTAGTTTCTATCTAAGTAGTTCAAAGGAGGTTGTGTTGTCAGGGAAAACTCTGATCGCCCTAACTGAGAAAAAGATGTTCAAATTATTCAGATTGAGGGAACTGGCATGTTTTGCAACTGGATGGGCCTCATTGTTAGTATATACTGTCTGCCTGTGGCCATTCATTCTGATGGCTAGGGGGTTAGTAGTGATGCCTATATAAGCCCTGGAACAATGGATATGTGAGGTGTGTTGTCATGCAAGTAGAATGACCAATGATGTGGAATATTTCACCTGTCGTAGGACTGGAGTAAGCAGTAGTGACTGGATGCATGCTGTAAAGGGTCTATTGCACGGGAATGATCTGTGTGGTAGTTTGGGGGAATTACTGGATGAGTACTTACGAACCAATATATATATATATATATATATATATACAAGGCGCGTCCAGAAAGTAAGTTCCGTTTCAATTTATCTCCGCTGCAGAGCTGCGATTGCAGTTCCGCACATGTGCTGTAGACGATGTGTATCAAGGGGAAGAACGTCCGCCATTTGGAGATCGGTGTCAGTTATGTACGCTTTGTTGTGCTTGTTTGAAATGTCGGCGTTGATTGAAAATCCCGCCGCCTGTGAAATGAGGTCTGTGATTCGGTTTCTGAATGCGAGGAAAGTGAAACCAAGTGAAATTTATCGGCAAATTTGCGATGTTTACGGACCAAATGCGATGAGTGATTCGATGGTGAGAAGATGGGTCCGACAGTTCAATGGCGGGCGTAGTGATGTGCACGATGAAGAACGAAGTGGGCGTCCACCTTTGGTTACAGAAGAACTGGCAAGACTTTCATCTGTTCTTACATCTCAAGTCTTTCCTTGGCGGTCATCACTTAACCAATGACGACGAGCTGAAAGAAACTGTTTCCAACTGGTTGAAGACACAGGCGGCAGATTTCTATGAAGAAGGTATACAAAACCTGGTGCCACGCTATGACAAATGCCTGAAAAATTTCGGCATTTATGTGGAAAAGTAGTTTAAGAGTTGTAGAATTTTGTGCAATAAAAATTTCTTCTGTATCTGTGTACAATTTCATTTTATTACCAAACGGAACTTACTTTCTGGACGCGCCTCGTATATATATATTTAGATTTGGTGGTCTTCTAAAACATGTGCGTGGAGCGGTGGGTAGGATTTTATGGAGAATGGTGCGCATCCTGGGAAAGGAACGTAGGAAGTCATGCCAACGGCGAAGGATTAGGTTAATAGACTCGAGACCAGTGAAGAACTAAGTGATGAAAGATGGGCTGCAGTTACTTTCAAGGGGTACAGCTTTGGGGTGACTGTGTACAGGAAGGGCTATGGCACGGGAGATTTGTTTGTGTAATAATTCAGGAGGGTAGCTGTGGGAGATAACAGATCCAGACAGGTTTTCTGTGTAATGGGTAAGAGATTCTTCATCAAAACAGATGCGCCTTCTACGGATGGCCAGACTGTAAGGAAGGGTACGTTTGATGTGCAAAGGATGACAACTGTTAAAATGAAGATATTGCCGCAGATTTGTAGGCTTTATATGAACACAGGTATGTAGGGGACCATTATGCAAGGAAACGTCAACATCAAGATGGTAACATGGCTGTGGGAGTATGTCCAGGTAAAGTTGATGGAATGGTTGTTTAGGGAGTTGAGGAAGTCTATTAGATGATTCTCTTGTGGGTCCTGATCATAAAAATGTTATCTACGTATCTGCACCACACAAGAAGTTTAATGGAAAGATTGTTCAGGAATCGTTGTTCCATACGGCCCAGGAAGAGGTTTGCATATTATGGTGCAATGCGGTTGCCCATCGCAGTGCCGCGTATCTGTGGGTAAATTTGAGTGTTGAAGGAAAAGTAGTTGTTAGACAGGATGAGGTTGGCCAGGAAATGAGGAAGGATGTTTTGGGGGATGCTGTCTGGAGGTCGCATTTCCAGGAAGTGTTCCATGGCACTGAGGCCCTGTCCGTGAGGAATGTTGGTGTAAAGGGAAGAGACATCTATGGAGACAAGGAAGGAGTCAGGTGATAGAGGAATGGGGACCTTGGAAAATCGTTCGAGAAGTGTGGGGTGTCTTTTATGAATGAAGGGAGGTCCTGTACAAAAGGCTGGAGGTGCTGATCCAAATAACCTGAATCCGTTCAGCAGGAGACCTATAAGCCGCAACTGCAGATAACCCCAGATTCCTAGCTTTGTGGATTTTGGGAAGAAGGTACAAGGTTGGGGTACGGGGGTTCTTCGGGGTAAGGAGGGACAATTAGTTGGGAGAGAGTTCTCGTAAGGGGCCTTGGAGGTCAAGGAGACCATGTACTTCTTGGCTTACTGATGTTGTAGGATCTGTAGGGTGTGGAATATATGAGGTGGTGTCATAGAGCTGTCACAAACCTTCGGCCTCGTACTCACTGCAGTCCATGACTACGGTTGTTGAGCCTTTGTCGGCTGGGAGAATGATGATGTTTCTATTCTTAGATAGTTCTCTCATGGCATGGGTTTCGATAGTACTGAGGTTGTGAAAGTGGGAAATAAAGTTGAGAAGAAATTTTGAGGACAGGTTGCAAGTGAGGAATTCCTGCAAAATAAGGAGGGGATGGTGTTGTGGAAGGAGAGGTGGATCTAGTTTGGATGGAGGTTTGAAACGCTCTATCCAGGGCTTAGTTTCATCATGCCGAAAATTAATACCATCCCGGGTGGCAAATTGATAACGCCACTGTAGAGCGCGGCAGAACAATAAAGAGTCCTCGACCATAGCAGCATGGTCAAACTTCGTGGTCGGGGAAAATGACAATTTCTTTGAGAGTTGAGATAAAGGAGATGATGAAGTAGTTAAACACAGATTGTTGTGGTTCAGCAGGAGGTAGGGTGGGAGCTTTTGGAGTGGATTGTAGAGGGGTTGAGTGGGCAAGACAAGAGGTTTTTGAAATCAAGGGAGCTGTAGGAGTGTGTTGAGTATGATTGGGATGTTGGCAAGGTATGCGTAGGGGTAGACCCATACCCAGATAACTTTTTGCAAGTGCAGAAAGCTTCCACAGATGTTTTTGTGCTTGTTTTGCTAGGATCTGCATACAATTCATTAGAATCTGATTAATTGTATTTGGGGCAGACAGGCAAAGAATTTTGTGTATGGAGATAAGCTTGGCAGAATGCCAGTCTGCTTTGAACAATAGCTGATGAAGGACAAATTTGGTGAGTTATTGGTATTTTTTGTTTGTTTTTGTTTTGTTTTTGTTTATCAATCTTGTTTCATGGATCCCTGCAGAGGAAAGACCTCTGGGATGTGAAACATGTCAAAACATGTCATGGTGAATACACATACATACAATATGAGTCATAACCATAGTAAAAACAATAAAACATTCCAAAAACAAATAAAGAGAATAACAATAAACATTAATTTTTGTAACTGAATTTGTTCAAATCCTTGAATGTAGTAGAAGCAGTTGCCAGTAAGATAATCTCTCATTTTTTCTTTATATATCTCTTAATTATCTGCAAACTGTTTTATACTCTTGGGAATCTTATTAAACAGATGTATACCAGACTAATTAACTCTTCTTTGTACTAATGACAGAGATGTTTGTGTTTTGTGCAAGTTATTTCTATTTCTTGTATTGAAATTGTGTACCTGTGAATTAGAAGTAAACAGTTTAAAATGACCTATGAAAAAGTACATAGAGAGAATATGTATTTTAAAATTAGGAATTTAATGTCTTAAATACATTTTTTCGTGTTAATTGAACTAGTTACTAATTTTTGGTTATCTTCCAAAACGTTATAGATGCAACAACATCATAAACTTAGATTTATAAATGAATTGACGAGTGCATTCCGTCTCATAAATTGAATATTTTACCAGAAATTAAGTGTTTCCGCATAATTTGAGGAAAGGGTAAAGTATGTATGCCGAATTCAAAGCCATGTATGTGCCATAGATAGATAGATAGATAGATATGTTCACTTTGATCCCATGTGAGAATAATCTCGTGGATGTGGAACAGTACATACACTTATTAGTAATATCAATATTACTATATAATTGATAATATTATTATATATTGACAACAAGTTAGCAACAACCCATTAGTATAACCAATATCTCCTGTAATCTACAAATACAATCCCGAGTTAATTAATACTTATTATGTGGAACAGTGTATACACTTGTTACCAGCATCTAATAAACAGTTATTTTCTTACCAACCAGTTACCATGTAAGGTTTCACTGTAATTTGTGACTACATATTATATTATGTTAGTTGCTATTTATGTGGAACAGTACACACACATATTAGCAATATCAATTATATTACCAACAACTCCACGTTACGTGGATTTTTCAAATTCCAAATGAACTCGAGTATTTATTTGCATTGCGATGGAGCGGGCCCACTTCTCGTCATACATTCTTCTTCACTGTTTTTGTTGTTCTTCAGTTCCTAATTACTGTGAATAATGCAAATATTTTGCAATAAAAATGAGCGAATATCATGAATTGGTCCTCACTGTCGTCGCGCGCTAAAGCCACAACAACATTTTGCAACAAGCCTTGGGAAAGGTAATGTAATGACGCTTGCCAACAATCTAGCAGCAAGCCTTTGATGTCGGATGATTTACTAACATTTCACGAGAACAGCCGAGCCATATTGAATTACTGCGAGCAACAATGAATATTTCCATCCGACCAACACCATTCTCGCCAAGTTACACTCCTCAGGTGTCGAGACTGGAAGCAGTTTTTCCCATTCTACGTAGACCACGGCAGGTTGAATCCTGGATGTTTTGAGAAGGTATTAATAATTAGCAGAATGCCCTGTGGCGTTGACAATGCCCATTTTGCTTCACAGCTATCTGTACAGGTAAACTTGGATATTAGTGCTACAGAAATTTTCCGGGCAGCGCAGCGTAGCTTTTTGTATTGTCTAATATCTCCGTGGATGGAAGGCACCTCGTTGCTCAGGATTCTCAATCATAGTTAGGTAAGAAAAGTTTTACCTTCTGATTTGAGGTGGAAGGATTTTCCTGAGCACAGACAGCCACTGGACAGGTATAGATAGAATCGTATATTTTTTGATGCGCATGGTATGGCCGTAGAATGTTTACCATCTGGAAGTGAGAGCTATTGAGCCATACACTGGAGCTATTGTTCTTAATGCATCCGCATCAGGTGTCCATGAAGTTCCAACAAGCCGCTGAAGTAGGCTGTTGTGACATTTAAGCTTGGCATCTATGCTCTGAAGGAACCCTTTGTATAAGTGAGAGAACTGTTTAATATTGTTTCTCCCAGGTATTTGGGGTACATTTATATTTCAGCTTGTGGTCTCTGAATATTATATATAGTTGGCGAGTAGTTCATTTGTTTGTTGCTTAGGTCCAAATCTTAGTGGCCACTTTGTATATTAAATATGTTTGGCATAGTTCAAGAGAAGATCATATGCAACATAAATCGCTCGATGGAAACAATTAATAGCAGTACTAAAACGTATGTAGTGTTCATATTTGTGGACTTCCCGCGAGCATTCCCTATTTGTACTGCTGAAGAAAAATATGATTCTATACATAAGATTTAGAACTGCTTCCTTGAGATGTCAAAACTCGTCTATTACAAAGACTCTGACTAAAGGACGTCCTCTAGGTTCGGTTTGTAGTCCCATATTTTTGGACATAAGGATGAAATCAGTGATCGAACGACTACAAGGACCACCTAAGCTCTTAGCTCTAACTGTTTACGCTGATGACACTTTGTTACTCGTGGAAGAAGCTA
Source organism: Vandiemenella viatica (assembly GCA_031002005.1). Taxonomy (NCBI): domain Eukaryota; kingdom Metazoa; phylum Arthropoda; class Insecta; order Orthoptera; family Morabidae; genus Vandiemenella; species Vandiemenella viatica. The sequence goes on along the minus strand of JARYHS010009186.1, from coordinate 4,954,797 downwards.
CCATCATTATCGTTAATATTCTGCCACAAGGAAGATTTTTACATGGCTGCTCTGCAGGATCTCCAGTCTTCGGTGTAATGGAGCTCCAGTGTAAGTGGTGCCGCCGATGACACCACACTTCGTTTGGTGGCCGAGTGGTTGTTGATTGATTGTCTACCTGGTCTGATGTTAACTAACCTGCCTGACACTGACTTCTTCTTTTCTTGATGTTTCTTGTTGCTTCAGGGTGACGGTCTTCTTGTGTCTGACACCAGATAATCTTTAGATAAGGCAGAATTATCAAACTGCATAAGACAATGGGCTACTGGTGGCAAACAAAGTTTCTCAAGGCAACATATCTATTGAAATGTGGGCTGCAATGAGCACTTCATATCATATGTGTTAGTGGTCTAATATATATATATATATATATACGAAGACTTTGAGAAGTGAAAACAGTTGCTACTAGTAAAGTTCTGATTTATTACAGGTTTTTTTTTTCAGTATCCTCCAATTCACGAACATGAAACCCAGAATGGTGGCTCCTGACCACGTAACTTGGTAGATATTACCTCTGCTAGTCTGAATTTAGAAGGTTACTGGTGAAAGAGGGTAAAAAGCGATACGATTGGCAGTGCACTGAATCCATGTCCGCCCAGCAGCTGTCGCGAGCTGCGAGTACAGGAGTACTTGGTGGGATCTGCTGATTGAGATCACACGCACTCGCCTAGTGCGGCTGCGAGTTGCCTCCAGCCAATGAGGTATATCCGCTAACACTGCTACAAAATATTGCAGGTATTTCTGATCCCCTTACATCGGCACTTCTCTTCATTTGCATATAGTTTTCATTTCCTTTGATGTTATCTGTGATCTTGCACCTCCTTCTTCCTCTCTCTCCTCCAGAAACTAATTCTTCCGATGCCTCTTTTAACAAGCACTCCCCTCTCAGTAAGTGTCCCATCCAATTCTTCCTTCTTTCTGTTATGATTTGGAATAGTATCCTCCTCGAACCAACCCTTTCCAACACTTCAACATTAATTACTTTTTACTATTACTATTATCATTACTCCACGATTTACTAAAAGTTGGTGGCGGAGGGTGCATTGCACCTATCCTAATGCGTAATCAATTGTATATAAGAAGGGCTATACAGGATATGGAAGAAGGCACCCATGGGCTATTTTGAGGAACCGTCCCAGAACTCGCCTGGAGCGATCTGGGAAAACCATGGAAAACGCAGATCAGGATGGCCGAAGAAGTTTATCGAGACCTGCTACTATCGACTTCTAAGTTTTCTCGCTCAATAATCCTTCCTATTTTATTTCCTAATCGGTCGTCGAAAAAGTGAATGTACAAGTGAATCGGTTCTGGCCCTGATATCTCTTATCATATTTTCTAGGTCATTCCTAGATATGAATTATGCTGGTAGTAATAAGTGTTAGCTGTCATCCTGAAATAGGTCTGTCATGAATTTTTTCAATTAGCTTCTGACGAGAGCTATGGCTCCGGTGTTCTAGGTCTTGCAAATCCAATTCCTTCAACACCACAATTACACTTTCCCTCCAGATAAATATACCTGTCATGAATCAGGTGGCTCTTCTTTGGACTTTCTCCAATGCCGCCATTAGCCCCTATTGATGGGGATCCATACAGAACAATAAGTGGGACAAACCAGTGCTTTGTATGAAATCGATTTAACTTCTGATGTACACTGTTTTAAATTACGACCTAGATATCTGAGCATATAGTTTGATTTACCAATTACCTTCTCTTTATGTTCATTCCACAACAAATATTACGAATTATTACGCCTAGGTATTTAGCGGAATCTACTGTTTTAAGGACAGTACCATTAATTGTAATTCATAGCTAAATGATGTCATCTTTTTACTTATACAGGGTGGTCAGAAATTCACTCATCGGCGGGTAAGGGCAGTGTTCAGGACGTTGCACTAACGAAATAAATACAAAAAAATATAGTAAAAGTCGTACAGTTTTTGAGTTATTCGCAGCTAAAGTTGGCCAATAAGAGCGCTGCGCGCTCGAATTCAAACAGCCTTCCACCAGCGGTGTTGCCAAGCGTACTTGAGGCATGCGACCGCCACAGAAAACGAAAAGAAAAGTTCTCTTCGGAAGGGGGGATCGAACCCGCAACCTTCAGATTGAGAGTACGCCGTCTTACCGACTACGCTGCCAAGGCACTAGAATTTCCTTGTTTTTAGAAGCCACTAGGGCGGGAAGTCGGTGGTGGGGCTAAAGGACCATGCCAGAAGAAGTCTCGCAGTCGAACGCAACTTACTGATAAAGACACTGTCATCATGCAGCGTCATCAATTTTCGTTTGAAGAGTACGCCGATATGCATTTGGCGTATGGCGCTGCGGGACAAAATAGGGCCGAAGCAGTTAAGATTTACACGACTCAATTTCCTAACTGTGTGATTCCATCGGCCAACACTTTTGTGTTGGTTGACAGAAGGTTGAGGGAGACGGGAAGTATTGTTGTCCACAGGCCCGACGCCGGACGAAATCGGTTCAGACGGAGTGTAAGATTTGAAGACAATGTCCTGGAAATGATTGCTGATAATCCGAGGACAAGCTCTAGGGTCATTGCCAACGCATTGCAGATACGTCCAGTCTAAGTGATCCCTCAAATTCTCCGTTTAAATGCAGCCTTTCAATAGGGTAATTTTTGTTGGTTTTTAATTACCAGGCCTCACATGCCACTGTTTTGGACGTCCTTCACGACGAAGGGTTACATCCCTTTCACTTTCAAAAGGTTCAAGATTTGGAGGAAGACGATTTTCCACTTCGAGTTCAGTTTTCACAGTGGTACCTGCAGCAATGTAACGATTATCCCAACTTTGAAAGGAAGGTGCTGTGGACGGATGAGGTGTGCTATACCAGGGAGAAGTGTTTTAATAGCCGAAACAGCCACATCTGGGATGTCAAAAATCCGCATGCAATTTTTGTCAAGTCATACCAACACAAATTTAGTGTTAACATTTGGGCGGGTATTTTGGGCGAGTTTATACTAGGCCCTGTTCTACTTCCGCAACGTTTAAATGGCGCTTCTTATTTAGCATTTCATGAAAACGTCCTTCTGTTGTACTTAGAAGACGTTCCTTTGGCAATTCGTAATGACATGTGGTTTCAACATGACGGCGCGACGCCGCATTTTGCAGTTCCGGTACGTCAATACATAGATGCATTGTATCCTAACAGGTGGATTGATCGAGGAGGCCCAATTCACTGGCCAGCTCGGTCACCAGACAACAACCCATTACATTTTTATCTCTGGGGAGCTGTCAAGGCCATTGTTTATGAGACTGAAGTAGAAACAGAGGAAGAACTTTTGGCTAGGATAATTCTAGCTTTTGATGAAATTAGAGAAAGTTACAATTTTGAAAGACTCGCAAATTCAGTAACTCAGCGTTGTTGTGCCGGTATTTCAGTTGAGGGAGGACATTTTGAGCAGTTGCTGTAAAATGTAAGGACCCGTATTTTTTTGTTATTGCTGTTTATTGGGATACATTTTTACTACGGTTACTAATGCGGGTTGACGCTTATTGTAAGTAAATCCCTGTTGGCTTTCAATGTAGCGACTGATAACGTCAAGTTGGAATGAAACTACTGTACAGTAATTTAGTTTTGTGTCAGTGACAAAAGGGATTTCAATGAGTAACAGCTTGTTTACCTTTTGCGGCTTGCCGCGCGTTAGCGAGTTGATACACGTTACCAAAATGTACAACTTGTTTGAATAAGAAGAGACTTTTTGCAGCAGAGAAAGTTACGTTACAAACGATAGAATGGGTTTAATGTTCTTTTTTCCAAAAGTTGATTTTTTGTTTTGTTTTATTGTTACAAAATAGTAGCAAGGATATTCACGTCAATCAATAAAAATGTTGTGGTCGAAATCTAGTGAAATACGATTACATGGAATAAAAGAAGCTTCTTTGCAACAAATAAATTAAGTTTGCAGATTTTTATTTTTTATTTTTTTTTATTGATTTTTTTGTGCCAGTAACTAAACAATTTTTGTACAAAAATTAAAGATTAATCTAGCAAGCAGATCAACTAATTAAAAAACAATTCCCATAAAAAAGAATCCTCTAGCCCCACCACCGACTTCCCGAAAAATGTCGCGGATTACCGATCAATTCCGATTACGAACAAACAGTCCGCCCTAGTGGCTTCTACAAACAAGGAAATTCTAGTGCTTTGGCAGCGTAGTCAGTAAGACGGCAAACTCTCAATCTGAAGGTTGCGGGTTCGATCCCCACTTCCGAAGAGAGTTTTTCTTTTCGTTTTCTTTGGCGGTTGCATGCCTCGAGTACGCTTGGCAACAGCGCCTGTGGAAGGCTGTTTGAATTCGCGCGCGCAGCGATCTTATTGGCAAACTTTAGCTGCATATAACTAAAAACGGTACGACTTTTAATAGATTTTTTTTGTATTTATTTCGTTAGTGCAACGTCGTGAACAGTGCCCTTACCCGCCGATGAGTGAATTTCTGACCACCCTGTATACATGATCTGGCCATTTTTTTTTATAGTTTAACTCCAGCTGCCAGTCTTTGCACAACGCGATTATTTACATTAAATCGGCTTCTAACAATGCTCATTCGTTCTGGGTTTCTAGTTCACCATAAATAATGGCATCGTCGGCTAATAGTCTTTTTTCGCTTCTTATTATAAAGTCGCATAAATCATTAATGTATGTAAAAACAACAGGGGTCCTAACAAACTTCCGAGGAACCCTGGACCTCACTTTGGTCAATGATGAACGGTGACCGTCGAGAATTAGCAGCCTTTGTTCTATCCTTCAGAAAGTCTGCAACATAGTCGCATATTTGTCTAGATATGCCATAACTACGAAGTTTTGTAAGTAATGTAGAATGAGGCATAGTTTCGGAAGTTTTTTAAAATCTAATAGAACTATGTCAACCTGGGACTGTTTATGGGGTTGAAAATTACAGGCCAATTAGTTTGACATCAGTGATAGGCAAAATGATGGAGAAATTGAAATGCAACTATATAAGAAATGTATATGAAGAAAGAAACTGTTTCTCAGATTGACAACATGGCTTTAGGCAAGGATATTCATGTGAAATTTCAGATGGTGGGCTATATACAAGATATTTCAGATGAATTGGACAAGGGAGACCAAGTTGATAGTGTGGCACTAGATCTTTCTAAGGCATTTGAGAGAGTGAACCACAAAATGGTTTTAAATAATCCAAATCTATTGGATTGGATGAAAAAGTTACTTGCTGGGTCGAGGAATTCTTAAAATGTTGAAAGCAAAGTGTTAGAGTAGGAAATACATTATCAAAAGAGGTGGAAGTAAATATGGGAGTGCGAGATGGTAGTGTATTCGGACCGTTAGCGTTCATTATTCCAATGAACGACTGTGTTGATGGATTATGGTCAAAATTATTTTGCAGATGATATAATGGTATACAATAGAATCAAAACAGGCGAAGACAGTGAACAGCTGCAGGGTGACATGGATAGAATATCTAAATGGGTTGGTCAGCATGGAATGAAGATAAATGCCAATAAGAGTCAGCTTATAAAATACACAGACAAAAAACTAAAGGTTAATTATGATTATAGGGTGAGGTCAGAATTTGCTTGTTGAAAGCTTAAATCGTAAAGTGTAAATTTCTTGGCATAACACATTTTTTAACAAACCCAATTGGTCAGACAGATCATATTGGCCAGGTGATAGGAAAAGGATACAAAATCCTTCATTTACTGGAGAGGATGATGACATTGATGTACGAGAGAAGTTAGGGAGTCGGTTTACAAAACTTTGGTCAGACCATTGATTGAATATGGTTGTGTAGTTTGGGACCCATATTTTGGTTATCAAATGCAGGAGTTGGAAGGTGTGCAAAGAAGAACAGCTATATTTGTTTGTGGAAATTTTCGCAGGACCCAGTCAGTAATTGATATAATAGGGAAACTCATTGGAGGAAAGGAGGAGGGTGAAGCGAGTATTGGGAATATACAGGGCAATATATTGGTGATGGGGCTTGGAGCGATATTGGTCAAAGAATTAGGAATAGTGCATGGAAGGGGAAAGGGGACCATGACCACAAGCTTGCGCTCGATTTCATGCATAAGTGGGCTGGAAAATTTTCTTTTGTTGGTAAGGGTGTCAAGGATTGGAACAAATTACCAAGTGTAATGATGAGTAATTTTTCAAGAAACGCTCAAGAAATTTAAAATTAAAATTTGAAAATCAGAATAGTAAATGACTGAGGAATTTAACATTCCAATTATGAAAGAATATATATATATATATTATAGCGCTCACAAATCACCAGAAAACCAAACAGAACTCGATGAAAAGAGAAGACTAACCACAAAAACCCTCAGAAAAACAAGAAAACAATACCTTAATAAACAATTGGATTCAATCGAAGAAAATTTCAGAAATTATAATGCTAGAGACTATTATAGAACATTTGCAAACAAAATTAAGGACTTCTCCTCACAGATTCTTTGCTTTAAAAACGCAAATGGAAAATTGGCTCTAAACAACAGAGAAACCTGTGAACTCCTCGCTACCTGCTTTGAGCAACTGCTAAATTGCCCAGAACCAGTAGAAGGGTTCTCAGAACAATCAGGAGAAATTAATCCAGATTCACCAGCACCAACACTAGAAGAAATCAGGGAGCATATTCAGAAACTCAAAAAAGGTAGGGCATCAGGAGAAGATGGCATAGTGGCGGAATTCCTGAAAAATTTAGGCCAAAGTTCACTCCAAGAACTAACCAAAATCATCTGACATTGTTGGGTAACAAACGAAATCCCGAAAGACTGGAAGTCTGCTCTCATACTTTCCCTTCACAAAAAAGGAGACCACACCAATGTGAACAACTACAGTCTCTATCAGTCCCCTACAAAATTCTCTCAGCTTGTCTCCGCAAAAGAGTACAAGAACAAGTCGAACACAAAATTTGCGAATTCCAAGCAGGCTTCAGGTCTAACAGATCGTGCGCAGAGCAAATCTTCAACCTAAAAACCATCCTAAAATATAGATCAATCAGGCACAAGAAAACCATATGCACCTTTGCAGACTTCAAGAAGGCGTATGACTCCATCGACAGGAAAAGTCTACTCAACATCCTAAGGGAATATGGTGTGGACAATAAATCAAGAGAATTAATCAATCAGACACTCACAAACACCACTATCAAAGTAAAATTGATGGGAGGACTCTCCAGCGAATTCGAGACAAAAACTGGCGTTAGACAGGGTGACGGTCTCTCGCCAATCTTATTTAATATAGCCAGCGTCGGCCTTAGCCATTGCGAGGACCCGGGCGGCAGATCTTGGCAAGGCCCTTCTCCTTTGTACAAAATATATTAATCGTAGGTATCAACGAAAAATGCAAACATCATTAAAATAAACTTTGAGTTTTAAAACATTATGTTAGAAGAGCTATTAAAAGTTAACAAATTAATAAGGATAAACTGAAGTACATTAAGGTGTTGGAAGATACGCGGGGATTTAAAAATAATGTTTGCGCATTTTCCTGAGACTAAAATATTTAATAAAAGCACAATAATCTTACGAATTGAGAATAGCATTTTCCTTCAGGAATTAAAGAAAAGTAATTATACCCTCCAAACACAATTGAATTTTCTGGAATCTAAATTAACTGATAATAAAGAAAGTATTATATCTCTTCGAGATGAATTTCGGGTAGAGAATAAGAAATAGTAACAGCGAGGTCTTTAGAGTCGGGAAAGGATGCGGGTCAAGGAATGGGAAGGAATTCGGCCATGACCTTTTGAAGGAAGCATCCCGGCATTTGCATGGAGTGATTTGGGAAACCATAGAAAACCCAAATCTGGATTCCCGGACGGGGATTCGAACCGCCCTCCTCCCGAATGCGAGGCCAGAACGCTAGCCGTTAAACCACCACGCTCGGTTTGGATTCCTCTTTTGAATCGCAACTAGGGCAGTTTAGAGAAGAATTGACACATTATAGGGAACTTTGTACCCAGCAAACTGCTGAAATATCCAGTGTCAATCTGATTTTGAACAAGCGGCCAACATTTTGCACCAGAATGCATAGTCGAGGTAATAGAAGAGAAGGAATATAGTTGTAACGAAAGATTGATGATGGTGGAGAGTTAGAGTCAGAATTTGGGAGAAAACCTTACAGAGAAGTACTCTTCGCTAAAGAAAGAAGTTGACCAGTTGGCAATAGGCGTGGAACAATTATCATGCCGGGTAGAGAAAGTTAAGGCATCCACATCAGTGTGGGTGAGAGGCTGTAGGTGCAAGTACCGATTACTGTGCAGAAGGCAGTTGAGAAAAGTCGTCCAAAACTACGAGTCCCAGACGTTGTGAGAGAGGAGTATGTCAAATGTAAATGCGTTCACAGCGTGCATGGTGCAAGAGAAGGTTGACTAGGATAATTTCTCTGACAATGGTGGAATACGCCCGGTTGATTTTATAAAGAAATCTGAAAATTTTGGACCTTTTTGTAGGACCGCAGAAAGAAAGAAGATTGGAATGATTAGTAAACACATCAAAGGGGATGCCCGAATGTGGGGGAATGATTTGCCATTAACTGCAAGGCATTTGCACAGTTTAATCAGCCTTTTTTGCAACATTTCTGGTCAATAAACCGTCAAATTACAGTACGATGTAATTTAATGCTGGGTAAGCCATACTTACTGGGTAGCGGCACACAAAAAGAACTTTTTCTTGAAGTGCGTGAAATCATGTTAGTAATATAGTTCGCAATATAAGAAGTATCAGGGAAGCCATGAAACAATATTTTGACAAACTACTAAATGGACCTAATGGGATAAACGAAGAAGAAACAAGTCAGAGGATAACAGATGAACGCACCCCAATAACTTGGTCAGAAGTCGAGAGAGCTCTCCATAAGATGAAAAGTGGCAAGTCAGCAGGAGCCGACGAAGTTACAGCCGACATTATTAAAGCTGCCGGTCCACCAGGGATACAATGGCTGTATAGAGTCCTCAGAGCAATATGGAATGATAACCAAATACCAGAAGACTGCACGAAAGGGGTGATAATTCCTATATTCAAGAAAGGGAACAGAAGGAAAAGTGAAAACTATAGAGGTATTACCCTCCTATCCCACGGCTTCAAAATTATGGAAAAGATAGTTGAAGCTAGAGTACGAACAATATTAGAGCCCATCTTAGAAGAGGAACAACATGGGTTTAGGGCTGGAAGAAGAACAACAGATCTAATATTTGCCTTGAGAATGCTGGTGGAAAAATATTGGGAAAGAGGGAAAAACCTAATTATTGTGTTTATGGACCTAGAAAAGGCATACGATAATGTTCCTAGATCAACTATCTGGAAAAGTCTAAGAAAACTTAAAATACCAGACTACCTCATTAGAAAGATCCAAATGCTGTACATTAACTGCAAGAGCTGTGTCAATGTTGGGGATGGTTACTCTGAATGGTTTAGTACAACCAAAGGAGTACAACAAGGAAGTGCCCTTTCACCCCTTCTGTTTATAGCAGTGATGGATAACATCTTAAAAGAACTAAAAAGAACGTTCAATAGAGATCTACAGGCACTGGTGTTTGCAGATGATGTAGCAGTATGGGATGAAACAGAAGGAATACAAAACAAACCGAAGATGTGGAATGATAAGTTTGAAGAATATGGAATGAAATTCAATCAAAAATAACCTGTAGCACTAAAAATAAGCCGAAAGAATACAGACTGTCATATAAAATTACAAGACCACGAAGTTGAAGTTGTTGACCAATTCAGCTACCAGGGGAGCATAATTGCCAATAATGGTAGAAGTGAGTTAGAAATAATGAGTAGAGTAACCAAAGGAGCCAACTTCTACAGTACCGTGCTAGGCTTACTACTGGGACATGAAGGTTCCCAGAAGAACAAAAATTGTCTTGTACAAATCATATCTCATTCCTATTCTCACATATGCTTTGGAAACATGCACACTAACATCAAGTGACCTTAACAAGATCCAAGCATGTGAAATGAAGTTTCTTAGAACGGGCCTCCAGAAAACTAAACTTGACCGCATAAAGAATGATGAAATTAGATCAAACCTAGAGCTAAGGGAATCCATGGAAGAGAGACTTAGGTCATCAAGACTTCGGTGGTTTGGGCATGTGGAGAGAATGACTAGTAAAAGAGTGCCAAAAACTTATTTGGAAAACAGGATAGTGGGCAAAAGACCAGTGGGAAGACCAAGAAGAAGAAGGACAGACCAACTGAAGGAGGACGTAGAGAGAAGAGGCTGGAATTGGGAGTACATCACAGACAGAGAAACCTTTCTGGACAGGAAAAGGTGGAAAACAATCGTCTGTAACAACCAAGGCTTGTAAACCACACCCGGGAAACTGGAGATGGTCCCCAACGATAATGATGATGATGATGACTTAATTAAGCTCCCCTTTCAGTGAAGGAAAATATGTGCGAATGATCAGTGCACGTTTGCCTGAGCCAACACAGCTCGTGTTTGTTAGCCATAATATATGTTCAGTAGAACTCCAATTATCCAAAATCCAAATCACTGATTATCCGAATCGCTTAAGGCAGTCACATTAAGACTTGCATGAAACAAATTGAAAGGCATATCCAGTGAAGAAGAGAAGGAGAAAAAGGGGAAAAAAGCTCAAGAAAAGGAAAGGGAGGAGAAGATGAAGATGATGTGACACTTGAGAAATTCAGAAACATTCTTCTGAAAATTTCTGGATGTTCGGAAGTTAGTGCTGAAGATTTAGGAGAGTGGGTGGTGTGTGATTCGTCAGACCCTGGGTATGAAATTCTAAATGAAGAAAAACTTATTGAAAGTGTGAGAGAAGAAAGTGTCGAGGAAAAATATGACCTTCACGTCGAAGTTGAAGCAGACATGGTACCAACAGCTAGTCAGGAATTTGCCGGCCTTGGAAATTGCATTAACGTGGATGGAGCGTCAGCCCGATTGTGACCACTTCCAACTTCATACTGTCAAGCGGATGCACGACCTGGCTGCTCAGAAACGTATTAATACAATCAAACAGCTTGGCCTAGATGTTTAGCAAGCAATTAGTTTTATTTACAGTACGGTACATACACAATGTAATAATGTGTGCATTTTAATTGAATTAATTAAAAACTCCTTTTCTTTAAAATAGTTTTTTCTCCCATTTTCAATATACATACAGTAATTAAGATAGACCCTTTTTCGGAAAAAATCCAATTATCCGAATTTTCGATTATCCGAATGGGGTCCTGGAACCAATTTATTTGGATAATTGGAGTTCTACTGTACCATTGATGATAAGATATTGGGCTAGGCTGGACGAACAAGAGAGAGCCTGAGAACAAAAGAGTATGGAGAAAGAACACTTGGAAGGGGCACAACAAGAGAGCTACCATCATTTTGATAGTAAGAAACACGTTTGATACAATAACACAGAGGAGGATTCGGACGCGGTCGTGGAGCCTGTAAGGTGACAAAGTCCCTTACACTTTAATTTTTGTGAATACATTTTGTTAAAAGTTAATTAAATATTAGTTGTGTTGTGTTGTGAGTACAAATGTGTTAAATTGTTATGAAAAAATGATAAAGATTATTATTTATTTATTTAATTTGGCCTGAAGCGCCAAATGGCACTATACAGCCATCAGCTATATATACAGATAATTGGCTTGGTACAAATGAGTAAAGCATTGTACAGATAAACAAATTTGCAGGATAATTATAATAAACTAGTAATTTCACATCAGCTGGAATATTTCTAAAAAAAAAATACATGCATGTTTACAAAATGAAGGATTAGTAAAACAATTAAATAGAGGACTCTGTACCAACAGTGCACAAACAATAATTACAGTATAATTAAAATATAAAGGAGATTTTTATATACACATTAAATTATTATTTATATACAGGAATTAACACATTATAAAAAGGACTTATTTGCCTAAATCTTAATGTTTGTTGCTTTTATAAAACTGGCTAACAATTTATATACAATCACATTGTTGCCATGCAACAGACAAGAAATACTTGTTGAAAAAGGTATACCAAAGTTGTTAAGATCTTTCAAGAATTTAGGTCTGTGGGCTGTATATCTTGGACAAGCGAAAAATATATGGTTTGTGTCACCTACTTCCGTATTGCAATATTCACAGATATCTGAATTTATGATGGTTAGACGATGTAGGTGCTGTGCGAATATACCGTGATTGAAACGTATTCTAATTATCGTGGTGATAACCCCCCTATGTTCCAAGGAGCTGGAAAACCAGGGACAGGTATGAATTCTGGGCTGGATATTGCCATAGTATTGTCCCCTTGTTTTTCTACTGATGTCCCATTCACTCTGCCATTTGTTCATTACCTTGATTTTTATTTGTGGTAGATAGTCCGTATATGGTAACCGAGTTTTGAGGGCGACACCTATTCTAGCTGCTTGCTTTGCCAACTCATCTACTTTTTCGTTAAAGACCACCCCTGCATGCGCCTTCACCCAGAGGAAATTGATTGCTCTGTTTCTTCTTGAGCATTCTACTACCTGTTGAACTATATTTACTATAATCTGATTAGTTATCCTACCCCAATATTTGGTTTGAATAGAGTTCAACACGCTCTTAGAATCTGAGATGATGAGAAACTTCCTCTCTGTTAGTGTTGAGCAATACCTGACTGCCTCTAAAATAGCTAATGCTTCTGCAGTGTATATAGATGTAGTTGATGGAAGTTTATACATTCCTTGATACTTGGTGCAGGGGCAGAAAAAGGCACATCCTACGTTACTTCCTGGGGCAGTTTTAGATCCATCCGTATATATATGAACGGTGTTATTCCAGTTTTCTGTAAGATACTTCTGTACTAATATACTGAGGTTTGGGTATTGCTTATCCTCAAGAGTGATATAAAATACCGGAAGTTGAATCATACTGAAGATGGAATGGTATTCGTATGGTGGAAATAGCTTTGTTGGAATTATTCTGTCCGTTTGTTCTTCCCACTCCGTGTAGCTGTAATAGATCTCTGAGAGTCGCGATCTTCCTCTATTATTCCACAAGCTACTTAGCTCTTTACATTTAAAAATAGTTGGGTGGTTCCGGTATGCTAACCTCTCAACAATGAATTTGTCGGACAGCAACTGTCTTCGAATATGCAGAGGCATCTCCCGGGCTTCCACCAATAGAGCGTTGGTGGGAGTAGATGTCATGGCCCCAAGACAGGTGCGAATACAACTATATTGTAGCTTGTCTAACCTGGACAGGATTCCGGAGCTTGCACTGTTGTACAGAATGCATCCATAGTCAATTTTGGATCTAATTAGCGCTCTGTAGATCATCAAAAGTATACTGGGATTTGCACCCCACCAAATGCGTGTCAAAGATCGAATAATGTTCTGCGCTTGATTACAAGAGTTAATTATTTGATTAATGTGCGGTTTCCAACTGAGTTTGGCATCCATCAACAATCCCAGGAATCTTACGTTAGATTTCACTGAAAATGAGTAGTTCCCTAACCTAACTATTTTGACCACATTAAGTTCTATCCGTTTTCTGGTGAATATAACAACGGAAGATTTCTGTGTTGAAATTTGAAGTCCATTTGATTTCAGCCATTTGTCTATTTCTATCATGGTTGCAGATAGGTTATTTAAAGCCATCTCCAATGAGACCGCCAAAGAGTATATACAGATGTCGTCTGCGTACTGAAGGATTCGGGTGTTAGGACCTATTACTCTTTCCAGATCCCATGTATAGAGGATATATAGTAGCGGACTGAGTATGGCACCTTGGGGTAATCCAGTAGTAAGTATTCTTGGTCCAATAATTTGATCCCCATATCGCACAAAGACCGTTCTTTCCAACAGGAATTTGCTTATGCCATATATAAAAACTTCTGGCAATCCTAGTCTACTTAATTTTTTTAATAAAATAGGAATTTGTACGTTGTCATAAGCTGAGTGGATATCTAAAACAAGGAGACCGTAAAGTATCTCCTTTTGAAAGAGGTGAAGATGTCCGTTACTAGTGTACTTAGATTATCCATTGCTCCTCTCCCTTTACGAAAACCAAATTGAGTCTGAGGCATCAAGTCATTAGCTTCCAGCCACCATTCGAGACGATTCTTAACTAGTTTCTCCAGGGTCTTCCCCACACACGACGATAGAGCAATTGGTCTATATGAAGAATGGTGTAAAGGATTTTTACAAGATTTTAAAACTGGGAGTATTAACTGGGTTGTCCATTCAACCATTAAGCAATTCCTTGTCTATATTTCGTTAAAGGTGCTAAGAAGTAAATCCAGTGCTTTTAAAGGGAGATTTTTTGGCATTGCATAATGGATGTTGTCTATTCCCGGGGATGTATTCTTGGTTGTAGCGAGGGCGTTTTGTAATTCCAGGATGGTGAAAGGTGTCATGATAGGGTGTGAGTAATCTTCAGCTTCAGGACGTTTCCAAGGGGCGTTCAAACAAGAGGATGGTGCTATTCTGTCAACGAAGTCTTCCAGCCAGACCGTATCAGTGTCGAAGGGTTCAGCTACACTTAATTTTTTTTAAAGATCGGACTTTCTTCCAAACATCGGAAATACTGGCGTCTTTATTCAGGCTGTTGCAGTATTTTACCCATTCTTCCTTTTTTCGATGCTTTAAAAACTTTTTTGTCCGAGCATCCTCACGTTTAAACTCCAGGAATCGTTCAAGAGTCTGCTCTTTCCGATATCTATTCAGCGCTAGTCTGCGTTTCGCCACCGTTTTCGAACACTCTGTATTCCACCAAAAAACTTTAGGTTTTCTACATAAACCAGCTGTTTTACGGCGAGGGATTGACTTGATAGCAGCTTCATTGATTGCTGAGATCAGAGCATTATATCTTTCCCTTATTGTTAAATTTGGGTCCAGTTTGTCTATTTCCTCTGAAATAACAGAACCGTTAGTTGACCACGAGGCTTCCTGGATTTTCCATTGGCTATTGGAGTAATATCTTTTAGGCAATCTTGTTTCAATACCAACACTTATGTGTATTGGGAAATGGTCTGAACCCAGTGAATACCTTTTGATCTCCCAATTATCTATTTTGTGGAAATTGGGCGACGCTATCGATACGTCCAGTGCAGATGGACGTCTCAGAGGAGATGGGATCATCGTAGGGGAGCCATCATTCAGTATTATAAGGGAGAGATCTTCTATAGAATTCAACAATGAGCGACCGTCAGCATCAGAAATCTCATTGCCCCACGCAGAATGATGCGAGTTAAAATCTCCACATATCAGAAAGATAAACGTATATTTAAGTGCCAGAATATCTATGGACAATGATTATCTATGATAATGTCTATCTTTGGACAAGAAGACAAAGAAAATATGGCAAGGGTATGGATGAGAATAAAATATATCTGGTAAGTCGTTGAGTAAAAAGGAATGTAAGAAGTGTGTTTTGACCTTTGTGAATATAAATAAAAGTGTTTTTTCGAGCGTTACTTCAAAGAATTCGTTGTCTAGATATTTATTATTTGTTTGTTTCTGAACTGTGAATGGAAATAATCAGCCGGTTTCAGCAGCTTAGATTACAGCTTGAAGACGGGCAGATTACATTTACCTAAACCTAAATATATTCAGAGGGGATCTTACAAGTGGCTGACCGTGAAAGGACACAGAACTAAAAAACTTTAGTTCGGTAAGGAAAGAGCCTGGCATATCTTCGGAGAAGAGAAAGAAGAAAGGTAAGACAGAAAATACTTTTTAATAACGTGAAGTGGACAATAAATAAATGCAGATGTAAATCTGAGAAGCTATTTGAAGAGATATGGTAATTGTTTAGAAATTTGAAGAGACTCATAGCCGCGTAAATTACTGAAAATAGTAAGAGTAAACTTCAAGATATGGTAATGAACGTTTTGGTTAAGTGTTAGCGAACTAGATATTATCTGTGACTGTTTGCCGAAAGGAACTTGTTTTAAATAAAAATAATAGTAAAAGTAAATTGCAGTAGAGTGAATAATACTGTAAATTAGTAAAATAACAAGCAGGAATATAACAGTTAAAATGCCGGAAAAGAAATTCATCTCAAGGTATAATGCATGCACGAGAAGTTAACGAGCAAGAATAGTATCTTTGACAAATTGTGGAAGTAAAATTGCTGTAGTTAAAAACTGATATTTTGAATGTGTTTTGTGAAAATAATTTTTGTAAAGATAATATGTATGTTGATGAAAGTTTTTTGTGTCTCTAATTCTGAGTCGATCTACTGCGTTGTAAAATTCATTGTCACCTCGTTGAAGACTTTCTTTTCTCCAGTCTGTATTTACTCTCGTAAAATTTTTTATGGGGTTGAAATAATTGGTGTGAAGATTTATTCTTGTGTGAAATTTTGTGTGTAAAATGGAAAACAAAAATTTAGTGGTAGATTCCGAGAGTTCATTTAATGGGACGGGAGGCGAAAATAGTGAGCAGGCTAAGGTTTCTGGAAATTTAAATAACAGTTTGGATTCGGGTTGCGCGTATTCAGATCAGTCAGTGTGTGATGTTAGTATTGAGAAAGTTCATGAGTTATCTCCAGCTAGCGTAACTCAAAAGAAATTTGACCGAGGAGAAGATAATTCTTTGGAAATGATACTAGCAAAAATATTACAGAGCCAACATAGGTCTGAAGAAACAAATCGACAGCAGATAATGAATATGAAAGAATTAAAACAAACCCTGCTACAGAACCAACAAGATTTAAGACGAGAATTACAACAAAATCAACAGAAGTTTGAAAAGTTAACACTACGGCAGATGGAGAAAATGCAAGAAGTAATTACACAAAACCGACAAAGAATTGAACAAGAATTTAATCAATGGAAAAATGAAAAGGACAATATCTATATTAAGCTAGACAATGTGGAGGAGCGCATTGTTAAGGAAGAAGAGAATCGTGAAGAGGCAATGAGGCTGGTATGCGATGAGCAAAATAAGTTGAAGAATGAATTTTCAGGGATTAAACAGGAATTTTGGCAAGTTCAAGGTGAGGTCATGTGTTGCAAAAAGACAGTTGAACAACAATGGATAGAGGTCAATCAGCGAGTTGACGTGGTACAAAACAAAATCGAATGCTGTGCCGGCAACAATTTAGTACCGTCCGGTCAAATAAAACTACCGGAAGTAAGTTTTGTTCCAGGGGGCGAGATTCATCCGCACATTTTTGTAGAGATTTACAGAAACGCACTACCAAAACACTGGAGTGATGAGGAAAAATTTAGATATGTAAAGATGATGATGAAAGACGAAGCTTTGGAATGGTCGTGTGGAGTAGCGGAGAGCAGTATTAGCTACGTAGAATTTCTGCGAAGTTTTTTGAAGAGGTACTGGTCGGAGGAAAGTCAGAGACGTGTGAAACAAGAATTTAGGAACAGCTGTCCATACAAACGGCAATTTGGTAGCCTTCGCGAATATTGCGAAAAATTGATGAAAGGACTGAAATACTTGTCAAACCCAATAGAAGAAGACGAGAAAATAGAAATTTTGGAGAGAAAAATGCCGCGTTGGGTTCAGGAAAGGATGTTGCTTGCGCGATGGAATAATCTCCAAGAATTTTTAGAAGGAGTGGACAAGATAGACAAATGGGACGATAGGAGTGTGAGAGATCAAAATTTTACCGGAAGTTCGTATGGTGGAAAAGTGCAATCGGGACAAGTATATCGGGAAAAGGATGGAAAGAGAGATGATAGAGAAGCGAGACCGGCACAAGAATGGAAAGGAAAGCCTACACAATATAAGCAATGGAGCGATCGAAACGCTAGAGAATGGAAAGCTTTCAACAATGGAAGTAGAGGGATGGAGCGAGTAGAAAGCGGAAAGCAGACGAAAAATGTAACCAGGGAAATTAGAAAGGGCTTGTGAAGAGGTCCGTTCCCAGGCCGATGAAAGGAGAGGACCAAGAAATTTTAAAGAATATAGATGTATGTTCATGAGAGTAAACAAAGAAGAAGCAGTAAAACATAGGAAGACCGTTCTAGAAGATGTTGTAAAACATTTCCAAAGAATAGAGAGAGAGGAGAGCAATCAGAAAACGTCAGTAGAGAGTGACAATTAAATCATAAATAATGAAGAAAGGAAGCCATTAATGGATAAAACACTGATGATTGATGAAGTAGATGGTTGGGTAAACCAAGCAAGAAGAGCTTGTAAGGAAAAATTAGGAGTGGAAACGGTAGAAGAAGAAGATGAGGAAGACCTAGAAAAACGGTTAGAAGTGGGAAAAGAGCAAGAAGTAACGGTTGAAGACAAAGGTCCTTTAAAATGGTGGAGGTGTTTAGAACAAATTGTGGAAAGTGAACGATTCGACAAGGTTGAAAATGAGGCAATGGAAGGAAGTGAGGTGATTGGTTTAGCAGAAATGGATTATTGGAAGAACAAACACCAGAAGGGTATTGACGAATTGATAGGGGATGAAGAATATGGAATCAATATCTTGGGAAATGAGGATGAAAATTACGAAGAGAGAAGAGAAGAGGAAGATGAGGAAACAGACGATATGATAGACGATGAAGAGTATGGAGACGAAGAAGAATTCAATGAAGATTATAGTATGGAAGAGGGAGAAAACTTTAACGAAGATTTAAAAAAGAGTTATGTATTCGATAGCGACAAGGATGAAGAAAGAGAACTGAAATGCTTTCTAATAAGGAAGGAAGAACCAGGAAGAGGCAAGGAAAGTGAAGCAATCAAATTGATGAGGAAGAACAAAGAGCTAAGTTACCGAAAGGTGGAAGAAGAGGAAGCAACAAGAGGAAAAGTGAAGATGAAGGACAAAGGATCGACATATAGAGAAGAAGAGGACGCAACAAGAGGAAAAGTGAAGATGAAGGACCGACGTTCGAGGAAGATGGAGTTCGAAGTAGGGGAGCTAGTGTTGGTGCAGACTCATGAGCGATCTGGTAGTATAAATGCAAAAATTAAGAAATTTTTTGATGTATATGAAGGACCGTATAAAATTGTGGGGAGAACTCATCAACATGCATACTATCTCCAGTACCCTAAATCTGGAAAAGTGTTAGGTTTAAGGAACCTGAAAGATTTGAAACTGTACATCGAGTGAATGAGAGGATGAAAGTTGCAGAGAGTGAATGTAAATATTGTAAACTAAGAGAAAGAGATCAACAAAATTTGTGGGGAAAATTTTGATGACAAGTAGCGGGGGGGATATGTAAGGTGACAAAGTCCCTTACACTTTAATTTTTGTGAATACATTTTGTTAAAAGTTAATTAAATATTAGTTGTGTTGTGTTGCGAGTACAAATGTGTTAAATTGTTATGAAAAAATGATAAAGATAAACGTGTGCCAGAATATCTATGGACAATGATTATCTATGATAATGTATATCTGTGGACAAGAAGACAAAGAAAATATGGCAAGGGTATAGATGAGAATAAAATATATCTGGTAAGTCGTTGAGTAAAAAGGAATGTAAGAAGTGTGTTTTGACCCTTGTGAATATAAATAAAAGTGTTTTTTCGAGCGTTACTTCAAAGAATTCGTTGTCTAGATATTTATTATTTGTTTGTTTCTGAACTGTGAATGGAAATAATCAGCCGGTTTCAGCAGCTTAGATTACAGCTTGAAGACGGGCATATTACATTTACCTAAACCTAAATATATTCAGAGGGGATCTTACAAGCCGGAGTATTTTGGGGTGCCTACCGCGGCCAAATTGGTGGGGATAGAACACAGAAGGCGTCTGTAACACAGGCGCAGGTAGCAGTTGTGGAGAGTGGGCCTCAGGTAAACTAGTATCTGTGACTGCTTGAGTCTCGGCGGAGACAGGAGGCGAGACTACTGAATGCAGAACCCATATAAGAAACAGAAATGGTGAAGGGTTCTGGTCTACAGAAGAAGAAAGAAATAATAGAAATAGCTTTAGTTGAATTGATGTTAGCGGAGTCAATGTAGGAAGAATGTGGAGGACTTAGGGCCGAAGATGACAGAGTCAGAACGAGAAGAAATCGAAGAAATGGCATTGCAGCTTGTCGAACAGACGATCAACGGCGAATTACCAGAAACTGATGGGCAATAATAGCACGGTATGTGTCGGGGTGGAAGTGTTTCCGGAGGAATCTGGAGAAGTCACTCTAGATAGCCTGGGATTTAAGTTTAAGAAAGACAGCGATGTGGAGAGAGTGGGCACAGAAATACGGCGGCGGCGCGACACGGAAGTTAATGACCGCATGTAGCGAGGCGACAAAGGGCACATGACAGCTGACAGTGTGGTTGTAGTGGCAAATGTAAACATTAGCACCTCACAACAGCTGAGTGTGCAAGATGGGTACAACTACTGCGAGGACTTACAAGAACTGTTGTTGCAAGAAGGCAATCAGCTAGAATGAAGGGAGTCTTATTATCCTAGGGTAATGGTAAAGTTTAAAGGTTGAGAAATAGAAGCGTTACTTGATTTGGGAGTTGCAATTATGTGATTTTCACAGCTGTATAAGAAAAATGCAGCAGAGTTGAAGATAGGTGAGTGGCTGGTAAACAGAATGACAGTAACTGCCACTACTGGACATAAGACTAAAACAGTCAAACGGATTTTACAATTGGAAGGAGAAATTGGAAGACACGAAGTGGAGATAGATAGAAGCATATGTGATACCTGGACTCAATGTAGACTTCATCCTAGGAACCGACTGGCTTACGGATGCAGAAGCAATTTTGGATTTGAAGGATGGGACGCTGGAGGAAAATGAATCAAGGTAGAACTAAAGAAGGGGACACCAGCAGAAAAGAGGAATCAACTGGAATACGGGTGATCTCACGGGGAGACGCAAGGTCGATTGGGCACAGAAAAGTATGGTTGGTTTAGAAATAAATCGTGATCTACTGAAGCACGAGCAGGGCGTACGAGACATTATCGATGAGTTCCCAGATGTGTTTTCGGATGTGCCTGGGCTCATTTGAGATTACAGGCGTAAATTAAAAGTTAAAGAGGATCATACCTTAGTGGCGAAATGATATCCTACACCGCCGGAGCAACAGGCAAAGGTGCAGCAAGCACTGTACAGTATGGAGAATGCCGAAGTAATAGAGAGATTGGATAGTGAATACATAAACCCTCTCCTGGTTGTTCAAAAGGCTAACAAATCAGTGAGGTTGGTTCTAGATGCACGGGCAACTCAATAGAATACTCATAACAGAAAGGACCACCCACAAGCAGTGGATCAGCTACTAAGGAGTTTTCATGGTGCAAAATACACGACATCACTGGACCTGTCTTCGAGCAACTGGCAAGTTCAATTGGACAGGGAGTCAGGGAAGTGTACGGGTTTCCACTTTTTGAGAGAAAGTGCTACCATTTTTGTGTGTTGCCGTTCGGCTTAAATAACGCCATAGTGAGCTTTATAAGGGCTTGGGATCACATACTATGAAGGAGTTTACAAGATAAAGTAATAACCAATGTGGATTACACGAGATGGTTTCAGGAACATTAGTGGAACATAGGGAGACACCAAGAGAGGTTCTAATGGCAATGAGAAGAGGGGGGATGATGCTTAGGAAGAAGAAATGCGTCTTCCTGAGAGAAAGATTAAATTTCCTCAGCCATGTGATAACCCCAAAAATTGTAACAGTAGACAATTTGAAGTTGAAGGCGATAGTGAAGTTTCCTCAGCTGAAGAACAAGGCTCAGTTGAAGAGCTTCCACGATTTATGCGGCTACTATAGGAAGTTTATGAAAGGAAAGGTCACGAACAGCACCCGAGTGAATTAGAGAAAACCAAGATGCCGTGGGAGTGGACTTCAGAGTGTCGGAGGGATCTTGTGCAGATTAAGCAGGTATCGATGGAGAATATCACGCTGTAGTATATTGAGAGATTTTAGCTATAATATGTTCTAACTTTCGTTCGGGATAATTTTTCTCAAGCTGCAGCTATGTAATGTAATTCCACCCAACGAAGCAGAGCTCAAGGTTGGGCAAAGTCACTTCCCGTGGGAAGCAGTCCCCCTACCAGGGTAACCCCGAAAGCCCTTAGCCAGGGATTTTAGACGAATAGGACTAGGTCACATGACTTCTCCCCACCACGTTTCTACTCTGGAGAGCGCAGTCTGGAGCAGCCTCCAGGGGCAGTCTATTCGCCGATTCAAAGGATGGACCACGTCGCCATACGGCATGCAGATTTTATTAGGTAATGGCTAATGCAATTTATACCCTCTGGCTGGCTGAGAAAGAATATCCCGAGTGGCAGGATTTTATTAGTAGCAGATGCCTTTTATGAGAGCTAGTTTATGCAGTATATTTCAAGTGTATTTCTATGTGCCTATTTTTATTGAAGCTATTAAAGTCACTCAATTCTTTCAACTACATGTTTTCATTTGTATCGCTGATTCCTGCTCATTACTAGCTATAAGTGTGGGCAGAACGTAGTCACTCTGATCTTATGGCCACATATCTTCGAAAGCTAATCGAGGAGTGGTTGATCAGAGGCGAATCCAAACTTTGGCCGTGGTGACTGCCGCTCAGTTACTACAGCCGCATAAAATGGTGTCAGATTCTGGGGTAGATTACGTAAAATCAGTGATCGATGATAGCAGAAATATTGGGAAAGTATTTTCCTATTAGTACGGCAAAGGGACAAATATTCTCTTTCGCTGTAAAAACCATTTCTTATGTGTAGCAGCCGCAGAGGGTAAATGCAAAGCCAGAAACAGTACGAAGAAGTCAGTATGCAAAGTAATTTTCGACGCTACAAGGAGCGCGAGTTGGAACCGAAACCGGATACTGCAAGCAGATAAGAAGAGAGCATCGACGGAGTTCGCGATCCGCCGGAGAGAGGGCAGCACGGACCGAGTCCCAGCAGCCAGCGCGAGAGCAGTGGAGGGGGTGACATCGCCAGCAGCCAATAGGACGACGACGCCACCACAACACGAGCGGTCGGCGCCAGAATTCAAGTCTCGCAGTCTCAACCCAGCAGAACAGTGAGTAATACGCAGTGCGCAGTGTTTCACGATGAATACCGCAACGAGTGAAGTAGGTGTTGAAGAGAGCAGTGCGGGAAAGCTCTCAGTATCAGAAGCATTAAAGTTGATTCCAAATTCGTTTAGCGGAGATAAAGAAGAACTGCAACCTTTCATTGAAAATGTTTCAACTGCATTTAATTTAATTGCTAAGCAAGATCATGATGTTCTCCTTCATTTTGTAAAGTCAAAGATCACTGGCCAGGCCAGGGGGAAATTGCTCGTCCGAGCTTTTACCAAAACATGGGATTCTGTAAAAGATATCTTGATTGAAAACTATGGGGAGAGGCGTTCATTAGATCACTATGCTTGTAACCTTTTTGCAGCTCGTCAGGGTAAAGCAGAACCGATTGTTGAATGGGCCGCGAAGATCGATAAATTATCACATGACTTTAGAAATGCAGTAGCTAAAGAAATTCCTGAAGAAGATGTAAAAGGGAGCCTCACTCTTGTTGATCGCCTGAGTCGCATTACGTTCATTCAAGGGTTAAGTAATGACAGAATACAGACAGTAATTAGAGCACGGGGTTCCACTATCACTTTACCAGTAGCTGTTGAATTAGCACTCGTCGAAGAAAGTGCATTGTTGTCACAGAAAGAAAAAGCTGTTATAGGGCGTTCAGATACACACACAACACAGAGTAATGCCATGAAAAAATGTTTCTCTTGCAATAGAACTGGCCATATTAGTAAAGAATGTAGGAGCCAACCCGTTTGCCAAATCTGCAGACAAAAAGGTCACCTAGCCATATCATGTAAAGCACGCACACAGTTCAGAAGAATTAGTTATGTCACTTGTGCATATTGCCATAGAAAAGGACATATGATTGCAGACTGTAGAGTAAAGAAGGCAGTTTGTTACAAATGTAATAAGATCGGGCATTTCGCGTCACATTGTCGCAACAATGACACAACACAAAAGACAAACAAAGGTTCGGGAAAAAGAGTGAATACGGCAAAATACATACCGTAGGCTGTGAACATGAGAATGATTTTGTTAAGATCACCTGTGAGCAAGTAAACAATGGGGAATTATTCTTTCTTCTTGACACGGGGGCACAGCTGTCTCTTATACACAAGAATGCATTGGCAAATCACGTTCAAATAGATACAAAGAAAACTTTAAGTATTAAGGGAATTATGTCACACACAGTGAGAACAAAAGGAACTATTGTTTTGCAACTAAAACTAAGTAATCATGTGTTCATTAAGCATGAGTTTCATGTGGTTGAAGAGTCTGTTGATATAGTTAAAGAGGGGTTAATTGGGAGAGCTTTTAATCAAACAGGGAGCTATAATTAACTATGAAAACATGTCTGTATGTATCAGTGGTCATTCTATTCCAATACTAACAGAATCAGAAAATATTAGTGGGCCTAGTAAGCGGGCTAGAGTAGTCTCAAAGGGATCAGACAACTCAAGAGGCAAATGTTCTCATCGAAGGGAAACATAAACACAGAGGTACCGCCCGAAAACTCTCGCAAAAGACGAGGAAAACGTGTAAACAGAAAGAATAGGCATAGCAACAAAAACACAAATAATGCTCAAAACAGTAATGAATCCACTACACAACATATACAGAATGAACAACAGGAACATAAACAAACTGTAGAAGTATCTAATCGGAGAGATGCTAGTAATTCAAGTCACAGTAAAGATAGTTTAAAGCAGTTGAACAACAGTTCTAAAGGCACAAAAGAATTTGCAAGTCTTCCGGAGGATTACACAGTAAAGTTAGGGCCAAGAGAAGAACGCATTTTACGAGTTCAGGTGCAATGCCGAAATTGTGCAGAAGCTATTGTAAACAAACAAGAAATTATTCAAGGTGTTTTCATTCCTGAATCATTGGTCAAAGTAGAAAATGGTACTTGTATTTTATCCATGTTAAATACCAGGGAGGACAGTGTTGAATTTTATTGCGGAGCATTACAGGCGCAGCCATATTGTGCGGAGAGCGATATGACGTCAGAGTCACGTGATCCGCCAGCTGACAGCCCGTCCGCCATTAGAGTTGTAGAAGGTAAACAAACAACTAAACACGTGCAACCAACACAAGGGAAATCACGCACCAGTTTATTAATGGAAAATTTGAGGCTAGATCATTTGAATGAAGAAGAAAAGCGATCCATTCTAGAACTTTGTTTATTGTACAATGATATATTTCACCTCCCAGGAGATAAGTTGACACACACCAACACAGTCACCCATGAAATCAAATTAAAGCCAGAAGCACAGGGTACAGTCATCAAACAGAGATCGTATCGAATTCCAGATACTATGAAACCCATTTTACAGAAAGAAATTGAGCAAATGCTTGAGAATGAGATCATTGTTCCATCAACTAGCGAGTGGAATTTCCCAATACTTGTCCTACCTAAGAAACCCGATGCCAGTGGTCAACAACGATACAGAATTGTGGTAGACTTTCGCAAGTTAAATGAAATTCACTGTAGGAACTGTTTTTCCGCTTCCACTAATTTCAGAAATCTTAGATTCATTGGGGAAGGCAAAATACTTTTCTACCTTAGACTTAGCTCAGGGGTATCATCAAATTTTGATTAAAGAATCGGATCAACCGTTAACTGCATTCAGTGCAGGTCAAGGTCACTTCATGTTCAGGAAAGATGGCTATGGGCCTTGCCTCCGCACCCGCAAGTTTTCAGTATCTTAATGACAGTCGTTATGAGTGGTCTACAGGGTGATCGATGTTTCGTGTACCTAGATGATGTAATCTGTTTTGGACCAAACTTGGAAGCACACAATGAGAGGTTAAGAGACATTTTTGACAGATTAAGAACACACACACTTCGCCTTCAGCCAAACAAGTGTAACTTCTTACAAAAAGAGGTCACCTATCTGGGACACAAGTTGACAGAACATGGAGTTTACCCAGACCCACAGAAAATTGAAAAAGTCAAAAATTATCCAACTCCACAGACAACAAAACAATTGAAAACATTCCTTGGGTTTGCAGGTTATTATCGCCGTTTCATAGAGAACTTTAGTAAGATAGCTAAACCTTTATATGAATTATTAAAGAAAAATGTTCCATTTGATTGGAGTCCAAAAACTGAGAATGCTTTCCAAACTCTCAAGGAGAAATTGATCTCAGCACCTGTTCTAGCGTACCCAGACGAAAATCTTCCATACATTATTAGCACAGACGCGTCTCAGTATGCCATTTCAGGAGTACTTTCGCAGGGGCAAATAGGCTCAGATAGACCAGTCGCATATATTTCCAGAACTTTAAATAAAGCAGAAATTCATTATTCCACATCAGAGACGAGAGGCACTCGCGGTTACGTGGGCGATAAAGCAATTCAGACCTTACGTCTTTGGCAGACATTTCACGGTCTATACTGACCACCTCCCCCTTACTTGGATTTTTAGTGTTAAAGACCCATCTTCTAGATTACTAAGATTTCGCTTAAAACTTGAAGAATACAATTACACAATTGTTTATCGTAAGGGAAAATCAAATACAGTTGCAGATGCACTTAGTAGAATTAGGGAAGTAAGGGAAGTACAAGAATCCACCCAACCAGACCCTGTCACAGATGAAACAATGCAAACAGAAGAAGAAACACTCACATCCACAGTAGATGCACAAATCCAGACAAATGAGGAGGAATTTCCAACACTAAATGAGGAAGAAAAACTAGCCATACTTAAGGAATACCATGACAGCCCCATCTCTGGACATCTAGGTGTAAATAAGACATATGAGCGAATTAAGAGATACGTTCAGTGGCCAGGGATGAAGTCTTATATAGAAAATTATGTCAAACAGTGTGATAGTTGCCAGAGGAACAAACACTTAGTACCACATACCCGTATGCCATTAGAGCTTACAAAAATACCTGAGCATGTATTCGAACGTTGTGCAACAGACATTGTTGGCCCAATGCCGTTGAGCAACAATGGGAACAAATATGTGTTGACATTTCAGGACGAATTGACCAAATTTATAACTGCAATTCCGATAGCCAGACAAGATTCTGATACAGTGGCTCGAGCATTAGTCTTAGAAGTAATTCTACGCTTACGGCGTGCCGTCCATTTTACTTAGTGATAACGGATCGTGCTTTATCAGCGAAACAATGCAGAAAGTATGTAAATTATTAAAGATAAATAAAATCCAGACGTTGGCGTATCGGCCACAATCAAATTTTGTGGAACGCGCCCACCGTAGTCTTTCAGAGTACTTGAGGCATTATATTGACAAGAATCAGAGCACATGGGATGATTGGTTACCTTATTTTGTATTTGTGTATAACACTAGTGTTCACAGTGCAACAGGGTACACGCCACACGAGCTAATGTTCGGTAGAATACCAAATATACCAGGGGTATTACAAAGTGATCCAAAGGAAGTTCACTATTCATATGATGAGTACGCAGATGAGTTAAAAGCTATCCTACAGACACTACACAAGCAGGCTAGAGAGATCAATCAGGGACTGAAAGAGAAAAACAAAGAATATTACGATAAGACACAAAATCCACGAGAATTTGAAATTGGAAGCAAAGTTTTGCTAAAAGATGAATCTGTTCGCAGAGGTAGGTCTCAGAAGCTTGACAGTGGTTATAGAGGACCTTTTGTTGTGATTGGAAAACGAGGCGTAAGTGTAACTATTCAACTGGGCAAATATAAAAGACTCACAGTTCATGCCAATAGATTAAAGCCATATCATTGAATAAATTACGAAATAATTCAGTCAGTAGTGAGAACACACCTTAAAAATGCAATAAAGTAAGTTACAGTACATTTAAAATGGATAGGAAACAGAAAAAGCCGCATTAGAAACACATAAACACAAGGCACGTGGTCGCTTGTTTTGTAAACACCGCACCACGTGGAGTCACGGCGTGGCCACGCACGTGGTCACCCACGCACTCCTGATAAACGGCTGTTCCAAGATGGCTGACCACCAGTTATCTGGCTCAGCCGCCGGCAAGGACACTCGCCCACGCACTGATAGCGCGGCGAGGCGAGCCCACCTGATAGCGAGGTCTTTAAACTCACCCACACACGTCAGGCATTTAACTCGCAGCGAAGAACAGTCGATTGTGATATTACGACGTACACTTTTGCATTTATAATTCAAGTTACGCACTTTCTTTTACAGATTGCAACAGTACACTTAACTAAACTTTTATTTTGCTTTCAGATGAAACTGCTGTACGGTCTTCTGTTATTAATTCACGTCAGCGTAGCAACGCAAGATTTTATGGTCGAAAAGTTCAGTTCCAGTCCAGGCTTATATTTTGACCACATCACCGGCGCACAAATTTATTCTGTGACCTGGAGGCTAGCTGCGTATGTGAATCTGAAGGAATTAGATGACGCTTCTGAAAACTTAGAAAATTATGCATTTCGATCAATCGCTTTTTGTAAAAACAAATTAATTGAGTTGAATGTAACAACCCATGAATGCGATGAGATGTCCCAAGAAATATTCTGGCATATTAATAAATTAAAGCAGTCGCAAAATTTAATTGGACAAATTACGAAACATGACTCATCTCGAAAGAAGCGCGCTGTTTTCGGATTCGTAGGCCAAATTTCCAAGCTTTTATTTGGCACCCTAAATTTGGACGACGCAGCGTATTTGAGATCTAAGATAGATATCCTTGAGAAAGAGCAACGTAATCTGTTGAAATTGTCTAAAGAACAACTAACTGTAGTAAAGAAATCTCTGACTGAAACTAATTATACATTATCCAGTGTGAACCGAAATCAAGATGTTTTGGTTTCGGGGATGAAGAAAATACAAAATTATGTACAGGAATTTGCAAATCATACAGATCATTCCATTCGAAAATTGGCTATAATGACGGCTACCAATGAACATTTTATAAGATCCTTGTCTATTATATTTGAATTACAAAGACAGTATGATTTAGTTGTATCAGCTATCGTAAACGCTCAGTATGGAATTCTACAACCCCTTATCATTAATCCATCCCAAGTTGTCAGTTACCTAACGTTAATAAGAGATGATATTAAAGACAAACGATTCCCAGTTCCGCTTTCCGAGGAAAACGGTTATCTTCTATTAAAAATGATCAGTTTGGACGTCTTCTTATCGCAAAATATTTTGACGTATGTTCTCAACATTCCTCTTTCGAACAACAATCAATTTAATATTTACAGAATTCTCCCATTGCCTATAGCCATTGGTAATAATTATAATTATTTGTTCATCTTGCCAGAAAAAGATACTTTAATTATTGATGAGTCTCGCAGATTGTATGCTAAAGTAACTCATGATGAGCTCCAGTGTAAACAGTTAACATCTGATCTTAGTATTTGTAAACAAACCTTTGTATTGTCTGCCTCCTTTGACAATGCTCCGTGTGAGGTAAAATTGTTACAGCCAGTAAGATCAATCCCAAGTGATTGTACCAGAAAAATAGTCTCTTTAAATGAAAGTTTGTT
Source organism: Vandiemenella viatica (assembly GCA_031002005.1). NCBI lineage: Eukaryota > Metazoa > Arthropoda > Insecta > Orthoptera > Morabidae > Vandiemenella > Vandiemenella viatica. The sequence goes on along the minus strand of JARYHS010009186.1, from coordinate 4,925,397 downwards.
TACTAAATTAAACAACAACGAATGGTTGTTTGTTGCACCTAAAGACGAAGGTATGACTATATTATGTGGTGAAAATCAGCCCACGGATATCATTTTCAAAGGAACAGGCAAATTAAAATTCTTGCAAAAATGTCGTGGTTATGGAGCGAATATTTTGATTGAATCACAGCAAACGATAAGAACGAATGTTACCAGTCCAGATATTATACCTGATTTGAATCTAGAAGTCGATTGTTGTATCATAAACAAAGAGAAACGTAATATTTCAGAATTAAAATTGAATTTACCAATGGAAAACATTGTTAAGAATCTTGATGATTTGAAGATTGCAGGACTAAAAATCGAACAACTCCAAGATGAAATTGAAGAACAAGAGAAAAACGCTTTTACAAATTATTCATTGTCTCAGTATTCGATCTTATCGTATGTCTGTGTAGTTCTTATTTTTTGCATCATCATATTTTGCCTATGTAAACATTGTAGCTGTCTAAGGAATTGTTTTAAGTATTTTTGGCGTAATACTGCAGGTGAATGCTTGTAATCAGATTTGTGTGAAAACCACTATTGTAAACCACTCTAATGGTACTGAATTATCTCGTATAAGAGGAAGAAGACCTATTCACGTTAACCGAGACATTAACAATGAACTCAATGATGAGGATATTGTAGTATTTGAGAGACCTCATTCTGCTATTGGACACAGACGATCTTTTGATCCAGATCATGATGAAGTATCTGTTATCTCTCGCCATGATCGGAGATAAAAGAAATTTTGATAAGTTTATATATGTATGTATTATTTCAATTATGTTTATTTTGCAAAAAAAGGGATTTATATGTATAATGTGCTTAAGTAGAATTAAGGTTGAATGCAATGTAGTAGTTAAAAATGATAAAGATTACAGCAAGTAGAATTAGAAATGTGCAAACAATTGATCAAATCCATCAGTGTAGTCAATTCAAGACAAATTATGTAATCAACAATTCATGTAGTAGTTTTAGAAAATGTTATCCTAGAAGCTGAATATAATAACAAATAGAAGATAGTGTTAAGTCAGATATCTAATCATTTCAAGGCACTTTTATTTAATCAACATTTATTGTGTATTTTTGTTTAAGCATTTGAGTCCAGATTTTGCAGACTACCAGGTAAGAGTCTCACCTAGGCTAAAGCCCTGGGTTCGACTCTTCCCCAAGGGGGGAAGTGTAGTATATTGAGAGATTTTAGCTATAATATGTTCTAACTTTCGTTCGGGATAATTTTTCTCAAGCTGCAGCTATGTAATGTAATTCCACCCAACGAAGCAGAGCTCAAGGTTGGGCAAAGTCACTTCCCGTGGGAAGCAGTCCCCCTACCAGGGTAACCTCCGAAAGCCCTTAGCCAGGGATTTTAGACGAATAGGATTAAGTCACATGACTTCTCCCCACCACGTTTCTACTCTGGAGAGCGCAGTCTAGAACGGCCTCCGGGGCAGTCGTTTCGCCGATTCAAAGGATGGACCACGTCGCCATACGGCATGCAGATTTTATTAGGTAATGGCTAATGCAATTTATACCCTCTGGCTGGCTGAGAAAGAATATCCCGAGTGACAGGATTTTATTAGTAGCAGATGCCTTTTATGAGAGCTAGTTTATGCAGTATATTTCAAGTGTATGTCTATGTGCCTATTTTTACTGAAGCTATTAAAGTCACTCAATTCTTTCAACTACATGTTTTCATTTGTATCGCTGATTCCTGCTCATTACTAGCTATAAGTGTGGGCAGAACGTAGTCACTCTGATCTTATGGCCACATATCTTCGAAAGCTAATCGAGGAGTGGTTGATCAGAGGCGAATCCAAACTTTGGCCGTGGTGACTTGCCGCTCAGTTACTACAACGCTGTCACACCCTAACTGGAATCTGGATGTGTGTTTGTTGGCAGATAGTTCTTCCTACAGGGCTAGGGACTGAAGTTTTCTAGGAAGTGGTGGAAGATGGGGAAGTGGAATATCGGACAATTGCTCTCATGAGTCTGATGCTGGGGAACTACGAACCGGGTTACACAGTTATGGAGAAGGAATGCCTTACAATTGTATGGAGCTTTCAAAATTTCTGGCATATCTTTATGGGAAGGAAGACAACAGTTTACACTGATCACAAGGCACTGTCGTTTTTAACGAGTTGCAGGCTGACACATTGGGGGGTTGGCCCGATGGGCTATGTTTATCCGAGAATTCGAATTTGAAGTGAAATATCTGCCAGGGACAGAGAACCAGGTGGCAGACTGTCTATCTAGGTTGCCAGTGGGACTGGAAGAAGAGGAGGAGGGAGTAGAAGAGCAAGACGAGTTTAAGCTCAAATTCATATAGCAAGTACAGTTTGAGAATGATGTGGAGGAGTACCTAAGGAACATAGAGGAATTTCTAGAAAATGACGATGTGGTCAAGATGGTAAAGGACCACCCGCAGGATACTGGTTATCAAGGGAAGTTGACAAGATTTTATTGCATATATAAGGGGATGGTATTTCGGAGTCATTTGGAAAACAGCCTAGATTTGAAACTCTGGGAACCGGAGGCGTGTGTAGACAAGCTCATTCTCTGACTCTGAGCTATTGACACTACGGGCCTAATAAATGTTACAGAGTTCTAAGGGACAGTTGTTACTTCAGCAATATGTCTCGAAAGTTTGCCAGGCTGTGATGTTTGCCAAAGGGTGAAGGTAGACAATGTCTTGCGGCGGGGACAGGCTGTTTGAGCCCCCGCGTGCAATACCGATTATGCCGCCCCCAGTCTAACTACAGCTAGTGGTGGATCTATGAAATTTCCGAACCGGGTCAAAAAACTGTGAGATTGCCGCCCCTTTGAACATTTTCTGCCGCCCCCATTGTTGCCATCCCGAGTGTCGCCGGCCGCCCGAAGTAGCTGTTGAGCCAAAAAAAAAAGGTCGCCCGCTACATAATACACTGCAAATTTTCGTCGCGGCGAAAATGGAATGGCAATTATCGCGGGGCGGAGACTGTCGATCACTCGTTTTGCCGGTCCCCCTCGATGTGCCGCCCGCGTGCGGTGCACGCCCCCTTACGGCGGCCCTGGGCGGGGAGATATGAAGAATATACTGCCCCGTAGAGTGAGGGTATTGGTTGCGGTAACTGTATTGAGACCACTCCCACCATAGATAGCTGGAGTCACAAATCCTTGTCGTTATGGACGTTTACTCAAAGTACGTCAAGTTATATCCATTGAAGAAAGCCTCGCGAAGGTGTTGGCCAATAAGTTGGAGGAATGGTTTTTCCGAGTCATTTGCAGCTTAACATGTTTTATATTGTGAAACAGTGTAGCTTTTTTAGTGCTGCAAGAAGATGCTTTCTGTGGTAGTTTTGTTAGTTCTAGCAGAAAACCCCATATCTCGTATATTTTTTATTTAAAACTGATTTTATAGCTTCACAGTAATTTTCAGAATTTGTTCTGTCGATACACTTCGGAAAACTCGTATTTCTAGCCCTCTTGAATAGGAGCGGAACATTTAAACACAGTTATTAAAGGAAATTCATATGATTGTAGTCTCATGGTAACTAATCTAATTATTTCCATTCTAGTTTGTTAAATTTCAGTGGCAGTCTTCTGTGAAACTAACTCCAATATGGATTCTCCTTCCTCTCTGCTACTACATTACATTTTTTCTCCTACTTCTCCTGGCGAAGTAAAAGCTTTAGAAATGTCAAGTTATTTATCTGGCTTTTTGCTTTGCACAGGCACAACAAATTGTCAGTGGGTTGTTAGCAAATACATCAGAAATATAAGTCCCTTCTGCACACAAATTTTGATGCAATAGGTCATTTTGACATAACTTCCCCAGGCTAAGAGGGTGAAGCGAGTGCCCCCCCCCCCCCCCGGGCACTGCAGACAGTGGTGCCAGCTCGCTTGCCACCTGCTGGACGGTACAATAAGTAATAAAAGTAGAAAAATATTTCAAGTCCCATCTTGTGTCTGATAAAAAAATTGATATATTATATGTAATGACTGCGGCATATTACTTATGAGAAGTAGTATCAGTAAATTTAGGTACATACATCAGGTATGAACGGTTTGTCATTGATTTTATTTCAGTATTCAGGTAATTAGAAATTTTTAGATGAGCATCCTAAGTATAATGGTAAAGAATGAAATGGTAATTATGAATCATACTTTTATTACCGGCAGTGTGGTGAGAAAATTACAATTTTAACACAGTGACTCTGTAACAAATAAGGTATTTAATCTTAAAGGCAATTAATAATTGGATGGTGGAAACACTAACAGTGCTCCAACAATTAGTGCCATAAGAAAATGTCCTCAAAAATATTACAGTGACTCTTGTAACAAAGTAGATAGCTAATTTTAAGGCAATTAATAGTAGGATGCTAGAACCATTAACAGTGCACCAACATTTAGTGCTGTCAAAAAAAAGTCTTCAAAAATATCACAGTATCTAAAAGCATATTATAATTTGATCTAATTATCCTTCTTTTTTGTTGTGTATAAAGTTCTTGAGATCTTCTTTCTGGGTATCGTCTGGTTTCTTAAAAAGTGAATGCACATAGAACTGCTTATTGATGGTATAGAATCTTTGAGCTTCAATCTTTTCATTTGCAGAAGAGCTGGTGATATCATCTGAAGCATTGCATAATGTGCACTGGAAATCATGAGATGATGCTTAAACTTTTGATTTTTCAAGCAGGTACTCTGCATGGTTGTAAAGAGTGTCAAGATCTTCATCATAAACATTTGTTCAATCAGTTGTTCAGTGTGTGTCTGATGAATGAAAAGCAACTAGTACATTTCACTGGATTCAAAAGACTTCAGTTTGAATGTTTATACAAAATTCACTTGAACAGTTGATGGCATTCAACCATGCTGTCAGAGCTATGTGAACATTAAAGATCAATTACTACTTACTCTAATGAAGCTGTGTCATACCAGCAGTCTCCTTTGGTGTTAGTAAACATTTTGTGAGCAATGAGTTTAGCTGGTGGGTAAATGCAATGTATAATGCTTTCAAATAATTAAATTTTAGGGGTATGTAAAATTAGGTGGGTGGAGAATATGACATTATATTGATTGTAGGCCTACTGAGATTCCAATACAAAGTAGTGGTTATCCCGACCGTGCTCAAGCGAGGCTTCCTTGATCTTTTAAATGAGGACACTTTATTGTTGTTGACAAGGGTTTTTTAATTAGTGATTTGTTCGAAGCCAAACGAGCCCCTCTTAACATACCTTCTTTCAGAGAGTCATAAGATCCAAATGACTAGCAGGGTTATCGCAAATCGGTTACTATTATACTACTAAATACTATTTTTCGTCTTGCAAACAAGATATTTTACATTGTTTTCGACATTTGTAACATCAAACATAAAAGCAGTTTTATTTTCACCATTGTTTCTAACATTTTAAAGCTCTATATAAGAAAAATTGTAAGTTTCTTTTCATTTTTTTTAATCATGGAAAGTTATGTTTTAAAAACTCCATCACCTTTTGAATTCAGGTTTTTTCCCTACTTAGATTACAAAAAAAAAAAAAAAAAATAAAATAAAAAAAAAAAAAACGTGTATTTATTGTATCGCAGTTGCCTCTTTTTCCATTGTGCAAAAATTATGAATTCTCAGAAATAAGTTATTACAGAAATTAGCTATTAGTATAATATGCTAGATGTAGCATGTCACAGCATGACGTCACGCTTTACGATGATATTCTTGGGAATGTGCGTTATTTGATAACATTTCCAAGCATCAGTGAATAAATTAACAAACAGAACATTGAAATAAAAGTATGTATTGCCTTAAAATTGACATATCAATCATTAGATGCTATATTTATGTAATATTCTTTTGATATTCCTTCAGTCCTGATCTGGGTTTTCCATGGTTTTCCCAGATCACTCCACGTGAATGCGGGGATGGTTCCTCACAATAGCCCATGGGCGCCTCCTGCCATATCCCTTATAACCCTTCCAAACCATAACCCTTTTCGATAGGTGCAATGCACCCTCCGCCACCCACTTTTAGTGAATCGCGGAGTAACAATAATAATAGTAATAATAATAATTCTTTGTCCACAGATATATAAGATAAAAGCTTTTTATTTGGAGCATCAGTGTTGAGAAAAGTTTGGTAAGAGTAATATGATGGATCAGAATTACAACTGGCATTTGACGCTACGACAGAGGGCATGAATAATTTAGCCTTTTTTCAAAATAACAATTAATAATATAAGTTTATCAGATTTATTTTAATCTTCTTTGCTTTCACTGAGTAATATTACTGAAGCTATTAATTTCGCAATGTGCAACTATTCGAATGTTGTAATTGAACAATTTAGTGACAGGATTATTTTGATGAGGTTAGAAACTAAGCCCGTCCCAACCACATTAGTACAAGTATATATGCCAACGTCACAGGAAGATGACGAAGAAATAGAAAAAATATACGCTGAAATTGAAGAATTAATGCAATTTGTGAAAGGGGAGGAAAATCTAATAATCATGGGTGATTGGAATGCAACAGTGGGAGAAGGAAAAGAGGGGAATACTGTAGGAAGTTTTGGTCTAGGAGAAAGAAATGAGCGAGGAAGCAGGTTGCTAGAATTTTGTGAAAGATATAAGCTAGTAGTGGCGAACACACTGTTTAAGAACCATGCAAGAAGAATATACACCTGGAAACGTCCTGGGGATACAGGCAGATATCAGCTAGATTATATCGTGGTCAAACAGAGATTCAGGAATCAAGTTCTAGACTGTAAAGCGTACCCAGGAGCAGACATAGACTCGGACCATAATTTGATAGTAATGAAGTGCAGGCTGAAATTCATGCGAATTAGGAAGCAGCATAAGCAGAACAGACTGGAAGTGAATAAACTGAAACAATCTAGCACAAGAGAAAAATTTGCAGAAATGGTAGACTTAGGTCTAAGAATTAACTGTGAAAGGAGCTCAACCGAGGATGAATGGAATGCATTAAAGACTGAAATAATGAAAGCTGGCAAAGAAACCTTAGGCTTTAGGGAACAAGCTGCCCGAAAACCTTGGATCACAGAAGAAATTTTGCAGCTGATCGATCAGAGGAGAAGGTACAAAAATGCTCAGGATGAAGCAGGAAAAGAGCAGTACAGGCAATTTAGAAATCAAATAAATAGGAAATGCAAAATAGCAAAAGAAAAATGGCTACAAGAAAAGTGTGAAGAAGTAGAAAAGGAAATGATTGCAGGAAAAGTAGATGTTGCATATAGAAAGATCAAACAGAATTTTGGAGAAATGAAGAAAAGAGGTATGAACATTAAAGCTGCCGATGGGAAACCTCTTTTAAGGTCAGAAGATAGAGCTAACAGATGGAAGGAATACATTGAGAAACTGTATGTTGGGGACGACTTGAACAATAGTGTATTGGAACAAGAAGGCGATGTCGACATGGATGACTTAGGAGATCCTGTTTTGAGGACAGAATTTAATAAAGCTCTGAATGACTTGAAAGCAAATAAGGCAGTTGGAATTGATGAGATCCCTGCAGAACTTCTTAAATCTCTAGGAGAGGAAGGAATCGAAAGATTATTCAAGCTGATATCAAAAAGTTATGAAACAGGAGAAATTCCAACTGATTTTAATAAAAATATCATCTTCACACTTCCAAAGAAAGCACAAGCTGACAAATGTGAGAATTATCGCACAATTAGTCTAACAACACATGCTTCAAAATTACTGACCAGAATAATATACAGAAGGATGGAACGGGTAGTAGAAGAGATAGTAGGTGAAGATCAGTTTGTGTTTAGGAAAAATTGCGGCACAAGGGAAGCAATTCTGTCTTTAAGATTAATACTTGAAGGGCGGATCAAGAAAAACAAAGATACTTTTATGGCATTTGTTGATTTAGAAAAAGCTTTTGATAATGTTAGGTGGGACAAGATGTTCAAAATTTTAAAGAAGTCAGGTCTAAAGTATCGAGATAGAAGAATCCTCTATAAACTATATAAGAATCAAGTGGCTGTAATAAAAGTAGAGAATCACGAGAGACATGCATCAGTTAAAAAGGGTGTGAGACAAGGTTGTAGTCTATCCCCGTTAATATTCAACTTGTATGTAGAAGAAGCAATGACGAAAGTCAAAGAAAAATTTCCATGTGGCATAAGTTTTCAGGGAGAAAAAATCAGTATGCTACGATTTGCTGACGACATTGTCTTATTAGCAGAGAGGGCTGAGGATATTGAGAAGTTATTGAATGGCATGAACAAAATACTGAAGGAAGATTTTGGACTGAATATAAATCAAAGTAAAACAAAAGTGATGAAATGCAGCAGAAATGACACCAATACTAGCAGATTAAATATAAAAATAGGATCTGATGCAATAGGAGAAGTGAGTGAGTTCTGTTACTTGGGAAGCAAAATTACAACCGATGGCCGAAGCAGGAATGATGTTAAAAGCAGAATAGCACTAGCAAAAAGAGCCTTCATGAAAAAGAGAAACCTTTTAGTTTCAAATATTGATCTAGGAATTAGAAAGAACTTTTTAAAACTCTATGTGTGGAGCACAGCACTTTACGGTAGCGAAACATGGACTTTAGGAATACCGGAAAGAAAGAAACTTGAAGCATTTGAAATGTGGTGCTACAGAAGAATGCTGAAAATTAAGTGGACAGACAAAGTACGAAATGAACGAGTTTTAGAAATGATGGGTGAGAAAAGAAGTTTATGGAAGAAGCTTACAGGAAGAAGAGACAGGCTGGTAGGTCATATTTTGAGACATGCTGGATTGGTTAATTTGTTAGTGGAGGGAACAGTTGAAGGTAAGAACTGTAGAGGTAGACAGAGATTAGAATATATGAAGCAGATAATTGAGGACATGGATTGTAAGGGGTATGTAGAAATGAAGAGGTTAGCACAGGATAGGAAGGGATGGAGGATTGCATCAAACCAGTCTAAAGACTGACGACAGCAAAAAAAAAAAAAAAAAAAAAAAAAAAAAAAAAAAAAAAAAAATATCGGTCTGAATCACATTGGAGATTTTTGCTTTTTTACCTTTCTTTTTTGTTGAAGGTTTTTGATCAAATTTAGGTTGTTGCATAATCACTGTGTCTCTGGCGTATTATATGGTTAGGGGATTCTACAAAAACCCTGGAGCCGCAATTTGATAATGGTAACTAAACAAAAAACAGAACAAAACAAAAACAAAAAAACAAAAAAAAATATTGAAAGAGAATAATTTTCTTTGATGTATCACTTAGTTCTCGAGAAATTGTATCTCAAAATTGACATCGTTAGGATGAAATGTGGCCTGGACCAGAAGAAAAATTTCGCCATTGTCAAGTTTGATGATGATATTGTATGTAACTCGAAGAGACAAGTTGAAAACAAATAATACATATTTTGTTTATCATATCTCGCATAGATCTCGAAATATTGTATCACCCAAAACTACATGGTAAAAATGTACTATAGGTGTTTTATTTTATTCCTGGTGGTTATGTTCTGGACCAGAAGAAAAATCACCAAATGCACATGGAAATATACCTATAACTGATTTTTAACACGCTATATCTCGAAAACCAAGAAATTTATCAAAAATTAGTATTCTTTATTTTTGATGTTTCATTGAGTTCTACAAGAATTCATTATCAGATTGTGGCACCATCGTAATGATTGAACTGCCTGTGGTTAGATTGAAATGCAACCTGGACCATGAGAGCAACAGAAAAATTTTGTTACAGTGCAAGGCAATGGGAATTGCGATTTATTTTTATTTATTTATTTAAGAAATTTCTAATAAATGAATTGCCAGAACATTGAAACAAAAGTATTTATTTCGTTTAAATTGGCATATTATCACAGGATTTTTTTTTTACTGAAATCATTTCTTGGTTTGAATGAAAGAAGTTCCAAATTGATCGTGATCCATTTGGGTTAAACCACAGTTAAAACCAATATTACATGGCATGACATAAGTTGTTAAGCTTCTTTTTCACTGGCGTCATTATTTCAACCGAATGTAAGCTATGTCATGTGTTAAAACATCGGTCTTCCTCACAGAAAATAAAAAATAAAGATGTAAGAACACATGAAGAATTTGGATCAAGTTTATATCGTGATTCATGATGACACTGAAATGCGATACAGGGAATACATTAATTCGCATGTGATTGAAGTTTTGATTTTCTAGCAGCAATATTAGCAAAGTAGTGGTTAGACTGAAATACAACCTGAACCAAGTTGACAACAAACTTTTTGCTACATCACTAGGGACCAGAAACTACAGCACATTGAGTTTTATTTTATAACAATTCTGTTTAGTTAAGTAACTAAAGAGAAATTAATTTCCAGAACACTTTTTCAAACCCGTCATTTTTGACGGGCTTTGTGGCTAGTTGTGTAATAAAGTTCAACAAGTACCCTAAGGACAAGAAGTATACTTTGATAAGAAGCAATTTACAGATTTGATTTTAAATTCTGTCAGCATTTTTGGTAAATTATTCATCATTCACCTTTGTAATTTATTCCAGTCCCTGATTCCTCTTTTGTGAAAGAAAATCTTACTGAAGTGCCAGCTTGATGTCATGGTCATCTTTTCCCTTCCATGCACCACTCTAAATTCTTCCACCAATATCTTTCAACACCTTTTACAATCTCTTGAACCCTCTCCTATCTTCCAATGTGCCCCAATCTAACTCTATTACCATATCAGTTACTAACTGCACTCTGCAGCAATGTTCACAGAAAATAATAAACACAACCATTTAGGCTACGTAATAAAGCAATACAGAGTGATTAATCAGAATTTAAAATAAATATCAAAACAATCCACTCAAGTGAGTGACTATGCAAATAGATTTAGGCTCTGAAAATTACTACTTAAAATAATAATAATAATAAAAAATTACTTTTATAACCAATAATAAAATTTTAAAACAGAGATTATCACATGAATAGGACAAAATATTAGTACAAACAACGTGTACAAAAAGTTCCTCCCATAAAAACAAACAAGATTTGTGCCACAAGGAAAAATAAATCTACTCGTACGGCAATCTTTGAATTCTTAAATTCTGTTTTAAAAGCTATGTATGGAAACGATGCAGCTACAGGTATTTTCCTAGACCTATCAAAGGCATTTGATGTAATAGATCATGGTATACTATTAACTAAACTGGAAAAAATGGGGATAAGAGGGAATGCAAAAAACTGGATAAAATCGTACCTTGAAAACCGTAAACAAAGAGTGTCTGTTGACTATGAAATAACATACCAGAAAAATTGTACAAGGGAAAAATTTACCTCAGATGAACAGTTTGTTAAGTATGGTGTACCCCAAGGTTCGGTATTAGGACCTATTTTGTTTCTATATATAGATATATAGATGACCTCACTGGGAACATTGATCCAAAAGATGCAGTTCAGTTTGCAGATGACAAGTGTTTTGATGTGCGAACGAAGACTTTCCCGGCGTGTCGATGCAATGAACTCTTCACAGGTTTGCTGCCGGATAGCGTTTGTGAACGACAAGCTTTCGGCGACCAACTCCGTCGCTATCTTCGGGTGTGATGTTAGCGCTGCAGCGACCAGAGCTGGCAGCTCTGGTCGCCGCAGCGCTAACATCAGACCCGAAGATGGCGATGGAGTTGGTCGCCGAAAGCTTGTCGTTCACAAACGCTATCCGGCAGCAAACCTGTGAAGAGTTCATGACAAGTGTTTTATTCACCTTCATGAACATTAAAAATTTAGAATTAAAAGCAAATAAAACCATGAGTGAGTTGAAAAACTGGTTTGATGCAAATAATTTAATCTTGAATGAGGAAAAAACAGTGTTTGAATTTTTGTCTACCTCATTCTGCTAACAAAAACAATATTCAAGTAAACATAAGTGAAAAAGATCTAAAAAATGTAAATGAAACCAAATTCTTGGGATTATGGGTACAACAGAACATGAAATAGGATGTTCACATAAGCAAATTAGCTAAAAGACTGTCTACAGTGTGCTACGGACTAAGAATTCCTAGGAATACCACTAGTATTAGTACAGTAATGCAAGTATACTACACTCATTTCCACTCAAGGGTCAGATATGGAATTATTTGTTTAATCCTAGACTGCGGTTCCGCCACTGACTGGCTGATTAGAAAATATAGCTAATCTTCGCGGGTACACTGCCGGATGATGAAATGCGAGCTTCACCTGAAATATTGAAGATCTGATTGTGTTATTGGACATCTGTGGCCACTTACCAGCGGCCGCCTGCATCTGATCCACCTTCGGGATATCAGTTTATGTTGATACTGTACAGGTTTAAATTATTGTGACCGAGCGTAGCGAGGTCACAATTACGTCAAAACAACGTCACTATGACATCACGTCAACACCAGTCAGTGGCGGAATCGCAGTCTAGGATTAAACCGAATTATTTTCTGGGGTAGCTCATCACAAAGCACTGATATATTTAGGATGCAAAAAAGAGCAGTGAGAACTATTTGTTGTCTAAAAAGACTAGAATCGTGTAGAACACATTTCATAAACCTTGCCATTCTAAATGTTCCATGTCTGTACATCTATGAAATAGTTCTTTTCACAAGAGAGTACCTCCTAAGAAACAATAAACTAATAAAAAATGATGTGGTACATAATTACCTCACTAGAGGACATTCAGACATCCACAAAACGTTTTGCAGGACTACTACATATCAAAAAAGTATTTTAAATTTGGGAATAACACTCTATAATAAAATACCAGACGAAGTAAAACATGCTTCCTGTAGCTCATTTAAAATAAAACTAAAAGCATTTCTAGTGAGGCACAGTTTTTACACTATTAATGAATATATGGACTCATAAAAAAAAATGAGTTTTAGGACTCTTTCAAATTTTGTTTTCATCAACTATTGTATTGTTAAATTCTCTTTATGTACACTTGTTTTGTCATTGTATTACCAATCATATATATAAGTCCCATCATCTCATAATAATATGTAACATCTGATCATCAAAATGACTTATCCAATGTCAAATGTGCACCTGTACTATAAATTGAATAAATGGATCAATAAAAAAATCTAATCTAATGAGGTTTAGACTTAAATGGCAATCTTCTCAATAGATTAATAGAACAAAATTAATAATCTTGATATGGTGATTATGTAAATTAAGATGAACATTTTTTAATATATATAGCTCTTTCATAAAAATAAACTTTTTATTTTATCATAGTAAAAATTTGTTGAGGGCAAAAGTGGGTTGGAGAAGGATGGGTATGTAGGGAGATTGCCACCAGAGCATATGCTACATCACAATTTATCAATTAATAATAATAATGATAATGTTTTGACATTGGGAGAAAGACAATTATGACAATCTTCAAGAATTTGAACCTTGGGCTTGGAGAAGAGGCAAAAATACCCGTGATAGTAGAGACTAAACATATTTATCAAATGATTCTTTTACGGTCTATTTAAAAGAACACACTGCACAAGACTTCACTTTGTTGTCCAGATCACATTTGTCAAATCCAGTCACTACGAGCTGAGCCTGCATTTGTGCATAATATCTTTTGTTCATCACTTTTCCCTTCGGGGACACACAAGGGCACAATGATGGTTTGTCAGATCACAAACTGTATGGGCATTTAAACTCAGCTATGGTCCTTCCATCCATAGCAATACCATCTGGAGTAACACTAAAGTAATCCCACTCATTACTTTCAAAGAGTCCACATGATTTCACCTGTTGGAAAGGTAAACAGCATTTTTTAAGTCAGAACATGGTTACATATCTCTATTCACACCTCAAGAATATAGAACAAAATATCAGTTTGGCCTGTGGCTGAGTACTAGCCATATTCAATAACAAAACCATTTAAATAAAGGCAAAAAAACATCACATCATTACCTTCCACACCATGAGCTTCTCATAAGATCTTGTGGCAACTTTTTCTTTTTGAAGTCCCCATTTTACATATGGTACATTTATTATGCTGGATCTTCAACAGAAATTACTCGTTGCAACAAATATTTAATTTTGCAATGTATCTAAAGTGAGTACATAAAAGATCAACAATCACATAAGTAATAAAACTGGTAAAATATTTATTACTATGACAGTATATACTTAGTACACTACCTGCTTCCATAGTGTACAGAATTTCATAGAACACTGATCCTGTTATCATTTCTGTCTGGGCTAAATTCCATTCAACACTGTAAATTTTTTTTTTTTTTTTTATCTGCTTTACGTTTACCTAACAGCGAGGTCTTTAGAGACGGGAAAGGAGGGGGGGAGGCAATGAATGGGAAGGAATTTGGCCATGGCCTTTTGAAGGAAGCATCCCGGCATTTGCCTGGAGTGATTTGGGAAACCATGCAAAACCCAAATCTGGATGCTCGGACGGGGATTCAAACCGCCGTCCTCCCGATCAACACTGTAGGCTTGGTCCCCTGTCCTCATTTCCAATGTATAGTTTGATGGTCCATGATCACTACAGGAGGAGGTGTGCCATGAAAGGGCAAGCCAAAGATATTCATGCAAATCTCAGTTAGTAGGATCTATGCAAGATATTTCTGATGAAATGGACAGGGGAGGTCAAATTGATAGTGTACCACTAGGTCTTTCAAAGTCCTATGACAGAGTGAGCCATAAAATGGTGCTAAATAAGGTAAAAACTTTTGGAGTTAATAAAAAGGTGATTTGCTGGTTGAAACAATTCCTAAAAGGCAGAAAGCAAAAAGTTAGGGTAGGAAATGCAGTAACCAAAGAAGTAGAACTGGATATGGGAGTCCTGCAGGGTAGTGTATTGGGACCATTGTAATTCTAATGAAAAATTGTGTTAATGGTTTACCATCAGAAGTTAGATTGTTTGCAGATGACATAATGTTATATAAAAGGATCAAAACAATAGAAGACTGTAAACAGCTGTAGGAAGACCTAGATAGGATAACTAGCTGGGTGAGTCAACATGGGATGAAGATAAATGCAAAGAAGAGTCAACTTATTAGGTACACAAATAAAAAACTAAAGGTTGATTATGATTATAAAGTGGGGAAGGAGCTACTTATTTAAGACTCGAAATGTAAATACCTTGGCATAAAATTTGATAGCTAACTTAGCTGGGCAGGACACATTGGACAGGTGGTAGGAAAAGGGTTCAAAATCCTTTACCTATTGGAAAGAGTGATGAGGGGATGCACTAGAGAAGTAAGGGAATTGGGGTACAAAACTTTGGTCAGACCATTGCTGGAATATGGTGCTGTAGTTTGGGCCCACATTTTGGGTATCAAATACAGGAGTTGGAGGGGGTGCAAAGGAGGGTTGCCAGGTTTGCTTTGGAAATTACCGCAGAACACAATTGGTAATTAATATGATAAAAGCTGGAATGGGATTCATTGAAGGATAGAAGGAGGGTGAATAGAGTCATGGGAGTGTACAAAGCCTATACTGGGGATGAAGCATGGAAAGATATTGGTGGAAAAATTAAGAGAGGTGTTTGGAAGGAAGGGTAAGGTTGACGGGATTACTGGAGATCGCGATTCCACCTGGAGTTTGCATCATAATACTGCAGTGGTCAAACGAAAGATTCCGCTAGAAATTCTTTCCGAAACACATTTAACGGTTTCCTGCTGGTCCGGGCTGTATTACAACCTAATTTCTGGCTGAAAATAATAGTCCAGGCTGTATTACAACGGAATTACAGCTTGAATATAATACGTTTTTCGACTGACTACAGTAGTATTCCAGTGATATTATTTAATGTTGTTGTAGTGGAATCGCGATCTCCAATAGATCCAGGTTTACCATGACCACTAGCTGGCACTTGATTTCAGGCATAAGGGTGTGGGGAAAATTTTCTACCCTATGAAAGGGAGTGAGGGACTGGAATAAATTTCAAGAGAAGTGATGAATAACTTACTAGAAACACTGAAGGAATTTAAGGTTAAAATTGGTAGAAGGCAGAGGTTGGTTGGCAGGGGTAAGGGGGGAGGGGGTGTAGAGATATTGCCCACTGCAATTTTATCAATTATTATTAATTATTAATAATGGACTTCATAGGCTCCAAGGCAAGCAGCATACCTTTGAACATTTCTTCTTGAGCCACTTCGATTGCCTTTGGTATTGTCTGTACATTTCATATTTCATCTGATTTCCAACACCCTACTTGCCTTCCAGGTATAGGCTTTTCCCACTGCTGCAAATTAAAAACAAACTTACATAATGCACATTTAAGCAAACTACTATAATTAATACTACCAGCTCAATTTAACAAGCTCTTACCTGTGGCTGCCTAGTCTTGGAAACAAGCTCCCTGAATTCGGCAGACAAGACATAATGTTCTAAGCTGTAGCTTACTGCAGCAACACATGTTACAAATCACCCAGATCCAGATGGACGGCAAGTAGCCTGACAAATTTCTCTGGATTCTCTATGGAGCACCATTTTGACTTTATAATCCGTATTCTTTGTAGTTTCAGCCACACACAATGCTTTAATGATGATAATCTCATCCGCCACAAAACTCATCTTCGGGAAATTCTACTTCAACTTCAAATAATGTTTTATTGATGTTCGGGGGTTAAAGACTTTGGTCTAAAATCAGACATTTATAGGTTTTAAAAATGACTTCAAGCGGTTCAACAAACGAGTAAAGAAAGGCCAACAAGAGGACTAAATTCAACGGTACTTTCAAGGTTTAATTCACTTTGATCTTGTGAATTCTCACCCGTTAATCAGTTCTTGTACCGTGCACTTCGACAGATCAGAAGCACTCTTTGATAAACAAAAACAAACGAATAGTATAATGGCGTTGAAACTCTATACCAAGGACGTTACATGTGAACGTCACTTCCATGTGCCAGGTGGTGGGGGGATTTCAGCACGGCATCGGTGTACCCACAGACGCTTCACTGTTTTTTGTTAGGCTAGTGACCTGCCAATTCCTATTTTATTTTCCTTTTGACAGAGCTACCAGTTATAGATTGCACGCCATGCCGTGCCATGCCAGTTTGCGCGTAGCACTGTGTGTGCAGTACTAAGTGTTTGTTGATAAACAGTGGATGAGTGAATGACTGGCCAACACCGAGTGCACTGTTGGCGTGAGGGTCGAGTTAATTGCTATGTGAACCAGTTGGCAGTGTGTTTATGTTGCACATTTATAACAAAGTTGTTGTAGAGTTTTCTATTGGTTGTTATTAAGTACATATGTTATTCTTTCTAAGTTACAGGTTCAATGACATGATGCTAAGAACTTTTTTTAAGGATTGATTTTTTTCTGAATTTTTAAAGCTGAAATTTCATTTTGTATTTAGGAATAAGGGATTTAAATTTCTAGTATTATGAAATGTAAGCAAGCGGCAACCAGATACTAATTTTGCGTATTGTAATATATGTTTGCATGTGATTTAATTGGTTGTTAAGATGTCAAGAAAAGGGTTTTATTTTGTGACGAAAGATTGGGCTTTGTCAATCTCATCTGTTGCACCTGTGAGGACGTAACATCACAATGGGAATTATGTAAATATCTGCAAGTAAATATCTGTATTAATCTGTAAGGAAGTAAATATCTGTAAGCTTCAGAATGTACGATATCGCAGTCGCTGATGAACAATATCGCAGAGGTCGAAGTGGTATCGAATCGTGGAAGCCAGGCACAATATATACGAAAGTATTCAAAATGTTACAATATATACGTGTTGGATGTGTCCAAAAGGCACTAGCAGTGAACAAGTTTTAATATAAATCATAATCCGCTATCGCCAAAGTGTAACTACCGAGACATTTAAATGGATACAGTGTGAAGGGAGAAGGTATGCAGGGTGTGATCATAAATGGAACTAGGACTTAATTGTGGGTGAACATAACTGTCAAACTGTTATGTTGTTATATCTGCAAGAGTGTGGAACAGAACTGTAAAATGGTATTGAGCAGTGACTTATTTTAACCAATATCTTACCAAACCCTTAACTTCGGAGATGAGTCTGTAGATTAATTTTGTCTGGTGGCTAGTGCTGGCGAAGTGGTGTTGAAGTCAATAAAACTTTTGTGATCTGTGACTAACTGCACGTGTGTAGTAACTTTTGTCTTTAGAGTGTGGTAGTACTTTTATATGACCTATTTAATCTTTCTTTCAGCATAAACCACCTGACTGGCGACTGGGTCAACTAAATATGTAAGAGTGTAGTAGCGGGGACTGCTGTAACGTTAATTTCAAATTAAGCCACAACGTACATAATAGTGTCAGAACGTGTATAAACTTTGGTCATAAAATTCAGTTTAGGCCAGAATGACAACTCACATTCTCTGTTCAACTTAAGTTTTTTAAAGTCGACACATTATTGAAAAGTAGTTCCACATTTTTTCAGGCGTTAAGTATTTCCATATTGTTTTAGGCATTTTTTATTATTCTCGTATCAAAAACGTCAAAATACACAGTTAAATACATTGTGCAAATCAACAACTTTAAACACACTTAGCTCAGTACTTCGCAACCTCAATCGCATTGTGTGTTGCTTGAAACAAGTCTTCATTGTTGCAGGATGATGGGCACATAGGGCACTCGAGCATATGATTCATAGTTTGGTCTTTACCACATTCACACTTAATACTGGTAGTATCAGTATAACCCCATCTCTATAGGTTTTCCTTGGACCTGCCCACTCCTGTTTGCAATCGATTTAAGGACCGCCAGACGTTCCAGTCCTCTGCATGACCAGGTGGCAAGTGCTCTGCAACTGTCAGTGGTCCCAAGATGTTGGGAACCCTCATTTTCCATAACTGTACTCTTGCCTTTTCAGGTGACACAATTAGTTCCCGTGATGTTCTGAGAAAGCTTTTCCTGGATTTGAGTCTCTGGGCTGGTGGTATATGGCCGTGCAGTGGATGAGCGCTTTCCCGTTCTACTTTGGTCCTCTCCTTGTTCGTAGCCACTTCTTTCCAGATACTGGGTGGTGCAATGCCCGAAAGCTGGTAAAGCCAATCAACTGGGGTAGGCTTTAAACAACCTGGCACTAGCGTACAGGTGTTATTGAGGGCTACATCCACCTGTTTGGTATGAGATGATGAGTATCAAACTGGGCATGCATATTCTGCAACAGAGTAACAAAGGGCCAATGCCGATGTATGTATAGTTTGTGGTCGACTGCCCCACTGTGATCCAACTAATTTGGGCAGTAAGTTGTTTCTTGTAGAGATCTTCATTTTGCAATTCATGCAGTGCTTCTTATATGTGAGGGTTCTATCGAGTGTCACTCCCAGATATTTTGGGGTGTTACATGTCTGCAGTTCGATACCTGACCACATTACTTTTAACTTACGCTGAGCTTTCCTATTTTTTAGGTGAAAGGCACACACTTCAGTTTTTGAAGGGTTAGGTCTTAAGTGATTTTCCCTATAATAGCTTGATAGGCCTTCAAGAGCAGTAGACAAATTTCTTTCTACAACTTCAAGTTTTGTGCTCTGTGAGGCTAGAGCTAGGTCATCAGTGTACACGATGCTCCTGGTAGCTGATAGTTTGTATAAATGTTGAAAAGTATTGGGGCCAGTACACTACCTTGAGGTAGACCATTGTTTTGTACCCTCCATCGACTGTGCTGTCCTTGAAAGTCAATGAAAAACCTACGATTCTGAAGAAGAGTAGCGATGAGCTTGGTTAATCCGGTGGCCTTTGTCAGACTGTAGACCTTGTCAATTAATAGTTGGTGGTTGACAGTATCGTATGCTGCTGACAGGTCCAAAAAGTAAACTTTATTACTGTATTATGGCAATTAATTTCATAGCAATGTGTATGCATTAAACTGTGCACATAATGCGTAATTTCTAATATCTCTGATCGCTATTATTTTGCATCACATGACGTTCTCCAGCCAATAGCTATCGAGGTGAGATGCAGTCTCTCCAGACTCATTTTTTTAAAGAGGATATTGTTGGCTGTATGAACTAAATGGACATTGGGCAAAGACTCAATAGTAGTTTGTGGGAATGAAAAAGGACAATGACCACAAAACAGCATATTATTTCAAATATAAGGAAGCGTTAAAGTTTTAAATTTTATATATGGGCGAGAGATTGGATGTACTGAATAGCATGGCTCTAAAGTTAAAGATTTGAAATTAAAAATGTGTGGGATGCCTAAGTAGCTATGTAGAAAATCTGATATCACAATTTATAGGAAGTATAATTGAATAAGTAGGTTATATGGACATAAGTGAATTAAGAGATTATCTCAAAAAAGGAGAATTGCATCGTACTGTTTAAGAGATTGAAGACCACAAAATAAAAATATTCTTTCTAATTAACATCTATATGGTGAAGTTGGTGGTTCTAATTTTTTGGTTTAATTGTTTGGCATCAAGTTCAATGTTTAATTGTCATTGCATGATCATAAAAAGAGGAAAAAAAAACAACTTACCAAAGCAGATAGAAATATTAACTGATAATACAAAAAAGTTTACATGATGACAAAAAATATTAAAAATTTTAACAGTCATGTCATGAAAGGCCTGGATTGAGTTTGTATTTATGAGTTATATCATGCTATATATTCTGTTTCAATATAAATACCCCACGTTAAACTAGTAGTGATAGATTGATCTCTAAACTGCATTTTTTTCTTCTATGTAACATACTACACGGTCTTTAAGAAATCATAGAGTAACAAAAGCATTCAGCTAATTTGTGAGGGGAAGTGCTACTGAAAATAGTCATGCAGTACTATAAGAATGTGGTTTCCAACATTTCTTTTGCATGAGCTGAATGGACCCATTTCAGAATAAACTATTATCTGAATCTGGTAAGAGAACTGGTGCAGACCTGTTTCGGACTCCAGTAAAAACAAATTCAGAGTAAATCATAGTATATAGAACAGTTGTGATGCCCCAGTAGAATTACACTTGCAGATATGTTTTACTGTTTTAATTAACATGGTTTTCCATTATTTTTATCTTCAAGTAATTTTCTTTATTAATGACATTACAAAATCCTTTATACCATCTATAGTATTACGTTAGAATTCTGATAGCATATTCTGAATAACCTTTATCAGCCATATTTTAACTACCTATGGTCCATCTGAAAAAGTTTCAAATTCTGTTTTTCTACCATATTTTGCATTAATTTTCAACAATTTTGTCTTCCACCTTCATATAAAAAATAAAGAAAGTAAATGGAAGAAGAGTATAGATATAAGATTAAAAATATTACAATTGTGAACCATTTTCTAAACCAACTATATGGAGTGCAGCAAAAATGGGGGTGGGGGGTGGGGTGGGTGGTGTTTTTGGGAAGGGAGTGGTAGATTGCAGGACAAACTCAATATGGGTGCATCTAGCATATTCAAAAAAATTTGGAATTAAAATTCAGAAGAACAAAGGAAAAGAAAGCAAAGGCGAAGAGTTTAAGTAAAGAAGAGAATCAAACAAAACCCCGTAGCATCCAGTAGACACCACATTTTTTCCACCTACATAGATTTTACACACAAATTTCAAGGTTTTGTGTTGGCATTTTTTTTTTTAATTCTGTAGCCCTGCCATAACCTGCAGTTAACATGATAAAGATACACAAACCTCAAATAGTTTTAGGCACAGAGTCTTGGTTAAAGAAGGGAGTGCTAGGCATTGGGATTTTCCCGATGGTTTAAAGTATACTGCAGAGATGGAGGAGCCATTGATGAAGGTGTATTAATAATATTCATTAGCAAAGGCTACAATAGTTCCGTTGTATTCATAGTGGTTAGTACCTGTGGTAGATTTCTGGGGTGATAAAAAGAAAGGCAATTAGGGTGTTGGCTGCTTATCATAGTGGAAAGAAGAAGAAGAGACTTTTGGGAGAAACTAAAATTACACCATAAACTGGGTAAAAATTTTACACTTTTTTGTTGGAAATTAAAAAAAAAAAAAGGCATGATCTGACCTCCTTCTTTTGAATAATTATAAGCCAAGTTACGACTATTTCTCTCTTTTCTGGTACCAATTTTACACCATGCTGTGGGAAAAGATTTTTTTATTTTTTTTAAGAAATATTGTATTTGGTCTCAAATTGTGCATTTTTTGAGCACATTTAACATAAAATTTCTTATAAAAACTTCAAATACTGATTCACATTTGAGTTCATTAACACATACATCCCTTGAAACAAACCTTTAACATGGAAATCTTTGCAGGGCATGAATTTGAAGTTTGATGGAGGCTCATCTAAAGGTTCTGAATGCAAACTGGTGAGTAAGCTATCTCTGCTCTTTTATTAACATCAATGTTTGTCTTTTTCTGTATTTCCCAGTGTTTTTTTTAAGCTATGGCAGGAAGTGGTCCTTTGGTGCAGAGCAGCATCAGCCAACTTCTCCCACATTCCTTACAATCATTTAGAATCTTCCACCAGACACATTTCATTGGCGCAATGAAGGCAACATCAAGTGGTTGATATTTCGCAGCAAGGTGTTAAATTTTATATTATTTTCCTCACACAATCCAACAATTTCGATATTTATGTAAAAACTTAAATGATCACCAATCTCTTTGTTCCAGGCAGGCACTTCAAAATTTGTAGAAATAATTGAATGAACCAATCCAATCCAATGAACATTCGAAGCCAAACCACAAAAAATTTGACCGGTTCCAAATAGCTAATTTTCCACCCATGTATTCCACAGTTTTTCAGACTTGTAGTTGACATTAAAATGAGAGAGTATTTCTGCCACATTGCTACAGACCATGATAGGTTCAGGCCTTTGAGAGTTCCAAATTTTCCTCATTACTTCGTCCTTCTTTTAGTAACTAATTTCTTGGCTTCCTGATCATCAACTATAGTGATTTCATTGTAATTACAAATGTTTTCAGGTAAAATGCCTTTGAGCTCTTTCTCTAGGTTTTCAAAGAAAGTGCTAATTATTTCTTCATCTGTTGCCACCCTTGAATAAATAAGATTGCTAGCTGTTATTTTCGTTAGGAACTCTATGGTCTTCAAGAAAATTCCATGCCCATTAAACATTAGGAAAATTATTTTTTAAACTGTTATCTTTTCTGAAGCATCTATCCAGCTACAACTTGACAATCAATGCATTATAAATCATAAGTGTCGATTGGAAAATCAAACACTGACTCTGCAATGGCACAGTAGATGAAAAATTTCTCCTTTTCCTCCAATTGCAAGCAAACTGTGTTCTTGAGCATTCCCATAATTTTAAGAAGGGTATTTTCAGGAATCCCATATCTTTTAGAGAAATTTCGATATGCCCCGGACCCCAGGGGTTGTCTATACTTGCAAAACATGTTTAATTCACATAATAAAAGAAAACAACCATATTTATGTGAAAGTCTTGACATTAGGAAACATTACAAAAACCTTTTTTGGAGTTCGCACTGCGGTTTTTTTTATTATTATTATTGCCAACATTTTGGCACCAACCTGGAGCCGCTCTTCAGGGCTTTTCTCTATCTAGCCACCTGGTTCTTTTGATAAACTTGAACACTAGATTCCCTGTATATTTTTCACCAGCAAAGATAATTTTATTTCTCTGCCAAAGAATATTTACTGTTCTAAAGAGGTTTAGTTCTAAAGAACGTCTTGTAGCTGTTACAACGTGTTCATTTTCTAGTACACACTTCCACATTTGGCTCAAACCATAGCCGCCGACTCTGTTGAAATTATTAGGATTTTTGTAAATTTCTGTGGATTCCCTTATTTTTCGTTCTATAAAATCCTTTGACTTTGCAACGATCATAGTTTTACCCCACTGAATTTTGCGTCTTCCTCCTACATGATTTTCTGCCACTGCCAGTTTCGTGGTTTGTTGCAGTCTCGTGTGACGAAGATGTTCTTTCACCCTAACGGAGACTGCTCGGCATGTCTCACCGATGTACACCTGACCACAATCGCAGGGAATCTCAGACACACTGCTCGACTGTAATGGAAGTGGAGTGGGTGGGGCAGGACTGAGGATAACCTTGCAAGATGGCATTATCTTGAAGATCCAAATACTGCGTGCGAGTGTGGGGCAGAACAGCATTTATACAATTGTTCACAGTGCCCGTCAACCTGCTCTCTGCAAGACCTCCTTCGCACCAGTGACAATGCCATACATCTTGCTGACTCTTGGTCATCCATTATATGAACTTCATTAGTGTTGATTGATATCGTTTTCTTTCTATCTTTCTGTTATTGTTAATACTGTTTCTAACAACTGTAGACGCATCGGTTTTGATACGAAATAAATAAATTAAAAATGGTAGCTAAGTCATGTAATTCTTGTTGTACAAGGGTAGTACTGAAATCTTAATCTTTGTTTTCAAGCCAAACCAAGTACAACATCTTAATCTAAAGACTTCCGTTTCACTTTACAACACAGTATCAATTTTTTGCACAAATTTTTCTTACTGTTCTGCATGTTTAACAATACTCATATGATAGAACTCCATTACAGCTGACCGCAGACACTGGTGCACTGCTTGCTGATTATCTTCCAGCATCTTGTTGTGTTGGCCTCACATCTCTTCCTTAACAGAACCGAAAGGATGCTAGTTGGAGAGAGCCAAGTTGCGACTGTAGGGAGGATGTGGAAGAGTATCCCAACCGAATGTGCTGATTTTCTCCATAGTTGTTTTTGCACTATCCTGTTGAAGGATGATCTTCTTTCCAGGGCATTTATCATGCAACACACGATGGAGACTCAAAAGTGTGCGAATTTAGCAGCCAGCATTTATGGTTTTTCCAGGTTCAAGAAACTCAATGAGAATGCAGCCCTGTGCAACCCAGAAGACAAGTCCCATAACTTTCCCTACAGATTGCAGTCTCTGCTTTTTTCTTTTATAGCAAATTAAAGTGGCAATTCCAAACTCTGTCATTTTATTTCAGGTTCATAATAATGGAAACAGCTTTCACAATACTCATCCTAAATTCATCACGTTCATTTTGAAATCTCTGAAGGTGATTTGGGTGAAGGTTCTTCTCTGAAGTTTGTGGACTTTGATCAATAAATGTGGAACCTAAAAAGCACAAACCTTTTGATCACCAAAGCTTTGAATTATTTCCTGCAAAGCACTATGTCCTACTAAGTTTTGCAGTGATATCATTCACAGTGATATGCCTGTCTTGTCTAATCAGCACATCATCCGTGTAGGCAGTTCAAGGGCATCTCCTACGAGGCATATCTTGGATACTCGTATTCCCATCTTTGAAATCTTTCACCCATCTCCTCACACTGCAGGAGCCCATGCTAACTTCTCCATAGGCATGTTGGAGTCTGAGGACAATTTCTCCTTAGCAAGGAATTCAATGACAGCATGCTGTCAAAATGAAACATTATTGTCCACGATTTTTGAAATATTGCCTGTGGGCACACGATAGCAGCAAATATCACTACGTTATTACGATCCTGCTGTCGTTCCATTATACTGCAGAGATTTGCATGGCTTAAATGGGTTCCTCAAGACTTTCAGTATGGTCCTTGAAATTAATTGTTTTTCAACATATACTTATAATTTTTCCTGGTATTGTAAAAGTTTACAGCGCAACAGAGAACTTTGAAAATCAGGAAAAAAACTAACAATACCTGCTGCCTCTCAGAAAAGGCAGTAAACGAGGTGAAAAAAGACTGCCAATAGATGGCAGCACACATTAAAACTTAGAATAATCATTACAAAGATTTATTATTTTGCAAGTAGTGAGGGTGGGAGATTTAAAACTCATGAAAAACATGGGTGTCTCAAAGTTAGCCCCTGCCATACCAAAGTAGCCCCAGTTTACGGTATTCAGAGTTGAGCATAGAATGGCCATTACTGGTTGGGATTTAAATTTATCAGCTATCAACTGGGAAGGAAGTAAAGGGACAGAAATTTGCAAATACATTAGTAAGGGAAGGAATAAGCGACAAAGCAAAGCACATGGTGGTAGGACTCAGGTACACACTTCAGAACTGGAGACATATTTCAGGGGAAGGTTCAACACATGGAAGAAAGGCACAAATACAGTGGATTAAAAGTGGGAATTCAAGTGGATAATAAGAATGGGAGATTAAATGTTGGTACAAAAACAAAAGGTAAAGAGTAATACAGAACCTATATACTATCATAGGGAAGTTAGAACATTAAAGAGGTTGATAAAGAAGAGAACCCAACAGAGTTAAGAGACAGCAAGGCAGTAGAAAACACTATAAAACAACAAAAAAGGAATTAAGAGCAGAAAAGAAGAAAGCAAAAGATAGGTTTATAAAGAGAGTTACTGGTGCAGTAGGAAATTTCTATGGCTATGTAAGAAAACTGAGGGGAAGGGAAGGTATTCACACTATCATGGATAGGATGGGAAAGAAGTTATTGAGGATTTGAAAAAAAAAGCAGAGAGATTAAGTAATTAGTTTGATGCAGGTATTAGGAATGAATGAGAGAGTGTAAATTAGAGGATGATGTAGACACAATTATAAATTAACAGACAAAAGAATTTTAAATTCATCATGTGAAGGACCTAAGGTTGATTGGACTCTCCTGAAAGAAGTATATTTAGTCAGCTATAGGAGACATTTTTCACCAGTTCCTTTCATCTTTACATAACCTAATATTGTAATCCAATCAGGTAAAGAGGTCCTACAGTCAAATGTGGAACCTGAACCATCGAAACTCTCTGACATGCTTGACATTACACATGGAGGACCTAAGAAAGTTAAAAAACTGTAAAGGGGCTCGTGTAGATAATATTATCACAGGTGTAAGTTCGGAGACTCCTCACGTACGATAGCATGGGTGTACTGCCGGATGGTGTTAAGTCTTCACAACATAATCTGATGGTACACCCTTGAAGAATTCATTATTATCACAGATGTCTTAAAGATAGCAGGATTCAACACTGAAATGTTATTTAGATTGAGTCTGGATACTTGCTCACCTGAGAATTGGAAAAGTGCAATAGTAGTATTGGACTGAAAATTACATGCCAATCAGTTTGATATCATTGACATGTAACTTAATGGTAAGTTTTATTTGCAATCAAATAAGAAATTTCTGTGAGGAAATTGGTTTTCAATCTGACAACCTGGGTTTAGGCATGGATATTCATGTGAATCTTAGTTAGTGGGTTACATGCAAGATATTGCAGGTGAAATGCACAAGGAAGCCCAAGTTGATATTGTAGCACTAGGTATTTCACAGGTGTTTGATAGAGTTAGCCATAAAATGGTATTAAATAAGGTAAAAACTATTGAATTGGATGAGGAAATAATTTGCTGGGTAGAAGAATTCTTAAAAGGTAGAAAGAAAAAAGTTAGGGTAGACAATGAAATATCAAAGAAGTTTAATTGAAAATGAACATGGAATAGGATAATATATTCATAAGACTGCTATTCATTATTCTAATGAGTGATTGTGTTATTGGTTTACAGTTAGAAGTAGGTTGTTTGCAGATGACATAATATTATATAATAGATTTAAATGGGAGAAGACTGATTAGCCGCAGAGCAACGTGGACAGGATACCTAGCTGGGTAGGTCTCCAAGGGATGAAGGTAGAAGTAAAAAATATGTCAATTTATTAAGCATCCAGATAAAAAAAACTAATAGTTGATTACAGCTACAAGGTGAGGAAGGAATTGCTTGTTGAAGAGTTAAAATGTAAATACCTACACATGATATTTGATAGTAAACTTAACTGGGCAGGTCACATTGAGCAGGTGGTAGGAGAAAGGTTCAAAATACTTCATTTACTGTAAAGAATGAAGATGGGATGTACCAGGAAATTTTAAGAATTGGATTATAAAATTTTGCTTGAATATGGTGGTGTAGTATAGGACTCATATTTTGGATAACAAATACAGGAATTAGAGGGAGTACAAAACAAGGCTATTAGATTCATCTCTAGAAATTACTGCAGAACACCAACAGTAACTGATATGATAAAGGATCTGGAATGGGATTCATTGGAACACAGGAGAATGATTAAGAGACTGTTGGAGTACACAATGTGTAAGATTAAGGGGTGATACATGGAAGGGGAAAAAAACTGGCCATTAGTACTAGCTGGCACTCAATTAAGGCACAAGGGAGTCAGGGACTGGAATACAGTACCAAGGGAAGTGTGTAGGAAAATTGCTACCACAGCGTGTGCTTCACTACAATTAAATAATTATTTTATCTGTCCTCATTTCATCCTTTGTACAAACTCTGCAGTGAGTTAATCTTAATATGTTGATATGAAAAAGGAACCATGAACTGCCAAAGAAACCATTTTTCCTAAGTACAAATATAATATGCTACTCAGTAGCCTCAGACATATGAACCAAATAACTATGACAGCTTTCAAGGATACACAAAACAAGATGCGTATACACACTAGAATTCTATTCAATTTTCTGCATTTATTATCAGGAACCCTTACTCTAACATTCAACTATGATAACAGTCTATTTTACAATTTTTTCTATTATCGTTTCCTTAGTTATTCAACTCCTTTAACACCAAATGGTTCATTTTTTGTATTCTATTTTAAATCTGAACTGGGTAGCTCTCAATTCTTTGGAAACAACTCCTGCAATACTGTTTACAGAAACAATAAATAATTAAATGTAACCAAAATAAATTATCCATAATCTGAACTACTACATCGCATTAAGAAACCATTACAAAGATTTGTATGGAAAGAATATATATGAACACTCGCCAAAGTTGAAGGGGAAGGGCAGCAGCAACACAAAACAATACACAAACACAGAAAATACAATATTCCGGGTTACAACCATTGTCAAGTTAAAAGAGTAGCTGTGTTGACTGCAAGGCTTGCGCAAGCTCAGCTACTTACTTGTTTTAACTTGACAAAGGGTTAAACCCGAAATATTGTATTTCCTGTGTTTGTGTATTGTTTTGTGTTGCTGCTGCCCTTCCCCTTCAACTTGGGTGAATGCTGGGTGTAATTTATCTCTCTTTTCTATACAAATACTGCCTCATGACAGTTCTTTTCTTCCATTGTTATCATTACAAAGATTTAATATTTCACACTTGCAACAAAACTAGAATGAAATAAGAAACTGAAATATAAGATACATAATATGAGGGTAAATAACAACAAAATGTATCATAAAAGAGAACTGAATTATAAAAAGAAGAATAGGGAAAGTAAACCATTGCAGATGAAGGTAGAAGGGCCACAAGGAACACACTTTACAATATTTTGGTATATACCTTAATCATGTTTATGAGTAAGGCATTTTTTTTATTGCTGTAATCAGTCTTCAGACTGGTTTGATCTAATCCTCCATCAATTCCCATCTTGTGCTAACTTCTTCATCCCTACATACCCCTTCTAACCCTTATCCTCAATTATCAACTTCAAATACTCTAATCTCCGTCTTCCACTACAGTTCTTACCTTCAACTATTCTCTCCATTAACCAATTAACCAATCCAGCATTTTTCAAAATATGACCTACCAGCTTCTCTCTTCTTTCTGTAAGCTTCTTCCACAAACTTCTTTCCTCGCCTATCATTTCCAAAACTCATTCAATTCGTACTCTGTCTGTCAATTTAATTATGCGTATTCTTCTGTAACACTATATTTCAAATGTTTTAATTTTATTTCTTTCTGGTATTAATAAAGTTAATGTTTCACAACCACAAAGTGCTATGCACCAGACATATAGTTTTAAAAAGTTTTTTCTAATTCCTACATCAATTTTTGAAACTAAAAGATTTCTCTTTTTCATGAATGCTCTTTTTGCTAGTGCTATTCTGGTTTTAACATCATTCCTGCTTCGGCCATCAACTATAATTTTGATTCCCAAGTAACAGAATTCATTTACTTCCCCTATTGAATCCGATCCTATTTTTATATTTAATCTACTAGTATTGGTATCATTTCTGCTACATTTCATCACTTTTATCTTGCTTTGATTTATACTCAGTCCAAAATCTTCCTTCAGTATTTTGTTCATGCCATTCAGTAACTGCTCAATATCCTCAGCCCTTTCAGCAAATTGTAGCATACTGATTTTTTCTCCCTGAACACTTATGCCACATCAAAATTTTTCTTTGACTTATTTTATTGCTTCTTCTACATACAAGTTGAATATTAACAGGGATCGACTACAACCTTGTCTCACACCCTTTTTAATAAATGCAAGTTTCTCACGATTCTCTTCTTTTATTACAGTGACTTGATTCTTACATGGTTTGTAAAGTATTCTTCTATCTTGATATTTTAGAACCGACTTCTTTAAAATTTTGAACATCTTGTCCTACATAACATTATCAAAGGCATTTTCTAAATCAACAAATGCCATAAAAGTGTCTTTGTTTTTCTTGATTCACCTTTGAAGTATTAATCTTAAAGCGAGAACTGGTTCCCCTGTACCAAAATTTTTCCGAAACCAGAACTGATCTTCACCTGCTATCTCTTCTACTACCCTTTCCATTCTTCAGTGTATTATTCTGGTCAGTAATTTTGAAGCATGTGATGTTAGACTAATGGTGCGATAATTCTCTAATTTGTCAGCTTGTGCTTTCTTTGGAAGAGTGAAGAATATATTTTTATTAAAATCAGTTGCAATTTCTGCTGTTTAATAAGTTATTTGATACCAGTTTGAATAATTTTTGGATTCCTTCTTCTCCTAGGGATTTAAGAAGTTCTGCAGGGATCTCATCAATTCCAGTTGCCTTATTTGACCTTCAAGTAATTCTGAACTCAAACAAATTCTCTCCTCATAACAGGAGCTCCCAAGTTATCGCCTTCCTTTTCCATTACACTATTGTTCCTGTCATCCACATCATACAGTTTCTCAATGTATTCCTTCCATTGGATAGCTCTATTGTCTAAGCTTAAAAGAGGTTTCCCATAAGCAGCTTTAATGTTTACACCTGTTTTCTACAAAATTTTGTTTGATCTTCCTATATGCAACATCTACTTTACCCATGACCATTTCCTTTTCTACTTTTACACACTTTTCTTCTAGCCATTTTTCTTTTGCTTTTTCACATTTACTGTTTGTTTGATTTCTAAATTGCCTATATTGCTCTCTTCCTGCTTCATCCTGAGCAATTTTGTACATTCTACTCTGATTCATCAGCTCCAAAATTTCTTCTGTGATGCATTGGTTTTGGGCAGCTTGTTCCTTAAAGCCTAATGTTTCTTTACCAGCATTCATTATTTCGGTCTTCAAAGCATTCCATTTGTCCTCGGTTGGGCTCCTTTCTGAGTTACTTCTTAGACCTAAGTACACCATTTCTGCAAATTTTTCTCCCGTACTAGATTGTTTGCAAAAGCGGAAAAATAAAATGATGATGATGATGATGGTTAGATTATTTCAGTTTACATGGTATATACCAAAAGTAGTAGGACTGATTTTTTTAAAAAAAAATTTATTGAAGATATCTTTACAATTCCTTAATCCTCTTCGAAATAGCACCCTTAGGCAGCTACACGCCAAAAATTACGCTGCTGCCATTGGCCATACGCCTTCTGGAAGTCAGATTTTGGGACGCTGTTGAGAGCCCTCGTCGATGCTGCTTGAACGTCCTGCATTGAGTCAAACCGCTGTTCCTTCAGCTGATTTTTCATCCATGTCAGTAAGAAAAGTCAGATGGAGCCAAATCAGGACTGTAGGCGGGGTGCAGCAACACGGCAATGTCAATTCGGGCCAACAGTAGTCTCATGACGGCGCGCCTTGGCACGGCGCATTGTCGTGATGCAGAGTCCAGTTGGCGGAGATGACTTGTCGGACGCGATTCACTCGGTCTCGCAGGCGGTTTAGCACTTGCACGTAAAAGTTCGAATTGAAAGTTTCCCCAGGGGAAACGAACTCCTTATGAATCACCCCGCGACGGTCAAAAAACACGATCAGTATTGTCTCGATCTTTGATTTGCTCATGCGAGCCTTCATTGGACGGGAGGATGAAGAAGGCAACTGTTGGCCCGATTCAGCGTTGCCACGTTGCTGCACCCCGCCTACAGTCCCAATCTGGCTCCAACTGACTTTTTTTTTTTATTCCCACGCATGAAAAGGCAGCTGAAGGGACAGCGGTTTGTCTCAATCCAGGACGTTGAAGCAGCATCGACGAGGGCTCTCAACAGCGTCCCCGAATCTGGCTTCCCGATGGCGTACGGCCAATGGCAGCAGCGTAATTTTTGGCGTGTAGCTGCCTAAGGGTGCTATTTCGAAGAGGATTAAGGAATTGTAAGGATATCTTCAATAATTTTTTTTTAAAAAAATCAGTCCTACTACTTTTGGTATAGACCTGTATTCACTTCCTGTCTCTTCTGCTTATATTGCTTCCTCATGCACTTGTATTTCGGCCTGCACTTCTTTACTATCAAATTATTGTCAAAGTCTATGTCTTCTCCTGGGTACACTTTACATTCTAGAACTTGATTCCTGAATCTCTGTTTGACCACGATATAATCTAGCTGATATCTGCCAGTATACCGAGGACGTCTCCAGATGTATATCCTTCTTGCATGGGTCTTAAACAGTGTGTTTGTCACAACTAGCTTATATCTCTCACAAAATTCTGGCAACCTGCTTCCTCGCTCATTTCTTTCTCCTAGACCAAAACTTCCTACAGTATTACCCTCTTTTCCTTCTCCCACTATTACATTACAATCACCCATGATTATTAGATTTTCCTCCCCCTTCAAAAATTTAATTAATTCTTCAATTTGGTATATATTTTCTCTATTTCTTCGTCATCCTCCAGTGATGTTGGCATATACACTTGTCCTAATGTGGTTGGGGCATGCTTAGTTTCTAAATATTCCTGTTGCTAAAATGTTCATAATAACTCACCCATTTTCCTACTGTCTTATTCATCACAAATCCTATACCAGTGACTCCATTGACAGCTTGTGTGCTAATTATCCTGTGTTCCCCAGACCAGAAATTCTGTGTGTCCTTCCATTTAATCTCACTATTCCCAACAACATGTAACTTAAGTTGTTCCATCTCCCTTTTTAAGTTTTCTAACCTACGTGCCCTATTCAGGTATAAGGATAATGGAAACAAAGAAACTGCCGTTGGGCACTAAAGATAGTATAGGGAAAAATAACCCGTCACTTACTACAGATGAAGGCAGGAGGTGAGATATATCTTCCCCTATCTTTCCTTAGTTTTATTGCCTTAAAGCATTTTCCTACTCATTGTTATTGTATATATATATAAAACTAAGGAAGGATAGGGAAATATGACCCAACACTTACCACAGATGAAGGCGGCTGGGACGACGAACAAAAAACAAACACAAGAGAAGCACAGTATTTCGGCCTACAGCAGCCTTAAACGTGCAGAAGGTGAAGCACCAGGCGGCGTCACATGTGTACACATAGACGGTCGGCCGGTCTATGTGTACACATTTGACGCCGCCTGGTGCTTCACCTTCTGCACGTTTAAGGCTGCTGTAGGCATAAATACTGTGCTTCTCTTGTGTTTGTTTTTCGTTCGTCGTCCCAGCTGCCTTCATCTGTGATAAGTGTTGGGTCATATTTCCCTATCCTTCCTTAGTTTTATTTCCTTAAAGCTTTTTCCTGCTCATTTTTATTATACATATATTTGAGGAAACAAAGGTGCTAAAAGCGGATATATTGAACATTGGATAGGATAAAAAACCACCGCTTACCAAAGAAGGGGATTCCTGCGGCGTTGGTACACGAAAAAAACACGAACACACAAAGAATAGAATTTTTGAGCATGGCTCTTCCTCAGTAGAAGTGAGTTGGCTGCCAGCCGCTTGCGTGCAGCCATCTCACTTCTACTGAGGAAGAGCCATGCTCGAATATTCTATTCTTTGTGTGTTCGTGTTTTTTCATGTACCAACGCCGCAGGAATCCCCTTCTTTGGTAAGTGGTGGATTTTTATCCTATCCTAATGTTCAATATATATATGTATAGCTTCATTTATTTACCCCTATAACTGATCAAAATAAAATTATAATGTTTTCAATAATAATTTTTAAACAGGCGCTACAGAGATTATCTTGTTCCACTTCTATCGCTGATCACCCTTATCCTCCTACTTCATCCCTCACCCCATGGTTCTGCCGTTGTTTCATTCATGTGGTTTCTTTCCCTGCCATATATCTCTCCTCTCACATGAATAAGGTTTCTCTCTGAAATGTGGTGCAATTTGTTTGTTTTTGTGTTTTTTACATATTCATCTCGTCCTCCTGCCTTCGCCTGTGAAAAGTGATGGGTTATTTTTCCCTATCCCGTTTAATTTCTATTCATGCATAAGACATAAGAAAATGAAATGGGTACAAACCAAGACTCACTGAATTACTCAAGTCTCAGTGTGTTCACATCTGATCCTCTTGCTTTGAGTCTTACTTCTAAACATGATTAAGGTTTTAGTAAAATATTGTAAAAGTGTGTTCCTGCCTATTTGTTCATCCATGGTGAGTGATTAGTTTACTTTCCTTAGCCTCTCTTATTTTTATTGACTAACTGCATTTTAATCGTCAATATTATCAAACTCATAATAGGTAGACAATGGTTATTCTAAAATAAAACAGGCACTCAGACTACAGAGAATAAAGGGTTAACCTTAGGCTTTCCCTTAATCAGACTCGCATTTACATCAGATGTAAGTGATGAACAAGTTTTCAGATTTAAAGCATCACATGATACATTTAGCAGTGAGATAATTTAAAACTTATGAAACAAGATCACAAAAACAAAATTTCATGCAAATCATTTTAGAAAAATATCACACAGACAGATGCTGTTTTGATATAGTAGCAAACTGATAGTATAAGCAGACATTTCTTTTTGAATATAAAAAAGTAGCAGGATTAAAAAAATAAGATCTTTTATGGTCACTTTCATTTATGTGTGCTACAGTCAATTTTTCAGTTTTGATACTTCGCTAAACAAGCATACGATACATATAAATTAGCATTGTAACCATCCTCCACCCATTTTTTAATGCGTGATGGGTTTATTTCATCTTTACTTTCCAAATTAACATTTAGATATATTTGAAGCATATATTATATGAAAACTCCATAAATTAAGTAATGTATTTCACAAAAAGCATACTCTTGTATCATAACAATCAGTGTGGATGGAAGCTGATTATTTCTATTGTGCTTTAAGTAAGAATATAAAGCAGAAATTAAGTATTTGTTCTTTAAATGTGTAACATAGGAAGAAAGATAAAACACAGAGCATATTCATGTATTGAACAGAGTCTCATACAACTAGTAGTAGGAGCATCTGAACAACATACACTCCAGTGGCAGAGACAATAACATAAAAATGAAACCATTTCAATAACCAAACCTCAAAATCATTACCATCAGCAAGTTATTGCACATAATGCAAATCATACTAACAGTTTAAAATATAAAACTGACATATTACAAGAAAGATAAAAAATGTCACTTCAGAAACAACATTTCATACAACATGTAAAGTTGAAAATTCACATCAATACAGGGTCCAAATATGATAACTAGCATTCCCCACTGGCAGTAAGTCATGAAAGAGTGACACAGGTTTTTGATCTGTTACCTAATACTTATATTTCTGTTTCTGGTGAACTATCACACAACCGCTGAGTTGATTTGAGAGATGCGCCAGCATCATTCTTATGTTGCAAGTCTTCAGCAGGTAATAAATGAGACCTTGATGTATGCACTAGTACTGCTGTTCCTGCTCTAGTGCAGTTCACATTCCACAGCTTGCTGCTGTCCTGATACACGGATTTACTGGTATAAAGGACTGGTTCATAGGACGTTGCATTATCTAACAGTATGTTGCTACTTCCCGCTTGCACACGCATTGAGCAAAGACGAGGACCCGTAGACGTTGACCCGTCAGAATTCTTTTCTTTGGCCTTAATGGAACTTGCAAAGTGAAGTTTACTAATACTAGTCTCTGTAGGTTTTACAATACCAGGCAATGGCACTTGACTAGCAAACTTATCTGAGGGAGGAACTTTCTTTGCTGAATCAATAGGATACCTGGCCCAAGCTAAGGAAGTGGTTTTATTTTGGTCATCAATCAGGTAACTTTTATTTTCTCTGTTTTTTATTTTCATTGCCGAACTTTCTGAACTGTTCTTACTCTGACAATTCGTTGCCTTATTATGATCGGTACTATTTCTCTTCGAAACATCTTTTATGATCTTCATACCCAGACACACGTCATTTTTTTTATCACTGCCAAGCACTTGGAAACCAATAGAACTGTTTTGATTAGATCTGGTGTTACTCAAATCAAATTTTGTACAGTTCTGCTGACAGCTGCCTTCCAACCTCAATGAGTCATTTGTTTTAGTGCCCTGTGCCTCTATTAGACTGCTGTCACAAGAAACCACTGCTGTCCCTTTTCCATCCTTCAATTCACCACCAAAACAAGTGTTAGAAGATTTCCCACTTGGGGAAAGACCATTCATGACAGGTAAAGGACTGGATTTCAGTGACACAGTTGTTACTGAACTTTGATCATTACTGATAGAAGCACTGAATCCATTGCTTTCTATTTTAACCCCAAGTCTACTGATACCACTAACAGTGTTGCCTCCATTACTAGCCGTCACACAACTTTCATTCAATTTTCCCGGACCATTCCGCACAATTGGCTCACATGTCCTCGTGGTAACAACATCGACATACCTGACAAGCCCCTGGCTGCTCCTGTTAGTTGCTTCAATTACAGTCTTATCAAGATCTGCACTTTGTCCACACCACAAACATGGCATATCAACTTGTACAGCCGTTTCACAATCCTTCTTCACAGGTGAATCGTGGCCCGGGAACACCGACGAACAGCACTGGCAGCTCTCGCAGTGCTTCATCAGCTGTCTCTCACGCTCACGTTCTTCTAACACTTTTGCCATAATGGCTGCTGATACACTGTCTATCTGTGGTTGAGATGTCTCTGCCATTTCATCATTACTCTCATCACTTTCTGCAAATAAAAACAAAACTACTTTTATAACATACTGAATACCAGGATAAAGTGACATATTGAAAATAACCTTAAGTAAACAAGGAGTATACAATAAGGAAAATGCAGAGTAAAAGTATTACAGTAAAAAACAGAGCAAATATGGCAGAGAAAGAACCCACCATTTACCAAAGATATAAGTAGAATGACACATAAAAAAATTATAATAGGCAAATACCTTGCATCCCACCCCCACATTTCATTTCCTGCATGGAATAGATCCTACAGCAACCTGCGAATGTCGTGAGCACCAATCAATACAACAGCAAACATTATCAAAACTATACAGACCTACATTACAGCTGGCCTGTCCCTTCCAATACATCTTAGATTCATGCACTATCACCAACCCAAATTGTAGCCTTCCCTTATTTGTGCCTAACCATTCAGTACCCATTACCTCAATATTTGATAGCCTTCTCATTTAAAACCCACTTGAACTCAACCCAGCTCTGAAGTCTTAACTGTTAGTTGTAACCCTTTACCCTAACAAAAGCCCAAAGTTCTATTTTATCAAATGGTATCATCTGTTCTAAACAGTAAAATATATGGTGGCCAATATGGTTAAGGTGGTTTCAAACAGCCATAACTGTCAAGGCACAGACGACTGAACAAAGGAGACCACATCATTACAGTTGCAAAGGATTTCAATGTAGCTAACCAACTGCTACCTCAACAGTACGATTAAAGTGTAGAGGCAAATGAAATTAGGGAAATCTCAGCGTCCGAGATCCCAAATATACCACCACTTGAAGGAAACTATCAATAATTCATCAGGGTAGAAAGAAAAGTGAATGTTACAAGAGGTGAATGTGTCATTATCTATGGCAGAAATGTGGCCAAGTACAGACTACTACAGACAGCTTGGAAAGTGAGGATCAACAACTACAGAACTAAAAAGATACATAAAACTGTAGCTTAAAAAACTATAAACACATGTTTGTAGTAATGTGAACTAAAAGGTTAAAAATAATCTTTAAATATAAAGATTTTGTTTAATAGTGATAGGACATCCCGCAATTCAGGATAAATTAATTTTTTGAATAAGCTTGATGAATAAAGTCACTGATTAAAAAAATAACTTTATTGTAAAATAAAAGTGTGGGGTGCTAGATATCAGTTGTCTTATTTTTTGTCGCTAGCTGTTTGTAAAGATACATTCATTGTCAAAAGTTGTATGTAGAGAGAGCACCCCATGCTTTTTTTACCATTAAAGTTAATTTTGTAATCAGTAACTTTATGGCTTAAAGCTTATTCAAAAAATTAATTTATCCTGAATTGTGGGACATCTTATCGCTATTAAACGAAATCTTTATACTTAAAGATTATTTTTAACCTTCAGTTCACATTACTAAAAGCGCATTTTTAGTTTTTTAAACTACAATTTTATTATGACATTTTAGTTTTTCCCGGCGTATTGTTGAAATAAATAACTCTGCCGGTTAATAGATTTATTTGGATCTTTTAACGACGTTTCGGCAACTGCCATCGTTGCCTTCATCAGGTTAAATCTCGCTTACAAGGACAAGACACGACTGACTCGCGAGCCAGTCCTGGCTCCTATTTATAGCCTGTTGTCAAGGGAAGCTTCACGCTGCTCTTTGATTGGTCGGCGGTGCACACGGCCATAGACGGGGTCAAACCAGTTTAGTTGCATCTCTGCATCTCGTGGCTGCATCCCGTAGCTCAGCAACTGGATGGCATTTAGTAGATCCATGGCAGTATCCTGAGTGGTCACCCATCCAAGTAAAAACCACGCATAACATTGCCTTAACAGTTGTCATATGCGGTCACCCATCCAAGTGCTCTCCACACTCATCGTTGCTTAACCGGCGGCATTACACGAGGGCTCTGGAGCTGACCAATCACGAACGACTTATCTCCCATTGGTCGACGTGTCGGCGTCTGCTCGGAAAGTTGTGTCTAACACGTTGCTGTTTTAGGTCTTTTACGACTGGCTCCCAAGCCTCGCTCAGGAACAGACCACCATCTCTGTTAATGCTGTTGTCACTTAATCGAATCTCCAGCTCTTCTCTGATCACTGAGTCCCAGAAATACGATATCTTAGCCAGAACTTCAGTGTTGTCGAAGTTGATGCTGTGAAAATTTTCTGTAGCATACTCTGCTAATGCGGACTTGTCCAGTTGCAGATTTTTCGAGTTGCATCAGCCTTAGGTTTTGTCTGTGCTCGGTGTGGCGCTCTTGGAACGTTCTGGTAGTCTGGCCGATATACACCTTACTGCATTCGCACGGTATGGAATAAATTCTCGGTGTTCTTAGGCCCACGTCATCTTTTACCGACCACAGCAAATCGCGTATCTTGGCGGGTGGTCGGAAGATACTTTTAATCCCGTGTCGTGCCAGAAGTCTCCCAATCTTTCCCGACGTGTTCCCGGCATATGGGAGAAAAGCAAGATTTTTTTTTTTTTTTTTTTCCAGATTACCAGAACGATCCAAGAGCGCCTCACCGAGCACAGACGAAATCTAAGGCTGATGCAACTTGAAAAGTCTGCAATTGCCGAGCACGCCTTCGACGAGGAGCATAGAATCGAGTTCGACAAGACTGTAGTGTTGGCCAGGGCCTCCTCCTTCTGGGAGTCCGTCATAAGTGAGGCACTAGAAATCAGGCTTAATAACAACAACATTAACCGGGATGGTGGGCTCCAACTGAGTGAAGCCTAGAATCCTATTATTAGGGACCTCCAACGGGAGTTGGGCGGATTGGCGCAGCGCGGCGTGGAGGGAGCGAATGGCGTCGGTCGGGTGCCGCAGCGGACCGCAGAATGAGTTTGCGCCCACGTCCAATCAGAGCGGGCCTACCAGTACCACAGACTGCCAGCACTCCTGTGTGTCTCTGCCTTTCGGCGTGTTTGTGAAGTCCCGCTACCATGGTAGCTGTGCTTTATGTGTAACTCTGTTTAGGATGAGGAAATTTTTGGGGACTCTTTTTATTTCTCTTTGAGGGGAAAACATGGCTATGGTTCGTCAAAGATGACCTTATGTGAAAAACCCCTACCGTTTTCTTATGATCATATCAGTTACCTTCTGCCTGATATATAATACTTAGTGGCACTTTATAGCTGTGCCAGTGCCTA
This sequence comes from Vandiemenella viatica, assembly GCA_031002005.1. Lineage (NCBI taxonomy): Eukaryota > Metazoa > Arthropoda > Insecta > Orthoptera > Morabidae > Vandiemenella > Vandiemenella viatica. The sequence goes on along the minus strand of JARYHS010009186.1, from coordinate 4,885,423 downwards.
GGCATTGTTGTGCCCAGGGAATGGAGCCTTTCGTCATTTTGTCTAAACTTATCTATTCTGTCATAGAACTTTTCCGTTTGTCTGAATATTTCTACGTGGACTGGGTTGATGTTAGTTGTGTCATGAAGGAAGTCAATTGGTGTGTATCTGGGAGCTCTTAGAATTACCCATAGGTATCTGTTCTGAAGTCGCTGGAGTTGGTCTATGTTGGATTTTGCTACAGTTCCCCACACCTGGCATCCGTATAGGATGAAGGGGAGGATAACTGATTTGTAGATCCTAAGCTTTGTTGCTGTGGTTAGTTCAGAGCTGTACAGGATTGGAAAGAGGTTTTTAAGTATGGCTGTGCCCTATTTTCTTCTGTCTAGAATGTGCTTTCGGAAGAGGAGCTTTTTGTCAATGGTGACTCCAAGATATTTGGTATCGGTTGACCATTCTATTTCTTGACCCATGATGGTTAGTTTATTGTCTATGATTGGTCTCTTCCTGGTGAAATATATTGCTGCGCACTTGGATGGGTTGATTTTCACTTTGTTAGTACACCACTTTTCCAGTTCGTGGTGGGGAGACGCAGACGGCACTAGTCGAGCGCCGTAGCAGACCGCGTATGAAGCCACCGCTTCCGGCCAATCAGAGCAGGTCTTCCACCACGCCCACGGAATACAAGGAGGTTCGATGGGAGGGGGCGCCGCAGCGGACTGCGTTGGGAGCCGCCGCTTCCGACCAACCAACGGGTCTTTCCGAAGCCACCGTTCCGACCAATCAGAGCGGATCCTCTACCTCGCCGACAGGTATATTAGGAGGTCCGTCTGGGAGGCTAAGCCAGTCCACGTGGTGACTGCCAGCTTTCGTCAGCCTGTAGACACCCGACACCTGATGAAGACAGCCGAGCTGGTTGTCGAAACGTTGTGTTTCCAAAACACCATCCGGCTGCACACCCATGAAGACTATATCATTTTTAAGTGGTTACTGTCAACATGGTGAGAATGAAATTATTGAATTTTTATCAGTTCTTAATAAGTATTAAAAGTTTCAAACGATTCAGATGTCAGGAAGTGAGAAACACTGAAATGAAAGAATCAGTTGCATGCAACCATTTTTCTATTGTTACTGTCAAGGTAATGAGAGTAGCAGGATGTTGCTAAGAGACTACTATATTGTCATCAGTTCTTAAAAAAGGCTAAAATTTGTTCTATTGTTACCTTCAGAGTAATGAGAATATCAGGACTTAGCTATTAAATTAATGTATCATAATCAGTTCTCAATACAAAAGCAAAATTTCAAACAATTCGGACATCTGGAATTGGCTTGAAATTAAATTGTAAAATTCCATCACATTCAACCATTTTTCTATTGTTACTGTCAAAATAATGAGAATAGCAGAACATTGCTATGAAATTTTTGTATTGTCCCCGGTCCTTAATACGTGTGTGAAATTTCAAACAGATTGGACATCTGGAAGTGGGTCAGAATGGAGTTGAAAAATTCCATTACATACATACATACATACATGTCAAGCTAATATATGCGTGTAATAACACTGAGCAGCTATTAACAAATACACTGTCCAAAATATGATAGAAAAAAGAGAATCAAACGATTAATGGCATGCAAAAAACTAAGATATAAACAAGTTTTAGAAGGAAAAATCGCTAACATATGCAATAGCGGAAGTTAGTCCTAGCACAGATATTCAAAATGAGAGCAAATCCAGCAAGTTATAGTAACAGACCATCCACATTGGATCATTACAATACAATGGTTGTTGCTTTATGGATGCAACAACAACCGGTACACCAAGAACTACCTGAGATAAAACAAATCGTGACAAATAGTCAAGGAGAGTTAAGAAGTATTCAGCTCCCGAAAGCCAACATTGAAAAGAAAAGGTAATAGATTAGTGAGGAACAGAGAGTTAGCATATAAAAATAGCTGAATCCCTTATAATAGGAAAACCCAACTAATTGTCAGTAACCTATACCCACCTCAGCTACGCAGTGTTATACAAAACAGACACAACAGACATTTTCATGAACAATATGTTCGAAATAATAATGAGTCTATTAATCGAGCTTATGGGAAATCCACTGCTTGACCTATCAAAATATACTTCAAGTGTTAAACAGCTATTATATTGTAACAAACTCTTTACAGTAAACTATAATGAGAATAAAAAACTGCACTCACTTTCAGCCTACATTTTGTGGTTGGATATCCTATATCACGCAGTAGATCTCACCCTGATGACCAACTGGCTGTCAGGATTGCTATCTGACAATGGAATGCTCGAGCTATGTAATTCATGTCAGTCCATAAAATTTCAAAATGTGCTATCTCAGAAACCAGACAAAATCCAGGTGAGACATTCTTATTCAAGAATTATAATGTTGCACACGTACATAAACCTAACAGATATGGTAGTGCCAGCATATCCTACAGTTGACACCACACTGGATGGTGAACATCACTTCGGTTAACTTCTGTTCTGTGGTTTGTGGGGAGTGCCATCTGCTTAAAACTAAACACATAACAGTAGCATCTCTAGGTCACCCAACAAACAACCACTAAAGAAATCTCGACTGAAATTATTTATACATCAACTGGAGGAACCACTTCTACTTCTTGGTGATTTTAACTTTTGTCACTCACTGTGGGGAAGTGCATCTGATGATCAAAATGGATGACTAATTAATTAAAGATGCCATGATGAATTAGTAGTATTTAATTATGGTTCTGCAACTTAAATCTATCGACCCACAGGCACCAATCATCAGTTGATTTGTCACTAACATCAGGCCATCAGACTTGTAATAAAATGTTTCTTTTTAGAGACACACATCCTGATCGATCAATGAGATTACAAGAATCCACATTAGGCCACACAACTGCAGAAGAAATCGATCCAAGTCAGGTATCAGAAATAAATCTAGAATTCTTTGTAAGTATTGAGGCTTTAATATAAGCTACATAGCACTCAGCACATGGGAATTATCCATTCTCATTTATAGCCTGCTACATATTTGGGATTCTATACTGTAGTAGTTAGTAAGTGCTGCAACCGTTTACAGTGAAATTAACAGCAAAATCAGGCACCAGTCTCCAGAACCAAGAGGTTGCTGGTGTTATGGGAAGGCAGATGCAGTTTCAGACTAACTACAGCCAGAGAGGAATAATCACGATGTACAGGACAGCCAGCAACAATCACAACTTACCACACTGCAATGTGGAAATAGTAAAGTGGTGGCATGTATGCTGTTGCGACACAGCAGCAGACTGAGCCGTGCTCGGCTCTTGTTGTATCTTTGCCTTCTCTTCCGCTCGCGATTGTTTCCTCTTTGGTGTTCCCCCCGCTAGAGAACGCTGGGGCTCCTGGCGATAGCGGGTACGCGGGGACACGGAACCGAGCGGGCAGTTAGTCTTGGTCAGTCTGCCAGCTAGTCAGTCAGTCGGAAGCAGAGTGCTTCCCTGTGTCGCCCTGACGCTGGAGGCCCGGTTGGGCGGCGGGGTCCGGGTTGGACCAGGCGGCCAGGGAGGCAGTCAGTTGGTCGGCCCTGAGTGGCCGTGCAGTTGGAGGCACGCGATCGGCATTCCGCTAATGTTTCCCGGAGTGATAGCGTTGCGGGACTAAGGAGGAAGCAGTCAGTGAGGCAGTCAACAGTCGATTGGTTATGCCTGGTATTTCTCGCAGTGGCCATGACTCAGCTTGATGGTTTGACCGGGCTGCCCGTGGATTATACTTCTGGTGAATTGGTGGGTCCCTCGCGACCGTGCTTCGACCACCTGCAGAGAGGGAATTTCTCCGATACACCCTTCACCGAGAGTGCTGTGCCGAAGCTTCGGGAACACCATGGCGATCGACCCGGGTGGTACTTTTCGAGCTGAAAACTGCCTTCTCGCCCTAGGAGGGTATTGGAGGTAGTGGCCGTCAACTGCAACCACAAGTGTCGCCTTCCACCTCGTCGTTAGCGGTCTGCCCCAGCCATAAATTGTGTTTGGTCCTACTGGCAGAGTGTTAGATGCTGGTAGATGAGAACGAGCCGGTCTTGTTATTTCTGTTATTGATCTACGTGGAATTGTCGGTGATTACAGGATTATTCATACATTAATCTACAAGATCAAGGACGGTGTTATTTGACATTATATTAGTCATTTTCTCTGTCAATTACTACTACCAGTGTGTCGCTTTCTACCTCGTCGTTAGCGGTCTGGCTCAAATATAAAATTGTATTTGGCTAGTAGATTATTAAGAGCCAATCTGGTTATTTTCTATAATTTGGTATAAGTAGGATTGTTTGTAATTATAAGGGTTATTCAAGGTATAAGTTGCAAGACCAAGGTTTGGTCCATAATATTATATTATTTTGTGATAACAAGATTATTCATATCTTCGTTTGCAAAACCAAGGTTTGGTCCATAATATTATATCATTTTGTGATAACAAGATTATTCATACCTTCGTTTGCAAGACCAGGATTGGTGGTATTTGATATTATAGTTGTAACATTTTCTGTAAGTTTCAGCATTATCATTAATAATTGTAATAAACCAATGTTGAAACAAGGCTTGAACTGCTAACCATGTTCCCACACACTTCCCACTGTATCCTTGTGGATAATTACTGTCTGTTAGTAGTAGTAGCACCGCCTCACAGACAAGGGAGTTTTGGGAAATAAGTGAGCAAAAATTGCCATGGCTATAACTCTAGAGACTTGAGAGATCCCCCTGCAAGACGTGATAAATATTTTAAGACAAAAATTGGTGAATATAGCTCCGCACAGTTCTGTTGAATTTGGTCTGAGACCTAGGGACAATCATGCAATGATGTCTCGTGCTATCTCATGTGGCAGAACAGCTAAAGAATGTATTCTAGATTTTTTAAAATTAAATTTGAAGATTTTTCTTTCTTTTAATGGTTTGCTGAGTAGTGTGAACAAAGTGGTTGGTGAAGTTTTCCAATTTGTTTTTAAGATGATGGTTGCAAAGTGCACAAGGAAGAATCAAGATTTGAAAGATGAGCTTTTAAAGCATTTTTCAAAAAACAGACAGAAGACATCAAGGTGTAGACATTGAGTATTTTGCTATGTCCTGGAAATGGAAAATACAAAAACATAAAAGCCTTCAAAATTCCTGACAAACATGAACAAAGTAGTGGGAACCTACTAGCTGGAAATTATTTCACAACACCTGCAAATAAGATTGTTAAAAATACCAATAAATTTGTCTTAGTCATTTATTACTTACCAATTTTAACACATGAAATTTATCAGAGTCCTAAATAGGCATAATACAATGTAACTTTCAGTACACAAATTAAGCAAGAAAATGATAAGTATTTATTTATTCAATCTTGTTCCATGGATTCCTGCTGAGGAAAGATCTCTGGGATGTGAACCCCATGTCATGGTTAATACACATACATACAATATTAGTCATAATCATAGTGAAAACAATTATATGTTACAAAGACAAATAAAGAGAATAAAAATAAACATTAATTTTTACAACTAAATTTTGGAAAAGTGATATCGAATAAAATTAATTAATTTGTTCAAATTCTTGAATGGCGTAGAAGGAGCTGCTATGGTAAAACAGGCTACTATAATAATTACTCTGTGAAATGGGTAGCTAAGGAAACGTTTATACAAAACAGAGAAAAAAAAAGATCAAGACTAGACAAGCTTGGTGAAGACCGTGTAGTGTTCACTTTGAATTTTAAGTTATAATAAAAAGGGGAATTAATTCACATTAGTTTATTATTTATTTGGCGAAGCTGGATGACGTGGAATGGAAATTGTGTTTCTTATTTTCTCATAGCAAAGGAAATAAAGCTTTAGAAGAAACTACAATAAATAACTAAGCAGATATTTTCACTACGACAACAAGGTACAATAAATAAAAATACGAGAAAATTAAATAGAAATATGAGACTGCCCATAAGATAATCTCTCAGTTTTTCTTTTAATATATCTTTATTATCTGCAAACTGTTTTATACCTGAATAATTAACTTCTCTTTGTACTAATGACAGAGATGTTGTGTTTTGTGCAAATTATTTCTGTTTCTTGTGTTGAAATTGTGTACCAGTGAATTAGAAGTAAACAGGTTAAAATGATCTATGACAAAGCACATGAGAGAATATATATACTGAGAAGTCATTGTAAGAATATTGAGTTTTTTAAAAAGTTGTCTGCAAGGAGTTCTTGGTTTTACCCTACACAACATCCTAATAGCTCTTTACTGTGCAATGAAAACTTTTTTACTTGGTGAAGAGTTTCCCCAAAAAATTATGCCATATGACATCACTGAATGAAAATACGAGAAGTACACCTGTTTCATTAATTCTAGATCTGCCGTTAGATAAAGTGTTTGTATTGGAAAGGTGGTACTACTTAACTTTTCAATAGTGAAGTGATATGTTCATGCCAACAGAGTTTCTAATCTATTTTAATACCAAGGAATTTTATACTATTTGTTTCTACGATTGTGTTATTTTTATAGCTTATTTGTAAATCTGGCTGTGCATAATTTTTGTTTTAAACCTAATATAATGTGTGTGTGTGTTTTTATTCCAAAATTTAATTTGAAAGAATCTGCCTTAAACCTATTTGCTACTTCACTAAGTACTCCATTTACATTAAATTCTAGATTGCTGTTTGGTGTTTTTCTCACGGTCAGGTTAGTGTCATCTGCAAATAAAACACTCTTAACTTTGTCAAATAAGTTTCCAGAAAGGTCATTGATGTACTACAAATAGAGGAGGGTTCCTAGAACAGAACCTAGTGGAATTCCAAGTTTTATTTTCTCCCAGACTGATGAAGCATCTTTACTTATTTAAGAATCATTTGGAAACTTTTTGCATTAAACTTTACATGTATGATTTAAATTATTTACCTGTGGTGCCATAAATATCATAGTATTCCATTTTCTTTAAAAATAATTCAAGATTTACTCCGTCAAATGCTTTTGCAAGATCACAAAATATTCCTACAGGGCTCGTTTTATTATTCAGTTCCTCAAATGTGTTATTTAATAATGAATATATAGCCATTTCTATAGATGATCCTTTTTGGAACCCAAATTGTGATTTAGTGAGGATATTATTTTGTGTAAGATGATTTATTACTCTACAATACATGCCTTTTTCAAAAATCTTTGAGAATCCTAAAAGTAATGAAATGGGATGACAGTTATCTACACGTTGCTTCTGCTTCAGTTTTACAACTGCATATTTTAGTCTAGTTGGAAAGACACCTTGCATTAAGGATTCATTACAAATGTGGGCAAGTACATGATTGATACAATCTAAACACCTTTTCAGTAATTTGCTTGAAATATTGTCATGGCTGGAAGAATTTTTAGGTTTTAATTGTTTTATGAGTTTATTTTGTTCTGAGACTGTTACTGATGGCAATTACATCTCCACAAATCTATTTGAGAAAGCAGTCTGAAGAAGCCTTAGGGCACTATGTGGTGATTGCTTTTCTGTGCCTAATTTCTCCACAACTGCAGTAAAATGTTTATTACATATTTCACAAACTTCCGCTACTTCACTATGAACAGATCCATTTTATTCTATTTTTATGTCTTTAGAGTGATTTACAGATTTTCCTGTTTCAGTTTTTATTATATTCCAAATAGTTTTCATCTTATTGTCTGAATTCTCTATTTTCTCTGATATATACCTGTTCTTGACATTTCTTATTAAATTTCTTAGCATTTTAGAAGAAAGTTTATAATGAGCTTTCAGTGTATAGTTATCTGATTCTCTTAATTTTGAGTACAGGTCCCTTTTTGTTTTACAAACTTTAAAATATTTACTTTTAATTAACTACTTGTGTTTCAGTTGGAAAATAAAGGTAAAAGCAGGATTCTAAGAAAAATTCTAAAAAATACTATATAAATCACTTGAAACTTCCCTGAAATGTGAATTAAAACACTTATCAACAACAAACAAACAAATGATCTCAAACGAACTATTTAAACAATTTAAATGAAATTTGACACCCTAAAACTCTGATTCTGACCTAACCTCAAATGTAAACAAATAAAACCTGTTTAGACTGTACTGATTTTCTATTTAAAAAACGGTTCACTATCACTTCATAATTTACTGCAAAACAAAACTAATGCAGTCAAAACAGACTTACAATGAAATTCTGTTACGCTATAATAAGAATATTGATACTAAACATTTATCACAGTTGTAACCTAAGGGCACGGAATACTGAATCTACAATTTACTGATTTATAATAAATGAAATGGATCACTAAAACTCACACTAATAGAATATGATATTCTTCAACGTTTTAACTAACCAATGAGATAACATTTAACTTTTTTAACTACAAAAACACAAATTACTACCCCATGACATACACGAAAGCGTGCGCAAAATCCAAAGATATCAACTGTCAATAAAGCAACTAATGATAATATCATATTTGATAAGACTGTTACGTATATAGACTCACAGATAAATTCTAGAGCAAAACAATAGATTACGGTTATTTACAAAAGTGTTATATGTATTTCAATTATTTGTTGTTGTTGAGAAAACACAATAAAACAATTTAATTTGCTATTTCATTTGATGTTTTATTTATAATTGTAAGGCAAATAATAAAAATTCTACAAAGCCCCAAAACTTCAATACTCATTTTGAAATGCTCTGCATAGATAACAATGGTCAAAATTCCTTATGCCTACCTTTGAAGGCTAGGGAAAAAAAACAGAACATTTGCTATTGATAAAACCATACCACCGGAATCAGATAGTATTCGTTACCCCACACTTCACTTGCTGCCTGCCAATGGGAGGTCATATTTAATTGTGTTTGGTTTGAGAGCAGTGAGATCATGCCTATGAAGACCAATAGAACAATTAGCATAAGAAACCCAGGAAAGGAAACCGATTGTGTTTCATCCTACAAAACCATATCAATCTTGTTTTGCATGTACAAAACGCTGGAAAGAATAATAAAGCATAGACTTGAATGGTGAAATGAACACAATTAGCTGGTATCAAACAATCAGAATGGATTTTGGAGAGGAAAAAGAGCCAATTAAATTATCTATGTTGATTCGTAGTTTTCTATCATTGTATTTTTGGTTGCTGTTTTACTCACTTTACGATCACTTACAATAAAGTCCTGCTGCCAGTATTAGACGAAAAGCTACGTGAAAATGGTATTCCAGACTCCCTCGCAGGGAAGTTGCTGTCCCTAATCACCAATAGATGGGTAAAAACACAGTGGAAAACAAATACTTGGGGGTTGAGAAAATGTAGCTATGTGGCACTACAGAGATCAGTTTTGTCACCTTTACCTTTTAATATTAATACATCTGATCTACAATAGTTAATCCCCCATTTCTACATCTACATCTATACTCTGCAAATCACAAATACTGTGGGTGGCAGAGGGTGCTAAGCACCAATCCTAATTCTGTGCATTCCAATCCTGAACAGATCGAGGAAAGAAGGAATACATAAATGAATCAGTCGGCATCTTATTTCTCTAATCTTATCCCTCCTGTCATTGCGACCTATACAGGTTGGCGGAAGAAGTATTTCATTGCACTGGTAACTTAAAGATTTTCGCATATTCTCCAGCAAATTCAAACGAAAACGACGTCGTCTGTCCGCCAAACAATCCCAGCCCAACCCATGAATCAGCTCTGTGACACTTACGTAAGGACTGTAACTAGCTGTCACGAATCGAGCGGCTCTTCTCTGTACTATCTCTAATGTGTCAATCAATCCCTTGTGATATGGATCCCAAATTCCAAACAGTATTCCAAATGCGGACGCACTAGTGTTTTGTACGCTATTTCCTTTGTACGAGCATGACAACTTCTCAAAATACGTCCTATGAATCGTAGTTTGGAATTAGCATTGCCTACAACGGAAGTTATGTGCAAGTCCCATTTCATTTTGCTTTGTACTGTTAAGCCTAGATACTTCAGGGAATCCACAGTGTCAACTGAATTGTTAACTTTGTACTCCTGAGCAAGCGGTGTATTTTTATTACTTATGTGAATTGCCTTGCACTTTTTACAGTTAAGTGTAAGCTTCCATTCACGGCACCATTCCGAAATAACATCCAGATCGCGCTGAATTTCTAAGCAATCGTTGTAGCACCTCACTTCCCTATAAATAAGTGCATCATCAGCAAAAAATCGCATCCTGCAATTAACGTTGTCACCGAGATCGTTTATAAAAATTAGGAAAAGAAGTGGTCCTATTACACTTCCTTGAGGAACGCCCGAAGTAACATCTAGTTTAGAAGAGGCTTCCCATTTACAACGACATACTGTGACCGACCTGTTAGAAAATCGCGTATCCATTCGCAAATCTGATCAGATATACCGTACGCTCGGATCTTCGCTAAGAGTTGGTTGTGTGGTACAGAGTCAAAAGCTTTCTGAAAATCCAAGAAAATAGCGTCAACTTGTGATCCTGCATCAATAACTTTCATTACATCATGCGAAAATAGAGCCAGTTGCGTTTCACATGATCGGTTCTTCCGAAATCCGTGTAGGTATGCTGTAAGTAGCTCGTTTTCATCTAGAAACTTCATAACGTTAGAGCATATGACATGCTCCATAATTCTACTGCAAACAGATGTTAGCGATATCGGTCGATAATTCCTAGGATCTCTCCGATCTCCTTTCTAGAAAACGGGAATCACCTGCGCAATTCTCCAGTCAGAAGGAGATCTTAAAGAACGAAGACTTTCCCGGCATATAACTGCAATGTAGTCTTCACGGGTGTACCGCCATATAGTGTTGTGGAAACACAATATTTTGACGGCTGGCTCTGCCGTCTTTTTCAAGTGTAGAGACATCTGTAATGTTCGCCTGACCCACAGATACTGAGATGGTTCGGGTGCCGCTCTTCCTTATATACATGTCCGCGTGGCATCGGCGATGGCTTACTATGAGCCAGGCCCGCAACCAACTGGCTGCCCGCGGGCGTGGCTAAGGTTCTTGTTCCAGCCCGAGCTAATATGAAGCCCTCTACGGCGGCAGCTGGACAGAAGTACAACGTTCTCTGCGGATATTTGCCAAGGCAGGTTTCCATGCCTCACTGAGACTTAGACCACTGTCTCTGTTAAATGTGTCGGCCAGTCGAATTTCGATCGCTTCTTTGATGACAGATTCCCAAAAATGTGATGTTCTAGCCAATATCCTAATGTTATTGAACTGTAGTTTGTGGCCATGGTCGTACACGTGCTCGGCGATCGCTGATTTGCTATACTGTCCCAAGCGGATGTGGCGTTTATGTTCTTCACACCGGTTTTCTATGGTGCGGATCGTTTGACCGATGTAGGTCTTTCCACACTCGCACGGTATGCTATAAATCCCCGCAACTCTTAAGCCAAGATCATCCTTGACTGAATGGAGGTAGTCCTGTATTTTAGCTGGTGGTCGGTAGAAAGATTTTATACCATGTCATGCGAGGATTCTGCCGATTTTCCCCGAGGTGTTTCCGGCGAAAGGCAGAAAGACGGTGGCCTTGGGCGTTTCTTCCTGTTGGACTGGAATTTTCCCTGGCTTACGTTCAATTGCCCTTTCTATCTGCCTCTCGGAGTAACCGTTCCGCCTGAAGACAGTTCTCAGGTGTTCAAATTCTTCTGGCAGGCTGTCTTTGTCAGCAATCGCTCTAGCCCTGTGCACAAGAGTATTTAAAACAGTGTTGCGCTGCACAGGATGGTGGAAACTCGTGGCGCCCAAATACTGGTCTGTGTGGGTAGATTTACTGTATACACTATGCCCAAGCGTTCCATTCAGCTTTCTTTTAATTAGGATGTCGAGGAAAGGTAGGCGACCGTCCTTTTCCATTTCCATAGTGAACTTTATGCTAGGATGAATTCCGTTCAGATATTCTAGAAACTCAAGTAAAGTCTCGAATCCATGGGGCCACACCACAAATGTATCATCGACATATCTGTAGAAACATGTAGGTTTGAGAACTGCTCCCTGCAGGGCTTTCTCTTCGAAATGCTCCATGTATAAGTCGGCAATTACAGGAGAAAGTGGAGATCCCATGGCAACCGCGTCCAACTGTTCGTAGTATTCCCCTAAGTATGTGAAATACGTGGACATCAGTACATGTTTGAAAAGGTCCACAATGGCTGGTTCAAACTGGTGGCATATCAGCTCCAGCGTATCGTACAATGGGACGCGGGTGAATAATGAGACGACGTCGAAGCTCACCGTTATATCTGAATCCTTCAGTTCCATGGTCTTGATAATCTTGACAAATTCCGTGGAATTTTTGACATGGTGTTCGCAATGGCCGACTGATGGACTTAGAAGACGGGTCAGATATTTAGCCAGTGGGTAGGTTGGAGCTCCGATGTTGCTGACGATTGGTCTTAGAGGTACGCTTTCTTTGTGTATCTTCGGCAGACCGTATAGCTGAGGTGGTCTGGCAGCACGAGGTCTGAGCTTCTCATTTGTCTCTTCAGAAAATTCGGCCTTCTTCAATAATGCCATAGTCTTCCTCTCAATCCTGCTGGTAGGAGCGTTTCCAAACGACGATAAGAAGGGTCGTCAAGCATGTTCCTCATCTTCTGCTAGTACTGTTCTGGTTCTGCATGAAATCAGAAAGGTGGCTGAGGAATTGAAATCAGATATTATCTGTCTACAAGAACCGTACTCCTGGCAAGGAAAAATCCCGCACATGCCTGTAACATCACGAATAATCACAGAGGGCAATAACCCAATGGCAGCAATAATCGTTTTAAATAGACAGTTAACGGTTACAAAAATTACACAGTTATGTGATGAACACACGGTATGTGCTGAGATAAGAGCAGCATGGGGAAGCTTCATAATGGTAAGCATGTATTTCCAGTACAGTGACGAGATCTTCCCATACCTAGATAGAATACGACAGATAGATGCAGCTCTGGGAAATTATCCAGTCGTTATTGCAGCGGACGTCAATGCAAAGTCTGCTCTTTGGCACAGCAAGAAGACTGACAGGAGAGGGCAACTTCTAGAAGAACTGTTAAGCGAATTGGGTCTAGTGGTTAGAAACCAAGCACATAATCCTCCTACTTTCTGCGACAGTGTTGGCGCAAGAACAAATATTGACGTAACAGTTACAAACATTCATGCGGGAAATCTGCTTTGGGGTTGGAGAGTACCTGACAACATGACAACAAGTGATCACAATTTGATTGTATATGAATTGGGTAGAACGCAGACAGAAGAAAGCAGTGGCAACGGAAACATTAAAACAGCATATAACATCAAGAAAGCTGCATGGGAAAAATTAAGGAATGTGTTCACTCCACCGGATTTGCCAGAAAACCACTTCGATGTAGACAAAGCCGCAAGAGAGCTGACATCTGCAATACAAAGTGCCATGAAACGGGCTATACCACTAAAAAAGATGGTAGATCCCACTGACAAAATATGGACAGAAAAACTTGAGAAACTACGACTAAACATGAGAAGAGCGAGGAGAACGTATCAACAAAACATGGTGGCAGCAGACAGAAGTTTCCTCCTCGAATGCTACAGGCAGAAGAGGCAGATTTTCAAAGACGCGATAAGAGAGACAAAACAAAAATGCTGGGACGTCTTCGTGAGGGAAAATCTCATGAACAATCCATGGGGTATTCCTTACAAAATAGCTGCAGGTAAAATCAGGCCTCCCACAATACTATCCACAGTAAAAAGAACAGATGGACGATTAACCACAAATTGGAGAGACTCAGCGGAGGAGTTAATAAAAGTTTTGCTTCCTGATGACAACCCTGAAGAAGAAACAGTAGAACAAGCTACACTACGAAGGAACATGTGGCAGCCCTGCTGGAGTCAAGAGGAAGGAAATAATATTACACCCGAAGAAGTGATAACCGCGATAAACAAAATGTAAGAAGGAAAGGCTCCCGGTCCGGATGGAATTCCAGCCGAGGTCCTGCAGGAGTTAATCATAAAATTAACCCCCGTCCTATGCAGGCTCCTGAACGAATGCCTATATCAGGGCAGAGTTCCGGGAATATGGAAGAAAAGCGAGGTGGTAATTCTAAAGAAAGGAGACGACAAGGATCCTCTTCAACCGAAATCTTACCGGCCGATTTGTTTATTGAATGTGCTTGGCAAAGTTCAAGAGAAGATTCTATGCAAAAAATTACAAAACCACCGGGAGGTTCTGGGAATGAATCCTAGTCAATACGGATTTAGAACCGGGAAGTCGACAGAGGATGCCATAAATCGGTCAATGGAAATAATTTGTAGCAGTACAAAAAAGTATGTAGTGGGCATATTTATTGACATCTCGGGAGCTTTCGATAACTTATGGTGGCCCGCCCTATTTGAACGGCTGAGGGAGATTGGTTGTCCAAGAAGATTATTCTACACCTTCAGGGACTATTGCAGATTTAGAACTGCTTCCTTAAGATGCCAGAACTCGTTCATCACGAAGACCCTTACTAAAGGATGCCCGCAAGGTTCAGTTTGCGGTCCCATATTCTGGGATATAGGGATGGAACCAGTGATTGAACTATTACAAAGATTACCTGAACTTCTAGGTCTAATAGCTTTTGCTGATGACCTTTTACTATTCGTGGAAGGAGCAACAAGAGCAGAAATTGAGTACAATAGTAATCTAGTACTTAACTGCCTTAACCAATGGTGCAGTAAAGTCAAGCTGAGTTTAGCACCACATAAAACAACATTTATGTTGCTCAAGGGCAAGCTGACTCGAAAACCAACTATAAGAATCGACGGTAAATCAATTCGTAGAAACCCAGTGTGCAGGTACTTAGGCATTCAATTGGATGAACGTTTAAACTTCGAAGCCCACTTAGAGAAGACAATAGCAAGAGCAGTGGCGGTCATGAATAAAATCATTAATATTGGCCAACGAAAATTCACTGTTCCAGTCCAAACAATAAGACTATACCATGACGCAATTTTATCCTCTTTAGTGGGCTACTCAGCAAGTGTGTGGGCAAAGCATCTAAGAAAAATAAAACTAAAACAGCAAGTCAGACGTGTTCAACGAGGAATACTTTTAAGATTGACAGGAGCATACAGAACCGTGGCAACAAATTCATTAACCGTTGCCATTGGTGTATGGCCACTGGACCTTGAAGTAAGGAAACGGGGTGCCATATACTGGCTCAGAAAAGGGAAACAAGATAAGGTAGCAGAAATTGTAGGCAGCGAAGCAACATCGGAGATGCACATTCGGAAGCTTCTATTGGCGGAATGGCAACAAGAATGGAACAACAGTGAAACAGGTCGAAGAGCATATGATATGTTCCCATCCGTAGAGGAGAGGTTAAAGTTGAAGTACCTTCAACCCTCTCCCGGATTGGTACACTACATTACAGGTCACGGGCCATACAATAGCTGGCTCCGAAGTCGAAATATTGTAGATTCAAACAGGTGCGAATGTGGTGAAGAAAGTACGCCGGAGCACGTGGTATGGGAATGTAAAATAACAGCCAGTTTGAGAGAACACCAACAAGCTTGGCTGCAAGGTAAGAGAATATTTGACATACTGCGCGACGAAAGTTTGTGGCATTTTCTGGACGAGGCAGCTGATCTAGCCTCAAAATTTTGGAAGGAGGAATTTATAAAAAGGAAAAATGCCGAGCAAAATCAAAGGCCACAGATAGCAGAAGAGGAGGGAACAATGATGCTGGAAGTTTGACTTTCACAACACCGGATTGACGGAAGATATCCTACGACAATGAGCAACATCAATCGTCGGAGGAACTTCAGTGTGCTCCAGAGAGGCCGTCTTCTGAGCGACACCTGGGGCTGTCTTGGTATTCCAGGAGGTCAACTCTTGATGGCCGGGGCGGCTGACTTTGCAGCCGGTTCCAGGAAACTCTACTTCCGGAGCGCACTCAACACCAAGAAAAATGAACACTAGTGGACCGAAGTGCGGCTGTGACAATTGGTGGTGGTAATAGTAGTATTAGTAGTAATAGTAATGATATTAGTAATAGTAGTAGTAATGTTAGTAGTAATATTAGGGACAATGGTAGTAGTAGTAGTAGATGTAGTAGTGTGGTGCTCATTCTGTTTAATAACAGTAGATGTAATAGATATTGGAAATTTAATCAAAATTTTTTTGGATTTATTGTTTATATGTTAATACGTTATATATATATATGATAAAATATATGTACATGTTAAATAATGGAAATAAGGGCCCAGGTTAGATACTAGGTGCTGGGCTATGTTGTATATGGAAAATAAATAAATAAATAAATAGTACTGTTCTGCCGCAAGTAATACCGTAGCATTTCCCTTGTCCGCCGATAAAACAACAACCTCATTGTTCTGACGCAAGGCATGAAGTGCTTCACGTTCCTCCCTGGTTAAGTTGGTCTTTGGGGGTTTAGCTTTATCCAAGAACCGGCAAGTCTCCCTACGGGATCTCTTCCGCTGTCTCCCCTGGTAGGGCGCGAACAGTCTGTTCGACAGAGGTGATAATGTCAATTGTTGGCACACATCTTGGCGCCGGAGCGAAGTTGAGGCCTTTGGACAAGGCAGAAACAGTGGCGTCGTCAAGTTGCATCCCGCTCAGAATCACCACTGTGCGACTCACTTCGGGACATTACCTGGGACGCTGAGTTCCCGCAAACCGGTTGTATTTAGACAAATGTCTAGCTGTTGTTCGCTCCCGCTCCAGATTTTCTTGAGCGGATGTACCAGCATATACCCAATCCCACGAATCAGATGACATTTTTCCAGACAAGTTTAAGTGGCAATCCAACAAAGAAATTGCATTACGATCAAGCTCACACTGGATGTAACGAATGTGTTCCTTAAGAAGCGCAAGACTCGTCCGTCGAAGTATTTTTCCGGCTTTGGCGCTGTTGATGTGATGGCTGATGGTCGCAAAACGTGGTACGATTTCACTGGCCCGGCATCTCAGGAGAAAAGCCAAGGAGCATAACAACCTTGCTTTCTTCTTGCGTAGTCTCTAAAAGTGCCTCACTTGGTAATACATCTCCTCCCCGTAAAGGTGCTTGATGTAAGAACGAAGACTTTCCCGGCGTATAACTGCAATGTAGTCTTCACGGGTGTACAGCCGGATACTGTTGTGAAAACACAATATTTCGACGGCTGACTCTGCAGTCTTCTTCAGAAGTACAGACATCTGTAATGGTCGGCAGACCCACAGATACTGAGATGCTTCAGGTGCCGCTCTTCCTTATATACTTGTCCGCGTGGCCTCGGCGATGGCTTACTATGAGCCAGGCCCGCAACCAACAGGCGGTTGGCTGCCCGTGGGCGTGGCTAAGGTTCTTGTTCCAGCCCAAGATAATATGAAGCCCTCTACGGCGGCAGCTGGACGGAAGTACAACGTTCTCTGTGGATATTTGCCAAGGCAGGTTTCCATGCCTCACTGAGACATAGACCACTGTCTCTGTTAAATGTGTCGGCCAGTCGAATTTCGATCGCTTCTTTGATGACAGATTCCCAAAAATGTGATGTTCTAGCCAATATCCTAACGTTATTGAACTCTACTTTGTGGCCATGGTCGTACATGTGCTAGGCGATTGCTGATTTGCTATACTGTACCAAGCGCAGGTGGCGTTTATGTTCTTCACACCAGTTTTCTATGGTGCGGATCGTTTGACCGATGTAGGTCTTTCCACACTCGCATGGTATGCTATATATCCCCGCAACTCTTAGGCCAAGATCATCCTTGACTGAACGGAGGTAGTCCCGTATTTTAGCTGGTGGTCGGTAGAAAGATTTTATACCATGTCGTGCGAGGATTCTGCCGATTTTCCCTGACGTGTTTCCGGCGAAAGGCGGTGGCCTTGGGCGTTTCTTCCTGTTGGATGGAATTTTCCATGGCTTATGTTCAATTGCCCTTTCTATCTGCCTCTCGGAGTAACCGTTCCGCCTGAAGACAGTTCTTGTGGCAGGCTGTCTTTGTCAGCAATCACTCTAGCCCTGTGCACAAGAGTATTTAAAACAGTGTTGCGCTGCACAGGATGGTGGAAACTCGTGGCGCCCAAATACTGGTCTGTGTGGGTAGATTTACTGTATACACTATGCCCCAGCTGAGGTTGTTGTTTTATCGGCGGAGAAGGGAATTGTTACGGTATTAGTTGCAGCAGAACAGTAAGAGCAGAAGATGAGGAACATCATAATTACGTAGTTTTTCTCGGCGTTGCAAATATAAATAATTTTCTCGGGTGACTAGCCGAGTTATATGAATGTCATAGTTACACGATATTTCGGCGCACTGAATCATCGATGCCATCTTCTGGTGAAGTGAGGTCAGGAACGTGCGAAGTTGCTGAGCTAGACCAGATTACCGCTGCTAACCTCTGATTGGTCGGCTGTAGAACCAGTCGTAGCAGGGGTCAAATCTCGTTGCGGCTTGAATCGATGCTAAGGTGGAGTTACGACTAGATTTGATGTCAGTTTTTACATGGCATGTAGCGGACGGGCTTAAAGTCATCGCTCCTTCGAAGATGATATCATAAAACAAAGCATTCAGCATAAATTGTTTATCAAACTGATGGGTCAACACGGATCCGTTGCGGGCCTCATATTGAGCCATGCTGCCACGTGATTGGTCAGATTTGTAACCAATCGTAGCCGGGGTCCTGCCTCGTATCAACACATCGTTCCATAGAAGGAAAAATCAGAAGGCAAAAACTTTGCCGTAAGCTGATCATTAATGCCTGGTAACAAATTGCTCACTTATGTTACTACCGAACTTCCCGTTGATCTGGACGCGCCGTGTAATGCGTCCCGGTCGCGCTGTCGGCGAATAGTATTGATGACTGGCGTCCAGGCTTCACTCAGCTGCTACCCGCTGTCGCGGTTGACGAGGTTAGACGCGAGACGAATTTCTACTGCTTCTGTAAGGATGCTGTTCCAGAAGTTCCCAGTATGCGCCAGTACTCTGGTATTTTCGAAATCAAAACCATGGCCATGTTCTAGACTGTGTTCCGCCACCGCAGACTTGTCTTTCTGCCCCAGACGAACGTGTCGTGCATGTTCTAGACAACGTTGGTGAACACACCGCACCGTTTGGCCAATGTAGCTTTTACCACATTCACAATTAATGCTATATACCCCAGGTGTCCGCAAAGCAAGGTCATCCTTGGGGGAGCGTAAGATGTTCTTCACCTTTGGTGGTGGCAGGAAAATGGTCTTGATTCCAGTTTTTGCTAGAATACGTCCTATCTTGGACGTTGTGGCGCCAGAGTACGGCAAAAAGGCTAGACGATCAGGTGGCTCCTTGTTGGTGTTGTTGAGCCTACGTGTCGGCTCTCGGAATGCCAGTCTTATCTGATAATCAGTGTACCCATTGCGTTGAAAGGTCTGACGCAGATGACTCAGTTCACCGGGTAGACTGTCAGCATCGCATATCGCTCGCGCCCTATGTACAAGCGTGCTGAGTACCGTCTTGCGCTGTGCCGGATGGTGATGGCTTCGCGCGTTCAGGTATAGGTCTGTGTGCGTCGGTTTTCTGTACACAGAATGTCCTAGAGACCCGTCAGGTTTCCTTTCTATTAGTATGTCTAAGAAAGGCAACCGGCCTTCTTCTTCCACCTCCATCGTAAACTTGATGTTTTCGTTTCTACTGTTAAGATGATGGAGAAAAACTTGCAGGTTGTCTCTGCCGTGTGGCCAGACCACAAAGGTGTCATCTACGTACCGGAAGAAAGCTCTGGGTTTCATAGGAGCGCTTGCAAGTGCCTTGTCTTCAAAGTTCTCCATGAAGAAGTCAGCAATACTCGAATCGTCGTATTTCTTGTATGATGGGGAGTATTACGAACAGGTTGATGGAGTGGCCATGGGCAGCCCTTTATCGCCAGCTATTGCTGACTTCTTCATGGAGAACTTATCGTCGTTTGGACAACGATCCTACCAGCAGGAAGGAGAGGAAGACTATGGCTTTATTGAAGAAGGCCGAATTTTCTGAAGAGACAAATGAGAAGCTCAGACCTCGTGCTGCCAGACCACCTCGGCTATACGGTCTGCCGAAGATACACAAAGAAAGAGTACCTCTAAGACCAATCGTGAGCAACATCGGAGCACCAACCTACCAGCTGGCTAAATATCTGACCCGTCTTCTACGTCCATCAGTCGGCCATTGCGAACACCATGTCAAAAATTCCACTGAATTTGTCAAGATTATCAAGACCATGGAACTGAAGGATTCAGATATAATGGTGAGCTTCGACGTCGTCTCATTATTCACCCGCGTCCCATTGAAGGATACGCTGGAGCTGATAAGCCACCAGTTTGAACCAGCCAATGTGGACCTTTTCAAACATGTACTGACTTCCACGTATTTCACATACTTAGGGGAATACTATGAACAGGTGGACGGAGTTACCATGGATCTCCACTTTCTCCAGTAATTGCCGACTTATACATGGAGCATTTCGAAGAGAAAGCCCTGCAGGGAGCAGTTCTCAAACCTACATGTTTCTACAGATATGTCGATGATACATTTGTGGTGTGGCCCCATGGATATGAGACTTTACATGAGTTTCTAGAATATCTGAACGGAATTCATCCTAGCATAAAGTTCACTATGGAAATGGAAAAGGACGGTCGCCTACCTTTCCTCGACATCCTAATTAAAAGAAAGCCGGATGGAACCCTGGGGCATAGTGTATACAGAAAATCTACCCACACACACCAGTATCTGGGCGCCACGAGTTTCCACCATCCTGTGCAGCGCAACACTGTTTTAAATACTCTTGTGCACAGGGCTTGAGCGATTGCTGACAAAGACAGCTTGCCACAAGAACAGGAACACCTGAGAACTGTCTTCAGGCGGAACGGTTACTCCGAGAGGCAGATAGAAAGGGCAATTGAACGTAAGCCAGGGAAAATTCCAGTCCAACAGGAAGAAACGCCCAAGGCCACCGCCTTTCTGCCTTTCGCCGGAAACACCTCGGGGAAAATCGGCAGAATCCTCGCACGACATGGTATAAAATCTTTCTACCGACCACCAGCTAAAATACGGGACTACCTCCGTTCTGTCAAGGATGATCTTGGCCCAAGAGTTCCTGTGATTTATAGCATACCGTGCGAGTGTGGAAAGACCTACATCGGTCAAACGATCCGCACCATAGAAAACCGGTGTGAAGAACATAAACGCCACATCCGCTTGGGACAGTATAGCAAATCAGCGATCGCCGAGCACGTGTACGACCATGGCCACAAAGTAGAGTTCAATAACGTTAGGATATTGGCTAGAACATCACATTTTTGGGAATCTGTCATCAAAGAAGCGATCGAAATTCGACTGGCCGACACATTTAACAGAGACAGTGGTCTATGTCTCAGTGAGGCATGGAAACCTGCCTTGGCAAATATCCGCAGAGAACGTTGTACTTCCGTCCAGCTGCCGCCGTAGAGGGCTTCATATTAGCTCGGGCTGGAACAAGAACCTTAGCCACGCCCACTGGAAACCAACCGCCAGTTGGTTGCGGGCCTGGCTCATAGTAAGCCATCGCTGAGGCCACGCGGACATGTATATAAGGAAGAGCGGCACCCGAACCATCTCAGTATCTGTGGGTCAGCCGACCATTACAGATGTCTCTACACCTGAAGAAGACGGCAGAGCCAGCCGTCGAAATATTGTGTTTCCACAACACTATCCGGCGGTACACCCGTGAAGACTACATTGCGAGATTTACGAAATATATCTGACAGAAATGGTTCTATTTCTTCCGCGTATGTCGAATATACTCTTACTGGTATACCATCGGGACCCGGCGCTTTCCCCCACTTCAGGAGCTTTAATTGCTTAATGATACCTACACCATCAATTTGTACTGGATCCATCTCAAATTCAATACACCGTGGAAAAACGGGAATGTTTTCCATGTTTTCGTCAGTGAAGGAATTTTTAAAATCGGCGTTAAATACGGTAGCCTTGTCGCGGCTGTCATCTTCCCGACCGTCTTGTAGTAGAACTGGCATATTGTTGTCACAACAACTTACTTTTTTTACGTATTAACAAAATTTCTTTTAATTTCAATGATGCTCTTGGAAAGTGAGTTGCACGAAAGTTATTAAAGGCCTCGCGCATCGCATTCTTGACCTGTCCTTTTGTCTCAGCCAGCTTTTCTAAATCACTCCTATACATCATCATCCTTGAGCGTGCATGAACCTTCCTTTGCTTTTTAAGTAACCTTTTAACTTCACGCGTATACCACGCGGGATCGTTCCCGTCCCCGATTGTCCTTTCCGGTATATATGAGTCCATACCTTCCCTGACTATATTTATGAATCAAAGCCACATCTCTTCAACCGAGCCAATTCCTTCTATAAAGGTAATGTATTTATCCCTCAAAAACCTTCTTAAACTCTCCTTTGGGGCCTTTTCGAACCTGTAAACGACCCTTTCTTTTTTCTTTTTGCGCTCGACTTTTAATTTTACTGTAGCAATTACAGCTTTATGATCACTTATTCCCGTGGTGGTAGAAATGTCCGTCAATAATTCAGGCCTATTTGTAATGAGAATATCTAAAATGTTTTCGTTATGGTTTTCGCACCGCGTTGGTTCAGTGACGAGCTGCTCAAGATTAAGATCTGAGAAAAGGTCGAGAATAATCTCACAGGATATTTTATCCCTGCCACCAGTAACGTGGGCGTAATTACTCCAGTCAATATACGGCAAGTTGAAGTCGCCTCCTAGTATTATTCCATGATCCGGAAATTGACGAGCTATATTACTTACGTTATTTCTTAAGGCCTCAGCAACACCTACATCTGCATCTGGTGGACGATAGAAAGACCCTATTACAAGTTTTGTCCTAGCTACTTTTAGTCTAATCCATAGGATTTCACAGACGTATCAATATTTATTTCGTTACATGACAGGTGTTTACAAACCGCTATAAATAAACCACCTCCATTTGAATGTAACCTATCCTTACAGAAAACATTAATGCTATTGTTAAAAAATTCTGCTGACCTTATATCCGGTTTTAACCAGCTTTCAGTACCTAATACAATATCAGCTTCTGTGCTACTAATAACGCTTTCAAGCTCATGCTGCTTATAACAAACAGTTCTACAGTTTATAACGAGTACTTTTAACGGTCGAGATTGATTTTCGCTACTCCTAACATATGGTGCTGAATTTGATTGGGCTGCCCATGACTGTAATCCCAGTTTCGGGTCTTCCTTCCTCAGCCTAAAAAATCCCCCAGTGCACTCCACACGGCCCCTGCCACCCGTGTAGCCGATTCACGTGTGTAGTGCACACCTGATCTATCCAAGGGAACCCTACACGACTCGACCCCAGGGCGAAGATCAATGAATCTGCAGTCATGATTATCTCAGAAACGACGCAGTCTCTGGTTCAGACCCTCGACTCGGCTCTGAACCAGAGGTCCACAGTCTGTTCTATCGACAATGCTGCAGATGGTTAGCTCAGCCGAAATCTTGCGGTCATGAACCACAGAGCTCACCGTATGAGCAAGCCGCCGAAAGGAAAAGAGGATACCCTCTGACCCAAGGCGTCAAGCATCATTGGTGCCGACATGAGCTACAATCCGCAGCAGGCTACACCTCGTCCGCACAATGGCATCCGGGATGGCTTGTTCCACATCATGGATCAGACCTCCCGGAATACACAATGAATGGACATTGGAATTCATCCCAGAGCTGTTCGCCATGTCCCTAAGGGGCTCAATGAAATGCCTAACGTTGGAGCTACCTATCACCAGAATCCCCTTCTGTGATCGCCCAGACCTAGCGGGCGGAGGGGCTGGCAACTCGCTGATTGACGATTGTGGATCTGAATCAGATCCAGACAACACATCAAACCTATTGGACAGTGGTACAGGCTTGCCCTCCTGGGATTCGGAACGGGACTCCTGCCCCCGCATGTGGCGTCGACGTCCGGAAACCACACGCCAGACACCATCAGGTGACTGCCGCACAGCCTCCGAAGTCTCAGCCTGGACTGCAGGTACGATATTTGGTTGGGGAGAACCTGTGAGAACACTAGCTTCATCAGGGTCACCCCTTCCACATCTGCTGCAGCCACCTACGGCAGCTTCCAGCCTCGTCACTTTTGTTAGCAAAGCTGCAAGCTGAGCGCGAAGATCAGCCACCTGAGCCCGCGTCTGCACACAACAGTCACAGTCCCTACACATATTACTTTGAAAGCAAAAACTACAGAGAGGATGAAAGTTGAACTAACCGAGTGATCAAAATAAACTGTTCAAAACTTACTACCAACCACTAGGCATGACCTAAAGAGAACCTACTGAGGAGATGAATTTAGACCAGACGACTGCACTTAGTAGTTAATAGGACGTACTGATAAACGCTGTTAGCAAACCAATGTACTAAATAAAAAACAAATAAGCTCTATATACTTCCCTATAGAAAAAGCAAATAAATGCGATCACGATTAGAGCACGCTGTTATAATTCAATTAAAGCAAATAAATCAAAAGCTATCACAACACTTTAAAATAGGTAAACAGATGGCGACACTCGTCACGACGGTTGCTGGAACTCAACTAGCACCTCCTCTGCGACGACAGAAGATATTCAAAGATAAAATCTACCTACAACACTTTAAAATAAAATTCTCAGTAAATGTGGCACTTGACTCGATGGTTGCTGGAACTCAACTAGCACCTCCTCTGCGACGACAGAAGATATTCAAAGATAAAATCTACCTACAACACTTTAAAATAAAATACTCAGAAAATGCGGCACTTGACTCGACGGTTGCTGGAACTCAACAGTTCTACAATATCCAGATAAAATCAGTTTTTACACTGGTGGCACAGCCATAGAAAGATATCAAATGTACTAAGTAATGCCACTAATATTGAGGCATTGGTTATCTATCAATAGGATAAAAAATATCAATCAAAAAAGATCAGTCTGTATATTTACCTGATGCAGTATAGCCCAGCATGAAACTTGGACCTTACCACCTTCCTATTAAGAATACACGAGATAACTAGGATTAACAATACGTAATAAACTTAAATGGAAAACCACACACAAATTGTGAAAAAGTTTGCACACAGTCATGTGACAGAAGCGATAATAAGTTTAAAGTGGAGAACAAGTCTCTTACTCTAATAGATGCTATATGATTCACATTCAGCATCAACACTTCTAACATATCAATGCATGAACAAAAATAACAAACCTAACTATTTACCGAACCACTGACTTGAAATACAGCTACAAACTAGAGGTGATTGACAATGGTGGGTGAATCGTAACACTCCGGCCTCGCATTCGGGACGATGCGGGCTCAAATTTCTGTCTATTTGGGTTTTCCATAGTGAATGCTGAGATGCTTCCTTCAAAAGGCCATGACTCTCCCCACGCCACCGTGTCTACAAGAATAACGTACTAGCAGAGTAAAATACCGGTTGTTTGAGAATTTATTAGTCTCACTGTCATTAAACAACATTTCTAAAGTAAGCTAGTTTATATACTAGCCTGCATCATACGTGCCTAAGTTAAACACTATAACAGCCATCATACTTGAACTTTAAATAGAATTGTATTTTATGAAGCAATTGTAGTAAGCTAGAGTTTGGTAGAATATGATCTGCTATGTTTGTTTCACAATTAACTGTAAATCAGTGTATACAGACTTTAATTTATGAAAAAAAATTATTTAAAGGCCATTTAATATGTTTAAGAACCAAATTGTGCAAGAGAATTGCTTAAATGTTCATAATTCCAACTATTAATGCAAGTTACGATATCTAAAGGTCAATTTTCTACAGTTTAAAATGATGTCTGTGAATAATTTTGTGTTTAAGTCTATTTAATTTCCATTTCTGTCAATTTTCTAATGATGTTAAATGAATAAGTATTAATTCTGATTGTTTTTTAATATGTTTCAGTTGTTAAAGTATTGTTAATGTTTGAGAAATCTCTGTCAGAATCTTTTGAAGTGTTCTAGAAATTTCAATAGATCCTATATAAAGAAATCAGCAGAAGGACAGTAGTAGTTTATACAGATTCACTATGCGACTGCCAAGGACTGCGTTAGTAGTATTGTATGCAATCTCTGGATTGTATGAATGCATGTAAGCTGTATCATTGACATCGTGTTTGAGAATAAAAAACACATCTAAACTGAAATACATTGTGGACTACTTAATTACCGTATTAATTAAACCACCAAGAATCTGACATGGCGACCATGACAGGATGAGAAATCAATATAAATCTGTGAGATGTTAATTTTCTAATAGAATCTGCAGTGGATTGGTAATATGCCAATCAAATCTTCGGAGAATTACGACGTTTGAAAACATTGTTCGACGCCTGGAATCGACGGCGGTTTCACGACAACAGGAAGATCG
Organism: Vandiemenella viatica; assembly: GCA_031002005.1. Classification (NCBI taxonomy): domain Eukaryota; kingdom Metazoa; phylum Arthropoda; class Insecta; order Orthoptera; family Morabidae; genus Vandiemenella; species Vandiemenella viatica. Next base: position 4,859,091 of record JARYHS010009186.1, on the reverse strand, counting down.
ACATCTTTCGCCACAGGATAAGAGCTTCCTTCGAAACTGGGTGATAGCAAGATCAATGTCTTTCGGCTGAAGGATACGAGCTTTCTTTGAAACTAGGTGACTGGAAGATCGACATTTTCCAGCAGTGCAGTGTTTTGTGTGTGAAAAGTGTGGTTAAGTGTTTTAATCAGTGAAAAAAGTGGTGTTTAGTGATATAAAAGTACTACGAGAAGAAATATATCGTGACGAAAAGTTTTTAAGTGGTACCAAACTGACGACGAACAGTAAGTACAAATTATTCAAATATTTGTTTTTGCATTTTCGTTTGTGGCAGGTTAGCAAAATCTCCATTCTCCTCAAATTTGTTTTCATATTGGTTTAATTATTAATTGAAAATGGCTGATAGTCAGAATCTACAATCATTTCTAGAATCTTTTGTAGCCAATTTTAACGCAAGATTTCTTGAAATTAATTCTCAGTTTGCTGAAATCAATGGTAAATTCAACAACAAATTTTCTGAATTTAGAAGTGAGTTAAGGAGTGATAATGACAGCAAATTTTCTGAAATTAATTCTCAATTTGCTGAAATCAATGGTAAATTTGACAGTAAGTTTTCTGAATTTAAGAATGAATTGGATTTTAAGAGCAAATTCTATGAATTGGTTGACTGTTTTGATGAGAAAATCAGTAAGCATTTTCAGGGTTTTAGTTCTCAATTTAAAGAGGTTGCTAATAATTGAAATTCGAAACTGGAGCAAGCAGTTGTGGAGTGTCAGAAGAAATTTGAAAAGGTTAACCAAATTTGTAAAGACACTAAAGATGCGTGTGTTGTTTTAATTAATGAAGTGGACTGTAAATATAACAGAGGTGAGGGAAATTAGCGAAAATTGTGATATGATGAAGGAGGAGTATGTGAGTTTATTCAAAGCCAGTGATAGTAAAGCTGCTCAAGGGTCAGTGAGTTGAGACATGAGGTGCGGCAAAATGTCAATGCATTGGTACAGTATCAGGAACAGCTTACCCATGGGTTAGAGGCAACACAATATAACGTAAATTAGTTGGAGAAAACGTTTCTGGGTTACAGGTTCAGTTAAGTCAGGGGGTTGTTCCCTTAACAGGTAATCCAAGCGTCAGTGCTGATATTAAGGAAGAGTTTGAATTCTATGATGACAGTGGAAGACTTCACCCTACTGAGTTTATAGATAATTTTGAAAGATCTGACTATTTTAATGTGTTACCCGACAGTAAGAAAATTGCACTTGTGTGTAAACATCTAAAGTCTTATGCTAGGACATGGGGCGATAGGCAAGCTAGGGAAGTGAATGATTATAAGCTGATCAAGGAAAACTTTCTGAAACATTTTTAATCGACAAATAGACAGATTCAGGAAAAGAGAGAAATGATGACTGGTAGGCCATTCAAACCAGGTAGAGAAACTCAGCATGATTTTTTTCATAAATGTTGGATCCAGTGTAAATTATTAGACCATCCTTATGGGGAAGAATAATTCACTGATTTGATAGGAGCTAGGCTACCTCAGCAAACAAGAAATTTAATTGCTACTTTGGATGTAATCAATGTGGATAGGGTTTCTGAATTATTGAGGCGTTTGAATGCTCAGGAGTCATTCTCTGATTGGTATTACAATCATTACCATAGGAGGGAAAGTGGAAGTCCTTCAAGGGGGGATCATAGATCAAGAAATGGTAAATCCAGAGTAAGAGGTCATGATAATTATGCAAGGAGAAATGATAATGGGAAGGTGAGGGAACAGAACCCTCAAACTGGAAAGGAAAAGCAGCGTGGGGAGCAGTCAAACTAAGATCCCCCACTGTGTGGGACCCAACTGTGGTGGGAAGGAGTTTGGGTCCAGGTACTGTTTCCCATGAGGTAAATGTTATAGTTAGAAATACTGGTGGGTCAAAAGTTACTAAAAATTTGGTTAGTGGTGGCTCTAATAATAATAAAATTGTCCAAGAGATAAAAGTAATTCCTAATGATGACCAAGTAGTTGATTCAACTGTAAAAGAAGTAGTTTCTAATAGTAATGTATCTGTAGTAACATCTCCATACTGTGACAAGGTTGTAACTTCAGAATGTGACAAGAACGTTCCTGAATCTAATATAGAAAATAGTCCCATAGTGGTAGGTAGCTTGGTGGAGGTAGCAGCAAGTGAATTTGATGATAGGGTTATAGTAATGAAGGATGTAATTAATAATGTTGATGAGGTAAAGGTTGATGAGAGGATAGAGCAGAAAGGGGACCACCATAGTACCTTATCACTCGCATCAGTGTGTGAAGGTAATTTTCGTGTAGAAGATTTACGGAATGGTCACAGGTTAATTACCAAAAGTAACGCAGAATTTGTAGTGTATACACAGACGGAAAAAAAAATCCCAACACCAAGAAAAAATTATTGTAGAGTAATGAAATTTGGACAATGCATTTGTCAAGTTAACATGTTTAATTGATTAAATTTTCAAGATCACAGGTTAATTTAAGCTCAAGAAAATGCATTTCAAATGTGAAATACTGTTAAATTAATAGCCGGTGTAACCTCCAGAATTTTGAATGCAAGCCTGCAAACGTGAATGCATTGTGTCATACAGGTTTCGAATGTCACTTTGTGGTATGGAGTTCCATGCTTGTTGTACTTGTGCTGTCAATACTGGGACGGTCAGTGCTGGCTGTGGATGATGCTGGAGTTGTCGTCCAATGATATCCCATACGTGTTCAATTGGAGACAGATCTGGTGATCTCGCAGGCCAAGGTAACATGTCGACACTCTGTAGAGCACGTTGCGAGACAACAGCGGTATGAGGGCGAGCGTTATCCTGTTGAAAAACTCCCCCTTGAATGCTGTTCATGAATGGCAGCACTACAGGTTGAATTACCAGACTGACGTACAAATTTGCAGTCAGTGTGTTTGGTATAACCACAAGAGTGCTCCTGCTGTCATAGGAAATTGCTCCCCAGACCATGACTCCAGGTGTAGGTCCAGTGTGTCTAGGCCGCAGACAGTTTGGTTGCAGGCGTTCCCCTGGCCTCCTTCTGACCAACACTCGGCCATCACTGGCACCAAGGCAGAACCTGCTTTCATCAGAAAACACAACAGATCTCCACTCCGTCCTCCAATGAGCTCTGGCTTGACACCACTGGAGTCGCAAACGGCGATGGCTTGTAGTCAGTGGAATGCACGCTACAGGGCGCCTGGCTCGGAGCTGTCCTTGAAGTAACCGATTTCTAACAGTTCGTTGTGTCACTGTGGTACCAACTGCAGCTCGAATTTCTGCCGCAGACGCAGTACGATGCGCCACAGCTGTACGCCGAATACGGCGGTCTTCCCTCTCAGTAGTGCCACGTGGCCTCCCGGAACCCGGTCTTCTTGAGGCAGTACCATCCCTTGACCACTGCACCCAACAATCATGCACAGTGGATACATTCCGGCCAAGTCTTTCTGCAATATCGCGAAAAGAAAATCCACCTTCTCGTAGCCCTATTACACGACCTCGTTCAAACTCGGTGAGCTGTTGATAATGGCTTCTTCGTCTTCTTAAAGGCATTCTTGGCTAACATCAACTCACTATGTCAAATCTCAGTGGTAAATAACGTTCACAAACTTTACAGCGCGTATTTAAAGCAAACCTGATTTGCAAGCTCTGAGTAGCGCTACTAGCGCCACACTTATGCGCGAAGCGCGAAATTTGAATCGATGTCATCTTTCAGATGTATAAACACGCCTACCAAATTTCGTTTATCTAACACAAGTCTTTCTTGGTGTTGGGATTTTTTTTTCCGTCTGTGTAGTTCAGTGTGGCTATCTGAAACCAGTGTGATCCACCATGGCATAGTTGGGACTATGTTTGCTTATAAAGGTGGGGAGAAAGTTTGTAAAAGTGCTGAAATTGAGGAGTTTCTTTTGAGGAGGAGGGTGATATGGTGGTGTCAATAGAAGACCTAGTTGAGGAGGAGAACTGTGAGTTAAAATGTTTGTCTACTGAAGAGAGAGAGGTTGAAAAGGCTTATGTACCAATCCCTAAGTTGGAAACATGTTCTGAATGTGACTTAGCTGATACATTATTTAGCTCTTTATTTGGTGTATATGATGATATTGAAGAAATGGGTTGGAGTAAGGATTAATCTGAACCAGTTTCTGATTTGGAATAATGTACAGAAAGTGACTTAGGTGATGCCATGTTTAGTACAATCTTTGATGTAGGAGCTAATAGTGAACTCGTAGTTGCTGAGAAAAATAAGCATGTTGTGAAAGAAGTCATTGAGCCAGATGTTACGACAGTTTTAGGTAGTGGTTCAGATAGTTTGTTAGGTTTAGGTAGTCACCAGATAATGGAGTTGGAAGTAATGAAACTCTGAACTGCAGTAAGGATCATGTAAATTGGTATTACTAGTTGAGTCACAAAATTGCTGTTAAGGGACAAACAATTTGTAAAAACAGAACCATTTAATGTCTCAGCTATTCTATGGCTATGCCAGAGTCTGCTATTGCAGATGATTCAAAGTTTGTATATCCTGCAATATACAGTGAAGCTCTGTTTATATAGAAATGTGTATTCAAAAATAGAAAAAAATTGTAAAGTTAGGAAAAAGTAATTTAAATGGTTTTGAGTTTCCAGAGAAATCCTGGAACCCACTTTTATAGTAAGATGTAGCGGCCTTACCAAAATCTTGGGAGGGGTGACCTAATGTCTGCTATTTTTTTGAATAGAATTATTTGTTGGAATGCATGGTTTGGGGAGGGATCACCAGCTGTAAATATCTAATTTTGTAAATAAGATTTTTGTCAATTGAGGTTTATAGATAGTTTGTTTGAGTACTCTAGTTCAGATGTAGATATAATGATACAGAATGTGTAAGGTGTAAGAATTCCAACGTATAAACAATTTGTAACAGTTTTGTCTAGAGACTTTTGGTGTTTTCATGATGTTGTGACTTGTTACATTGTGATGACAAATGATCAGCTGTAAAATGTAGACTGTTGTCATTAACAAGCAGACATCAAAGGTGTAATTTGTAGTGAATAATTAAATTGCAACTTAAAGTGATGGCATTGAATGTTTGTTGTGCAAAACAGTATCTAAGAAAATGATTGGATCTGTAAAAAGACAATTATTGTAACCAAAATCAGTGTCATGAACTATGGATAGATGTTGTATGTATTGTATTGTATAATTGCAGATGTTATTATAGTTAATTGATTGTAATCTGATAATGTTGGCTCAAGGTGTACATACTACCACGTTAACTTCATGAAGGATTCAATCAATTTTAACTAAGTAAAATTAAGTGAATCCTGAACATTAAATAGAATTTGGTTGAAATTCTATATAGAGTTTGGTTGAATATGATCTGGTATGTTTGTTTCACAGTTGACTGTAAATCAGAGTATATAGACATTGTTTTATGAAAAGAAAGTATTTAAAGACCATTTAATATGTTTAAGAACCGAATTGTGCAAGAGAATTGCTTAAAAGTTCATAATTCCAAGTATGCAAGTTATGATGTCTAAAGGACAATTTTCTACAGTTTAAAATGATTTCTGTTAATAATTTTGTGTTTAAGTATCTTTAATTTCCATTTCTGTCCGTTTTGTAATGATGTTAAATGATAGTGTATTAATTCTGATTGTTTCTTAATACATTTCAATAGAGCCTATATAAATAAATCAACAGAAGGACAGTAGTAATTTAAACTTTGCGACTGCCAAGGACTGCGTTTTTTTTTTTTTTTTTTTGTTTTTTGTTTTTTTAAAGCCATTTATTTAATATTCATGGCAAATACACATTATTTTGAATACAATATAACAAACGATACCAGATATATACACGTACATTAAAAACAAGAACCTGTTCTTCGAAATATTGTAGAACTAATGCCATCACAATACTCAATTGACAAAGCTCACTATCTCTGAATTGTATGAATGCATGTAAGTTGTATCGTTGACATTGTGTTTGAGAATAAAAAACACGTCTAAACTGAAATACATTGTGGGCTACTTAATTACCGTATTAATTAAACCACCAAGAATCTGACAACACCCCTTACAACCTGAGCACTCAATCATGTGCTTCGTATATTCTAATATCTGTCTTCAGGTGCTTCCTTCACTAAAAAATTAACCAAAATGGCATGTCTCAAAATATGACCCATCATCCTCTTCTTTCCACAAGACTCTTCTACAAACTTATTTTCTTGCCCATCATTTCCAAAATACGTTCATTTCATACTTTATCTATCAACTTAATTTTCAGCACATTTCTAAAGCACCACTTTTCAAATCCTTCAATTTCCCTTCTTTCAGGTATTCTGAAAGTCCATGCTTCACTATAATAAACCATTGTGCTCCAAACAAAAAATTTCAAAAAGTTCTTTCCGAGTCCTGAAACAATATCTGAAATTAAAACACTTCCTGGTTATAATTTTACTCCCTAAGTAACAGAATTCACTTATTTCCACTGTTACATCCAATCCTATTTTTACATTTAATCTGCCATTATAATTATCATTTTGACTACATTTCATCATTGCTGCGGTTTATATGTAGACCAAAATCTTCCTTCAATATTTCGTTCATATCATGTCTGAGTAACTGCTCGAGATACTCAGTCTATTCTGCCAACAGAACAATCTCATCAGAAAATCGTAGCATACTGATTTTTTTCTCCTAGCACATTTATGGCACATACAAGTTTTTAATTTATCTCCTTTATTGCTTCCTATCATAACGGTTGAATATTAATATAGATACACTACAACCTTGTCTTACACCCATTTTAACTGATGCATACCTCTCATGATTCTCCACTTTTCATTTGCCAGTTGAATCTTATATAGATTATAAAGTACTTTTCTATATCAATATTTGCACATTATTTCTTTAAAATTTTGAACATCTTGTCCCCCACAACATTATCAAAAGCATTTTCTAAATCAACAACACCTTGAAAGTATCTTTTTTTCCTGATCCTCCCTACAAGTATTAATCTTAAGGCCAAAATTACTAGTCTTGTACTGCACTTTTTCCTGAACCCAAAATTGATCTTCATCTCTCTCTTCAACTAAGCTTGACCACCTAATCTCAAAAACATTTTGGTTCAAAAATACCCTCCATCAGACTCTGCAAAAAACACCATATGGACCTTTTCCTTGAAATTGAGCTCACTGCAAAACCTGCAGCATGCATCTTCCCACCACAACTTATTGCAACCCTACTACAGGGGAAGCCTTCCCCATCATTGGATATGCCATGTGCTCAACAACACATATACCAGCTAACTTGCTGCCACTGCTCTAGTTCCTGTATAGGCCTGACTACACAACAACTCTCAGTCATAATAAATGGCTGCATACAAACAGTCCACACCTGCAATTTATACCTTCCAGTACCAGACCATACAATTCTAACAACCTTAATGACTGTGTCATCATGAGAGCAATTAGTGTTTTCCCTGAAATCACCGTCACTTCAGAACTTTGGAGATGGGACACCCATCTGGCCCTCAACCATTTTTTGACCCATCACTCATTATTACGACTCAGAGGAAGACCAAGAGATGGATGGCTGAAAGGAGTGGAGGAGGATGTACGGAAGAGAGGAGAGGAGAGGACTGGAACAAAGTGGTGACAGAGAGGTGGTGGGATGAAAGAAGGAAATGGAGAGGCTTGTGCATAAAGCAGACCCGGCCAGAGGCTGGAAACTGTTGAGGATGATGATGATGACTCATTATTAGTATTATCACCGTTATTATTTAACTAGTTACAAATTTCTTCACAATTTATTTATTTTAACATTATGTACACTTTGGTTGTATTATTAATTCTATCACCACCTGCGATATATATATATTTACAGATAACATCTCAGTCTCTTTCTACTTATCAATATTTCATACAGTCAGTCATGTGTTCAACTTCGGGTGTACACACCTCCCGAACCACATGACTTGTTCCCTACAGCATGAATAAGGTGTAAAACTGAAATATAGTGTATTTTAGTGTGTGTCATATTTGTTTTTCTCTCATGGCAGCCTTTGACTTTGGTGAGTGATCAGTCATTTTCCCTTTCTTTTGTAAATATTTGATATCAGTTTCAAGAATTTTAGGATACCTTCTTTGCCTAAGGAATTCAGATGTTCTGCAGGGAGCTCATCAATTCCAACCAGTTTATTTGGTTTCAAATCTTTCAAAATTCTTTGCATTATTTTTGCAGCTTCTCTTCTTTTGCTTTCTTTTCTGTTTATTTGATTTCTGAAATATCTGTACTACTCATTTACAGCTTCATCCTGAGCATTTTTATACATTATCGTTTGATCAATCAACTACAAAATTTCTTTTGTGATCCAAGGATTTCAGGAGACTTTTTTCTTTATCAGATTTAATTATTTCTCTCTTCAGTGAATTCTATTCATCCTCAGTTGAACTCCTTTCAGGTATTTCTTAGATATACATCTACCATGACTGCTAATTTTTCTCTCGTATTGAATTTGTTCACTTCCAGACTATTCTGCCTAGCTTTCTTCCTTGATTTAATCCTACACTTCATAATCATTAGACTGTGGTCAGAATGTATGTCAGCTTCTAGGCATGCTTTAAAGTCTAGAACTTGATTCCTGAATCTCTGTTTCACCATGACATAATTTAGCCAACATCTACCTGAATCTCCTGAGCATTTCCAGGCATATATCTTTCTTGCGCTATTCTTAAATAGTGTGTTTGCCTCAATGTGTTTATATTTTTTATAAAATTTTATCAACTTGCTTCCTAGCTCATTTCTTTTTCCTAGACCATAACTTCCAACAGTCTTCCCTTCTTTTCCTTCTCCAATTACCTCACTCCAATCACCCAAGTTTATTAGATTTTTCTTTCACTTTACATATTGAATAATTTCTTCAATTTTATCACATATTTTCTCTATTTGTTCATCTTCCTGTGATGTTGGCATATTCATCTGTACTAAGATTGTAGGGGCATTCTTAATTTCAACCCTTATCAAAAGAATACCGTCATGAAACTGTTTGTAATATCTGACCCTTTTCCCCTACTCTCGTGTTCACTACAAATCGCACCCCCATAACTCCACTGACAGCTTGTGTGCTACCTGGATGTGTTACGTAGACCAAAAATTCTGTGCATCCCTCCATTTAATCTCACTAACCCAAACAACAACTACCTTAAGTTATTTTATACCCTTTTTAAGTTCTTAGTCTATCTGCCTTATTCCAACTTCTAACATTCCTCAATCTATGTAAGAATGAAGACTTTCCCGGCGTATGACTGCAATGTAGTCTTCACGGGTGTACCGCCGGATAGTGTTGTGGAAACACATATTTCGACGGCTGACTCCGCCGTCTTCTTCAGGTGTAGAGACATCTGCACTGGTCGGCTGACCCACAGATACCGAGATGGTTCGGGTGCCACTCTTCCTTATATACATGTCCGCATCTGGCGGCTGCATGGCCTCAGCGAAGTCTTACTATGAGCCAGGCCCGCAACCAACTGGCGGCTGGTTGCCAGTGGGCGTGGCTATGGTTCTTGTTCCAGCCCGAGCTAATATGAAGCACTCTACGGCGGCAGCTGGACGGAAGTACAACGTTCTCTGCGGATATTTGCCAAGGCAGGTTTCCATGCCTCACTGAGACAGAGACCACTGTCTCTGTTAAATGTGTTGGCCAGTCGAATTTCGATCGCTTCTTTGATGACAGATTCCCAAAAATGTGATGTTCTAGCCAATATCCTAACATTATTGAACTCTACTTTGTGGCCATGGTCGTACATGTGCTCGGTGATCGCTGATTTGCTATACTTTGCCGACAAGCAGAGTGTTTCTGCATGTTCTCACGACACCTCCCTGAAAATTCTTCACCTGGAGATACGATTGGGTGAATATTTTAGCTCTAGAATATTTTACACAGGAAGAAAGCCATCATTCTATATCCAATTTTAGAGGATTGCATGGTCTTGGGATACCCTTTGGGTCTTATTTTCAGTGGCTTTCTGTTGCCTTCAGCATCTCCATGCCAATGGTCATTTCTGATTCAACTGCCTATACGGGCAGTTTCCAATCCAAGGGGCAAGTTGTTTCCTGGACCACTCCTCACTCTTTCACCAACCTTTAAGGAGGCAGTTGGAAAGTTGTGCGTGTGACTCCTCATTCAGTTGCCATAACCTCGTCCATGTGAAGGGGTTGTAGTATGTGAAGGAGATGTTGACATTTGGTCGGAAGAGGCTACTATAGTCTCTCCCAAACTCTTACACTCCTACTTCCTAATATGGTGGAAGAGTCGCCTGAAATATTATTCATCTACATCTATACTCTGCAATTCACAAAACTGTGAGTGGCAGGGGGTTCCTTGCAGCAAAAAGAGCTCTGTATTCCGATCCCAAATAGCATGAGGGAAGAAAGGATTCTTATAAGTATTACCACAGCAGCTAATTCCTCTAACCTTATCACTGCTGTTACTGCAACTCTAATAAGTTGGTGGATAAAGAATTTCATTGCATTCATAAATAAAAGGAGTTTCTCACATTTTTAACAATAAATTCAAACAAAACCTATGATGACTTTCTGACAGACAATCCCAGCCCAATTTACATATCAACTCTGTGTAACTTTCGTAAAGACTGTAGAAAGCAGTCATGAAACCAACAGCTCTTCTCTGTACTTTTATACTGCCAATTTAAATTTTTTTCCCCTTATTGCTTTATGCCTCATCCACATTGAGTAACCGTGATGGGACTGGGGACAAGGAATGGGAAGGAATTTGGCCTTGGCCTTTTGAAGGAAGCATCCTGGCATTCACCTGGAGTGATTTGGGGAAACCGTGAAAAACCCAAATCACGATGCCCGGACGGGGATTCAAACCGGTGTCTTCCCAAATGCTAGGCAAGAACGTTAACCACTGACCAACCATGCTCGGTTTATATGCTGTCAATCAAACCCTTGTCAAACAGATCCCAAACAGCAAGCGAATACGAATATGGACACAAAAATTTTTTGTCCACAATCTCCTTTGCATGACAATCTACGAACTAGTATTAACTACAAATGACAATATGTCTAGGTCTCATTACGTGTTGCATTGAACTGTTATGCCTAAATACTACAGGTGATCAACCATGTCATTGTACTCCTGAACAAATGTATTCTATTTCTTTGTTATGCATATTGCCTGGCACTTTGTTTGTTATTAAAAGTTGCCACAGATAAACACCATGCTGAAATAATGTCGATATCACATCGAGATTTTAAACAATCAACCAAATTCCTAATTCTCCTACAGATACATCATCAGCTAACAATTTCAAACTTCTATTGTCCCCAAGTTCAGTTTTTTTTCCTGTCGTCAGTCTTTTGACTGGTTTGATGCAACCCTCTATCCCTTCCTATCCTGTGCTAACCTCTTTATCTTTACATATCCCTTACAACTCATGTCCTCAATTATCTTCTTCATATACTATAATCTCTGTCTTCCTCTACAGTACTTACCATTGACTGTTCCCTCCACTAACAAATTAACTAATCCAGCATGTCTCAAAATATGACCTACCAGCCTGGCTCTTCTTTCTGTAAGCTTCTTCCATAAACTTATTTCCTCACCCATCATTTTCAAAATTCGTTCATTTTGAACTTTGTGTGTCCACTTTATTTTCAGCATTCTTCTTTAGCACCACATTTAAAATGCTTCAAGTTTCTTTCTTTCCGGTATTCCTAAAGTGCATGTTTCGCTACCATAAAGTGCTGTGGTCCACACACAGAGTTTTAAAAATTTCTTTCTAATTCCTAGATCAATATTTGAAATTAAAAGGTTTCTCTTTTTCATGAAGGATCTTTTTATTAGTGCTATGCTGTTTTTACCATCATTCCTGATTCGGCCATCAGCTGTAAATTTGATTCCCAAGTAACGGAATTCACTTACTTCTCCTATTGCATCCAATCCTATTTTTATATTTAATCTACTAGTATTGGTATCATTTCTGCTACATTTCATCACTTTTATCTTGCTTTGATTTATACCCAGTCCAAAATCTTTCTTCAGTATTTTGTTCATGCCATTCAGGAACTGCTCAATATCCTCAGCCCTTTCTGCTAACAAGACAATGTCATCAGCAAATCGTAGCATACTGATTTTTTCTCCCTGAACACTTATGCCACATGGAAATTTTTCTTTGACTTATTTTATTGCTTCTTCTACATACAAGTTGAATATTAACAAGGATAGACTACAACCTTGTCTCACACCCTTTTTAATAAATGCAAGTTTCTAATGATTCTCTTCTTTTATTATAGTGACTTGATACTTACATGGTTTGTAAAGTATTCTTCTATCTTGATATTTTAGAACCGACTGCTTTTGAACATCTTGGGCTACATAACATTATCAAAAGGCATTTTCTAAATCAACAAATGCCAAAAAAGTATCTTTGTTTTTCTTGATTCGCCTTTGAAGTATTAATCTTAAAGCGAGAACTGCTTCCCTGTACCAAAATTTTTCCAAAACCCAAACTGATCCTCACTTACTATCTCTTCTACTACCCTTTCCATTCTTCATTGTATTATTCTGGTCAGTAATTTTGAAGCATGTGATGTTAGACTAATGGTGTGATAATTCTCTCTTTTGTCAGCTTGTGCTTTCTTTGGAAGTGTGAAGATGATATTTTTATTAAAATCAGTTGGAATTTCTCCTGTATCATAACTTTTTTGATATCAGCTTTCGATTCCTTCTTCTCCTAGGGATTTAAGAAGTTCTGCAGGGATCTCATCAATCCCAACTGCCTTATTTGCTTTCAAGTCATTCAGAGCTTTATTACATTCTGTCCTCAAAACAGGATCTCCTAAGACATCAATGTCGACATCGCCTTCCTTTTCCATTAGACTAATGTTCAAGTCGTCCCCATCATACTGTTTCTCTATGAATTCCTTCCATCGGTTAGCTCTATCTTCTGAGCTTAGAAGAGGTTTCCCATTGACAGCTTTAATGTTCACTCCTCTTTTCTTCATTTCTCCAAAATTTTGTTCGATCTTTCTATATGCAACATTTACTTTACCTAGGACCATTTCCTATTCTACTTCTTCACACTTTTCTTCTAGTTATTTTTTTCGTTGCTTTTTTGCATTTCCTACTTATTTGATTTCTAAATTGCCTGTATTCCTGCTTCATCCTGAGCATTTTTGTACCATCTCTGATCCATCAGCTCCAAAATTTCTTCTGTGATCCAAGGTTTAGGGGCAGCTTATTCCCTAAAGCCTACTGTTTCTTTACCAGCATTCATTATTTTGAATTCCATTCATCCTCGGTTGAGCTTCTTTCAGAGTTACTTCTTAGACCTAAGTCTACCATTTCTGCAAATTTGTCTCTTGTGCTAGATTGTTTAAGTTTATTCACTTACAGTCTGTTCCTTATTCGCTTAAATTTCAGCCTGCACTCCATTATTATCAAATTATGGTCAGAGTCTATATCTGCTCCTGTGTAAGCTTTACAGTCTAGAACGTGATTCCTGAATCTCTGTTTGACCATGATATAATCTAGCTGATATCTGCCTGTATCCCCAGGACGTTTCCAGGTGTACATTCTTCTTGCATGGTTTTTAAACAATGTGTTCGCCACTACTAGCTTATATCTTTCACAAAATTCTAGCAACCTGCTTCCTCGCTCATTTCTTTCTCCTAGACCAAAACTTCCTACAGTATTCCCCTTTTCCTTCTCCCACTATTGCATTCCAATCACCCATGATAATTAGATTTTTGTCTCCCTTCACATATTGTATTAATTCTTCAATTTCAGCATATATTTTCTCTATTTCTTCGTCATCTTCCTGTGACGTTGGCATATAAACTTGTACTAATGTTGTTGTGGTGGGCTTAGTTTCAAACCTCATCAAAATATTCCTGTCACTAAACTGTTCATAATAACTCACCCGTTTCCCTACTTTCTTATTCATTACAGATCCTACACCAGTGACTCCATTGACGGCTTGTGTGCTAATTATCCTGTGTTCCCCAGACCAAAAATCCTGTGCTCTGACACGTAGAGTGTTTCTATCCATTATGATGACTCCTCCCTGAGCAGTCCCCACCTGGAGATCCGATTGGGGGACTATTTTACCTCCGGAATATTTTACCCAGGAAGAAGCCATCATGATATATGTAATTTGAGAGGATTACATGCCCTCGGGATACCCTTTGGGTATTTAATGCAGTGGTTTCCCATTGCCTTCTGCATCCCCACGCCGTTAATCATTTCTGATTCATCCGCCTTTAGGGGCCATTTCCAACCCCAAGGGCAAGAGGGTGCCCTGAACCACTCCCAACTCTTTCGTCCTTTTGTAGGCCGTTGGCAAGCAGTGGTGACTCCTTATACCGGGAATCTTTCAGTCACCAGAGCCTCGTTTGTGGAAACAGGGTACACCTCGTGAAGGAGAGGTTGACATTTGGTTTGAAAAGACTAGTTTAGTCTCTCCCAAACCCTTACACCCCAAGATTCAGTTATAGAAATAAAAAAAAAGTGGTCCTATTACACCTCCCTGAGGGAAACCCAATGTAATGTCTAGTTAAGTAAAGGCTCCTCAGTCAATGACTACATACTGGCAATGACCAGTTAGAAAATCTTGTATCTATACCCTGGAATCTTCAATAAAAGGTGGTTATGTGGCGCAGAGACGAAAGCTTTATGAAAGTTGAAAAATTTTGCATAATCTTATGATCCTGAATCAATAGCTTTCATTAAGTCGTGTGAAAAAAGACGTAGCTATGTTTCACAGAACCTCTTCTTCCAAAATTTGTGTTGATTCTGTGTAAGTACTCTATTTAATAATGTTTGAGCATATAACATGCTCAAGAAACCTACTGTTCAATATATGAGGTGTGTTCAGAAAATAATGGGAATTTTTAAATTTCGCGGGTTTGGAGAGTCCAATTGTCAAAAAAAAATTTTTATTATGTTGGTATACATGCTCTGGAAATATGATAAAATTTTCAGCTGTATTCATTGCTTACTTTGTCTGTGGCAGCCGCTAAGGTTAGACGTGTTTTTATGAGCTCGGCGATTTTCGTTTGTTAAAAGAAATGGATCAAAGAATTTGTATCAAATTTTGTGTAAAAAATGAAATAAAGTGTAACAAAGTGTGTGATATGTTAACAAAGGCCTATGGTGAGTCTATTATGAGTAAAACAAGAGTTTACGAGTGGTATAAGCGTTTCCAAGATGGCCGTGAAGACGTTGAAGATGACGAACGCCCCGGACGCCCCAGCACATCAACAACCGATGAAAACGTGGAAAAAGTGAAAGCAATGGTTATGAATGATCGCCGAATCACAATCAGAGAAGTTGCTGATGATGTTGGCATATCGATTGGCTCATGCCATGAAATTTTTTCAAATGTTTTGGGTATGAAACGCGTGGCAGCAAAATTTGTTCCAAAATTGTTGAATTTTGAACAAAAACAGCGGCGAATGGAAGTTGCTCAGGAGTCACTAAATGAAGTCAACGACAATACAGAATTACTGAAACGTGTTATAACAGGTGATGAAACATGGGTTTACGGATATGACGTCGAAACTAAGGCTCAATCATCTCAGTGGAAGCATCCTGGCTTGCCAAGACCGAAAAAGACTCGACAAGTGCGGTCGAACGTGAAGGTTATGCTTACGGTGTTCTTCGATTTTAATGGCATAGTGCATAGTGAATTCTTGCCACAAGGTCAAACGGTAAATAAGGAGTACTACCTACAAGTTCAACGCCATTTGCGTGAAGCAATCCGAAAAAAATGTCCGGATTTGTGGAAAAACAATTCATGGCTTTTGCACCACGATAATGCACCAGCTCACACTTCGTTGCTTGTTCGTGAATTCTTGGCCAAAAACAATACTGTAACGATGCCCCAGCCTCCATATTCGCCAGACATGGTTCCGTGTGACTTTTTCCTATTTCCAAAAATAAAGAGAACCTTAAAGGGCCGTCGTTTTACAAGCATAGATGACATTAAAAGCGCATCGCTGAAAGAGCTAAAGGCTATCCCAAAAATCGAGTTTGAGAAGTGTTTCGACGATTGGAAGAAGCGCTGGCAGAAGTGCATAATATCTAATGGGGACTATTTTGAAGGCGACAACATTAATGTAGACAAATAAATAAATATTTTTTCCAAAAAACGAAAATTCCCGTTATTTTCTGAACACACCTCGTATGGGGTGGTGGTGCCAAAGATCTCTTCAATTGCCTTTCTACAAAATAGAGACGATTTGCACAATTTTGCAATCAGAAGGAATCCATTTTTCTTCTAAGGATTTACAGTATATATCAGACAGAAATGGTTCAGTTACCATTGAGTACTCTGAAAATACTCTTACTGGGATAAAATCAGGACCTTGTTTTTTTCCCCCATTTTAGATTTTCCAATTGTTTTACAATACCTGCAGTATTTATTTGTAATGAAATCACCTCCAACTCCACATATCGTGGGAAAATAGATATGTTATCAATATTTTTATCAGTGAACGAATTTTTAAATTCAGTGTTAAAAACTTTAACCTTGGAACAGCTTTCATTATCCTCACATCTGTTGTGTATTTATTCATAATGTACTATTGTCCCTACAACTGACATTTCTTTTGTATACCATATTTTTTTTTTTGATTATCATTGAGGCATGAAAAAGTCAATTACAATGTGTCAGTAAAGGCCTTATGCATCAAATTTTTAATATGGCTTCTTAACTAAATTTTCCACGTGACTACAATTCCTTGTTCTAAGCTTGCATGACTATTCTTTTGGTTTTTGAGTTAAGGTAATTAATTATCCCTCACATGCATTCTAAAATATTCTTTTGAAGCCATTTAAAATTTATAAACAATCCTTTCTTTTTGAAGTAAAAACTTGCATAGGGGCATTAAGCGATGTTTTGATGGAAGTAAATCTATGAGTTCATAACTTCCTGTCACCAACATTCTATGGCATTCTACAGCTATAAGTATGACGCGTTGCGCTTGAACAGACACGAAAGTATAGTTTACACTCATATCTAATATATAAAAATGAATGTGATTTTTTTAATTTTATTTTTTCAATGTTCTTCATATGAACACACAGTTTTTATCCAATTTTGATGGAACATTGTATATGTATATTTTGAAAGAAATGGAAAATACTGTTTATGTTTGATTTACAAAAAACTAAATCTCTCCTTAATTTGTGTCAATGTTATTCATCCAAATTCACAGTTTTTAATCCAATTTTGATAGTACTTAGCACACAATACAAAACATGGTGGTGTAGTAGCTCATTGGTTAAGGCACTTACTTCTGAAAGTTTATCTTTGGTCGTGGGTTTAAATCCCATGGTGGGCAGGAATTTTTAGGATTTGTATTTGAATATACGATCTACACCATGACGTTCAGTGGTTCTGATTCCAAGTTAAACTGTAGTCCCTTGAGGAAAGAAATTGACTTTCCTGCCTCTGACACAATAGCTTTGTACCATTCATCTCCTTCAAGAAACTTCGACCAACCTTCAAGTTGTGGACTAAGTTAGATTTTTAATTTTTGAAGTGAAAACTCCTTAGGCAGGTTGGGTGATTTTTTGATGGGTAAAAGTGTATCAGTTTGCATCACTGACATGCTAATGTTACAGTATTTCTGTTACGACGTGGTGATTCAGTGGTCAAGGTGTCTGACTGGGGAACGAAAAGTTCCCCGGTTCAAATCTCTATCTCTGTGGGAATTTTCATAGGTCCTTAACCTGACTTTCACCTCTGGCACAGCTTGCTGCATAATGTGAAGTATGCCATAACGCTTTTGCGGTTTGGATTCCAAGTGAAACTGTAGGTCTCCTGTACGTGGTGGCATTACTGGGTGTGATTAAGGCAGCTAAGACACGGGCGGAATGTGAAGCCAATAGAAATCCTGCCACCAGGTCATTACGACCAAACTGAATGATTATTATTTAGTATAGCTATGAGAATGATGTTTGCGCGTATGATCTTCATAGTTTAAGTTTCCACTTCTGTCGGCAGTCCCTAATGACTGCCAATTTTACTTTTCTTTGTTCTTTCTTTTTGTTATGCTCAGTTATTGTGTTATCTGATTTAACACTGAGCAACCCCGTTTCTGTCAACTTTGGGAAGCGACGACTTTACTTATTGGTTGCAGTGTGATTTATACTCTGGTGGAAAATTTCTCTAAACATCTACCTGTGATTTAGGCATTTTCTTAAACTTCTTTCTCTGTTTGAGGGATATTGTTCTGTACATTTCCTGATAAGTTAATTCAATCTACTCCCTCACAAATGTGAGTAACAGTTTCCCTATTGTTTTTTTTTATATTACTTTGTAGCTCTGATTCCCATTTAAAGTTTATAAAAGTGTGATAATAATCATTATTAAAAAATACTTACCGTTGGCACTTTTATTGACAGAGTATACCATTGACGCAGGAGGGGATGAAGGTATAGGCACTTTGATGGTCTTCATTTCAAGTCTAACTGGAGTGACACTGCTCTCAGCTGTTCGTCGTTTTCCGCACACGTAGGAAAGTACTTTTTGTTGGAGATCTGCTGGTAACTGTAAAAGAAATTGTTTATTTCACTTTATTTTATTTTAAATGAATACTGGCATAACTAAAACAAAGGCAGGGTAACTATTATAAACCACAGCTGAAGGTAGTAGGGCAGCAACAGACACAGAAAAAAGAAGTGCACACATTTCACAATATTTCTGTTTGAAACCTTACTCACATACAGACAAGCCATATGGTAAGGGGGTCAGAAAGAAACAACTGAGACCTACAAAATGACCAAGTTTGCCATTGAAAATAGGGCATTGCAAAATATTATGAGGATCATTTGAAAAGTAAAGATTTTTTCACGGTTTTACACCTCATCGATGTCGAGGTCATCAGAGACAGGATAATGAAGGACAGGGGTTAAGGAATAGAAAGGAATTAGGCCTTGGGATATTGAAGATACCACCCTGGCATTCCCCTAGAGTGTTTCAGGAACATCATGGGATTTAAACCTGCGTCCTCCCAAACTAGAGAACAGAGTGTTACTGCTCGGCCACCACACTCATGTCATGGAAAGTAAAGAAAATTTGTTTTTCCTAGACATTTTTATATAAGAAATAATGAACCAAACCTTAGCTTGCAGTTCATTGTCACTTCCATAGTGGTTTCAGGAAAAAAAAATCCTTCATTTTTGGGGGCCAAGATCAAGTTATAAGGTGGATGTGTAAAAACATCCCACTTGAACTGCTGAAACAAGTTTTTGATCAGGGCAGCAGCTGCATATGGATGTGTGTCACTGTTAAGAATCACAGTTTGTTTTGAATTGCACAGCGTAGTACATGAAAACTCTGACAGTAGGCCAATGCATTTATCGTCTCCTTTCTAGACATATAGTAGAGTAGTATGATTCTCTTTTGATCCCAAAACACTGTTGCAAAACCTTTTTGGTGCTCAAAACTTGTTTGACCATTTTCTTTTCTGGTTTTGTTGGAGATCATTACAGGCAGGAAAGGAATGGGTACAAGGTAAGAGAAGGAATTCAGCCATGCCCTTTTGAAGGAAACATCCTGGCATTCACATGGAGTGATTTGGGGAAACAATGGTAAACCAAAATCTTGATGCCCAGACTGGGATTCGAACCCGTATCCTCTCGAATGCGAGGCCAGAGTGTTAACCACTCACTCACCAAGCTAGGTCACACTTTTTTCTGTAGCTGAAATCACAAGAATTTTATAAAGAATTGATCTTGAAATTGAAGAAAGAATGAATACAGTCTATGTATAGTGCAATGTCTATCATGTTGAATTTTTTCCTTAGCCCTTGATTTGTGTTCGTCAGTCACAAAAGAAAGTGGGCCTGGGTGTGCTACATCAAGCATATTCGTCTTTCTGCCACTAAACATGATGTATATTTTTCAACTGAAAATTTATTCATCACATTACCATTAACCTCGGTTATCTGTCTGTAACTTATCTTGTATTCAATAAATGTATTACACAACAAACCTCACACTTTGCAGGAGTCTAAATTTGCTAAAATCAACAGTAAATGACTGTGTGTTTCCAGAATCATTGAAAGAAATTGGAATGTCAATGATAAAGCAGCAGCAGTGGAGAGAGAACTTCACAGCTCATCAGAACAAAACATTTTTTACTTTTCAAGTGACATTTGCATAAACTCTACCAAAACTAATAAAAATAATATGATTGAAGAAACCAGGAAATAATAGGAGCTAAGTAGAAATGGGTTTACAAAAAAAGGGGGATAGAGAAATGAACTACCACTTACTCATGGTGCATGGTGAACACACAAAAAAACACAAGAACAGGAAAACACAATGAATATTTCGGGCTTAGCCCTTTGTCAACAGGAGAACATTATGGAGGGAGAGTGGCATAGGCGACTGACTCGCAGAACGACTGTTCGTCAGGAACATGGGGGGGGGGGGGGTAAATTCAAACAGAGGACAGGGAGAGGGGGACAGTGACTTGGAGGTGTACCCGAGCAATGCAAAATGTTACAAAAAGAACAGAATAAATCTGAGAAAGCAAAAGTAAAAAAGTAAACAAAACAAATTCGTGCAAAAAATTAATAATAATAAAAGAATCTTTGCAGTTAAACATCACCTCTGGTATGTGGTGGTTCAATTTAGACAGTGGGGATGGAGGCAAGGAGAGGACAGAGGGAAGGAAAAGTACTGACTGTACTGAGACCAGGAGGGTGCCTAGTTTGTATTGGTACGCAAGCTCCCAGCTTCTGAGTTTAGAGGAGCTGCTGCTGTTTGGGAGGACTCTGATAGGAAGGACCGTGAAACAGGAATTATAGTTATTGGTGTCATGGGAGATGGCATGGATATTAAGTGGATGTTTTAGAAACCGAGTGAAAACTGTCTGTCCGTGGCCATTCATTCTGATGGCAAATGGATTGGTAGCCAAACCTATATAGGGAGCCAGGAAGTGTTTGCAGGTTAGTTGGTATATTACATGGGAAGTTTCACAGGTGACTTGTCCTATGATAGGGAACCTCTCTCCAGTGATAGGGTTGGCGAAAGTAGTGGAGGCATGGTGCATGTCACACATCATACAGGAGGGTCTATTGCATGGAATGAGACTTGGAGCCGTCTGATGGGACGAGGAAGACTGTGTTTGTGGACTAGGAGTTGGCTGCAGTTGGGAGGCCTGCTGAAACAAGTTCTGGAAGGGCCAGGAAGGATTTTTGGAAGAATGGATCTCATTTCCGGGCAGGTTAGTAGGAAATCATAACCCTGCCAAAGGATACTACTGATGGATTCAAGGCCCATATCAAGGACACACAACACTTCCTTTTCCATGTTTCCTCTATGCCCAACCCACTTCCTTCCAACTCCATCCTTGTAACCGTTGATGTAAGATCACTGTGCACACACATTCCACATTGCCATGGCCTTAGTGCCATGAACATTTTCTGGATAAGCACCCTCAAAACAGCCACACGAGCATATTTCCCCTCTCCACCTTTGTTGAACTGATACTTAACAATTACTACTTCTCCTTTGAAGGCATTATCTACCGCCAAATCCACGGCATTGCCAAGGGGACTCGCATGGGCTCCACTTATGTTAATCTCCACTAGGGCAGCCTGGAACAGACTTCTTTGGAGAGCGTCTACCTCAAATCCCACCTGTGGCTAGGTTCAAGATGACACTTTTACGATCTGGACAATCTTAACACCTTTAATAACTCGTTGAATTTCACATGGAGCTACTCCCACACCCAGGCCACATTCTTGGATGTGGACCTGTCCCTATCCAATGGCCACCTCAGCTCCTCAGTCCACACCAAACCACCAACTCACAGCAGTACCTCCATTTTGACAGTTGCTATCCGTATCTACCAAACGTTCTTTCCCATACAGTCTTGGCATTCGAGGCAGCCGTATATGCTCCAACCAGAAATCCCTAATTGAGTATTCAAACAACATCTCACAAGCATTGGTATCCCACAACTACCCCCCCCCCCCCTCCAACTCTTTATTTATTTAGTCCAATGTCTTGTGTCGTAATAATAGTTTTCTATTATAATAGTAATATAAACACTTATTTTTTTGTACATCATGTATTTTAAAACATTTCCTTCTTCATTTTACAGATACATGAATTCTTTTACATGTCATACCAGATCACAAAACGAAACAACTGAACTCTTCTTCCTCTTAATATTGTTATTTCAAAGACATTATATTACACAATAACATCAACAATATTATTACAATCTATGCACTTCACACCTCTGTGGCATAAGACACGGTTGTTATAAAAATACATAAACTAAATTACATTTCTTTAGTAATATTTGGCGTCATACATGCCCCCCATTTTGGCATATTAGATTTTTTTTCACCATAAAAAACAGGAACGACAAAATGTCCTCATCGACACCATACATGTCCACATTTAAATACTTTTCTCTGTCCATATGATCAATAGCTTAACACTTGAAAACATTGAAATTCAGATTCAGTGCAGTTTAAAAAGAATTTATTGTCAATACACATTACTTTCAATCACTTGTTGGCCTTGAAGCACACAAAGCAAATATATACATTACAAAGTTTTAAACATGTATGCATCATATAGCCTCACGTGCAGCTTTTATTTTCCTAACTCCAGCTAGCCTAAATTAGATCACCACGGGGAAATTCATATTTTTGCTAATTGTGCTTTCTTTCTACAATAGAAAATACATTACTACTTCCTCATTTTCATTATTAAATCCTTCATCAATGCTAACATTGCCACAAAATGACTATCCTTTGCTATCGCCACACATGTCCACATTTAAATACCTTAGTAATTCTTATTCATCTTCTTCAATATTAATTCCTTTATCCATGCCGCTAAATGATTTTCTTTCACTGTCGCCACCCATTGACTCTTCTTCTTCTTCTTTGTTGTAGAAATGCTGTACTGTAATTTTCTTCTCATCTTCTGCTAATCTTCATTATGAATATCTGATGCTACTTTATTTTCTGTTATCAAACTTACATTGCTGCATTCAGTTTTTTTTTCATTGGCTTCATTATAAATTCCCACTTCAATCAACTACTAAATTTCTACTTGTCACTATTTGCAGGTCTCTCTTTTTTTAAAATTATTTGCTCTTTATTTCATATTATCTCAATACTTAAGGTTCGTGTGCCCCCTCAAAAGAATTTGAGGTTGTTAAAACTCCAAACTTTTATCATTTCCTTTTCTTTCTTCTTTTCCAGTTCCTTTTGATTTCTTGTCACTTCTCTTGAACATTGATGTCTCAGTTCTTGAGTGTCGTTTCTTTTTCTCCGTTTTGCTCACCCAATGATTCAAATTTGCTCCCTTCTGTTGGAATATTGTCAACTTTACCCTTTCATTCTGTTCATTTCTCTTGTCATCATTTTGTGTGTTCTGTAATTATTTGCAAGAGGTTCTTCCAGGCGTTCTAATTTTCAGAATAGTGACTCACAAATGTATCTCACAGTGCCCTTGCATTTACTGTATAGTCTGCTATTTCGAAAATCATTTTTTACCTTCCTTTGATTTTTTCTATACCGATATCTATCTAGAAAGATCTTCAAAATGCTGACAATTTTCACTGACCTCGCAACTCCATGTAATAGCATCTGCTTTAAACATATTCTTCAAATATTTACTCTTTTTCTTGTCCGACCAGTATACAGGTAAAATATACCTGCAGGATTTTACAAATATTTCAAAATGTATGCTTTCTCCAGGTGTAAGTTTTATTTCCTGTAATTTTTTTCCTTTATCTGTTACATTGTTACCATTCATTATCACGAAACGCTGTTGCACCATCTCTCTGACTACACTATCGATCTTTTTCGACTCTCCATTATCTTTGAAATTTTTCATTTGCTCCAAATCATTTTTTGTCATTGCAGTGACTTTTACGTTTATCATTGTCACCCGTTAGTCAACATCCGTAAAGTATATCTTTAATTTATCCATGTCATTTTTGCTGTCCATTTGTCTGCTACAAATCGCGCTGCTAAAATTGTTAATGGAGTCATATTTTCCTTTTAAACCAATGTCCATTATCTCATTTTCCACTTCTTCTATGAATTCATGCTTCAAAATGCCCCCATTATGATTTAAATGTTCATATACATTCTTTGTTTTGATTTTTATTTTATGTTTTATTTCATCCATTTCTTGATGTAAATTTTCTACATTATGTTGCAATTGTTCAATGTTTTTATTCATTTCTTGAAATCGTTCCGTCATTCTCAGTTCTGATAATTCAAATCGGTCTGCCATTCTCTGTTCAGATGCTTCAAATCGTTTATTCATTTCTTCAATTGTTTTCTGTTGTGACAATTCAATTTTTTTTATTCATTTCCCGTAGTTGTTGTAAAAGAATATTTAAAACATGGCCAATATATTGAGTATCAGTTTGTTTGATCTGTTTTGGCGACGACATATAAATTTACTTCTACACTGCGAGCAAAACCTGATTACCTCAGAGCCATTGTGATCTATTGCTGTAAATTCTTTATTTTCCTCATATATGCAATTCTCAGAATTTGTGCTAAAAGGCAATTCATTATCACTTTCCATACTTATTAAAAATAGTTTTTTTTGTCTCTGACCAAAGATAAATGCTAGCCACTAGAAAACAATAAAAAGATTGTCTCCAACCTTAAAACGACGAAAATCAAGCAAATGCCGCTTTTTGTACACAAAACCATTTGTTCCAAGCAACGAAACACATACAATTAATTATATAAACATTTTTAGAAGGAAGAAAACACAAAAGAATTCGCTTGACAAAAATTTCAATCAAACACATATACAAAATTTCTGAATATGAAATGACTTAAATTACCCCGTTTAAGATAAACTTTGAGCTTTATTGCTTATTTAAGAGGTACAGCGCATTTATCATTTGTAACTTTATATTAACTCTTGAAATAAAAAAATTTGAACTTATCAATTTACATTTACCTTATAAAATAAATAAATCAAATTAATCACCGTTTGCTTTTCTTACAAATATTTACTTTTTGAGTAAAAACAAATGTCTCACAAATTGCAACGGTTTCTTGAATGAAATTGGCCACATGTACATTACTGCCTTTCCCAAAAGGAGAAAAATCTTTGTACTTGCCAAATGCATCCGAAGATCTCAAGTTCAGTTTCGTCACAAGTTCACAAAATCTCGCGGGGTAATAATAGTTTTCTGTTATAAAAATAATATCCACACTTATATGTAAATGGAGACTTTCCCGGCGTATTGATTCAATAAAAGTTTCTCGGGAGTCCAGCCGGATGGTGTCATAAAACGACGACGTCAAAAACTCTGCTGAATTCATAAAAACTATACAGTCTCTCACTGTTTCAGACTCGGACATCCTTGTTAGTTTTGATGTGGTGTCTCTTTTTACTCGTGTGCAGGTAAAGGACACTTTGGACTTGATTCGCCGTCATTTTGAGCCAAGTACAGCAGACTTCTTTGACCATGTACTTACTTCAACCTACTTTATGTATGGAGGGAAGTATTATGAACAATCTGATGGAGTGGCCATGGGATCTCCTCTTTCACCGATGGTAGCTGACCTCTACATGGAAGATTTTGAAGAGAGGGCTCTTGAGAGTGCTACCCTAAAACCCTCTTGCTTTTATCGCTATGTTGATGACACCTTTGCCGTGTGGCCACATGGTATGGAAGCGCTGGATGAATTTCTAGCCCATCTTAATGGGATCCATCCCAACATACGGTTTACGATGGAGGTTGAGAAGGACGGGTGCATCCCGTTCTTGGACATTTTAATCAAACGTAAACTTGATGGATCTTTGGCACATAGTGTGTACCGTAAACCCACCCACACTGAACGTTACTTGGGTGCAACCAGTTACCACCACCCAGTACAACGCCACTCCGTATTGACCACATTGGTGCGCAGAGCGAGAGCCATTTCCGATCGTGAGAGCTTACCGCTGGAGTTGAAACATCTAAGGACTGTCTTTGATCAGAACGGGTACTCTCGGCGACAGATAGAGCGTGCTTTTATCCAGAAGCCACCAAGACCACCGAATGAACAGATTGAACCACCAAAATCTCTTGCCTTTCTGCCATATGCCGGCAACACGTCCGGAAAGATTGGAAGGCTCTTGGCGCGTTCTGGTATAAAGAGCATTTTTCGGCCACCCGCCAAGATACGTGATGTGCTTCGCTCGGTTAAGGATGATTTGGGCCTAAGAATTCCTGGAATTTATTCAATACCTTGCGAATGCGGCAAAGTTTATATTGGACAGACGATCAGAACCATCACTGAGCGTATCACCGAGCACAAACGACACTTGAGACTGGTGCAAGTAGAAAAGTCCGCAATAGCCGAACATGCGTTCGATGAACAACATAAAATAGTGTTTGATGAAACGGTGGTGCTGGCCAGAGTCTCTTCATTCTGGGACTCGGTAATTCGGGAAGCATTAGAAATTAAACTTAACGATAATAACATCAATAGGGACAGTGGACTGTATTTAAGTGAAGCCTGGAGACCAATTATTAAGGATCTATGTCTTAAAAAACAAAAATCTTCCCAACAAGGCCAAATAGAAGCAAACTGACGCCATGGACATAGTTTGCCAGCACTTATGTCTACAGGTTAAGCAACGTTGAACGTGGCGAGTGCTTGGCTGGGTGACCGCGTATGGCTCAATACGCAGTCCGCAACAACTGATACCCTCGGCTTGCGGAAAAACCGGTTAAGCAACGGTGAGCGTGGTCAGCACTTGGATGGGTGACCATTTTGGCTCCATACGCAGTCCGCAACACTGATACCCTCAGTTCCAGCGCGCTGATTGGGCGTCCTGGCAACCCTCTATACACGACATTCGAATTTCGGAGGCAGCGAAACCAGTCTGTTTTTGTGATTTTGAGAAGAAATATCCAAAATAGACCTGATGAAGACAACCGAGCAGGTTGTCGAAACGTCGTCGTTTTATGACACCATCCGGCTGGACTCCCGAGAAACTTTTATTGAATATCCACACTTCTTTTTTGTACATCACGTATTTTGAAACATTTCCTTTTTCATTTTACAGATGCATGAATTCTTTTACATGTAATACCAGATCACAAAACGAAACAACTGAACTCTTCTTCCTCTTAATAATGACATTATAACACAATAACATCAACAATATTATTACAGTCTATGCACTTCACACCTCTGTGGCATAAGCCCTGGTTGTTACAAAAATACATAAACTAAATTAAATTTCTTTAGTAATATTTGGCATCATAAACGGAAAAACCATTTTATATTAATATATCTTATGATAGCTAACACAATTATCACTATTTGAGAACAATTATTTACGGTGAAAACAAGAAGATGACAGAAAATAGGAAGTATAGTATAATATTACTGAAACCAGAAAAATAATTACACAAGAGAAAATTATTAAATATTCAAAAACTGATAGTAAGACTCAACGTACAACTACAGAAAAATAAAAATTATTACAGGGAATAAGAGACAGTGACTGTACTAAGTCCAACATTGCTGACTCCACTCAAGTATGAGTACTCGCTTGAAAACAGCAACACTGTCAACGAAAAATCAAGTTCAGGAGGTATTCTGTTAATTAGTCTCTGAATCCGTTCTTAGGCACTGCTAGACTCATAGTTTGTGTGCAGATGTCTACGACCAAATAGTTCTCTCAACTGTGTACCAGATGGACAACAAAAATATACATGTCTGAGAATTTCAGGGCAGTCACCTGAGATTACTTTATGTAGAAATAGGACACCATGAACATTCCGTCGCAACTCCAAAGGATGGAGGCCAAGGTAGGTTCCAACAGCAACCAATCTTTGTAATGAAAGCCCATGTGACAACCTATAAGCCTTATGAACTTATTTTGAAGATTCCGAATCTGTTGAATTAGTGTGATCTGATGAGGTGACCATACAACGCTGAAATACTCAAGTATAGGTCTGAAATGGGCACAGTACAAAAGCCTGAGTGTCTGAATATTATTAATAAAGCTGGAAGTGCGTGCCAACAAGCCCAGGCACTTGGAGGCCTTGGCACATATGTTGTGGACATGTTCTTCTGGACTGAGATTGTACGTCAGAAGAACTCCCAGGCCCCTTACAGTTGTGCAGCGACTCAGTAGCAGATTTTCCATTTCATATTCAAAATGTAATGCAGATTTATGGTAGTGAAAAGTAATGCAGAAACATTTAATAACGTTAAGTTTCATATTGTTTTGTTGACACCACTTTTAAGCAATTCTAAAGTTCTAAGCAGTCGTCTCGAGTCACGATTTTCTTGCAAATCTTAATGTCATCTGCAAAGAAAAGGCAACTGGCGAAAGTTCTAACTAAATCATTTATGAAGATATTGAACAGCAATGGTCCCAGGTGTGAACCCTGAGGTACTCCAGAAGTTGCTGCAAAAGCAGATGAGAATGAGCCAAAAGCCTTTACAATCAACCTTCTGTTGCTGAGGTAGCTAAAAAACCACACCAATAATTTACCAACTATGCCATATTCCTTCAACTTAGTAAGAAGGTGGGGATGGCTAACTTTATCAAATGCATTTGAAAAGTCAAGATATATGACATCCAGTTGTTTTCGCTCACTAAATGCTCTAATTATTTCATTTTGAAGAATCACAAGTTTATTTGATGTTGATTTTCCAGTAGAGAAACCATATTGCTTTGGAGTAATTATGTTACGAAACATGGGATAGATTTTGTTTAGCACCTACTTCTCGAAGATTTTTGCTAATACCGATTGTATAGCAATAGGTCTGTAGTCCTTAACATCTTCCTTTGATCCACATTTATGGACTGGCACAACATGACCATGCTTAAATACTTCTGGAAAAATTCCTGTCTTTAGAGACCTGTTAAACAAGTTATTTAAAGGATGGCAAACCAAGACTACAGTACAGGGTGTCCACAAATGAATATCGGGGTTTTAATGCTTTATAAGATTTATTACATTATCCTTACAGTTATAAATGATATGTCAAATGAAAGAGCAACTCAAACAGTTTTATATACAAGCTTACAAGTGTTCTATGTGAGCACCATTTGTCACACGGCACACATCAAGTCTGTAGCTGAGTTCTTCCCAAACGTTGAGCAGTGTGTCTTCAGTAACTGTTGCAACAGCTGCTTCAATCCTCTGTCGTAATTCAAGGAGGTCGGCTGGTAACGGAGGCACATACACACAATCCTTGATGAAACCCCAAAGGTAGAAATCCCATGGCGTTAGGTCAGGTGAACGTGGAGGCCACGCATAGCAAGCTCTGTCATTGGGCCCCTTGCGGCCAATCCAGCGGTTGGGTACAGTTACGTTCAACCAACCGTGTACTTCGTTATGCCAGTGAGGTGGCGCACCATCTTGCTGGAAAATGAAGTTCTCTGGTTCATATTGTTCCAACTGAGGGAAGAGCCATTGCTCTAGTGTATCAAGGTAAGAAGTACCAGTTACAGTCGGTTCATCAAAAAAGAAAGGTCCGTAAACTTTCCGCCGGGATACGGCACAAAAAAACATTGATTTTAGGGGAGTCTCGTTGCACTTGTTTGATCTCTTGAGGATTTTCTGAGCCTCTGATCTGCACATTATGAGTGTTAACATGTCCACTGAGGTGAAAGGTCGATTCATCACTGAAGACAACATGATGTAGAAAATCTTCATCGTCATGTAACAACATTTCGTTAGCGAATTTGGCACGTAAACCATGGTCTGCAGGCTTTAGAGCCTGTAACAACTGTAAACGGTAAGGACGTAGTTGCAAGCGTTTCCTTAAAACTTTCCAAACAGTCGACTTAGAAATTTCTAATTAGCGACTAGCCTTCCGAACAGATTTCTTTGGGCTACGAGTGAACGACTCTCTCACTCGCTCAACAGTCTCTTCGCTAACTCTTGGTCGTCCAGCGCTCTTCCCTTTACAAAGGCAGCCTGTATCTTCAAACTGATGATACCATCTACGGATGTTATTGTCACTTGGAGGATCACGCCCAAACTTAATGCGGAACGCACGCTGCTCAGTAACTACAGATTCAGTCTTTGCAAACTGTAAAACACAAAACGCTTTCTCTTCACTAGTCGCCATCTTTGCTACTACCGCATTCTAGTGGATCGCAGCGGAAACATTTCACGCACATGCGCACTAGTGCCAACGAACAAAACTGTTTGAGTTGCTCTTTCATTTGACATATCATTTATAACTGTAAGGATAATGTAATAAATCTTATAAAGCATTAAAACCCCGATATTCATTTGTTGACACCCTGTATTTCAAAACGTTA
Source organism: Vandiemenella viatica (assembly GCA_031002005.1). Taxonomy (NCBI): domain Eukaryota; kingdom Metazoa; phylum Arthropoda; class Insecta; order Orthoptera; family Morabidae; genus Vandiemenella; species Vandiemenella viatica. The sequence continues at coordinate 4,828,794 of JARYHS010009186.1, read as the reverse complement.
GGTGGTATTTGGTCAGGGCCACAACTCTTCAAACAGTCTAGCTCACCCAATGCTTTATAAACATCTTCATCAGTGACTGAAAGTGTACTCAGACTGTTATTTGTACTGAAATGGATATTGGAAGTAGGCGAAGATGGAGGTGTAAATACTGAAGAGAAGTATTGTGCACACAGATCACACATTTGCTATTGGTGAAAAGTGAAGTGATTATTAAATGTTAACGTGTTTGGTGCTCCTTCAGCCTTGCTAATGTTACGGATGAAATTCCAGAATTTAGGATTGTCAGGTATAGCACATTGCACATGTTCCACATTGTCATTGAAGCATTTTTTAGATAATTTTGAGAACAGGACATAGTACTTATAATCAAAAGTCTGCTTATAAGCTTTGTGAAGTCTTTTCTATGACCAATTGTATAAGCTCTATAGAAAACCAACATGGGAATTTTGTCATCCCGGTTTTTTTCGGTAGTGTATACTTGAGCACAATTGACTTCATTATGTCAGTAAATTTTTTGAACAGAGTGTCAGTATTGGTCGATAAGTTTCCAATGCGTATAGTGTAAATTGTTTATTTAATAAAATAAGTTTAGGTAAGTTGTTTGTTTGGATAAAACTTAAAGTAAAGTAATTAGCACATGAATCTTACAGAAAACCTCTAAATGTACACTTGATTTGCTGTAATGAATTTTATATTCGAAAGAATAATTTAGTTTAAAAAAAAAAAAAAAAAAAAAACACCTGTTTGCACATACACAAAAAGACATTACCATACACCTTACTATGGCGTATCTACTGACAATAACTAATGTCAGTTATTTTTTAAAGTAGCCTACTCAAAACCCTGCATGCAAGCCTGAAATGATAATGGGACATGTATTTAACAAATATTACAATTTCATCAAAGTATTTCGTTTTAAATAGGAGGTTTCACCACTGTCTTCCTTTACTCTTTTCATTTATTTTTGTAAATTCTTCATCCTTTTGTGATAGATTTGTTAAAATAAATGTGGAAATACCTGCAGGCAGAGTGCTACTGACTCCCGCTTTATTTCATTTTAAAAATATGAATATTAAAAACTTTTAAATCAATAATAAAGGTATAGGGCAAACAGGCGATTAGATTCATAATTGTTGTTGTGTCGCGGTTACAACAAACATTCAATACAAAGCCATGGATCCTGCAATAATAATACAATAACTAACTCCAGACAAAAGGAATAAAGTTATTGTACCTTGTTGTTCCTTTATAGAATTCTGGAACTGCAGAAAAGGCTGCTAGATTTTTTTTTTAATTATCGCAGAATGCAATCAGTAACAGATATGATAAAAAAAAGCTGGAATGGGACCGGATGAAGAGGGTCATGGGAGTGTACAAGGCGTATATTGATGAGGCATGGAAAGATATTGGTGTAAGAATTAAAAGTAATGCTTGGAAGGGAAAGGATGAACATGACCACAAGTTGGCATTCGATTCCAGGCACAAGGGTGTAGGAAGATTCTCTTTTTTTATGTAAGGCAGTCAGGGATTGGAATAATTTACCGAGAGAAATTATGAATAATTTACCAAAAACCTTGAAAGAAACTAAAGTTAAAATTTGTGAAGGGCAAATGTAGGTGGATGCAGGAAAAAGGGGGGGGGGGGAGGTGAGTGTGTAGGGAAATTGCCGCCGGAGCGCGAGATCCATTGCAATTTAATTAAATATTATTAGAACATAACATGCAGAGATTCATATCACAAACTATTAGACAACTCTTTTGTATTGTAAATTAAACTGTGAAATAAAATAGAAGGTATCAAATCTTAAAATATACACATTTTTTTTTTTTTTTGTAATTTTTTTTTTTAGTTTAATTTAATTTAACAATGTAAGTGCATCCGTTTCGCACTGTATTTGTCGTTTTCTCACTATTTTTCTTCTGTCAGCAGCTGGAGTGGTGTTCTATGTGGACCCTCGTATATGTCGTAGTGCCCTAGAGAGTGAATAAGGTGGTTGTCGCTCTCCTCAGTTTTTTGGTAAAAAGTCTTGCTATTTTTTTTTTTTTTATACCTATCCCGAAGTCTCAATATCCCCACTGTCTCGTGGAGGATGTCTGTCGGGAATCTCATTGGCAGGTGGAGTGCTCTCTTCAGCGCCTTGTTGTGCATTCTCTGCAGCTTCTCAGAATGTGTTTTTGCGGCATATCCCCATACAGAGGATGCATATTCCATAATCGGGCGCACCAGTGCTTGATATAATTGGAGGCCGCATCTAGGTGGTAGTGTGCTATTGTAATTCAAGACTGGATAAAGTTGCCCCAATCGTTGAAGAGCTCTGCGTCTAACGTCTTCGAAGTGCGGCTTCCATGTTAATTTTGTATCTAGGGTAACTACAAGATACTTTGCCGTGGCCACCAAGGGGAGTCTCTCCCCGAAGAGCCTCAGCATCGGTCGTGGTGGCTTACGCCTCCGCGTCAACATGATGGCCTGGCTCTTCGATGCGTTGATCTTAATTCTCCACTTGGTGGCCCACTCCTCGACGTGTTTCAGCACTGCTCGGAGGCGGCGTCCCACGGGGATCCGGCAGCGGGACGTAGTGAAGATCGCCGTGTCGTCGGCGTATAATGCCAGCTTGGTTTGTTGCCCCATCAGAACATCCGCTGTGTACAGCCTGTAGAGCACTGGACCCAGCACACTGCCTTGAGGTACCCCAGCAAGGATGGGTCTTGTTGTTGATTTCGTGTCGCCTATTTTCACCATGAAAGTTCTTTGCTGGAGATAGCTCTTCAATAACAGGAGATATGGTCATGGAACTCCAAGTGTGGCCATTTTGTAGAGTAGCCTTCCGTGCCACGCGTGGTCAAAGGCCTTTGCCACGTCGAGGAAGACCAGGCCGCAGTAGTCTCGTGCGTTGAATGCTGCGTTTGCTTCCTTGATGACTCTCGGCAGTAGGTGCGTGGTTGAATGGCCAGGTCGGAAACTGTGCTGCTCTTCTGGTATCATATCTCCGTTGCGGATGTGCACCTGCAGTTGTTTGAGTAACAGCCTCTCAAACAGTTTGCTGAGATTAGGTAGTAGGCTGGTTGGTCTATAGTTCTGCGGGTCAGCTGCTTTTTTGCCAAGTTTAGGAATCGGGATGATCACCGCTCATTTCCACGCTGCCAGGTACACTTTGGTCCTCGCGATCTTGTTGAATAATTCTACCAGCCTGTAATGTCCCTTGGTGACGGGAAATTTATGAGTGTGAATTCCACGTTTCTTTGGCATCGGCGAGAGCCAGGTGACTCATACCTGCGCTGAAAGACCGAACGATTTATGGCAGGCCGTAAAGTTAAAAGCTTTACGCATTCAATGAAATTCAAAGGACAGTATAGGGACTGTGCCGAAATGAGGATTTCCTGGTACAGTAGAAAGTTGAAACTAGAGAAAAGATGCTTCGGAGAAAAAGTCAGGTTGTGGAACACCCCTGTTGGGAACCAGCGAATCAAACAGTGTGTTACGAACTTTTATAAACCATAAGTTTTTTATGTTGCATGAGGAGCGCCAATGGAAATCGTGGACGACCCGCCAAACGCTGCGACTCGCTGAAATTTCCCGTGTCTGCTAAAACTCCGGAGCCTGCAGGTTTTGAACGGGGCGAACAAGCGGGAGAGAAGACATTCTGTTTCTGGCCAGCAAACAATCCGCACCGCCGCACCACGGGAGATTGCCGGAGAGGTCACTCACTACCTGCGGGGAGCTACGTGGTCAAGTGACCTTGCACCCAGCTGATCAACAGGGTCCGTGAAACTCTGTTTTATCCGCATGTCATCTGCCACGGTAAAGAACGCCGGCGATGTATAGACACTCTTACGTCATTCAACCCTAGGCAACACTCTGAGATGAGAATCATGCTCTAAATTGTTCAAAAGAAACTTTAAATATTCAGTTCTGTTCAATAAACCAATCAATTTTATTTTCAAAGAAAATAATAGGTGTTGTAAAACCTGCTTTCAATAACTTCCTTTCCAATGTATCAGTATATCATTTGAATAGATGAAGATTTGTGTTTTTTAATGGTATTTTAAAATTACAATTGCTTTGATTAAAAGTATTTTAGAATTGGAATGTCACTTCTCTCGGATAGAGAACACTTCCATTCTTGGCGCCTACCCGGGATTAATTTTGCAAATTAACTTATTAATTAATGCATCTCATTTTTTTATTCTAATTTTAATAACGTCAGAAAACTAGACGCTACAAGCCTCACGATGACACCTGCTGGTAGATTCTTCAGTACCCTGTTGGTAATGCCGTCGTGTCCCGGTGCCTTGTCCGGGGGAAACTTCGAGATCTCTTCCCATAGGTCTTTGATGGTGAATGGGTCGATTTCACCCTCTTCTTCTTCGCAGTTGTCTCGAAGGTACTGACGGAGGTGTTGCCTGACTCTCTGGCAGTGTCGTCTGTCTATTGGCTCCGCGACGGGTCTAAAGTTCCCCTCAAATGCATCCGCCAGCGTGTTGGCTTTGTCTGGTGGCTTACAGACAATACCATTCGCTCTGTTCAGGGGTGGTATTCGGCTGCGATGTCCAGTGAGTTGCTTTTTCTAGTTTCCATGCCGTACTGTCTTCTACTTGCAACGTTGACATCTTGTCTGCCCACTGATGGTTTCGGTGCTCGGTTATCCTGACTCTGATCTCGCGGATCAGGCGATTTAGGTGTCGTCTGTCCTCGGGTCTCTGGTTTCTTGCCAGAGACGGGCTGCCGTGTTCTTAATTGTAATCATCTCCAGGATGTCAGCTGGAAGGTTCTTCTGCTGCGCACCACTCCGTGATGGTGTTGTTGCAGAGTCGGCTGCTGTTTTGATGTGGTCCGTGATTTTCTCAAGCTTGACATCAACATCTTCGTCAGCCTCTTCCCTGTGTAGCTGTTCTGCCAGGTTTATTTTGAATTGATGCCAATCTGCCATTTGATAATTTTTTCCTTTTTCAGTGTTTTGTTCCGCTTCTACATATGGCTTGTGGTCTGATGATAAGTGGTTTACCACTCTGGCTTCCAAGACACCTGGAATATTCCTTGTGATAGCAACGTCCAACGAGTCTCCGTGGTGGCGATGGTTTTTTGGGGTGTGTGTTGGCACGTCTGGTGCACACACAATACAGTCGTATCGGTTTGCCGCTCGTAGCAGCCTGCGCCTGCTAATATTGGTGGCTCTGTTGTTCCACATCTGATGCTTCGAGTTCAGATCTCCCGCGATAAGTAATTTCCCAGGGATTGAGAGGAGAGCCTCCATATCTGCTTTGTCTATGTGATTTCGTGGTGGATGATAAACTGAGATCACATTGACGGGCCCATCGGATGTCTCCACGACAACTCCCGTGGCTTCGATGGAGGTCATCGCCAGCATCTGGAACTGGTAGTGTGGCAGCGTGGAGCGTATCAAGACGGCCTTTCCACCTCCAGCTGTCAGGTGGTCGCACCAGTATACCCTGAAGTTCCTCGCCGACAGCCTGATATGCGGCTTAAGGTGTGTCTTGCAAATGAGGCATATGTCTAAGCCGTCGTCTAGAAAGAACTGTCTTAGTTCTCCCTGCTGTTTGAAGACTCCATTAGCGTTCCATGAACAGAGCGTGAGACTATTGGCATGTCTACGCCTGTTCATGGTTGGGTGTCTTGCTTTCGGTTGAATTTGTGATTGCTTCCACGATCTTCAGTGGGAGGCTTTCCAGATGGGCCATCAGGGTGGTCATCTGTGTCAGCATCTACTGAAGCAGCTGGGTGACGCTGGGATGGTCTTCCTGACGTATCCTGTTGGCGTTGATTGAGGCCAGATTTTGTGGATTGGCCAGAGGTTGGGGCCATGGTTGACTGGTGGTAGCGCTATCAGCTGTTGTCTGGTTGCCGGGCAGAACTGGCCACTCTGAAGTTTCAGCCGCATGTGAAGGAGGCTTTGGGTTGTCTGTAGATTGGTTTTCCTGGCGGTGGGTAGTTACGCGTCCTCGCAGTCGGGCCAGTGCTTGTTTGGCAGTGGGACATCCCCTCCAGGAAGACACATGGTTTCCCCCACAGTTTGCACATATAGGTTTGCCTTGCCCCCTCTGTATTTCACATGCCTTGCTGTCATGAAGTGCTCCGCATTTTACGCAGCGCTCTGGCATTTGACAGTGCTTCTGTATGTGTCCAAATGCCTGGCAGCGATGACACTGAGGTGGTCCTCTGCTTGATCGCATTTTCTGAACAGTCACTGTCAATCCAGGTAGTCTACGAAGATGATATATTGTGCGATTTTCCAGGATGTCCACTACGGTAATTGCATACAGGGGCATTGGAGAGTTGGTACCCAGCATCTTCATCTGCGTGACTGATAGTGCATCATAACCGCCATTTTCCAATTTGATCTTGATGTCGTCTGCGGCGAACGTCGAGGGTGCACCTCTCAGAACTACTTTTAGATGCCTTGTAGGGGTGGAGGAGTAGGTGAAGAAGACAATGCTACTCTCTCTGAGGGCCTCTATCGCGGAGTTGAAGTCATCCAAATAGTATAACTTCACCTTATAGCGGTTTCCCGTTCGAGGCTCCATAGCAATGTGCCCCAGCATTTTGAGTTAATATTGTCGTGCAGCACCTTGTAGCTCCCATTGTATAATATAATTACAGGCGGGATGATTTTCAGATGTGGTACTGGATTCGTATCTGTCGTCTCTTGTTGTTCCTCAACGTTGGTAGCTAAATTCGAGAACCTGTTGCTCGTCTCTGTATTGCTGTTTTTGCTCGTCATTTGTTGTACCACCCGAGCAGTTTTCTTTGGGTGTCTGAATTCGCCCTCATCTTCATCACTGTTTCTGCCGAGCGACAGTGCCGCTGGAAGTAACGTGGCAGCTTCCGGTTGTGTGTCAGTTTGGGGGATAACATCAGCTGGGTGAACGTCCTTTGAAGTGAAGTCTGCAGTCTTCTGTCACCCCACACACTAGCTGGGTTGGCGTGACCTCCCCTTCAGCAGCCATGTGAACCGGTCTTAGCACATCCTCCCCTTCCAGCGCAGAGTGGACTCGTCTTTGGAATGCGGTCTCTGTTTCACAAGCAGAGTACTGTGTGGGTGTTGATATATCCTTATTCATGTCAGGCGTGGTAGTACATATATTCACAATGTCGGATGGCGTGGATGAAGTACTCACAATGTCGGCCAGCGCGGATGTATTTTCAATCACAGTTCTGTTATTCTTCATATCTTGCGTGAGCTTCGGTGGGCTGATGGCGGCGTCGGCTGGTCTTTTCGCGGTGTTTGCACATGTACTATTTACAACTGGAGTATTCACGTCGTGAAAAAGTTCAGCGCTTTTGCCAGCGGAAACCGAAGGGGAAGTTAAAACACACTTTTCACCCTCTCTGCCACACTCCTCGCTGCGAACGATACAGTTAATTACCATATCTGTCACTTTTTGTTTTCTTTCTCTGCTCAAAAGATAGTTCTTGAGCTCGTCAGCTCTCACGGGCTTTATAATCTTAATATAATTGCGATCAACCGACAGCAAACGCGGACCATTATCAACGTTACGTGGAGTTAACTCCGAGAACTGATTGCTGTGGTCAGATATCCTTCCCGCACGATGGCTAGCCTGCGATTTCTTCCCTGGTGCAAGTCTCAAGTGGATCAGCTATCTTTATTCTGATACTGCGACGGTATTTGTGCACCTGCACTATGATGCCACCTACAGGTCATTCTGCACACTGCTTGTAGCACGCTTACCCACTTACAGGATAACGGCGCGAAATTTCGATTTTTTATTAGAAATTTAAGGTTTTCATTTGACTCACCCTCGTATCTCTGTATCGACCACTTGAGGTAAAATAAATGAATTACCTAAACAATATTTTCAATCCTTTTTTAAAAAATAATGTTAATTGATTGTATATTAGTAACTAGCCTCAAATCCCATCAAAAATGACAAGTTTAACGGAGTGCCCTGGAAATTAATTTCTTTGCAGTTGCTTAACTAAATAGAATTGTTACAAAATAAATCTCATTGTAATTTCTTGTCCCTTATGCTGTAGCACAAAGTTTCGATTGTCGACTTTGTCCAGGTTGCATTTGACTCTAACCACAATTTCCACTAATATTGCCACAAGAAAATCAAAGCTTCAATCACAAGAAAATTAATATATTCCCTGTATCGCATGTACATGTCATCATGCATCGCTATATGAACTTGATCCCAAATCTTAATAGGTTCTTACATCTTTCTTTCTAATGTCTAACAACTTACATGTGGCTGAAATAAAAATTACATTATGACATGTAACATTAGTTTTAATTATGGTTTAGGGTGCATAGATAGTGATTTGGAACTTCTTTGATTCAAACCAAGTAATGATTTCAGTAAAAAAAAGCAACTAATAATTAATATGCCAATTTAAATGAAATACATACTTTTCTTTTAGTGTTCTGGCAATTTAATTCTTATCAATTGCTTAACTAAATAGAATTGTTATAAAATAAAGCTCAACATAATTCCTCATGTCTTGTGCTGTAGCAAAAGATTTCCCTTGCCATCTTTGTCCATTTAAACCTAACCATATACTACACTAAACTTGCTGCCAGAGAAACAATACTTCAATCACATGCATATTAATACATGTATTGTATTGAATTTTAGTGGCAAATAATGCATCGCGATATAAATTTGGTCAAAAATCTTCACAGGTTTTTACAACTTTCTTTTTGTGAAAACGCGCGAAGATTTAATTTCATCTGTCTTTTTTGTTGTCCGTGATACAGATCGGTATTACAATGCTTGAATGGCTAATGTAGATACATGTGGCCTAATGTGTCATCAGTGAAAGTAAAGGAAATTAAAAATAAATCTCAAGAACCTAAGTCATGCCACGTAATATTAGTTTTAATAGTAATCATGATCAGTGTGGAACTAGTAGTGATTTAACTTACAGGACACTAAGGAAAACAATTTAAATTATTTAAAAAAAATTAAATTACCGATGCCCTGTGATGTAACATTAAGTTCCAGTTGTAATAACAATATAATAAAAACTGCCACTAATCGAAAATTAAAGCCTTTTTATTATATATCTAATGCCAACAGTAATAGGGTATATGCATGTGTTTAATCTATTATTTACATAACCGTAAAAAATATAACATTGATGAAAATATTAAGATTTAACATCAAAATAAATATTTTAAAACTGAAATCAATTCCATCGATTTAACGATGCCATTTTGGAGCACTGCAAAGTGACACTGAAGTACACGACTACATTGATGTACTGTACAGCGTGGAGTGTTTCATCTCAAAAGTTTTATGTTTTCTAACTAATGTCAATATGGAAGGAGGTCGAAAACCATGTTATAAGTACTATGTGCAAAAATATGATAAGAAGTGCACCTGGTAAACGGTATTTTCTTGTCCCACGAGATGCAAATGTAAGAAAAAAAAGTGGTGTTTGGCTATCAGAAGAGATAAAATATCTTCAACTAGTTGTTTATATTGTTGGGAAGTTTATTTTAATGTAAGTTAGAATTTCTGTATTTATGTATTTTAAGAAATGTAACATAAAAATTCGTTACCTATTCAAACTCTAATCATATCTTAGTAAACAAAAGTTTCATTGATATATTTTTCAAATCATTTCTTATTGAAACTTTATCCAATGCAAGAATGAACTTTTACAGCTCAGTAAGATATTTAATTAAACACATTGCTGCCACTTTATTATATTACTAACTTCAAAGCCAGTTAAAAATGGGGGTCTCAAAGGAGTATTCCATCCAGGGCAAGGTTTCCAAATTTTCTTTCACTAAAAACCTTGTTAAGAGTTTCACTAAAATTAAAAAAAAAAAGCTAAATTGGTCCATAGAAAAAAGCACTTTCAGTTTTTCAGAAATTTCCGGACAACTTTTCCAATTTTTATTTCTCTAAAAACCTTATTCTGACTACTACAAACATTTAAAAAATATCAAAATCTGTCCAAAAAGGTTTTTCAAATTTTCCATTCTCTCAACAAATTATTCAGACTATCACAAATATTTAAAAAAAAAAAACTAACTAGGCAAATTGATTGTTAGAAAAAGGAAATTTCAGTTTCTTGATAATTTTCCAATTTTCTGGGTAACTTTTCCATTTTATCATTCTCTGAATACCTTATTTGACCATTGCAATCAATTAAAAAATTAGCCAAATCTGTCCACAGTAAAAGCACTTTTAGTTAGAGCCACGTCTTCAGTGTTCCAGCTCTTCCCAGCCTAACTTATCAGCACTTATCGCACTTACACTTCCTTCCCACTATATTTACCTGTCATGAGTCAGGTGGCTCTTCTTTGGACTTTCCCCATTGCCTTCATTAACCTTTTTTGATGAAGACCGCATACAGAACAACAATATTCTAACTAGGAGAGGTCCTCAGAGTGGAAATTATGACGGTAGAACGAACAAGTCTGATAATTAGTACAGCACCTCTGGTTCCTCACCCTACAGCAGTTCTGCCTGGTGGGCCGCTGTTTATGAGAAATTAGGGGTTAAAAAGTGTAAAAATTGTGTCTAAATTATTTACACTTGTATGGACGACCATCTGTTTAGCTGTGCGTGTTAAGGTGGCGTGTTCTTATGTGGGGGTCAAAAGTTCGATCCCACAAAGTGCGAAGTTTTTTTGTGTATTTTTTTTCAGTTGTTATTCTTGTAGCATTACAAATTTGTTTTTAAATAAATTTTCCAAATTATTTAGTTTCCTTTGAGAAATATGCAAATGTGTGGATACTATAAATCATAAAAACATTTGAAACAAAAATTAAGTACAGACCAGGAACATTTTGTAAAGGAAATTCTTCCACAGCCACATACAGTATTTATTATTGATGTAAGAAAGCAGATTTCCATTAACATAAAAGTATCTTTGTTTTTCTTAATCCTCACATAAAGTATTACTTTTAAAGCCAAAATTGCTTCTCGCGTATTTCTGTTTTTCCTAAACCCAAACTCTTCTACTCTCTTTTCTATTCTTATACGTATCATCCTCGTCACTAGTTTTGAGTCATTCTCACATTTGTTAGCTTGTTCTTTCTTTGGAAATGTGAAGAGAATATTTTGATTAAAATCAGTTGGGATCTTTCATGTTTCGTAACGGTTTTATATTGGTTTGAACAATCCTTGGATTCCTTTGTCTCATATGGAATTTAGACATTCTTTATAAATCTCATCAATTACAACCACCTTATTTGATTTCAAATCTTTCAAAGCACAGTCAAAAAGGATCTATCTCAACCTCACCTTCTCTTTCCAGTGCACTATTATTTAAACCTTCTTTATCAAACAGTTTCTCTATGTGTAGGCTGACTGTTCTTAGGTTAAAACAGATTTCCCTTTAGCAGCTCCAATGTTTCTACATCCATTTCTCATTTCACCAAAATTTCATTTAAAACTTCTATAGCTCACATCTACTTTACCCATGACCATTTTCTTTTCTATTTTTCCCCCACTTTTCTTGCACTGACTTCTTGTTTACCATATATTCTTGCATTTCCTGTTCATTTTATTTCTAAAATGTCTGTACTGCTCTCTTCCTATTTCCTTTCCTATTTTATCCTCAACATCTTTGTGCCTTCTCCTTCGACTCATCAACTCCAAAATTTCTGATGTGGTTCAAGGTTTTTGGACCATGCCTAATGTTGCTTTATCAGCATTGATTATTTCTCTCTTCAGTACATTCCACTCAATCTCACTTGTAATCCTTTCAGAATTATACCCTAGACCCACGTTTACCATACCTGCAAATTTTATCTCATGACAGATTGCTTCTATTTATTCACTTCCAGTCTGTTCTGCTTGTGTTGCTTCTTTATTCTCTGCACTTCATAACTATCCGATTGTGGTCATAGTCTGTGTCTGTTCTTGGATATGCTTTACAGCCTAGAACTTGAATCCTGAATCTCAGTTTGACAATGATAGGATTTAGTTGGTATCCTGTATCCTCTGGAGGTTTCCAGGTGTATATCCTTCATGCAAGATTTTTAAAAAATAAGTTTAAATTTTTCACAAAATTATAAAACCTACTTTTTTGCTCATTTATTTCTCTTCGATCAAAACTTCCAACAGTATTTTTCTCTTTTTCATCTCCCATTACCGCATTCAAATCACTCATGATTATTAGATTTGCTCACTAATCATAATTATTTCATATTTATTACTAAGAACATACCTACAAACCATTATATGTTTACCTCAGTGCTACTAATGTATAATACTTTTTTTTTTAAGCTGTTTGTACCCAAAAGTGGAATACGCCTCAAGGGGTTCATAGATCGAAGAGGGTGGATTTCAGCAGAGGAAAGCAAAACAAGCTAAAATTGATGCAGTTCAGAGCATATCTGGATCCATTGTCAAATATGTTTCAAAAACAGCCAAAGCTCATCAAAAGAATGATTTGCACCATGATGAAAGTACTAATTTAAATGGAATAAGCTTTTCTTTACAAAGCAAACAAAGTGTTGAAGATACAGAAATGACTGTAATTCATAAAGAAGATGAATCGGAACATATTGAGCATGACAGTGATAATGCTAACATTGCCAAAAATTAGAATCTAGCCAATCTACAAACCTAAGAGATGTGTGACATTGGAGTATATCCGTTCTTGATTCTCTTCGCAATGAGATCGTTAAAAAAGGAAGCTATAGTTTCCAAACCAAAGAAGAGCCATTTAGCACTGTATCTAGACAAACAAACAAAAGGTGGTTGTCGACATCTTTCAACAGAGTGGTTCTATAAGGAGATGCCTAATGGTGAAAAAATTCTCCAGTCATGGATGATTTCCTCTCCCATCGCTTACAATCTGTATTGCATTTGTTGTCGTTTGTTTGCTGTCAATAGCATTAATACTAGATCTTAATTTGTGACCAGATTTCAGAAGTGATGGAAACTAAATCCTAAACTGACAGTCCGTTAATCTTCAAATGATTATCTGGAAAATCTTGAAAAGTGGAAAACTTTAGAAGAAAGCCTAAAATTCCACAAGACAATAGATGATGCATCCTTGAAATTAATGGATAGAAAAAAAACAGAAGTGGAAAGGTCTTTTATATAAATAATTGGATATAACTCTGTTTATGACTCAACAAAAACTAGCAATTCGTGGACACGATGAAGGACATGGCTCTACAAATAAAGGAAACTTCTTAGAACTGGTCCATCTACATTCAAAATATGATGTAATGCTGAAAGAGTACATCTATGACTTGGACCACAATAAGCCATCAAAAGTATCTTATCTGTCACCAGACACACAAAAATAATTATCAGATTACGTAAAATCTAAGCTTGTTAATGAAACTAAATCAGCAAAATATTTTGGTATTATGTTTGATAGCACACCCGACATTTCACACATTGACCAAATGTCTGAAGTGGTTCATTTTGTGAAAATTGATAATAGAAAAGTGGAAGTCAAAGAAGTATTCCTGGGATTTTTTCCTCTGAAGGGAGAGAAAGCCGTTGAACTAGCTTGATAGTCATGATATATGGTGTCACTCTAAAGGTTATGACAATGCAGCTACTATGAGTGGCGCACATGGAGGTGTGCAAGCCATCACTAAAGCAAAAAACAATAAAGAAGTTTTCATCGGATGTACTGATCGTTCAATTTATTTATGTGGTGAACATTCGTTTGCACAGAATGCATCTTGAGCAACATTTTTTAGAACCTTAGAAACTATTTTTTCATTTTTCTCCAGTTCCATTTGTCACTGGGATGTGCTTACTAAATACAGTAAAAGTAGTAGCAAAAATGGTTTTGTGTTAATGGCTGCAATTGAAGGCTTATGTGATCCAAAAGCAAATGAGGAAACCAGGGGTGTTGCTCATAACCTTATCCATGCAGTACGTAATTCTACTTTCCTGTGTTATCTGTTCTTTTCGAATGATGTACTAAGTGAAGTAAACTGCACAAAAATGCCATTGCAAAGTGAGCCTTGACAATCAGCTATAAAAATAGAAGCACATCGTCTTTATATCGAAGAAAAACAGTATCACACTGTGCAACAAGCAATCGATGCTGCTACAAAAAACAGAACCAGGAGTTCGTAAAAAAAAAAGGAATGGCTAGCCACTAATTCAGGACTCACATTAATAACCAAGACTAAAAAAGATATGTTGGAATGTCTTGACGAATGCAACACAGATCAAAGGCTATTGAAGATTTAGTTTCATTGTCTGAGGTAGTACAGAAAAATAAATTGTTTTTGGTGAACATGGAGGAATTAAAAATAGCTGGTTTTTATGATGAGGCATCATCAGCAAATCTTCTCCTGGAAATACCAAGGTTGAGAAGGCTTTTAAAAGCAGCCCATGTTACAGTTTCAGTTGCAGATAATTGGGTAGCTCTGGATTTTTAAAAATTCATTGTGGAATTGGATTTTATAGAATCCCTTCCGAATCTTAAGATCGCCCTACAGTTATTTATGACAATTTGCTTATCAGTTGCTACCTGTGAGAGGAGTTTTAGTAATTTAAGATTAATAAAAAACTACTTACAGTCAACAATGAGCAACAAGAGGCTAAATAATCTTGCCACGTTGACTATCGAGCATAAAGCAACCTAAAATATTAATTTTGAAGATGTCATTTCAGAGTTTGCAGCTTGTAAAGCTAGAAAGAAGAGACTGTTAAAGTAGTTGGTTCTTGCTTATTTATAAATGTCTTAAATGTTTTTAATATTGCAATTTGATTAATAGAAGACTCTTTTGCAAATAACAATAAATGTTTAAAATCATACTTTACACATACATAATTTTTTCCTTTTTCTTAAGACTGAATTTAACAATTTTCATGGGGTGACACCATTGATAACCATCCCAGACCATGCGAGCTATGCCACTGCAAAAAAATATATAATATTTCAGTTTTACACCTTAAGTCATGTGCTAGGGACCAAATCATACGGTTTGGGAGGTGTGCACGTGCTGAAGTAATGTGGTAAACTTCGGCAAATGCTTACCTCACGAGTCATATAACCCAGTCCCTAGCACAAAACTTGGGTGAAAAACCAAAGTGCTGTATATGTTGTTGTTCATCTCATATGTCATTCGCTCATCACAGCCTTCAACATTGGAGAGTGATGAGTCATTTTTCCTTATCCTTTGTTATTTACATCAGACAGAAAGATACATGAAACAAAATCTTCATGGTTTATTTGCCAGATAATATTTTTATTAAACATAATTTCTTTAGTACACAATGTTTCGGCAGCAACCTCCGCTGCCTTAGTCAGGTAAGCAGTCATAACGAAGCTAAGACTGTGACTGCCTCGCGAGCGAGTCCTGGCTTCTATAAGTAGCCCGCTGCCGGAGAGACTTCCCGCCGCTCTCCCATCGGTCGGCGCTTCCATCGGCCTCAGACCGGTTCGGGTGCATCGCGTGAAAGGGTCTAGCAACGTTGTTTAACAGGTGGCACTAAGTGGCTCCACGGCGGCATTCAACCGAGTGCTGACCACGCTCAATGTCGCTTGACCGGCAGCATTATCCCGGGCTAAAAGGGGACTCTCTTGCACATTTCAGCTTCGTTATGACAGCGTACCTGACAAAGGTAGTGGAGGTTGTTGCTGAAATGTTGTTTACTAAAGAAATTATGTTTAATAAAGATATTATCCGGCAGATAACCCGTGAAGATTTTGTTTCATTTATATGCCGGGAAAAAGTGAATTCTCGTATTAGAAAGATACATTTCATTGTCGACACGGCTTAGTTGAAGGGGAAAGAAAAATCTATTGAAGTAATTGTGTGGTTACTGTACTTCTGTAAACCATTACTTCCACAGAAAACCATAGGAACATGTAAAATGTTTTTCTTCTATAAATTATTGAAAGTAGTTGTATAGTTAGTTATAGGTAAATCTAGAGGCCCCAGGGATTTTCCCTCCTTCACTTTATGACTTTATATTTCAATCTGACTTAAACAATATAGATTGAATTAATGGAAGTGTATTATAAATGGTAACAGGAGTCAGAAAACAAGATAGTGCGAACTTAAACGTTGATGAATAGAGTGAAAATTCAACTGTTTGTATATTCCAGAAGGATGCTGTGCAAAAGGGAGAGAAATTATTTTATCTTACAAGACCTAAAAAAATGTACACAACGTGATTTAGTATTTTACAACGTTTACTCATCTTATTATTTTTGAAGAATTAAAGACAGTGTAAGTTACATAGTAATTAGCAGAAGTTATGGTTTGTGTTGTATACATATTTGTAATGTAGTCAGGTCACAGAGTATGTATTAATAACTTTGATAATTTAGTTTAAAGGTAAAAAATGCTATGAAGACAGTGCAAAACATCTTTAAAAAAAAAAAAAAAAGATGAAGAGAAGAGATGAGAAAGAAATCGTTTTGATGAAAGTTCAGATGTGGGCGTGGCAGAGACTGCTACCAACCGCAAGATCTCCTATCAATTTAAGTTCTTGAAATGATCATTCACAAATTGGACTTATTGGTTATCAGAACACGAATAACTATGGCATATATAAGTTGCTGATATTAAAAGAGTAGACAGCTTGACTCATTGATAGTTCAGTCCTATGATCATATATGTCCCATGCCAAGATTGTAACAATTGCCACAAGAAAATAAATAAATAAAAATAATAATAAAAAAAATGAAAATGCAAATTTCCAGTAATGGTGCCATCTTTGACCCCAAACCCAAATTACACCCCAGGTCTACAGAAATCAGAATCCACAACAAACTGAACCACAATTCGTTGCAAGCCCGAGATATAAAAATCTTCAAACACAAGTAAAAGAATTGAAGGGTAGTATTAATAATAGGGAACATAAAATCAAGGCAGATGTGCCTGGGTGTATCAACAGTGAGGTAAGAGAACTGGACAAATAAAATTTTCTGTGGTAGCCGAGTGGCAGGAAGCCACATCTCGCAGTTTACTGGAAGAAATGAAATAAAATAATAAATTTAAAGAAGAAAAATGAAGAGAGATGAGAGAAATTATGCAGGAAACGATTAAATTAAGTAATGAAACTAAGGAACATAAAAGTAGATTAAAGGAGTCTGAGATTAAATAGTAAACATTTGACGATGGAAGAGGGGCCACTATGCCTTTTGTAGAATCAAATTGGGTTAATGGAATATTAAATTGTAACTTTAGGCTACTGAAGGTAAGCTTTGTGTTGGATGGTGAGGTACATACAAATTTGTTCAGAAGAGTATATGATACTTGCCTAACAACTGGATGGAGTGATAATGAAAAAATCAGATATTTCTGGAATATGATGGTTGGTGAAGTGTTCAAGTGAAGAATAGAAACCGGAATGAAGTGTGAAACATTTTGCTTTGAGACCTGTTTTCTGGACAAGTATTGGTGAAAAACGAATTTAGAACTTGTAGACCATTGCAGAAGAGATGGGAATCTGTATAGATTTTGTGAAAACAAACTTGAGGCGCTAAAATACTTTGATGAACCTTTATGTAACAAAGATGTTACAAAAATTGCCAAGGGTGCAAAGAAAAATGATAATACAACAATGGCAGGTTATCAAGGATTTTCTGGAGGCATTAGATAGAGTAGAGAAGTGGCAAGACTTATAAGAGGATGAAAATGAATACGTGGGGAAGAATAATTCACTGCGATGAAGAGGTCGTGACAGTTGAGGTGGAAACATGAAGGTCCAGTGAATAACAGAGGAAACTATATAAGAATCAAGGGAGATATCATATCACTAACAGAGCAGCCTGGCTGGAGTACGACCACCGAGAAGAAGTAGAAGGACACGAAAACGTAAATGAAGGTTCGGAAAACCATTAGACGAGGTTGTTAATACCCAAACCAATTCAGAAGGAAGAATAATAAAACTTGAGAGTAATAAGAATAAGAAAGAAATTTATTTGAAATACAGTAGAGTCCTGCTAATCCAAACTAACTGAGACCGGGCCTTGTTCGGATTACAGATTTGTTCGGTTTAGCCGGAAATATAGTGACCAGTTTCTAGAATGAAGTATACTAAGCATATAAGTACATACACCATGGTAACAAGTGGGGCTCACTCTCACTCCCTCGCTTTATTGTCGAGACGTTTGACCTGTTCGAGGTCAGTGCACTGTCAGTCGGCTCGCAAACTGCTCAGTTAATGTTAGCTATCGATCGCTGGCACACTTGACAGTTGTATTGTATGCATTCGGGTGTAGTGGTGTATTGTCGTCACAAGTAAATGGAAACATACAACGTTAACTATCAAAGAAAAACTGGATGCCGTTAACTGTGCAATTAAATAAAGTATGAACTGTATTTTCATGAACTGTGTTTTAATTCTTTTACCATTTTTCATACTTAGACTAATTTTTTGTCATGTTCAGATTAACAAAACATTCGGATTACCGGGGTTCGGATTAGTGGGACTCTGCTGTACGTTCGGCAGAAAGAAGAATGTGATGGAGGAGTAAAACACAAAAATGAAGGCAAAGTTAACAGACATTCAGGAAGCAAACCAGTGGCTGAAAATAATGATACTACTTTGAAATGGAGGGAGTGTTTCAAGCCGTGTAAAAAGAAAAATGAACGAGAACAAACAGATGAATAGGAGTTACAGTGGAGGAAATAGTCAACGGCTGAAGTGGCCGGAATTATTGAAGAGGCTACAGCTGAGAAGGAAGAAATAGAGCTTAAATTTAAGGAAGAAGATAACAAACTGGATGTAAATCAAGAAATTGAAGGACCAGGTTATCACCCTGAAGATGACTGCAGTAGGGTGATGGATGAAGTCGAGAATGAGAGACCATCAATGACCATGAACAAATGTAAAGAAATTTAGTGTGTTTGAGACAGTATGTCTGATGGAAGCGAGAGATTGTAATGAAAACAATAGCCCATTTCTTGCAAAGATATGTTAAAAGAAAAGGAAGAGAAAGAATTCATGGAAGAAGAAAACAAAATCTTGGAAAATGAGGGAACTAAGAAGTACTGAGAGAAAAAGCATTATGAAGATAGTGGAAATGGAACAGTATTGAGAGACAATGGTTACATAAAAAGTATACAAAGGAAGCATACACAAATGACGGGAAAGGAAATACATTACAGAAATATGATATGTGAAATGAGATAAATCCAGATGACAAGTATATTAAAAATTGGAAAAGCAGGAAAAAGAAAGGGCTTAACCTAAAATATGAAGGCCAAAATGCGGTGAAACGGAAGATTGGAGGAGAAACGGAGGGCGTCATTGGAGAGATTAAGGACTTTCATCATATTATTTGAAGCCAATAGTGGAGAAGAAATATTTAATTTCTTTAAAAATATATGTATTATTCAGAATTAGTTATTGTTTGTGATTAAGATAAAAAGGGACTAAAAGTATAAGAGATATGTTCCTTTTTTTGGATTTGTTGTGCGACTGTGAATTTCATGACAGTCACAAGTAAAACAAGTTGTAGCACCAGATCTTTCAAAGGCTTTAGATAGTGTGTGCCATAAAATGGTAGTAATTAAGGTAAAAAGTATTTGAGTGGATGAGAAAGCGATTTGCTGGGTAGAAGAATTTTTAAAATGTAAAAGAAAAAAAGTTATGGTAGGAAACACAGTATCAAAAGAAGTGGAAGTAAAAATGGGAGTGCAACAGGGAGCCTATTGTGACCATTGCTTTTCATTATTCTAATGAATAATTGTGTTGATTGTTTACTATCAGAAATTATGTTGTTTTCATATGACATAATGCTATATAAAAGGATAAAATGGTACAGGACTGCAAACAGCTGCAGGGGATCTAAACAGCATATTTAGTTGGGTTGGTAAATTTGGGATGAAGGTAAATTCAAAGAAGAATCAGCTTATTAGATACACAGTTAAAAAAAAAAAAAAAAAAAAAAACTAAAGGTTGATTATGATTATAAGGTGGGGAAAAGATTTGCTTGTTGAACACTTGAAATGTAAATATCTTGGCAATATATTTGATAACAAGCTTAACTGGGCAGGACACATTGGACAGGTGGTGGGAAAAAATCTCAAACTGCTGCACCTGGGGGGAGTGATAAGGGGATGTATGAGAGAAGTAAAGGAATTAGGTTACAAAATTTTGGTCAGACCATTGCTCCAATGTGGTAGTGTAGTATGCGACCCACATTTTGAGTATCAAATACAGGAATTGGAAAGGGTGCAAAAAAGGGCTGCTAGATTTCTGGAAATTATCGAAGAATGCAATCAGTAATAGATTTGATAAAAGAGCTGGAATGGGATTAATTGCAAGACAGGAGGAGGGTGAAGAGGGTCACGGGAATGTACAAGGCATATATTGGTGGTGAGGCATGGAAAGATATTGCAATAGGTATGAAAAGTAGTGCATGGAAGGGAAAACATGACCATGACCACAAGCTGGCATTCGATTTCAAGCACAAGGGTGTGGGAAGATTCTCTTTTTTAGGTAAAGGTGTCAAGGATTGGAATAAGTTATCAAGCGAAATGATGAATAATTTACCAAAAATGTTGAAAGAATTTAAAGTTGAAATTTGTAGAGGACAAATTTAGGTAGGTGCAGGAAAGGGGGGAAAATGGGTGTATAGGGAATGTCAACAGAGGGTGCGTTCCATTGCAATTAAATTAAACTAAAATGATTTATTATATTCTGTATTGGTTAAATATTACAAATTTTGGAAATGAATACGAAATTTAGGGGGAATGCATATGTAAGGTACTTAGTCCTTACCGGAAATTATGGTTTTTGTTGTAAATATATTTGAAATGAAGTGAGGTCACAGAGTATGTATTTTTAACTTTTGAAGGAAGAAAGTAAAATAAAATAGATATGTGAGGCTGCATATGGTCATACTGTCACATACAACAGTTCGAAAGAAAGGGAGTAGAGAAAATGCGACGCCTCACAACAGGTTTCACTGAAGAGCTGATTATATATGCCTTGCACAGAAAATTAGGCTTTTTTTTCACTGAATTTATTTTTTCTGAACTTGTTTCTAACACAAAGAATGCAGAACGCGCATCTGATACTCACCGAATCATACCTTTGGGGCACAAAATTGTTTGGTTTACACTGAAGTAGTTGTATTGCAAGATTCACATCATTTCTGTAACGTTCCTGGAATACAAATTAAACATTAAACAAGATAGCCACAGCAACATCAATATTATTAAATCAGACACCTAGCAATCAGATGACTAGCAGGAAACACTTAGCTTGTCTAAATAAAAAATACAACTTATTATTTCTTAGCTTTATGTGAACAGACAAAAAATTATTAGAGTTCAGTACATCACTGCAGGCCAAACTCAAATAATGCTAACACTGTGTATAACAGCCTGATATTATTCATAGTTAAAACTACAGTTACCTAATTTAATAGAATCTTAAAATTAATCACACTGACAACAAATTATGCTATAAAAATGACTGTAAAAATGTTGTCCAATAATGAAAATAAGGAAGAATACAGAAAGTAAAACCAATGAAAATACTGCCAGGCAGTCAATTGGTGAGTCCCGGTAATCATCTGTTTATAAGACAGAAATATGGCACTGACGAAAACCGAGTAATGGGATGCTGACTGACCTCGTTTGACCAAATGTTGACGGTACTGGAAAGCAAGAGAAATTTAAAAATTCAAATATCGTAAGAAGGAGAGATTATTACAAGACACAAGTTAATGTGGTGGTTCTCTGACCAAATGCATTTCTGCCTTGGTGGACTAATATTTACAACCCAACTTCTTTCCAACATCAAAGACACACAACACTTCCTACTCTGTCATTCTAATATATCCACATCTCTTCCCCTTAATTCCATCATATTAATGATTCCCATGACATCCTTGTACACTAACATTTATCACTACCTTGGTCTTAGTGCCAGGGAACATTTTCTACATCAGCACCGTCCTAACGACCACCCCAGCACATTTTTCCTCATCACCGTGGCACATATGATACTTAACAACAACTTTTTCTCCCTTGATAGAAAAATTTATAATCAGATTTGTGGCAATGCTATGGCTATCCCTCTTACACAAATCTCTTTCTAAGACACCTAGAACAGTTGTTTGTGGATATGGACCACCAGAAACCCTTCTTGGCTTGGATTCATAGATAAAATTTTTATGATCTGGATCCTTAGGGAAAATGACCTTCTCAGATTCCTTAATAATTTGAATACCTTTAACACCCCAAAATTCACACTGACCTATTCTCACATACATGCGACTTTCCTAGATGTGAATTTGTCTATCTCTAATGGCCACCTCAGCTCATCTGTTCACACCAACCCTACCAACCTACTACAGTATTTTCATTTCAACAGCTTTCATTCTTATCATAATAAATGCTCCCTCCCCTGCAGCCTTGGCATTTGCAGGAGACATATATGCTCTAACCAGCAGGCCCTGACTCTGTATTCCAATAATATCACCCAACCTCTGATAACCCATAATTACCCTTGTTTAGTTCCAAAACATCTGTCATGTGGCACATTACAAACTGCTCAGCCTATCGACCACACTGAACCCCTAAAAAACAATAACAGTCCAGTCCTGATCACTCAGTATTTTCCACGCCTTGAATCAATGAACAAGATAATGATTTCCTTCGAGTCTGTCTGGAAGTAAGATCCCTCCACCTCAAAATCCTTCTTGAAACTCCCCCCCCCCCCAAACCCCGAGAATGTGCTTCAGTAGACCCGCTAACCTCAGCCAACCTCTATCCCAAAAACATGGACTTCCTTGAGGTTCTAATCCAATGCAAAATGTGCAACAAACACCATACTTCCACCAGCTTCACCAATGCAGTAAACAGGAAAAGCTTCACATAAAAAAAAAAAAAAAAAAAAAAAAAAAAAAAAAAATTCTGAACTCCTACATAGGTCTGACCAAGAGTCCATTGGTCATGAGAATGAATGGCCAGAGACAAATGGTATTCACCCAGAACACTGTCTTTCCATGCCACCACTCATAAGACCAACAATTTTAATATTTATTACTTCACCGTCTTTGTCATCAGGTTCCTCCCAAGCAGAAGCAAGCAGCTTCTCTGAACTGGGAAAACAGGAACTGGCATTTCAGTACGAGTCGGATACCGGGCAGCTACCAGGTCTCAAGATAGCACCCAGCAATTTTTTATACCCCTGCCCCATCCCCACATTCTCTCCCCAATTTGAACCACCAATCACCATAGCTGTTGTTTAAATTGGTGTATAATGTTTTTTTAATTCGAGTTTATTTCTGGCCTCTCTTATTTTTGTGTGTCAAAACTTTTGGAAGAAACTTTGCTGTCATTTCCTTGTTGGTCTGTGATGTGTTTCTGTGATATAACTTCCAATTGTACAGTGCTCGGATTAATGATTTTCCGACCCCATTCCGTATTCCCTGCGTGTTGATTTTTTCACCCACCGGGAGGTACCGACTAGCTGGGTAATCCTCCAGCTAGCTGTGAGCTGCCATCATGCAGCAGTCAACTCATTCTACTGTTGACAAAAGGATAAAAATCCGAAAATTTCAGCACTCAATGTTTGTATGTTTAAACACTATTCCTGCCTTCAACTTTGGTAAGTATTGGTAAATGTTTAATTTATACCACTATGATGACAATGAAGCTGCCATTAGGCAATAGAAATACAGAGGGATAGGGAAAACAACCCATCACTTACCAAAGATGCAGGGAGGAAGGCTAGGACAAACACAAAAACATGAACACACTCTACAATATTTCAGTGAATAACCTTACTCATGTTCAGACCTACCAAACGAATAACCCGAAGATGAACCATGATGGTAAAGTGGGGACTGCAATGGTTGTAGTGGGAAAAAAGTTGACCAATAATAATTGTGGGAAAATATAATCTCTGAATCAACCAATTTAGGAAAAATAAAGAAATTAAATAAACATATTTTTTTAAAAAAGAAAAAATTAATTCATTATATATTTGCAATAATGTAAGGGACCGGTTTACTGGAGGGACACTTGCATAGAAGGAGGGCATGACAGTGTCTGGAAAACTGACAGCTCTAACCATGAAACATGTGTTGATGCTGTTGGAGTCATGTGACTACCACTGGATGGTGTGGGTTGGCAGTATAAAGTGTTTGCCTGTGGCTGTTAATCCTGATGGACGGTTCTGTAGTGGTGAGACCAATGTAAAAAGCAGTGCAGTTAATGCAAGTAAGTAGGTAAATGAGGTGAGTGGTAGTGCAGGTGGCATATCCAGTCATAGGAAATAATTCCTTTCTGATAGGATTGTAATATGCAATGGTGGCTACATAAATGTGGCATGCTTTGAAGCAAGGTCTGTTAGAAGGGAAAAATTCATACGGAAGTCTAGGAGTCAGAAGATATATACTTGTGGACCATAATATTTTACAGATTGGGAGGTTTGCTGAAGCATTCAAGTGGGGCAATAGGTACAATTTTTCGAAACAAGAATGTACATTTCAGCAAGTAGAAAGTTATGTCCACAATGACTTTCCTGTTTGATGGATACCTAGCCAGGGGAGAATTTGTTGATGAATACTATTGGGCTACGGTCAGCTTGAGGAAGTGGAGAATGGGAGTTAAGAGTAGTAGCACGAGATATATGCTTTTGCACGGGGCTGTAGAAGCAGGAATCAGGGTTTGCGATAGCTGGAAATACTGGGACATTGATTCGCGATCACAACAGTTGCATCTACCGTGGATTGTAAGGATACAGAAGGGAGCGTTTGGTCTGGAATGGTTGACAACTATTTAAGTGTAGGAACTGTCGGAAATTTGTTTGCTTTGGCATCCCGTAGGGGAGATGTCAATATCAAGAAAGGTGACAAGTGTGGGAATACGACTATGTGAAATCTATTAAATGGCCATTGTAAAGAGAATAGAGAAAATTTAGAGGCATTGTTCTCAATAGGTACAGATCATAAATACAGGGTGTTAAGAAAGGTACAGCCAAACTTTCAGGAAATATTCCTCACACACAAACAAAGAAAATATGTTATGTGGACATGTGTCCGGAAACGCTTACTTTCTATGTTAGAGCTCATTTTATTACTTCTCTTCAAATCACATTAAACATGGAATGGAAACACACAGCAACAGAACATACCAGTGTGACTTCAAACACTTTGTTACAGGAAATGTTCAAAATGTCCTCCGTTAGCGAGGATACATGCATCCACCCTCCGTCGCATGGAATCCCTGATGCGCTGATGCAGCCCTGGAGAATGGCGTATTGTATCACAGCCGTCCACAATACGAGCACGAAGAGTCTCTACATTTGGTACCGTGGTTGCGTAGACAAGGGCTTTCAAATGCCCCCATAAATTGAAGTCAAGCGGGTTGAGGTCAGGAGAGCGTGGGGGCCATGGGAACGAAACTAAAATGAGTTCTAACATGGAAAGTAAGCGTTTCCGGACACATGTCCACATAACATATTTTCTTTGTTTGTGTGCGAGGAATGTTTCCTGAAAGTTTGACCGTACCTTTTTGTAACACCCTGTATATCTGAATTACACAAAGGGGGCTGAGGAGGTATTTCTTCAGGAATTGTTCCTCTAGATCAATGTTTCTCAGACCATTAGTGGCCCACGAAGATAGTTCAGTTGGCTAGCAAGAAAAATATTAATAATTTAGATACCGTATTTGAACTGTACAATGCTACAAGTGAGTATAAGCCTAATTTTTTAAAAGCCATGAACATTTCAATGACCAGGGGGAAAAAATCTGGCATTTCCAGGATGAAGATAGGACAGCAGTTGTGGAATTATAACTGCTGTTTTTACTTTCTTCAATTTAGAAAAAATATTTAGCACAGTCACAACTTAGCGTATATCTGATTTGACCTTGCCTTTAGGCTATCAGTACTTCGTTCATAAAAGAAATTATTAAGGAATTATTAATGCGGTCGCCTGGTTATATGGAAGGTGGGAATGCTTCACAAATAATCTAACTGAATAAAACACACAAAGAAGTATGCTAAGCACAAACACTATTTATTACACTAAGTTTTTCTGTTACCCCACCGACCACCAAACCGTATTTATTTAGTTTGTAACCACAAAGGATTAATAACTAACCTGAATAATTGTTTGTAAAGATTGCAAGTCCGAAACGAGTGCAAGTGTTCTTAACATCCCACATTTATCACAACACTGTACTTGGCTATGTCGTCGTAATTGTAATAATCTTGTAACAGTACTGTAATGTCTCTAAGTGTTCACACAGTATTCACTAGTAGCCACTGGCTTATAAAACGGTACGAAACACCGGCCAGAGCTAATTAAAACCGACACGGAAGCACGTAATTTATATCCACGAGTACTGCTACTTTCGACAGTACCATTCTCCCAACAGTTAAACTGATTAGTCACTCTTTCTTCAAGTGACTGGCTTCTACAGGCGTTACAACTAAACAACAGCCAGACCTCACCCGTTGCGGTAGCACAATCAAAAACTTATTTTAGCACAAGATTATTTCACTGTTCATTACACTCGCATAACTTGCAACTCCCTGCCATAGTTCAGCAATACTCTTACCGCTTGCTGAAATCGATAGTTCAACTCGCACCAGTTACTCGACTTTGACTCGTATGCTACACATAAATTGAAAAGGTGTGATCAGTTATCGTAATGTGACACAGTGTTTCTATGATAGGCTCTTCATTTCAAGTGCCGTTTGTCTAAGTATTAAGTAGATGACCATTTTCCGAGGGTCTTGTAATGTGTGTGGAGGGTCCGTGGTACCTGGTAGAGATGGTAACATAAGAGCAGTGAAGTAAACAAAAATAAATAGTGTAAGGTCTAGTTCTCTTTACTTTATTTTATGCATGTAGGTCAGTGGTACAGTGTAGCATCCAGCCTACAGTAACTTTATTATTCATTTAGTTACTAACATCAACATAAACTTTTAATAGTTAACTTCCAGTTTTATAACTGTGTTTCCTTAGGAATTCAGAAGACTTTTTCAAATTTATCATCTTATAATGGAACAGTGAAATATGTCCCACGTGTTGATAACATATTCATAAATTATGTCCGACTAAGTTAGTGGTCTGCAGGATTATTTCATTATTTTTGAAAATTTACTAGTCCTAGTTCTTGAAGAGGGTGAAGTGGGGAAAGGATGGAGAGACTGTGTGGGGGTGGACTGAGGGTTGAGGATCTGACAGTGGGTGAAGTTAGTGTACAAGAAGTAGTATCAGTGAGACGAGGTAGAAATCTAGAGGGAGAATGGCGACTGTGGACAGATGCTTCAAGAATTGTGGGTATGTATGAAGTAAGGTTCTGCATAAAAGGGTGGAAGTGTTGATCCACAAATACTGAAATCTGCTCAGCGAATGAGCCATTAGATGCAACTAATGGTTGCCCAAGATTGACAACCTTGTGGATCTTGAAAGAAGGTGCAAGGTAGGTAAACAGGGATATAAGGGAGTGAAGAGAGATATGGAAAGGTCTTGCAAGGAGCCTTGGAGGTATTGGAATGTGCATATTTTCTGTCTGGCAGACGTGTAGACGATAGGTGTTGCTGTCAGAAAGTTATCTAAGGGTCTCGATATTGTAGTCACTGCAATCCAAGAGACAGTGGTGGAGACTATATTTGTAGGAAGGATGATGATATTTTTGTTCCTAGAAAGTTCTCTCGTGGTTAGGTTATTGTTGGAGCTGAGGCTGTTGGACACGGTGGATGTGAGGAACAGGAGGGGGTATTTAGGTAGACTCAGTTGGGAAGGAGGTATGAACTGCTCTAGGCTGATTATGTTGGCTGGACCTGTGCGACATTCTGAAATCACAGCAGGATAGGCCATTTCTCCACTATCACACCTGTTGCAGACATACAGAATTGAGACTCCTCTCTTAACACAAATGTGCACCATTCACGTGTCCATTTATATTTTACAGTACACTAGGATGACGATTCTAGCAATGAAATCATGTTAATGGAAAACATTGCATAAGGGTCAGATAGTGTTAGAAATTGGTTTACAATCATCCAAGGTGTGACTCTCTATGTAACCACTGCTTGGATCTGGTCTACAATACCCATTTGCCAGCAACAGCCACTCCCACAGTTTGGCAGTCTTCACGTGCTGTTGTCCTTCTGTATGGACCAGTGCCTGCTCTAGCAGCACTAGAGCCTTCTTTTATCCACTCTGTAAGAAGTCACTAAGGCCAATCCTTCCCTAGATTTCACAATATGATGCACCCAATTCAAACACGCCAATTTCTGACCTCTCTAACAGTTACACATTTGGGTTTAGAGGGTCGTCGCTCTTCACCTTGGCATACTAGGTCAACAAGAACTTGTGCACAGAAAGTACATTAAAAATATAGCAATTTTGCATATTAAATAGCCACATAATTCTCATGTTATTACATATAAAACTTCCAATTTTTAATCACTTAATATTCTTCATATGGGGATACTTGTGGCCAAATTTCATTCATTACAACTCAGTCTGGGTATTACAATTTTAATTTCTGCCAGCATATATTGTCTGTATATCTAATCTATCTAATGCTCACCAAAGTTGAAGGGAGGAGGGCAGCAGCAACACAAAACAACACACAAACAAAGAAAACACAATATTTCGGGTTAAAACCTTTTCTCAGGTAAACAGAAGTAAATGGCTCGGCTTACGCAAGCCTTGAGTTAGTCACATCCAGTCATAAAATGAAATAGATTATCGGAGGTGGTGGGGGGAGCAACGATAATATAACCGTGAGTATAAATCATAATAAAGATTAAAATGGGAAATAATAATAATAATCATTGAAAAAATAATGGTAATAACAAATCTAAATAAATAATTGAAATTTTTTAAATAAGGTCCAGAAATATATATGAATCTATTGTGCTGGCCAGTGTTGGGTGTGTAGGTTGAGGATGGAAGATATTAATGGAAAATAAGGCCTGGGAGATGTATAGTTTGCTAAACTAAATTCTTTGTTTGGGCTATGACTTTCTCAGATCCTTTCCTGAAATGCACCACATTCTTCCCACTATCCTTCCCACCACACCCCAAGTCACCTTCAGCAGACTGCCTAATCTAAAAAACATTCTTGTACATAAATATCAACCCTCTGATGCTCCTAAAGCACCATTTGGATCCTTCCCTTGTAAGAGAACCCATTGCAAAACTTATGGTATGCATCCACCTATACCACTACCTACAGCAACCCTACTACTGGTGAAACCTACCCCATAATAGGTCATGCCACTTGTACAACCTCCCATCTCATATACCAGCTCACCTGCCTTCACTGTCCAAATTCCTACATTGGCCAGACCTCAAACTCATTATCCATCAGAATGAATGGACACAGACAAACAGTTTACTCCCAAAACCTGGACCTACCTGTTGCTCACCATGCCAGTACTTATAAAACCCACGACCTTAATAACTGCTTCACAGTCAGAGCCATTAGAGTACTTCCAGACACTACCTCCCAATCTGAACTCCGCAGGTGGGAATTGGCATATCAACACATCCTGCAGACTAGATATCCCCAGTCCTTAATTTCCATTAACATCTTCCATCCTCACCCTATACACCCATCACTGGCCGGCACAATAGATGCATATGCATTTATGAACCGTATTTCAAAAATTTTCAATTATATTTTTATTACTATTATTTTTTTCAATGATTATTATTATTTCCCATTTTAATCTTTCTTACGATTTATATTCGTGGTTATATGATCGCTGCTTCCCCCACCACCTCCGACGGTCTATTTCATTCTACCAGTGGCTGTGTCGAACGCAAGGCTTGCACAGCCCAGCCACTTGCTTCTGCTTCTTTGAGAAAGTGTTTTAACCCAAAATATTGTATTTTCTTTGTGTGTGTGTTGTTGCTGCCATCCTGTCTTTAACTTTGGTGAGTGTTGGGTGTATTTTATCTATCCTATGCATATAAATATTGCCTCGCGGCAGTTATTTCCTTTCAGTGTTACCTAATATATCTAATGCTATTACATGAGCAACTCTTGTAAATAGGTGAAGTTAATTTCTCACAAACATCTCTAACAAATTTGATGAAATTATGCAGATTGAACAAAATTGAAAGACACCAAGTGAAGCTCCGTCACCCAGCAACCGACTGTATTTGATACAATAACAAACACAAGTTCGTTTCTACAGTACACTACTGCAGCCCAGATGCTCCATTATATTAACTGGCTTATGATAAAAGATGTCCATTTGCTGCACTCCAAATACTGCATCTTATAAAATCTTATACTAGTATTTAGGTTACACAGCATGACAAGTGAACTTTAAAAATTAATGATCAGTAAAAATATAGATTAAGTCTCACGTTTAAACTGTCTACCTGTGACTGTTCACTCTGATAGCTGACTGGTGTGAGGCAAATAAAAAAAACAGGGGTAACATGGGTAGGTGAGTTTACGGATGCCGTATAGCGTGATGAAGGTGTAATGATAAATTTCCCAAGAGGTTAGATTGGAACAAGTCGTGGTGACTGAGAAAATGCTGACATTTTTTCAGCTTGATCTGCTACTGGGTATGGATTTAGGAACTAGTTGAATGGTTTTTGGTTGTTGTATTTGTAGATAGAACATTTTTAAAGCTGGGTAGTCTGCTGAAGCATGTATAACAAGTATTTTTGGAAGAGAATCAATGTAAAGAGTAATTCCAATCATAAAGGAACAGTCTAATTGCTCAGTGGTTAAGGCGTCTGACTGTATATTGAAAGGTCTTTGATAGATACAACCTATCTACCCAGTGCATTACAACAAGCTCAACACTGGCAATGATATCAGGATTCAGTCTACTAGCAAAACTGTTAACTCTACAGACAACAGGCTTAGCCTGAAAGTTGTGTCCTTGTCACCAAGTTACCCATCACCTTTGTCAATTAGATTAACTATGACTTTCAAATAATTGTCCATGATGACAACTACTTTACATGTACTTACATTTTCATTCTGCAAACGATTAATTTTCCCTTTAGAGTCAGCAAGTCTTTGAGTCAATGTAGCTACTTCACGAAGCAGGGAATTTTTTTCTGTTTCACATTTATCAACTATCTTCAACAATTTATCTTCCAAATTCTGGTTTACTTTCTGAACACGTTTATACGATTCATATAACCTATAATGAACAAATCAAATTAATACCATTACCAAGTATCTGCTCACATTGAACAGATTTTATAAATGTGAAAATATAACATATAAATGGAAATACAATGAAAAACAATTTTTATTTTTTATTCTATTTCATCTTACCAAACATAAACAATACAGTATAATAAATTAAGGTAATAAAAGCTGTAGTATATCTTAAGAAGAACTTATAAATCTATATATTTCTTATATATCTTGAGTATCAAAAATGACATTTCCCTCATTGTCCCCTAGTTTATTCACTGTATTAGGTCTACATCTTCCTGTTACTTCTCTATTGTCATATTTCAAGTGTAGAGCTTCTCTTATCTTGTTTCTGATCATCTTATTGATGTTTCTATATTCATCAGGATTACTTTTTACAACTCTTCTTCTCTCCATCACGTCCAAAATCTCATCTCTCATCCATGTCTTACTTTTGGCCAAATCTAATGTCAGGTTTTCGTCTATAACAAGAACTTGTGCACAGAAAGTGTTTCCAGCAATAAAAGATAATACTATCGACTTTAGTTTTTCAATTCTTTCTTCTGTGTGAAAAGTATTGAGTTTCCAACTATACATTAAAAATATAGAAATTTTGCATATTAAATAGCCACATAATTCTCATGTTATTACATATAAAACTTTCAATGACATGTTTTTCAGTTCAGTATTGAGACGTTCTTCAACCTGCCTTCTTATGAAGGGCTCTTTTAATGTATGAATATCAGTATTCATAAGCATCTTATTTGTAACTTTTTCATCCTAACTTTGAAGACACCGACTAATGGATTGTGATCAGAGTGAATGGCAGCCCCTGGGTAGGTTTTCACTGAAGTACAGCTGTTCCTGTATCTTTTGTTTACCAGGATGTAATCAAACAGATTTCTCATGGTGTTTTCTGGTGAATCTCTGGGATACCTCCAGGTGTACAGGCGACTAGATGGCAGTTTGAAAAAGGTATTGGTTATTACAAATCCTTGTTCACCTGCAAATGTACTAAGTTGTTCACCTCTTTCGTTCCTTTCACCAAGTCCATAAGGGTCTATAAAATTCCCCTCAGATACAATTCCATGAGCACCCATGATGGTGCCATAAATTTGCTGGCAGATATTGTCTTTGAATGAGAAATAGTAATTGTTTAGTATCAGGTGGGCCCAGATGTGCTGAGGAGGGTTGTAAGAGTGCAGATCATGGAAACATCGTTATGTAATCGTAGGTTTTCCCAACAAATCTGATGCTTGAAGATCTCTTAGGCATGTGGCCGGATCAATTGATCGTGGATGAATGAATTTTCGATGGCGTAACGTGCCATACCGAACCACAGCAGCTGTCAAAATCAGCAATATTGTCTAGAGACACGGCATACTATTAAATATGAGCACAGCAAAGTTCTGTAAAACACATCTCACATTTGGGACTGTGTATACAGGGAACCCATTGAGATCTGGCTATGGAGTAACCTCATAAACAAAGATAACAGGTTCCACCTAAGCCAAGCTTGGAACCCAGCACTGAAGCGGCTCCGCAAACACCAGAGCCAAGGCACAGTGCGTGACAGAGGTGGCATACAGATTGACGTCGGAGCGTACCACCCCCACCACCGCTATCAGAACACCACGGTGGGAGTGGAGGGAACGGGTCGATGGGTATAAATACCGACCCGGCCGGTCCAGCCCAACAGTCGCATCCTGGACTGCGCTCCTCATGCTGGCCAGCAGGCACAACCTGAAGTCGATGGCACGTTACGCTGTCGAAAATTCGTTCAACCACGATCAATTGATCCGGCCGCATGCCCGAGAGATCTCCAAGCAAGAAAACATCCCACAGCAATGACCCCATGGCAGTGAAGAATTTTTTTATACATGTATGAAACATTGTCACAAATATAGAGTCGGAAGTAGAAAGACCAAAGAGGAAGTGTGTGTGTCCTTAATATGAGAGTGGAGGTTGTATGTATTGGTTCAGCAAGGAAAAGATGTGTTCAGTCAGATCCCCTTAAACAACAACAATGCAGCATCATGGATTGCCAGGATTTGGATTTTGGAACAGACATAATGGGAAGCGAAATTTGTATTTTGAGGATTAAGAAGTGAAATGGACTATAGGATGACACCTAGGAGGAACCCGTCGAACTGTATAAATTAATGAATTCTCTTGTTGGTAGCAGGTGTAGGTTCCTTGGGGCGGCAGAATTGTGTGTTTGATAACTGAAAAAGATCTACATATATCCAATGTTTGCAATACTCAGGCTTATCCTCTTCAACCAATCCCTGCCAGTCCATACTTCTCCATTTTGATTTTCCCCACTCTGTGACAAACCAACAATCTATGAGGCCTATTGATTAAGGACTACATGCTAACAAATTTCAATTCTCAATTGTGTATGTGTCCATCTATCGACATCATTGTATCTTCAGCTATTGTAAGTGATGGTTACTTTTTTAGTTGTGGTTTTACACTTCATCGATGTTGACATCATTGTTGCGTTCATTAGAGGCAGGGTAACACAGAGAGCAAGGAAAGGGAAAAAATTCGGCAATTGCCATTTTCAAGCAACAGTCTCAGCATTTGTCTGGAGTGATTTTGGGAATCCATGGAAAACCAAAATCTGAAACTGACACCATACAAAATGGGAACCTTGAGCATTATCACTCACCCTTGCTTGGTACTGTGGTTATTCTCCTATGCAAATGTGTAATATGTTCCACTATTAAACACCAACTGTTTCCTAGTGTATATATATAATAACAACAATGAGCAGGAAAATGCTTTACGACAATAACACTAAGGAAGGATAGGGAAATACGATCTAACACTTTCCACAGATGAAGGCGGCTGGGAACGACAAAAACAAAAAAGAACCCAAGAAATGTGCAATATTTTGGCATACAGCGGAGCCAGACGTGTATGCGACAATGGCCGTCTGGTGAATGGCCTATATATACTTGTATAATGACACTAATGATAAAGAAGTGGCTTTTCGGCAATGAAAAATAAAGAGAAAAAATAATCCCATCCTTTACCAAAGTTGAAATCGGGATGGTGGCGGCAAACACACAAAACACAATAAGAACATAATCATATATATTATTTCTACAAGGTATTTTTTTGTCACAAGCCTGTATCTTCCTTCATACTTAACCAAAATCAATGAATGAGGTGTCATTTTAAAGCTTATGGTCTCCACTTTGGTCACATCATATTTTAAGAAATGAAGTTTTCTGAATTCAACCCTTAAATGGAAAAAATAGCAATATGTCTAAAACGCTGTTTTCTGTGTGACAGGTCATTTATCTCCCTGGATACCTATCTGAAATCGTTTTATGAAGTATCATTTTAAAGATTAAGATCTCTGCTTTAGTTACGTCACATACTAAGACAGAAATTTTTCGGAATTCGACCCTTAAAGGGCAAAAGTATCAATATTTTTGCAATACATTTTTATGTCATGAGCGATTTATCTCCCTTAATATCTAACCTATATAGATAAATTAGGTATCATATTAAAGACTGAAGTCTCCGCTGTGGTAACATTATATTTTAACAAAGGAATTTTTCGTAATTCGACCCTTAAAGGCAAAAAAGGCAATTTTTCTAAAATGCGTTTTTTGTATCTCGAGCCATTTACTCCCTGGATATCTAACCAAAATCAATAAATGAAGTAGGATTATGAGGAGTAATGTCTCAGCTTTGTGACATCATATTTTAGGAAACAATGTTTTTGGAATTCAACCCTTAACCCTTTCGTGACCAGTGGGAACTATAGTTCCCACTTCTTTGTTTTCGGCTTAAGTTCACTGGTAATCATTGTTCCCACGTCTAACTTGTGCTCCCATCTCTGTTATAGTGTGGTAACTACGTGTAGTTTATCAACTGGCTCGCAGAAGCTGTTGTATGTCTACATTCTTAGTCAATAAATGCAGTGGCGCGGTTTCTGAGTGTAAGGGACCCAATAATTTGACCACAACAGCTATATTTGTATTCTGCGCTTTTCTGTTGTGTGTGAAGTGACTTGTTTTATATTTGTCCACCTTCATATTTACTAAGGAGACAGTATATGACTGTATTTAGCAAATTTCACCAAAAACCACAGAAATATTGCAAGGAAAGTTAGTGGGAACTATTTATCCCACTGAACTCTTTGGGATGTGCAAACTGTGTAGCAAGGAAAGTTAGTGGGAACTATTTATCCCACTGAACTGTTTGGGATGTGCAAATTGTGTAGCTGTAAAATTAGCATTTTGTTTATTGTGCGTTTCCCATTGTTTAGAATGCCTGGGCTCAGGCCAGAAGAGATTCTGAGAATTTTGCACTCGCTACCAGAAGATGCAGAAGATTCAGATTTCAATGCTGACTCAGATTCTGATGAAGATTCAGCGAATACTTCACAAATTTCAAACAGTGTTAGTGGTAACATTATTGTGCAATGTGATGATAATGGTTTTGATTTGACAATAGAAGCTAGCGAAACTGGAAACATGTCAAACAGAAGATGCTGTTTATGTAGCACAAAGGACAAAGAAAAGAGAACAAAAGTAATGTGTAGCAACTGTGGTGTACCTTTGTGTATAGCACCATGCTTTTCTATATTCCATAGTACATCACCATAGTGAACGCAAATGACAATACAAATTAATACATGTTTAAATGTAATATTTCTGATGTTTTTTGCACTTAAAAATAAATAAATATTTTTTTTTTCAAATTCCCGAGTTGAGTTAGTCCAGAGTTCAGTGGGAACAATAGTTTCCACTAATTTTTTTGTAATTATAGACTAATTATTTACATTCAAGATTGAAACTATAATTTTAAGTATGGTTCCTTAGCGCAATAAAGTGCTCATAAGAATTCCACAACTTCTGTAAATAATTTGGTCACGAAAGGGTTAAAGGGAAAAAGTATAAATTTTTCTATAGCGCATTTTTGTGTCACGAGCCATTTATATCCCTTGATATCTAACCTATATAGATAAATAAGGTATCATATTAAAGAATAAGGTCTCCTCCATGATAACATTATATTTTAAGAAAGGAATGTTTTTTAATTCAACCCTTAAAAGCAAAAAAATCAATTTTTCTAAAATGTGTTTTCTGTGTCTCGAGCCATTTATCTCCCTGCATATCAAACCTAAATCGATAAATGAAGTAGGAATATGATGAGTAATGTCTCAGATTTTTGACACCATGTTTTAAGAAAGAATGTTTCAGGAATTCAATCCCTACAGAGAAAAAGTATAAATTTTTCTATAGCGCATTTTTGTGTCACGAGCAATTTATCTCCATTAATATCTAACCGATATAGATAAACGAGTTAATTTCCCTTGATAATTAAACAAAATTGATAAACGAAGTATAATTTAATAGATTGAGGTCTTTCTAATGGTTTTGGTCCCATTACCACATTTTAAGAAAGAAATTTTTAAAATTCTAACCTTAGAGGGCAAAAGTATTAATATTTTTACTACGCATTTTTATGTCGCCAGCTATTTATTTCCCTTGATACCTAACCGAAATCAATAAATGAGGTATCGATTTAAATATTAAATTATCCACTATGGTCACATCATATTTTAAAAAAAACTCTTTCCAAATTCAACCTTAAGGGGCCAAAATATCATCATTTCTCAAAACTTTTTTTTTACCTTGCTAACTAACTGAAATCGATAAATGAGGTATCATTTTAAAGACCAAGGTGGCTGCTTTGGTCACACCATATTTTATAAAAAAGGAATTTTTTGGAATTCGACCCTTAAGGGCAAAAGTATCAATATTATTTATACAACGTATATTTTTAAATTATTATTACAAGCCATTTATCTTCTTTGATACCTAGCTGAAATCGATAAATGACATATCGTTTTAAAAATTAAGGTCTCCAGTTAGGTAAAAGAAATAATTTTTTGGAATTTGGTGCTTGAAGTGGTAGCGCGTATGAGACTGTTCAGAGCCAAGTCCCTAGATTGCAGCAGCGGATATCACAGAGATGTCAATAAACTTTTTTTTATTCAATAAGTAGCTTTTAGGATATTTTTTTTCTGTTACGGAAACACTGTCGCTTTGCTATACAATTCCAATGTAAACATTTTATTCGCACAGCAACAAATATTTCAGAGATGTTGTGTGAATTTTGTCCAGGTTGGTTTTATTCTGTTAAGGTCAGTGACAGTTTGTCCTAAATACAGACTGTTTTAAATTTTCGTAACTGTTTTGTAATATGTTGAGAGTATTTTGTAACACTAAAAAAAAAAATTTGCTACGAAAGTACGGATCTACTTTTCATTATATTACAAGCATTCAACCTCACTATTCATTGCATTTATTCACGAAATTTTCGCACAGGTGGTCTAGTATTAAAATATTTTGGTTTAACACATTATTCATGTAGAGAGGTACTAGCCATCTGGCAGGGGAGGTGTGTACACAATGTGACCTACTGCACGGCTGGGGAAGTCACGGAGAACAGGGTAGAAGAACTTGAGGTGGAGGGGGTTGCAAAAAACAGAGAAGAATAAGTAACGACCACCAAATAGTATTCGGAGCACATACTTCCATAAATCATTGGCCCCCTTCATCTTCTCGAAAAACTACTACTTTTTAAATTTCCAGTATATCATTCAATATGTAGCACTGCCAATGGTACTCACAATACTCCATTCTATGCCAATCCTTTTCTAGTCGATCTGCATAAATATTTCCAGAACCACATCCCATTTAAACCCATTAGGGGTTAAGATATGTAGATGATATATTTATTATCTCAACCCACAATGAGAACCAACTCCTAGACTTTTTAAATTCCCTCAGCAATAATTATTCCATCAAGTTTACCTTCCCGCATACATATAAAGTTCATCGATGTGGACATTTCTCTGCAGCAGGGTGCCCTTCACAACTTATCTCATTTCTAGACAATTAACTTACACTTTAACAGTTATCATCCCATCCAAATCAAATGATCACTTCCATGCTGCCTTGCCATCAGTGACATAAGCAATCGTTCTGATGAAGAGTCTTTCTGTAGGCATTCCCAAAACATTTCACAAGCCCTTATTTTCCATTGCTACCCTGCTGATCTTGTACAAATGAAAAACTCTCATGCTGCCATCCACTCTTTACACAACCAATCCTGTCCTTTAAAACCTCTTTTCACATCAAGTCTATTAAGTACAGCATTCTCTCTCCTAGTATTGATTTTATCAAACAGGTCTTGAAACTTGGGCATGTTCCTTTCTGAAATGTGCACCCTTCTTTCACAAAAACATACCCCCCCCCCTTAAATGCTTCTGCAGACCACCCAATCTGAAGAATATCTTGGTCCACAAAACTTTCCTTCAGATCCTCCCAAATTGCTGCATCATACACTTCCAAGCAACAGATCTCACTGCATGCCTCCGACCACACGGGAAATCTTATCCATCACTGGACGTGCACAACTCTCACCTAATACACCAACACACCTACCTCCACTGCACCAGTTCTATCATAGACATCACCACCATCAGAAAGAATGACCATGAGTAAACAATCTATACCTCAAACCTAAGACACCCAGTAGTAGGTGCGCAGACTTCCGCAGTCGTTGTCAATGTAATCTTGGTTGTCCGGGTTGAACCGCGTCAATTTGTTGAAACCTAACGTTTCAGCCATCATTTTGTGGCCTTCTTCAGAGTACTGTCACGGCTGGAACTGCTGCCGCCTATATATAGCTCCCGAAGAATGCGCTAGCCGTTTGGAGTGATGTCACTCAAACTACCGCCGCCAGCGTGGCCGGTCCGATGGGGGCCTGCGTCCCGCATTTTCCTGATCAAGCATCACCATATTTGGTCAAGTTGTAGCCCGCCGTCCGCGTTCATATTATCTGGTCGTTTTTTAATTTCCAATGCTTCTCTGACACGCCGGGGCCACCATCTGCTTTCTTGAACCAATACACTTGTGTCATTGAATAAAATTGCGTGCCCACTGTCAGCAGAGTGTTGCGCTACAGCTGATTTGCTGACATCATTATTTTTAAGATGTCTCATGTGTTCACACAGCCTTTCCTTGACTGTCCGTCCAGTTTCGCCGATATACACTTGGCCACAGCTACAGGGTATCTGGTATACGCCCGCTGTCTGCAACTTCTCCCTCTTGTCTTTGACTTTTAAAAGCACATCAGAAATCTTCCTAGGCGCTCTGTATATTGGACGGATATTTTTCTTCTTTAAAAGACGGCCGATTTTATCCGTCACCCCGTGGACATAGGGTAATACTGCCGTGGGTCCGTCTGTTCGTCTTCTGGCTTCGGCTTCCGGTGTCGGAACACAGGGTGATGCTTGAGGTGCAAGCCTTGCCGTGCCCTTATTGATGATGTCAAGGCTGTAGCCGTTGGCCAGAAACGTCTCCATTAAAATTTTCCTTTCAGCGGCTATGCTCGCTTCGTCGCTGACTATGGAAGCACGGACGGTTAATGTTTTTAAAATTCCACATTTCACTGCTGGATGGTGGTGAGAGGCTGCATGCAAGTAGCGATTCGTGTGCGTGGGCTTGCGGTAAACTCCGTGCCCTAGGGAACCATCTTCCTTCTGTTTCACTATCACGTCCATAAAAGGAAGTTGTTTGTCCACCTCAACTTCCATGGTGAATTTAATTTTGTCGTGGGCACTATTTAAATGTTGGAAAAAAGCCTGGAGGAATTCTCGCCCGTGAGGCCAGATAACAAATGTGTCGTCCACATAACACAACCACAAAGAAGGTTTCACAATTGGAGACAGTGGGCAACCCATCGCTGCTCCCTCATTCTGCTGGTAGAAGTCCCCTTGGTATTGAAAGAAGGTGGTCCTGAGACAGAATTCAGTCAGTGACGCCCATTCTTCTGGTAGACTTGAGATATCCTAGTCGTTCCCTGATGATATTTATGGCTTCATTAATTGGCACTTTTGTGAACAGTGACGTGACGTCGAAGCTAACTAATAAGTCACTGTCTTCCAGGCGTCTCTCCTTGAGCCTTTTTATAAAATCAGAAGAATTTCGAACTGTAAAAGTAGAGCTAGTCAGATTCTTTAGCTTGTCCCCAAGATATCTTGCCAGCTGATGTTTTGGAGACTGGAATGCGCTCACAATGGTCCGTAAAGGGACCCCATCTTTGTGTATCTTGGGCAGGCAGTACAGTTGTGGTGTCAGGTGATTGGACGAAGTTAATTTTCTTTTGGCCTCCGGTTCGATTGAAGATGCTTCCCGTATTTTATTTGCAACGTTAACCTGAATTTTCTGTGTAGGATTTGTTGGCAGCTTTCCATATTAAATTCACCATGGAAGTTGAGGTGGACAAACAACTTCCTTTTATGGACGTGATAGTGAAACGGAAGGAAGATGGCTCCCTAGGGCACGGAGTTTACCGCAAGCCCACGCACACGAATCGCTACTTGCATGCAGCCTCTCACCACCATCCAGCAGTGAAATGTGGAATTTTAAAAACATTAACCGTCCGTGCTTCCATAGTCAGCGACGAAGCGAGCATAGCCGCTGAAAGGAAAATTTTAATGGAGACGTTTCTGGCCAACGGCTACAGCCTTGACATCATCAATAAGGGCACGGCAAGGCTTGCACCTCAAGCATCACCCTGTGTTCCGACACCGGAAGCCGAAGCCAGAAGACGAACAGACGGACCCACGGCAGTATTACCCTATGTCCACGGGGTGACGGATAAAATCGGCCGTCTTTTAAAGAAGAAAAATATCTGTCCAATATACAGAGCGCCTAGGAAGATTTCTGATGTGCTTTTAAAAGTCAAAGACAAGAGGGAGAAGTTGCAGACAGCGGGCGTATACCAGATACCCTGTAGCTGTGGCCAAGTGTATATCGGCGAAACTGGACGGACAGTCAAGGAAAGGCTGTGTGAACACATGAGACATCTTAAAAATAATGACGTCAGCAAATCAGCTGTAGCGCAACACTCTGCTGACAGTGGGCACGCAATTTTATTCAATGACACAAGTGTATTGGTTCAAGAAAGCAGATGAAAGCCCCGGCGTGTCAGAGAAGCATTGGAAATTAAAAAACGACCAGATAATATGAACGCGGACAGCGGGCTACAACTTGACCAAATATAGTGATGCTTGATCAGGAAAACGCGGGACGCAGGCCCCCATCGGACCGGCCACGCTGGCGGCGGTAGTTTGAGTGACATCACTCCAAACGGCTAGCGCATTCTTCGGGAGCTATATGTAGGCGGCAGCAGTTCCAGCCGTGACAGTACTCTGAAGAAGGCCACAAAATGATGGCCGAAACGTTAGGTTTCAACAAATTGACGCGGTTCAACCCGGACAACCAAGATTACACACCCAGTAGTAGTTCACTACGGTTTTACAGTATGAGCTGTCAGAGTTTTCACCACTTTTGAAGTCTGTTGATGGGAACTACATAACCAAAATACAATGAAAACCAGGCATCCACCTGGCCCCAACCTCTGATGAGATCCTACCAATAAATCCATCACTTATTGCTTATTTATTTATTATTTGCTTTTTCAATTATTGTTCTCTTATTTATGTTTTTGTTAATCATTTTTATTTAACATTATATATTTCAAACTAGACGCATGTTCATTCTCCACCACCAATATTGGTTTCCCATAGTTATTAATAGTTTTACTCTTTTAATTCAATCCAATACACACCAACTTCTCCCACCCTGTTCTTCTCAGAAGACACAATCATGCATGAGGTGGCACAGATTTACAACATCTCTTGCCAAACGGCACACACATTTCTATATGAATAAGGTGTTAAACCAAAATATAATACAACTGTGTTCATTTTGTATTTTGTGTGTTCATCACAGGGTTCCTCCTGTCTTTAACTTTGATGAGTGATGAGCCTTTTTTCCATTGCCTTTGTTATTTAGTTATATACTAGCATAGTACCCAGTACTGTCTTGTCTAGTTGGAATCAATTTATCACTACATTATTATTAGTCATTTAATGAGAAACAAGAATACCAAATTTAATAAAATTTGTATGAGCCATTTTCAGAATTAGTGCAAACCTAGATTCACCAGCACACTATTTCTATTTGTTGAATGAGACATATGTGTACCAAGTTTCACGTAATTGGCAGCAGCCATTTCCGTAATTAAACTAAACATCAATTTATCCATACCTACCTAGAAAAAGGTTGATTGAGACTGGTTTACCCCTACAGTATCTTTAGTCTCCCTATAACAAATAGGTGTGCCATGTTTCTTCAAATTCACACCAGCAATTTCCAGAAATTAACCAAATGTTGATTCACATACACATAAAGTGGTGGGTTGTGATAGTTTATCTGACAGTATTTTCAGTTGTCCAGTGAGAAATAGGAGCACCAAGATTCATGAAATACACACCACCCATTTCCGGAATTAATGGAAAACACCGATTCAATTGCACTATATCCAGAGCAGAGTGGCTTTGATACTGTAATAAAGAATATCAGTTGCTATTCTACTCCAGGCTACATTTCAACCTAACCACAAACTTCACTAATGTTGCTGCTCAAAAATCCAAACATGTACCATATGCAAATTAACACATTCCATATACATAAATCTGTGTCTATAATGAATCTATTTGCTATGGCATAGAGCAGAAAATACAGATTTTGAAGGGTCACCACAATTTAAAAGCTTGGGGTCTGAATTAAAATCTAACATATATCTTAAGCTGCTGAATCACCTGACACATTCACAGTGGAATAAAATCTCTAAAAAGAACAGATATATTGCATAATACATTTATGAAGTGTTAGTTTATTGTGGTGATAGAGAATGAAAAATCTAGATATGATAACATGTTTGTGTTTCACACAGTAAGTTGAGAACTTTATTTATTGCTCCAGTAACATGCAACATAGAAAAATAAGACATAGTGCATACTTTAAGTATTTAAAACAGTGAAAACCCCACTGAGATCTGTTCATTAGTTTGTCTGAAACCAATATACATGAATTGCTTATATATTACAAACTACGATAGGGAAATGAGCCACCAATTACCTTAAGAAGATGAAGATGGGGCATAAACACAAAGAAAAAAAAAAAACATACATTATAAAGGAATTTTTCGGTCAAGCCCTGTATCAACAGGAGAACATTATGAGGGGGAAGGTGGGGGGGGGGAGTTGTGGAAGACTGACTAACATAATGACTGTTGGCCGGGAAAATGGTGGGGGTAAATTCAAAACTCAGGACATATACAGGAGCAGTGACTCAGAACTAATGCCTGAGCATTGATAAATATCAAAACTGAACTCTGATGGGAGGGAAGAGCAAAATAATCATATATATTATTTCTACAAGTTGATTTTTTTAAATTTTATTGTATTGTTACAATTCATTATCTCCCTTCATACCTAAACAAAATTGATAAACAAGGTATCATTTCTGATTATATTTTAAGAATGTAAATTTTTCAAATTTGACCCTTAAATGGCAAAAATGTCAATATTTCTAAAATGCTGTTTTTTGTGTGTCAGGAGCCATTTATCTAGTTGGATACCTAACTGATATTCTTAAATTAAGTATCATTTTAAAGATTAAGATCTCTGCTTTAGTATATTAAGACAGGAATTTTCTGGAATTGGATCTTTAAAGGGTAAAAGTATCAATATTTCTACAATGTGTGTTTTTTTTTATTTGTCACGAGGCACTTATCTCCATTTATATCTAACTGAAATAGATAAATGAGTTATCATAGTAAAGAATAAGGTCTCTGCTTTGGTCACATTATACCTTGAGAAAGTAATTTTTTTTGGAATTCGACCCTTCAAGGTCAAAAGTATTATTATTTCCATAACGTGTTTTTTTCTTTGTTACCAGCCACTGACACCTGACCTAAGGCAATATAATTTAAAGGTATCATTTAAATGATTAACGACTCCACTCAGGCAACATTATACATTAAGAATGAAATTTTTTGCAATTTGAACCTTAAACTGTGAAGGTTGCTCGTATGAGACAGTTCGGAGCAAAGCCTTTAGACAGCAGTAGGACACATCTATTCTTATAAAACACAAGTTTTGGCCATCTATGACATCATCTGTCATGCCAAGACGTTACTCTATGACATCACACTATGATGTCACACTTCACAC
Source organism: Vandiemenella viatica (assembly GCA_031002005.1). Lineage (NCBI taxonomy): Eukaryota > Metazoa > Arthropoda > Insecta > Orthoptera > Morabidae > Vandiemenella > Vandiemenella viatica. Next base: position 4,784,632 of record JARYHS010009186.1, on the reverse strand, counting down.
CTTTGTTCTAGGTTATGCACATTATTTAATAAAATTTTTAAACATCTGCAAATAAATTAACTTACAGAACTCTGAAATAAAAATATGTATTGAGTTTAAAATGACATAATAATTATTAGTAGATTAGATTTATTTAATATTTGTTTCATGTAAAAGTATTTGTTAAAATCTTTGGCCACAGATATGTAAGCCATTAATTTTTGCAATGTTAGTGGCAGTTTTGATAGATTGTTATTAGAACTGGCCTTGATGTTACAGCAAGGGTTTGAGTATATTATTTTTTTTTTTTTCTTGAGTGTTCTGTTACTTAAATCATTACTTCGTTTTTTTTTTTAAATTATTATTATTAACTAGTTCCACACTGATCACGATCCAATTAAATCTAATATTATGTGGAATGACGTAATTTGTTAAGATTTAATTTTTAATTTTCTTTGCTTTTACTGATGCCATATTTCAGCCGCATGTAACTGTGTTATCCATTCAAAGGCATTGGTTTACTTGGTTTGAATGAAAGAAGTTCAAAATTAATCACGATCGATACGGCCCAAACCACAATTAAAACTAATATTACATGGTATAACATAGTTGCTAAGAATTATTTTTAGAATCCTTCATTTTCACTGGGGTAATTATTTCAGCCAGATGTAAGCTGTGTCGGCCATTAAAACATCGATCTTCATCATAGATAATAAGAAAGATGTAACAAACTGTAAAGATTTTCGATCAATTTTGTATCGCAATGCATGATGACACTGACATGGGATATTGGGAATGCATGAATTTGCATGTAATTGAAGCTTTGATTTTCTAGCGGTGATATTGGCGGAGATTGTGGTTAGGCTGAAACGCAACCTGAACCATGTTGACAACTGAAATTTTTTGCTAGAATACAAGGGACGAGAAATTACAGCACATTCAGCTTTATATTATAGCATTTCTATTTAGTTATGCAACTAAAAAAAAAATATGAACTGCCACAACACTCCATTCAACCAATCAGTTTTGACGGGCTTCGGTCCCAGTCACAGTAATAATAATAAACTGCTTCATTGGTGTTGACTGTTGTTAGGTACCTGTTACACTAAACAAATAAGCAATTGAAACAAATGAGGTGGTTCTTCTTTGATCCTATTAAAAACCCTCAACCTTACTATTCATTGTATTCATGTCATTTTCGCATGGGTTATCTAGTAAAATAAAATCTAATTCTAAATAAGCATAGAAATAAAAATAAAAAAAATTAAACGAAAGTATCAATGAAGTTTTAGGTTAGGGGCTACTGGTGTGGGGAAGATATAGTTGATCAAAATGGTACTGACTGTAGATCCATGATAAAGAAAACGATGAAGCTGCTAAAGCAATAACTGACTGTGGCAGAACTGGAGAGGAGAGGTTGTGATGTTATAATTATGGTTTTGGATATTTTGAAAGTACAGTTCTTAAGTTGTTACTGTTGTAACCGTACTAGCTACGATACATTTAATAGACTTAATTATACACAGCACCAGTCAGGTGGTTGCTGCTAAAGGAAAGAAAGGTTATACAGGACAGCCACTAAGAAAGTTTATTGCACTCCAGTAGTTCTTCAAAGTTCACAATGTTTTATTGCCCATAAACACTTCCCGCCAAATGCAAGCCACCAGACAAGGTTTAGTTTATAGACTCTTCTCCGAACACACAAGTTCAGTAAGAAAGTGGTAAACAGTGAGTCACTACTTTAGTACAAATTCACAATTCTGTTCCACACTCAAGCAGATATAATAATGTAATAGTTCAACAGCCAAGTTCACTTACAAAATGTGTCCTCGTTTTCCTACCATTCACACACTGCATAACTTCCCTTTCTGCACTCTATCCTTACTAAATAGCTCGATAGATATTCCTGCAGCGTGTGTTTATTACGATTTACATTCCAACTTGTTCACTGTCTCTCTCCCACTAATTAACAACACCAACTGCCATCTTGCCCCCACTCTCGCTACCGTACCACTACTATCCCAAACCGTAATATTCTATATCGCGCCTGCGATATTGCGCATCATAAAACATATCGATATTTTCTTACAAACTTAATACCGACTTTTCCGTGCAAATATTCAAATAATTCTTGCTGTGGTGTTACAAGGTTAGTGCTGAAAATATCATAAACCTACTAATAAGGGTTTATTAGTGAGCTGTAGAAGTATAATTAACAAAGCAATAGAATTTTTAAACTTAATATAGATACACACACCACTAGTAATTATTATAGGTTTAGAGTCTCGGTTAAAAGAAGAAATACTAGACAATGAGGTTTTTCCCTGACAGTTACCGTGTGTATCACAGGGATAGAGGAGCAATTGGTGGAGTAGTTTTCATATTAGTTAGCAAATACTATTACAGTTCACCGATGTTCTTAGGTCATATGACAATGAGTTACTTGGGGTAGATTTCTGTAGCAATAAAAAAGAAAAAGGAAAACAGGGTCTTGACTACTTACCACAGTGGAAGAATGACTAATGAAGAAAGGCTTTTGGAAAGAAATTACATTCATACTCAGATTTCCAAAGTGACAATAGAATGGTCATTATTGGTGTGGATTTAAATTTACAAGGTGTAAACTGGGTAGGAAATCAGATAAATAACACAATGGAACAGAGATTTACAAACACCTTAATACGGGAAAGAGGGCTTGCACAAGTCATAGAGCAGGACACTAGGGGACAAAATATTTTGGACATATTCCTAATAAAGCCTGATGATAACCATGTGAGGTGTCAAGTAACTGAAGGAATAAGTGATTATGAAGCAGTTCTGATGGCTAGTAGACGGTTTTAGTAAACCAATAGCAAGAATTGGAGGAGGAAAAAGGGGCAATTGTGAAACTTGGCAGGTATTTCGGGGAAAATTTCAGTAAATGGAAGGATGGCACAAGTACATTAGAGTCAATTTGGGAAGAGTTAAAAGAGGTAATAAGAAAAGGTGAAGAAATATTTATTCCAAAACAGAACAAAAGAGAAGCAGAGGACGTATGTACTATAATACAGTGGTGAGGAGGTTAAAAAGATTGGTTTGAAGAGAACATAAGAAAATTAACAGATATCACGGTACCTGAGAATATCTGAAACAACTAAACAAATATCGTATATAAATAATAGTTTTACTCGGTTGTTTTCCTGAGAAACATTCTTATCAAAACTACACAAGGAGTTAATACTAGCAAAGAAGGTGGCTAAAGATGGGTTTATGAAGAATATTATCAGTCCATGGTGCATTTAAAAATTTATATGGCTCTGCTAGAAAACTGAGGGGGAGGGTGTTGAGAATATTATGGATCAGGATGGAGAAGAGTTTACTGAGGATATGGAAGGCAGAAATTTTAAGTAACTGGTTTAGTGAGGCTATTAGGAGCAATATATCCGAAACGGAAGGGTGTTCAGAGAATTAGCTTAACAACACAATTGGAAATGAGCACACCAAAAAATTTGAAATTCATCCTGAAGATATCATGAAGGAACTAAGAAAAAAAAACCATAAAGGGACTGGTTTAGATAACATTACTACAGATGTCATAAAGATAGTAGGATGTGACATTGTAAATTATCTTGAAATATTCTTTAAATTGAGTCTGGATACTATTTGCTTACCACAGGACTGGAAAAGTGTGTAGTAGTGTCGGTACATAAAGGAGGAGTGAGAAATAGAGTTGAAAATTATAAGGCAATCAGTTTGACATAAATGGTAAGTAAATTATTGGAGAGATTGATATGCAACGAAATGAAAAGTATATGTGAGGAGCGTGAGTGGTTTTCAAGTCAGGAACATGACTTTAACCAAGGATATTCATGCAAATTTCAATTATTAGTATATAGACAACATATTTCAGACAAAATGGACAAGAGTGGCCAAATTGATAGTGCTGCATTAGACATTTCAAAGGCAATTGATAGAGTGAGCCATAAAATGATGATAAATGAAGTAAAACTTGGAATGGATGAGAAAGTAAATTAAGAATTTTTAAAAGGTAGAAAGCACAATGTTAGGGTAGGAAATGCAGTATCAAAAGCAGAGGAAGCAAAAATGAGAGTGCTACAGGGTAATGTATTGGGGGCATTGATATTCATTGTTCTAATGAATGACTCTGCTGATTTACTATTAGAAGTTAGGCTGTCTGCAGATGACATAGTAGAGGACTGTGAACAGCTGCAGGGTGCTTTGGTGCTGAGCGCCCTTTGCCACCCACAATTTTCTGAATTACAGAGTATATATGTAGATGTAGGGTGATCTGGACAGGATATCTAGCTGGGTCAGTAAACATGGGACGAAGATAAAGCAAAGAAGAGTCAGCTTATTAGATACACAGTTAAAAATTAAAGGCTCATTATATAAGGTGAGGAAAGAATTGTTTGTTGAAGACTTGAAATGAAATTATCTTGGTATGACATTTGATAACAAGCTCAGTTGATGAGGGGGATGTATGAGAGAAGGAATTGGGTTACAAAAGCTTGGTCAGACCATTGCTCGAATATGGTGGTGTAGTATGGGATCCAAGGTAAAAGACCACGAGGCAGGCCCAGAAGGAGATGGACTGATCTTGTGAAATTGGACCTACAGGATAAAGGTGTACAATGGTCCAAAATCCAAGAAGAGGAAACATACTTGGACAGCCAAAAGTGGAGAGCACTCTTACACCGCACCCGGGAAACTGGAGACGGAAGAAGATGATGATGGTGATGAGTATGGGATCCACATTTTGGGTATTAAATACAGGGGTTGGAGGGGGTGCAAAGAAGGGTTGCTGGATTTCTCTCTGGAAATTACCACAGGACAGATATGATACAAAAAAAGCTGGAATGGTATTAATTTGAAGACAGGAGGAGGATGAAAATAGTGCTGGGAGTGTTCAAGATTGGTGATGAGATAAGAAAAGATAATGATTAAGAATTAAAAATAATGCGTGGATAGGAAAAGACGACCTTGGCCACAAGCTGGTACTCAATTTCCGGCACAATGGTGTGGGAAGATTTTCTTTTGAAATATGGGGGTCAGAGATTGGAATAAGTTACCAAGAGCTTTGATGAATAATTTACCAAAAATGTTGAAATAATTTAAAGTTGAAATTTGTAGAGGGCAAAAGTAGGTGGGTAAAAGAAAGGGGGAAAGATGGTAGGGTAGTGAAATTGCCACTGGGGAGTGGGCTTTACCACAAAAAATTAATTAAATTAAATTAAGTTAAACATCTGATCAGGTTAGCAGTACCAATTTAGGTAATGTGGGGATGGAGGCAAAGAGAGGATAAGAAACAAGTTTACATAAATAAAAAAATAATAAAAGTGACTGGGTATTATCTTAAGTCTGGGCACAAGTCAACCTTATCATCATCATCATCCCCAACAGATTCCAGCCACTGGCCAGGTCTGCTATGTGCACATGCCTCTCCATTTTATCCTTTCTTCCCACCACCTCTCTGCCACCACTTTGTTCCAATCCTCTCCTCTCTTCCGTACACCCTCCTCCACTCGTTTCAGCCATCCATCTCTCGGTCTTCCTCTGGATCGTTTACCGTGCATCTTAATTTCATGGATTTTTCTTGGGATTCTCTGAACCTCCATTCTCTTTATGTGTCCATACCAACTTAGTCTGGTCTTCTCTATCATTTCCTGTAGGTGTTTCTCTTTTATGGTGTTTTTAATCATTTCATTCTTTATCCTGCCCATTTTAGTATCTCCCATTCTACCTCTTAAAAATTTCATATCGCTTGCTTGTACCTTGGTGATGTCTCACTTCTTCATTGTCCATGTTTCAGCAGCTTATGTCAAGATGGCCACATTGTATGTGTGATAAATTAATCTCTTGCTTCTCTGTAGCACATCTTTATCACATATCAGGGTTCTAATTCTCCTTAAAAATGCCTCTGCTTGTCTTCCTCTTTAAACTATCTCACCATCATTGCTTCCATTTTCCTCTAATTCACTCCCCAAGTACTTGAACCTCCTTAACTTCTTTAGTTGTTCACTTGCCATCACAATTCCCTAGGTTATTATTCTTTATGGTTGTTACCATGTACTCACATTTCTTTCCATTAAATTCAGGTCATATTCCTCCATACATCCAACTGTCACTGCACTTCCTCTTCATCACCTCCCCAGATCATCAGGTTGTCTGCAAAAGCCATCACCTTCATGTTTTCCTTTCCCATACTCACTGCCACCTTGTGCATTATATCATCCATGATTACAATAAAGAGTAGTGGTGAGAGGGTATTTCCTTGTTTTAGTCCATTTCTTTGTTTCAGCCAATCTGTTCTCCCTTCCCCTATTTTCACATAGCTCCCACCTCCGTGGCACAGTTCCGTCACTCTCCTGATGGTTTCTTTGGGAACTCCTCTGTTCTCCAAGGCCTTCCATACTTTACTCCGACGTACACAATATGCTTTCTCAATATCGAGAAATACCAACATTGCTCACATTTCCAGGAACACACGTCAGACGAATGTAGGATTTGTGGGTTTGCTTGAGCGTTATTATAAACCCTGGATGTGACATAACATTAGGCATACAAATGCATCATTGGAAAGGGTTCTCTGGCAGCCAGCAAATTCCCACATTGATTTGATAGATGTGGCCTGCATTGGTAGGGACAGCTATACTCGCCATGGACACCATCTGAATTTCAGAGGTAAATGGAAGCTTTCACTTCTTACTGCTGATGAGATCAGGGGATGCCAGGTGAGTGAAAGAGGTATTCCTGTTATAAGTGGTGTTAAGTCGCGGCCTTTTTTAGGGTAAATAAAATAAATGTATTAAGATGTCTAAAAGAAATTAACATCTCTCCTGATCAAAACTTAACGAAATAGAAATTCTGACATACCAGTATGTACTAATAAAGTAAACAATTTAAATTCATTGAATCAAAGAGTTCAAACCACCATTCTCCATCAAAATAGGAGGGGGATATTTTGTAAAACTGACGACATTACTTTATGTCTAGAAGAGATTCAAAATTCCAAAAATCTCAATGTAGATGTTTTGTGCATATCTGAACATCATTTGTCTGACACAGGAATATCTCAGCTGTCCATCCCAAATCTTAAACTAAGTTCTCATTTCTGTAGATGTAAAATGGAGAAAGGTGGAGTTGCCATTTTTGTTAAAAATAATATTCAATGCAATAGTGTAGGTGTAAGTAAGTATTGTATAGAACAACACTTTGAATGCTGTGTTACTAAACTGGAATATGGTAAGGAAGAGCTCATAGTAATAGCAATTTATAGGGCCCCCTCAGGAAATTTTAGTCTGTTCTTATCACAGTTAGAGTCTTTACTACTATGTTTCAAAAATAACAAACAAATAGTTTTATGTGGAGATTTTAATGTTGACTTTCTCAATCACAGCAATGAGAGGCTAGATATGGAAGCCTTGATGTTGTCTTTTAACTTAATGGCACATGTAAATTTTCCTACTAGAATACAAAATAATAGCAGGACTGCAATTGATAATTTTTTTATGGATATTTCTCAGTACAGTAATTACGACATACTTCCAGTAATAAATGGTATCTCAGATCATGATGCCCAGCTGCTATGTATCAAGTCCAGAAACACTATTAAACAGATAGAGAAAAACTGGATTTATAGAAGAAATATTAATGTAAACAATATAAAACATTTCATAGAGTCCTTAAATAATGAACAATGGTCACAAGTGTACAATGCACAGGGTGTTAATGAAAAATTTGATTCCTTTCTCAATATATTTCTAACACTTTTCGAAGGAAGTTTCGAAAAAAGGAAAGTAGTCAATACTCCAAACAATGAACTGGGTAAGGGATGGATAACAAAGGGTATTAGAATATCTTGTAAAACAAAAAGGGACCTGTACTTAAAAGTAAGAGAATCAGATAACTATACACTGAAAGCTCATTACAAACTTTATTCTAAAATACTAAGAAATGTAATAAGAAAGGCCAAGAACAGGTATATATCAGATAAAATAGAGAATTCAGGTAATAAGATGAAAACTATACGGAATATAATAAAAACTGAAACAGGAAAATCTGTAAATCACTCCAAAGACATAAAAATAGAACAAAATGGATCTGTTCATAGTGAAGTAGGGGAAGTTTGTGAAATATTTAATAAACATTTTACTACAGTTGTGGAGAAATTAGGCATAGAAAAGCAGTCCCCACATAATGCCATAAGGCTTCTTCAGACCGCTTACCCAAATAGATTTGTGGAAATGCAATTGCCACCAGTAATAGTCTCAGAAATAAATAAACTCATGAAACAATTAAAACCTAAAAATTCTTCCAGCTATGACAATATTTCATGTAAATTACTGAAAAGATGTTCAGATTGTATCAATCGTGTACTTGCCCACATTTGTAATGAATCGTTAATCCAAGGTGTGTTTCCAAATAGACTAAAATATGCAGTTGTAAAACCGTTGTTTAAAAAAGGAGAATCAACATGTATCGTCCCATTTCATTACTTTCCGGATTCTCAAAGATTTTTGAAAAAGTCATGTATTGTAGAGTAATAAAACATGTTACCCAAAATAATATCCTCACTAAATCACAATTTGGGTTCCAAAAAGGATCATCTATAGAAATGGCTATATATTCATTTTTAAATAACACATTTGAGGAACTAAATAATAAAATGAGCCCTGTAGCAATATTTTGTGATCTTGCAAAAGCATTTGACTGTGTAAAACATGAATTACATTTGAAGAAAATGGAATACTATGGTATTTATGGAATTGCAGGTAAATGGCTTAAATCATACATGGGAAGTCGAATACAAAAAGTTTCCATTTTTGATCCTAAAATAAGTAAAGATGCTTCATCAGACTAGGAGAAAATAAAACATGGAATTCCACAAGGTTCTGTCCTAGGACCCCTCCTCTTTTTGTTGTACATCAATGACCTTCCTGGAAACTTATCTGACAAAGTTAAGAGTGTTTTATTTGCAGACGACACTAACCTGACTGTGAGAAAAACACCAAACTGCAATCTAGAATTTAATGTAAATGAAGTACTTAGTGAAGTAGCAAATTGGTTTGAGGCAAATTCATTAAAATTAAATTTTGAAAAAACACATTATATTAGGTTTAAAACAAAAAATTATGCACAGCCAGATTTACAAGTAAGCTATAAAAATAACACAATATTAGAAACAAAGAGTATAAAATTCCTTGGTATTAAAATAGATGAGAAACTCTGTTGGCATGAACATATCACTTCACTACTGAAGAAGTTAAGTAGTGCCACCTTTGCAATACGAACACTTTCTCTAACAGCAGATCTAGAATTAACGAAACAGATTTACTCCTCATATTTTCATTCAGTAAAGTCATATGGCATAATTTTTGGGGGAAACTCTTCACAAAGTAAAAAAACGTTTTCATTGCACAGCAAAGAGCTATTAGGATGTTGTGTAGGATAAAACCAAGAACTCCTTGCAGACAACTTTTTAAAAAACTCAGTATTCTTACAATGACTTCTCAGTATGTATATTCTCTCATGTGCTTTGTCATAGATCATTTTAACCTGTTTACTTCTAATTCACAGGTACACAATCTCAATACAAGAAACAGAAATAACTTGCACAAACCACAAACATCTCTGTCATTAGTACAAAGAGGAGTTAATTATTCTGGTATACAACTGATTAATAAACTTCCCAAGGGTATAAAACAGTTTGCAGAAAATAAAGATATATTTAAAGAAAAACTGAGAGATTATCTTATTGGCAACTCCTTCTACTCCATTCAATTTGAACAAAATAATTAATTGTATTCAATATGATTTTTGCAAAACTCAGTTGTAAAAATTTATGTTTATTTTATTCTCTACATTTTTCTTTGTAACATTTAATTGTTTTTACTCTGAATATGACTCATATTGTATGTATGTACGGTATATTAACCATGACATGTTTCACATCCCAGAGGAGCTTCCTCAGCAGGGATCCATGAAACAAGATTGATAAATAAATAAATCAATAAAATAAGATCCTTTCCATACTCATAATGTTTACCCTGCAGCTGTCTCATAGCAAATATCAGGTCTAACGTCAATCTTCCTGATCTGAAGCTGTACTACTCTTCCCTTAGCTCTTTTCCACCCAGTCACGTTTTCTTTTTCAATGATTTTCTAACACACTTTGGCACAGCGACACATCACTGTGATCGCTCTATAGTTTTTAAGCTCCTTCCTTTATTCAAAAAAGGGATTTTTTGAATAAAAGTATGATTATTCCTTTTTTCCAGTCTTCCCCACTACCTAGGCTACGGGAGCATCCTTAAACGACGTAGCTCCATTTTGGCCTCCTGTGAACCCCCCTCCCCACCCCCGCCCACCAAGTAGCCTCCCCCTGAAGCATGTAGCTTCTTTTCCCTTATGATTCTAGAAGACATTTTGTACTGTTTTCTCTTGTAAACTACATATTGAGATAATTAAATATAGGAAATAAATAATTACATGCTGTTGTGTGTTTTGTACCTAATTTTAACTGTAAAAAATGATATGATTGGAAAGTTAACTGGCCTGGTTCGAACCCCCCCCCCCCCCATATTGCAGCGTAGCCTTCAAGCCAATCTTCCCCCCCCCCCCAGAGCGAGCAATATATTTTATTGATGCTACCAACTTGAGGTGATGTTTAAATTCATAGTGGTTTTGGTTTGTTTATTAAAATTTATTTATTTATCTTTGCTTATTTACATTTAGATTTTTTTGTATTATTTTGTTTTCCTTGTCAGAGTACAGTTTTGATATTTATCAATGATTGGGTATTAGCACTGAATCAATGCCCCTCTACCTGTCCTTAGTCTGAATTTATCACCACCATTTTCCTTGTCAACAGTCATTCTGTAACGCAGTTTCCCATAACACCACCTTCCCCCCTCCTTCCCCCAACCCATAATGTTCTCCTGTTGATAAAGGGATAGACCTGTAAATTCCTTTAATAATGTGCATTTTTATCTTTTCTTTGTGTTCATGCCTCACCTCCATCATCTTAAGTAATAGCTTGCTATTATTATTTGTAATTCCTTTTTGCTATTTAGTACCCTTTATTTCATTGTTTACTATTTATTGTATACTAGCTGGTACCCACAACTTCGTTCATGTTTGTAAAGAATTTGGATTGACAGCTTCTGACATCTAACCAACATAGTGCACGGTGGGAGACTCGATGCTATTACCAAACACAAATGCCAGTCATGTGCGCTATGTAGCTCAGGCACCAAAGTAAAATATACGGACACACATATCTTTGGTCGAAATACGAAAATATCCTTGATCGAACAATTTCAACCACCGCATCTCCCACACTACCACAATTACCGAAATTCGGCCAACGTTGTTATTGACGAGTGACTCTGAGCTACTACCACACACAAACACCTGTGATCTGCGCTAGTTAGTTTTGGCTGAAAAGTGATACACCATGACACATATGGTTTAGGTAGAAATATGAAAGTGCTGCAGGTCGACCACTTTCAACCAACATAACTCCCACACCCCTATAGCTACCGACATCTAACCACCATAGTACATGATAGAAGACACGATACTACTACCACACAAAAACACCATTGGTCTATGCTATGTAGTTTTGGCAGCAGAGTGACATATAAGGAGAAACATGTCTTTGGTCGAAATACGAAAATGCCCTGCATCGATCACTTTTAACCATCATATCTCCCACATCCCCACAGCTATCGACATTCGGGCAACATTGTGCACGGCAAGAAACTCCGTGCTACTTCCACAGACAAAGACCAGTGATCTGTGCTAGGAAGTGGTGGCTGAAAAGTGAAATGTGGGAAAACACACGTCTATTTTTATATGAATATAAAACAATCCAATGCCACCCGCAGATCTCATGCCGTCGTGGCTGCTGAAGTAGAAACTGCCATGAAGAATATGACAAACGGAAAGGAAACTGGACTAGGCGATATCCCATCAGAGGTATGGAGGATGCTTGGATCACAGTGAATTTAGTTTCTGATAGATCACTTTAACAAGGTCATAGACCCAGATTAAACTCCACATACTTGGATCACTAATCTTACAATACTCCTATTGAAATGAAAGGGTAACGTGTTAAACTGCTCAAACTGTTAATGGATTCACCTAGTGTGCCACACAATGAAGATTTTTGAGTGCATAGTGCATGCACGCACACCTTCAGAGCATAGATAAGATTGCCCGAATCATAATGGTTCCATGAAAGGCACAGGGGCAATTGATGCTATCCACGTCACACATCTTTTGATGGAAAAGGCACCTTGTAAAGAGAAAAACACTCCACATAGCTTGTTTAGATCTTGTAAAGGCATTCGATATGATACCTCAAGATCTAAACTGTTACTCACTGAGACAGCATGGGGTACCAGAGGTATATGTTAAATGGAATCAGCTGTTATATAGTAATGTTCACCAGCTATGTTTGAAGTGACTCTTTTTCCCATCAGAGTTGGTGTTCATCAGGGATCAGCTCTGTGTCCCCATTCCTGTATATCATCTGTCTTGACACCATTGCTGTAGAACTTGACCACTCCACACCCCTGGACATTGCTCTATTCTAATGATATCATAGACACCTGCAATTCTACAATGAGAACAACAAATCTAATGATGGAAAATTTTGCTTGATAAATACAGAAAGCAAATTAATGTATGGAATTTCAAAGTGATGAGTCTAATATATATCAACAGCATGAACTCTGCAAATCATATAACTTGGAATACTAATTTGTTCAGATGGTCAAATGCTCCAGGTGTCCAAAACAGAGTAAGAAATGGCCTGAATGAAGTGGGCACCAAGGTCTTATGAGTCCTTTTTCGACTGGAAGGTACCACTGAACCTTAAATCAAAGATTTACAGAACCACTGTTCAGCCAATGGTAGTATATAGGCTAGTCACGAAAAGCCACGCATAGTAGTTGCACGTCACAGACATTTAGACGATTTGCCGGTTGCAGGGACTTCCTAGATTGGATTGCATCATGAATGAGAATGTTCTGGTGGCATTTGGTGTGGCTCCAATCCCCGAGAAATAGTGAGAGGGTTGTCTGTGAAGGTACAGCCATGTACTGTGCAACCAAAAACACTTCGGTTGCAAGAACTGGCAGTGGATGTAAGTATGAGGGGTTGAAGACCGTGAGGGAGACCCAGGAAACGCCTCACCTGAGGATGCACAAGTGAGATACTTTACCAACTCAGATGTGCACACACACTGATATCTGCTGGGTGAATGGAGGTGGCACGGCTGGCACAGGAGGTGATAGAAGGGGGGAGGGGAGGAGGAAGAAAGTACTAAATCAATAATCGATAATGCTGGAAGTATGTTATCATTGGAAATGGAGGAACAGCACCAACATAATTAATGTCTGAGATATAAATATTAAAAAGCTTTAAAATAGGAGGATGCAATATGAGGGCTAGAAAATGTGAACAGTTGTAATAATAAGTACTGGCATCTACAGACAGGGACTTACTGAAGATGGAGGATGTCTGGTGGTAAGGATATACTGGTAGACCAGTTCCCATCTGTGGATTTCAGGAGAGATTACCAGTCAGGAAAATTTCTGATGGCTCTAACTGTGAAACAGTACATTGGGATTGTTCCACTTGTCACTGGATGTGATACATTGGTGTAAACTGTTTGCCTGTGGCTGTTCATCATGAAGGTGACTGGGTTAGTAGTGAGACCTATTATTTTATTTTTTAATTTTATAACCGACTTCAAAAAGGAGGAGGTTCTCAATTTGTCTGTATTTTTTTTTTTTTTTTTTGTATGTATGTTCAGCGATATCTTTGTCAATTTTGAACCGATTAAATGAAATTTTTTTAGTGGATAGGGTATACCTCCAAAGTGGTCCCATATGATTTTCATTGAGAAACCACCCCTTCTACCCCCTTTCACCCCTTAATTTTTATACAAATCCAAATTTTTTATTAGATCTCGATGAAACTTTGGACATATATACCCAAAAATAAAGAGAAAAATACTATCAACTTTGGTTTCAAAAAACTGAACCACTCCCCCCTATCCACCCCCTTAATTTTTGCCAATTTTATTTATTCAAAGCTACAGTCAACACCATTTAACTGATCTCCATTAAAGTTGGCAATTACATGTAGTTTTTCATGGAAAAGGTATCTGACCAAAAAAATAAAAATAAAAAACCACCCCTCTCCCTTTACATCCCGTAATTTTATAGAAACCTACATTTCTTATCTCATTTTTATTGGACTTTGCACATGTATACTTTAAAATAAAGATAAAAATCCTGTCAACATTTGGTCTGCCAAAGCTCAACCCCCTCCCTCCTTCCACCCCTTTAATTATTGCCAATGTTCTCCATAAAAATCTACACTCGACACCGTTTCACCGATTATCATCAAAGTTGGCATATACATGTAATTTTTTGAAAATCTGAACAAAAAATAAATAAATAAAAAACCACCCTCTCCCCTTTACACCCTTAATTTTATACAGACCCACATTTTTTATCCGATTTTGATGAAACTTTGGACATATATACTCAAAAATAAAGAGAAAAATACTGTCAACTTTTGATTGAAAAAACTGAAGCCCTCTCCCCTATCCACCCCCTAAATCTTTACCAATGTTCTTTATACAAAGCTACAGTCGACACCAATTAACTGGTCTCCATTAAAGTTGGCATATACATGCAATTTTTCATGGAGAAGGTTTGTGACAAAAATTAATTAAATAAATAAAAAACCACTCTATGTCTCCCTTTACACCACTTAATTTTATAGATATCTACGTTTCTTATCAGATTTTATTGAACTTTGCCCCTGTATACTTTAAAAGAAACAGAAAAATCCTGTCAACATTGGTTTGACAAAGCTCAACCCCTTTCAATCCTCAACCCCATTAACTTTTGTCAATGTCAGTTGTAAAAAGCCACAGTCGCGATAGTTTGACCGATTACCATGAAAGTTGGGCTTATATGTATTTTGCATGAAGATGTCTGACCAACACCACCCCTCTCCCCATTAAAATACTTAATTTCAATACACAACCACAGATTTTATCCGGTTTAGACAGAACATAGCAAATTTTTACTGTAAAACAAAGAGAAAAATAATGCCAACTCTTGGTTTACAAAAACTGAAACCCCTTCCCCGTTTCCCCCCCTGATTTTCTTTTTAGAAAGTTACAGTCGACACATTTGACCGATCTTTATGAAAGTTGGCACATCAATATGTAATTTTTATGGAGAAGTTTTCTAACCAAAAGAATAAAAAAACTACCCTAACTCCTTTCCTTAATATTCCCACATTTTAATCTGATCGGTGGAACTTCGCATGCGTATACTTTAAAACAAATACAAAAGTACTGTCCACTAACTTTCACAAAAAATGCAAACCCTATCCCCTTTTCTACCCCTTTAATTACTGTCAATGTTCTTTGTACAAAGCTACGGTTTCTTTCTGATTTTAAGGAAGTATGCACATGTATACTGCAAAACAAACAGAAAAATAGTCTACATTTGGTTTTGAGAGTCCAAACTCCGCTCCTCCTTTCCATCCTTGAATCTACAGTTCTATCCGATTCTCCAGGAAATTTGCATAAGTATACTTTAAAACATACAGAACAATTGTGTTTAAATTAGGTTGCAGAAGCCCAACCCCTCTTCCCTTCTATCCCCACCACTCCTAATTTCCAGTCTTCTTTATAGATACCCACAACTTTATCAGATTTCCACGGAACACTCCACATGTATACTTAAAAACAAAGAGAAACATAGTGTCTAAATTCTGTTTACAAACCCTACCACTCACTCTCTTACCCCATTTAATTTTTACAATTGTTCTTTACGCAAAGCTACAGTTTTTATCTGGTTACGATGGAAATTTGCACATGTATACTTTAAAACAAAGAGAAAAATACTGCCCACATTAGTTTTACAAAAACCAAACTACTCTTCATCTCCACACCAATTAATTGTTTTTTTTTTATATATATACTACAGTTTTATCTGTATCAAAAATAAATGTGTCATAATGTCTCAACATGTACAGTCTTTGACTTTATTTCTGCAGCCGCTGAAAAATTCTATCACTCTATTTGCACAATCTGGCATCAACGTCATCCCAGGCAACAGTAACGCAATACTGGCTCCGCCTCCTCGCAATTTCATTGGTGGATATTTTATTCAGAGCCATCTATACTGCAGATTTTTCATTTCCTTAAGTCAATGCAGGAAACAATTGGCCAACAGGTAGGAATTAAGCTCCTCCCACTGACGATTCTTATTGGCTGAACAGTTCATCATCCTACCATTACATTTCTATAATACTTTACCAAAATTCAGATCTTGAAACGTTTCCAAAAGTTGTAATTAACGGGATTGCATTAAAGTGAGGCAGGAAACAGGCTCAATGCTATATATTACTACGGTTGATTAGCATAAAACTATAACGATAAGATTGTTATACTCATTTTGATAATTCCTTCGGATAATATTTCACTCATATATCTGGTCAGTCCACAAACCAAGGGATAATCATGTTCCATGAGGTAGAATTTTTAGTACTACGAAACTACAGAAACAAGAAATTATTTCGGAAGTGTCTCTCTCCAAGATGGATTGAATGAAACAGTCTTCCTACGCTGCGTGTATACGCCTATTCGAGGAAAGTAGCACCGAGCTTGCAGTGGTCCTATGGTTAGCGTTCTGGGTTGCTGAGCGAGCGGTTCCGAGTTCAAATCCAAGTAGTTCTTATTATTTTTTTTTTTAATTTAGAAATCTATCTTTACTTGTATTTTATTTTTAAGCGTACCGAAACTGCACATTGCTTATTAGTATAAGGTATCCATGATTCTTTCCTAACTGCGTCAGGAAATAAGATAAACATCTGCGAAACTACCCAATGTTTCGTAACTAATAGCCGACGTAAGCATGAAAGATTTGCGGCAGCAGAACTGACGAAAATCTACACGGGTTTCAAGCCGCGCCGAAATCATATCATCTGTCCCTTTTCAAACGACACACATGTTTCCAATATATTTATTTCACAGTAGAACGATCATCGCGTTTCAGAAAGAAATAATTTACAAGAGGAATTATTGCTCTCTTTGTAGGTGGACGATAATGATTATGCACTATATAAATAAATGAGAGTTAATCGCGCAGAACTAAATATTAGCACCGCAACAAATTAAACGACCATTGTCACTAAAAAATTTACAACCAGATTATTATCGTAGGACAAAAATAAATTCTTTTATAACTGGTGTAAGTAATTAAAGTTAATTGAGAATCGGGCTTAAAGACAGGGAGTTCTTAAATGACCGTTTTTCCCGTTTTCTACAATGCTGTTAGTTGTTGACACTATTACTTCATGATCTTTACAGCATTGGGATTTATTAAATACTGGGTCTAAATGCTCATTACTTAACAAGGCGTGAAATTACCTGCGTTATTCTTTGTTTGGAATAACATAAATAAATACAAGCATTTGGCGAATGAGGATGTCGCCGTTCGCGTGATTGTTCTTTAGTCTCCGGTATAAAGTGGAACGCTCAAGTTTTGTCACCCGTCATAATCGACTCCATAATCGCCTAGGTCTCAAGGATTCAAACAAACACAGTCTACCGGTAAAGTAAGGTTGATGATGTCTAAAGACCGGAAGACCGAGCGTGGCGTGTGAGCGGTAACGTTCTGGCTCCAGGCAAATGCTGGGACGATTCTTATAGAAGGCCATGGCCGTTCCCTACTGTAATAACTTCAACATCGATGAAACGTAAAGCAATAAAAAAAAAATAAGGATAGGGAGAAGGTATTGTTAATCGATTTCAAGCCAGCTGCGACCTCCTCAATAAATTTAAAAATTCTTATGATTTTACGCCTCGTCGACATAGAGGTGATTATTGGCTGGATAGGAGTAGTGGCAAGGATTTCGGCCATGCCCTTGTAAAGAACCTATTCCGGTATTCATATGGAGTGATTTGGGAAACCTTGGAAACCACAAATATGCATGGCCGAACTTGGATTCGAACCATTGTCATTTACAGCAACGACCAACGTGTGTTCCGAAATGGTAATGATGTAGAAAAATAGATATTTGTTCAACCTCTAAAACTGTAAATAAATTAATTTGATTCTTTATCTATGAATGCTTGGGAGACGTTACTTTTTGTATTGCCCTCATGCAGTTAACATGGATTCCCACCGTATTTTCAATTGCCAGCTGTAAGTTGGATAATTCTGAAACCAACAAAAACTTTTGCCAAATGTGCTGCTCGTGTTAAATTATTACGTGCATTATTTACGTGTTATAAAGGTATTCTTCCTTGCCGAAGGAAGTAGGAAACTTAAGACTTTTTCCTGGTAAGCGTTGCCATATTTACTTTCTGCGATGTTGCCACGATGTTCTGCCTAGTAGTCGCAGCGCTGTAGCAATTTCCCTATACCAGAAATAGTGTCTCATAGCTGGACACACACATAGGCGAAATGAAAAATTATTTATGTTCCAGTCTCATCTAGAATATTTTCATTTAACTGATTACTTCTCTTGCAACAGTTCGATTCTGTATACAGATTACTATTCAATCACGGATTGTTGTATCTATATGTATATTTTTTCTTTGGTCATATAATTTATGAGGCACTAGATTCTGTGAGTCCAGGTGTCCTAGTGGTAACGCGCTGGGCTGTCAAAGTGCTGGTTCTCGGTTCAAGCCCAGGTGCTGTTTTTTTTTTTTCATTCTTTATCTCCTTTTCACTTGTTGCAAAATACATATCATATAAGTTTATATATATTTCGTGGTCAATTGGAACAGTGGAAATGAATCATAAAATTAATGTTTGGCTGAAATGAGAAAGTGTCAACGCATGATGCGTGAGTAGGAACTGAAAGCCAGTTTTCCAATAAATTTAATTTAACCATTACGATTTGTGCCACTCAACTTAACCAATTTTTTTCTAGTGCAAAGGCGGGAGATTGATAATTGGGGCAATGATGGCTGTTTAAAAATAAACAAGGACCTAAATCAAACTAATGTGCGGTTTTTGTAGCTAACGTTCCTGGTATTAGCAAGCAAACCAGAATTGAAAATGTGAGTAGTTATTCTTACGAAAACAAAAAATCATCATTGACGAATAACATGCTAATGAGAGGTTCCGTATTTGACAAAATGCTGCTCCTACTAGTGATCAGTAATGATATAATTGATGTATATCCTCAATATAACGACATGATAACCTTGTTTCCGAAATCTGAAATTGCAAGAAAGAAACAGGAAATTTGAGGAAGGAGGAAAGATAATGCCAGTCTCGTTATAAGTTGTTGTTACCTCTCTGGTAATCCAGAAAGAATGTTACTGTAAGTGGCTCAGATTCGCGGGTGCCATGCTGATCCCGGAAGCTAGTGCGGTGTCTCGCGGTTCCACGGTTCGAGTCAGGCCGCAGGCAAAAGTGGTTTTATGAGTGTTTTTCTTGTGTTGCCTGTAAACTGGGACAGTGAAAACATATTATACACTTAATGAGAATCAAAAGCTACACATGTCTGCATGTATCTATTAAGCAATCCAAATTCGTTTTTTTGTTATTCTTTAGTAAAGTCATTATTATTGCAATGGCTCGGAAAAGATTAGTTTTTAAGCAACGAAAAAAAAAAAAAAAAACGGCCACGGTCCTTGAGAAAGGGCAATTCCACATTCCTTTGAGCAATTTTGGATTTTGTTTTTTCTATTTAAACCCACATTTTGATGGCTGGATCGTGAATATGAATTGAGTACTGTCTAATGACACTGATGAACTTTACCCTTCATCCAATTCGTTCGGCTATGAATTAATGTAAACATATGATTTGTAATTGCATCTAAACATAACTGACAATCATTTTTAAAAGTGAGGTTCAAAATTTTTTGCTATTAATAGATCAGTCAAGCATCCGTACAATTCAATCAATGAAACAATACAGTTTCTGATCCATCATTCAACCAAAATATTATTGGATTAATTTCCTATTCGTTTGCTGAATAGTATGCAATCAAGATTTGATTTAGAACTACTGGTATCATATATATTATTTCTATAAGGTATTTTTTTGTCACAAGCCTATATCTTCCTTCATACTTAACCGAAATCAATGAATGAGGTGTCATTTTAAAGCTTATGGTCTCCACTTTGGTTAAATCGTATTTAAGCAAGAAAGTTTTCGGAATTCGACCCTTAAAGGGCAAAAATGTAATTATTCTAAATGCTGTTTTCTGTGTTACGAGTCACTTATCTCCCTGGATACCTATCTGAAACCGTTTTATGAAGTATCGTTTTAAAGATTAAGATATCCGCTTTAGTGACGTCATATTAAGCCAGAAAGTTTTCGGAATTCGACCCTTAAAGGGCAAAAGTATCAATATTTTTGCAATGCGTTTTTGTGTCACGAGCGATTTATCTCCCTTAATATCTAACCGATATAGATAAATTAGGTATCATATTAAAGAATTAGGTCTCCGCCATGGTAACATTATATTTTAAGAAAGGAATTTTTCGTAATTCGACCCTTATAGGGCAAAAATGTCACTTTTTCAAAAATGCGTTTTTTGTATCTCGAGCCATTTTCTCCCTGGATATCTAACTAAAATCGATAAATGAAGTATGAATATAAGGAGTAATGTATCAGCTTTGTAAAATCATATTTTAAGGAAGAATGTTTTGGAATTCAACGCTTAAAGGAAAAAAGTATAAACTTTTCTATAACCGATTTTGTGTCACGAGCGATTTATCTCCCTTGATATATAATCGATATAGATAAATGAGGTATCATATTAAAGAATAAGGTCTCCGCCATGGTAACATTATATTTTAAGAAAGGAATTTTTCGTAATTCGACCCTTATAGGGCAAAAATGTCACTTTTTCAAAAATGCGTTTTTTGTATCTCGAGCCATTTTCTCCTGGATATCTACTAAAATCGATAAATGAAGTAGGAATGTAAGGAGTAATTTATCAGCTTTGTAAAACCATATTTTAAGGAAGAATGTTTTTGGAATTCAACCCTTAAAGGAAAAAAGTATAAATTTTTCTATAACCGATTTTTGTGTCACGAGCGATTTATCCCTTGATATCTAATCGATATAGATAAATGAGGTATCATATTAAAGAATAAGGTCTCCGCCATGGTAACATTATATTTTAAGATAGGAAGTTTTTGTAATTCGACCCTTATAGGGCAAAAATGTCACTTTATCAAAAATGCGTTTTTTTGTATCTCGCGCCATTTTCTCCCTGGATATCTAACTAAAATCGATAAATGAAGTAGGAATATAAGGAGTAATGTATCAGCTTTGTAAAATCATATTTTAAGGAAGAATGTTTTTGGAATTCAACCCTTAAAGGAAAAAAGTATAAATTTTTCTATAACCGATTTTTGTGTCACGAGCGATTTATCTCCCTTGATATCTAATCGATATAGATAAATGAGGTATCATATTAAAGAATTAGGTCTCCGACATGGTAGCATTATATTTTAAGAAAGGAATTTTCGTAATTCGACCCTTATAGGGCAAAAATGTCACTTTTTTCTAAAATGCGTTTTTGTATCTCGAGCCATTTACCTCCCTGGATATCTAACTAAAATCGATAAATGAAGTAGGAATATAAGGAGTAATGTATCAGCTTTGTAAAATCATATTTTAAGGAAGAATGTTTTTGGAATTCCACCCTTAAAGGAAAAAGTATAATTTTTCTATAACCGATTTTGTGTCACGAGCGATTTATCTCCTTGATATCTAATCGATATAGATAAATGAGGTATCATATTAAAGAATTAGGTCTCCGCCATGGTAACATTATATTTTAAGAAAGCAATTTTTCGTAATTCGACCCATAAAGCGCAAAAATGTCAATATTTCTAAAATGCGTTTTTTGTGTTTCGAGCCATGTATCTCCCTGGATATCTAACCAAAATCGATAAATGAAGTAGGAGTATGAAGAGTAATGACTGAACTTGGTGACATTATATTCAACCTCACTATTCATCGCATTTTATTCGCGAAATTTTCGCACGGGTCGTCTAGTCTTTATGAATTGACATATTAACCTGTTGTACGCTAAAGTGATGCTTTTTTTTTTTTTTTTTTAAAAAACAGTTTAACGTCCCTTTTTAACAACGTGGTCTTTTAGATACGGGAAAGGATGGGGGCAAGGAAGGGAAGGAATTCGGCCATGGCCTTTGAAGGAAGCATCCCGGCATTCACCTGGAGTGATTTGGGGAAACCATGGAAAACCCAAATCTGGATGCCCGACGGGGATTCGAACCGCCGTCCTCCCGAATGCGAGGCCAGAACGCTATCCGTTACACCACCACGCTCGGTAAAGGTGATGCTTAAGTCAAACACAATCCGTTTCAGAATAATGAAATGAGTAACAATCCAGTCTTACAGTACAAATCAGAATACTGGATGTAAATTCATTTAGCCTAAGTTTCAAGCAAGTAGTTTGTTTCCTCATAGTTGTAGAAGAACGATAGTCAGGATATGGACGTCGTAACATCCACGAGGAAGAGGAGCGGTTTTATAAATATCCTACGTTTCAGTTATTCTAAGCTACCAGTTTCTAAATTTCTGAAAGCTTTTGTCCCAAGTTAAAAATCATAAAACAGCAGATAGAAATAGTGACACTTACTTTGCGTAACGTTTTGTAACAGATAAACTACTATGTTGTTAAGTAAAAATTACGTGTCAGCTGATAGATGAAGTTAGCACTATCTAGAGCCACACTGTTATTAATTATAAGGATTTATACTTTATCTCTGTTACACTCTGCAAGTGATGTGTAATAGGATAATCACGAGGAATTCGGGCTGTTACACACAGCGTTAAACGCGCAGCATTCCCTTGACCGGATTTTACGGAATATCCATTCGCAAGATATTCCGACTGCTTTGAGAACTGATAATGATTAAACTTTGATCAATACTCGTACGTTTTGTTATTATATTACTGTTGACAGTAACATCAAATTACAACACCCAGAGCTCGAATAAAATCCGCAGTAGCTTACTTCGGAGAAGTGAAAAGTTAAGTAACGGAAAAGAAGCGATTGCTTTAGTTATAAAGCGTCAGCATAAATATAACAAGAAACAAAGTCAGTATGATGTTATAATCTTTTACAGACGTATATATGTATATTTGTATTTGTGAAATATTCTAATTTTTTTATTGTATTTCGCTAAAATATGGGCGTAAAGTGATGTTGCACCATCAACTTGGAAATCAATTGTTTTTCTGAAACACTGTATTTTCAACCTCACCACTTCAGAAGACTCGTTATTTGGTAGATCCTCCGATTTGCTTGAACTTCATTGGCTGGAGATCGCGGCCCACCCATATCACTGTAAACTAATAATTACAAGGATTTTTAACGCTTTGAATAATTAAATTCTGACGGTTCGGCTAAACTGCTATAGCTTTTATCAGTCCATCGTTCGCTCGGATTCACAGCAGAATTGACGCGTCTCGATTAATAGAAATTTGGGTAAATTTTTATTTTCTCAACACAATGAAGTTCGTATAGAATGAACGGATGAATTTTATAATTAATCTAGACGACAGTATTACAAATCTACGAGTGAGAGCAATACAGCACTTGTTTCTCATTTAAGAATATAGTTGAATAATTGGAGTAGTGAAATAAAGTGTCTCTTAATGCTTGATAGCAGAGTATCAGGAAAGTGAAACACAGGTTATTTAGAGAAGAA